>JBAIAA010000053.1:0-600000 GCA_037893245.1 Crossaster papposus | reverse complement strand
GTATAAAATACAGAGCACAAGGGGGAAAAGGGGCAGTCGTTCGATTTCATCGATGGAAGTGGTTCTGATAGAGTGCAGATTTAGTTTGTGATCAAGTTGTGTCATATAAGTCTATGTACTTGGGAGGCCGATTGTGTACGCGGGATCTAGGACGCGTGAACACAAGTGCTGGGATAATGTAAGTAGCACTACGTAGATGTAGGGTAGTCCACATTAATGGAACTACCGCACTATAGTGGGGTACGTTACAAGTACCTGGGGCCGATTAGGCTCATTATGTAGAGCATCTAAGAAACTAAAAATGTTCAGGGCTCTTAAGCGGGCCCTGGACCTCGCTTATCCGGTATGAGAGAGAAACTTCATCCTAGACACCAATGCCAGTGGTGATGGCATTGGGGCGGTGTTGTCTCAATCCCAGAATGGCGAAGATAAAGTGCTGGCTTACGCCAGTTGAAAGCTTAGCAAACCAGAGAGAAATTACTGTGTCACCCGTAGAGAGTTACTAGCCGTTAACTCAAGAGTTTCAAACAGTACATGTACCTGTATAGTCGAAGAGTCGTAGTCAGGACCGACCATGGTGCCTTGTGGTGGATCCCTAACTTTAAGAATCCAGAGGGCCAACTGGCAAGATGGCTCAAAGCAATTTCAGAAAATATGAGTAGTAATTCAGCACAGAGCACGGAAAAAGCACAGAAAACGCTGATTTAATGTCAAGACGACAATGCAAGCAGTGTGGCCGAGAAAAGCCAGTAGAGATAGAAACGACCCAGGTGGTCGAGAGGTCAAAGCAGGGACCAGAAAAGGGGAGGTGAGGTGAGGTGAGGGACCGGAAGAGTATCGCGGTCGAAGCTTTGAGAGAAGGTTAGTTAGAAGACAAGGGTGTAAATTGAGTCTTAAGAGCCAAAGAAGAAAGCAGGGACCGACCAGAGTGGAGGACAGTATTCCATTCGCCTGCGGCAACTAAGGCCGCTTACTGAAATTGACTAGCCGTGATTCTGCAGTCCGTATGCGTTCTGGCCGATAAGTCTGCAGTTGCTAAGGGAGGCGGGAATCTGCAGACTGGACGGGTGTGTGCGTTCAAGCTCCGCGAATTTAATGAGCTCCACCAGCCATGCGCTATTGTCATCTCAACAATGATTTAATGAATAAACATGAGTCACTAGAGACCTCATGAATCCGGACGGCCGGTACGCGGAAAGACGTGCTATTAAAAAAATAGCACTTGAATTAGAATACGGTCGTTTTCCCAGCTAAAGTTCTGGATCGCAAAAGAATGTTCCGGCTGCTTTCGGCTAGACCAATTTTAGAAAATCAAGTATTAAAAAAAGGTTTAGGATTCCTACCTACATATAGAGTGTTGGACATACTAACATTTAAAACAATTACTTTTCATAATCTATGCTCTTCTAATTTTGAAAATACGATGTTAAAAAAACCAACATCACTTTTCCTAGTTCGGGATCGTTCTAATACCAGTTCCAGATCGGGTCAAAACTGTTTCGTAAATAACGAAAAAGAATTGGGCGAAAATAAATTTCAGCTAGAACCAACTTGAATGAAGCAGATTTTTCGAAACTGGTATTAAATAATTTATATAAATACAGTTCATTTAAAATATTTACAATAAGTTTAGTTTTCGTTTAACGTTAGATAGAGCATGCCTGCATGGCCGGCGCGGCAAAACGAAAACTGCCACGTCACATAAATCGCTTACGCACGTAGTTGGTATACAATATAAAAGGTATACACTTTTACGCGCGATGTATGTGTAAAAAACATTATCTTTCGTTCAGGATTTGGCAGATTTTTGTAATATTGTAGACGTTTCGGCTTGCTTTGTTTTGGCAAAAAAATCGTCAATCGGACTGTAGACTACAAACAGACATATCCCAAATCACATGTTGTGATGAGCAACGTATTTTAAATGTGTCGTGATTTTCTACAAACCGTTCAAACATAGGGTCTAAATATTCAAAGTACGAGTCGGAAATCTAGCCAAAATTATTTTTCTGGATATTGTTTGAAAAGGAAATTGTGTATCAAAAGCTTTAACGCTATTTTTTGACAATGTACTTCATCCTGAAAAAATATAATATCAGAGACCAATACACAAAGGGCATACTTACTTTTTAGGAGATCCGAAATAAACTTTCGCTTTATTGTTAAATCAATTATTTTTAATTGTTACGTCAAATATCTATCACCGGGCTCACGTAATGCGTGCGTTCCGCTTGCCCATTTACGTTGGCCTACATTTAATTTTGTACATATTTTTTTTTTAAACATGCAGATGGTATTTTTGTTAACGAAAATACCCATCACCGTGAGCGTGCAACTTGTTCTCGGACCACCAGATGATATCATCTTATAGTTCTTTATGGGAGGAGGCCAACTATGGGGCATAATTAAGAGGCTCCGTTATCGATCACCCTCCTCCATTATCGACCTCCTTGGCTAGGACATACATGTATGTTGCGTGTAACTGGCTTCACAGGCACACAATGGGCAATGATTGCTTCTTTTGTTAATGTGTATGGCAAGTGGAAACTCAACCAAGCACAAACAATAGATTATGGAATCGTAGTAGGGTGGCATGTACAGATGCACATTGTCGAGTCCGACATCATCATGGCTGCTTACGATATTATTCTCCCTGGGGTCGCCCGTTTGTTGAAACTTCAGGAAAATTCATCGAGCGTTCCGAAGATCAGGAAACCCCTTCAACCACGTCAAGGTACCTTGTACATGTATACATTATGATAAATAATTCTTGAATCGCCACCAATTACTTGATAGCATTAAGCCGACTTGAATCAGACCAATTCCTAAACTTTTGAATTTAGAAACTACGTTCTTTTAAATTTTTAATAGTTATACACAGTTTGAATTCCTATTAATTCAGTAATTTAGTTTGTTGATGTTTGTAAAATGGTATATACATGTACTATAACTTTAATTGTTTTTTCCACTACAGATATTAACAATGTGAAGCAAGGTGAAAGTTCTAAGAGAAAGATTCCTGCAGCTGAAACGGGCAAAGCTAAACGTGGCAGACCCTCCGTTTCACAGCTGTTTCCTGGTATTGTAGATACAGCCAGAACGTTTGTAGAGGAGAATGGATTCGAGGCACACAGGCGTCGGGAAAACACAACTGGCAAGTGTGGATCTACACTTTCTTCTATCAAGCAGCACTTGATGGAAGTGACGCCAGGCCTCTCCGGGTATAAAGGGAACATCGGTAATTATATATTCCAGATAATTGAGTTTAGTTGGTGTCGTATTTGAGAGACCCTTGGATAACTGTTTCAGTGTTTGCATTATTATAAATCACTCTATCATACTGGGCGCGGAAATGCAAGATGCTAGATTAAACGCCTGCAGATTAAAAAATATATATATATTTAAAAATAAAAATGGATTATTTTTGTTTACATAACTTGACCCTGAATCCTCCAATTTCAATACAATTCAAAAATATTCACTGAAAATTCAGTTTTCTTTGCAATATTGACGAAAGTCATTTTTTTTTCTTCTTCCAGGAATCAACACGATCCATCGCTGGATGAAGGCCCCGTCTAATAGAAACAACGCATCTCGGGTCTACCAGGGCCTCATAGATGCAAAGGTGCCTGCCAAGCGGAATGAGAAACGTAAAGAAAACTCAAACGAGCACTATTACTCGGCCAGAGTAAAATACGCCCGACAAGCCTGCAGCAAGTTTTCAGAAAGTTCGGCGTTGTTCTCTGTAGACAACAAGAACAAACTACGAATCAGTTCGTACACCCCAGCCGTCGACAGAAGATGCAAGGTTTCTAGGTATTTTCCAATCCACGACAGTCCGAACCTGTACGACCACGACTTCCCGACACCTGGCTACTTGATCACCCCAGCCGGGTACATGGAGATGGCCCCTCCAAGTCCACCTGAGATGTCGGTCGACAAACTAGGCAGATCAAGTTACCGGTACGTTTTATTGATTACATGTATAAACTCAAGGGGGTTTTTAGTCCAAAAATGTAGGACTCTAAATACTGTGCATTTGGTAAACAATAGTTTCCCTAAAAAAATACAAGGCATGATCTAAGTTTTAACTTTGGGGGGAGGGGGGGGGGGGGGGGGGGGTACCCGAGTGTGCCTTGACTTGCTAGGAGGTCCGGGGCATGCCCAAGGGGGGAAGGTGTTAACCCCCCCCCCCCCCCCCCCCCCCTGTAGATCCGCCACTGAAATTATTAATTATGTTGTAATCACTTGCATGATATATTTTTAATTATAGGCTTCCTCAGTGTCATGCCATTGACGTCGTCAATAGGGGGCCGCACACAAGAACAACCATCGCCAGCCACTGCAACGACCTTTTCCCACTTATCAAGCGAAGCAAGAAAACCTGCGTAACCATTTTAGCCGATGGTGGGGCCGATTTTAACGTTAATCACCTGACCAACGAGTGGTTTCTTATGAAGCTCTTTAAAGATCTTGATCTTGATGTGCTCCTTGGGACAACACATTGTCCAGGATTTTCAGCTAGAAACTCAATTGAACACGTGTGGGGGGTCCTGACGAGTGTGGCTACCTCCATCTACCTTCCGGACCTCCTACCTGGAGAGCTTCCTCCACCACAGCAGCACTTGACAGGGAAAGCTCTGCGGCAGAAAGAGCAGCAAGTGTTTGACGCTGCTCTAACTACTCTAGAGGGGTACTGGAAAGACATGAAGTACAGCAATGTGCCAATTGCTGTCAGCCACAGATCCAGTCAGGATAAGGGACACCTGTACACAGAGTATGAACACAATCGTAAACACAAATTGCTGACAGGACCACAAAGAGACGTCAAGCAGGCTGTGGATATCCACGACGATATGAACTTCTTTTTTGAAAGTGATTATTGGCCTGTGAGCAGCATGCTTTATAAGCAAATAACAGGCCTGCCCGTTTGGTCAATCACAATGCGACCAAGGGCTAACGGCGAGATAAAAGGAAGTTGAAACCCGCAACTGTCACGCCGCCAGTGTCCCCGGATGCCGCCAAAGCCACGATCGGGTTTAATCAGTCTACTGTAGTTTGTATGATGACGACTTTATAATAATGCGTCATTACAATCCATTGTGCTAAACATACTTGGGGGGGAAAGCGCATAACTGCCAACAATGAATAGGAACCTTGCTTTTACAGGGAGAAAACTTGCTGTATAACATCCATAAGCCGCAAACGAAAATGAAGTGTGTAGAACTCACTGGAAATAATTACTCTCTGTGGACTGGTAAAATAATTATATAATTGAGAGATACCTTTCCTACCTGATGTTCCGGCATTGACCATACGAATTCACACATTGTCGCCATGACTTGTGTATTTTTTCTAATCATCCTAAACTTATGAATGTTCACAACTATCGTTTTCACCCCTAAAATAAGAATTAATAACTAGTTGGCCTATTTATTTATGAAATTTCTATAAACATTATTAAGAGACGAATGTTCACAATTTGTATATTAAATCATATACATTTTATTAAATCGGGCCTAAAGTGGCATACTTTCATATCGTGCGAATGTGAAACAATTTGAATTAGGCCTATATTCGTCAGACCCTGGTCAGCTAATTCTTCAGCTAATGCTATAGTACGTTGTCGCCTCAGGAACACCGCTAATGAAGAATAAAGCCACCGTGGCATTGACTATCCATCCGTCCGTTCATATTTATTGGCCAACTTGTTTAATGGTTGCTGCAAAATGTCCGTGGCCAGCTCTGCGTTGCTCAGGATGTAATTTTGCGGCTCCTGTGAGTTTCTACAAACCGTCTAAACCTATTCAAAGTGCGAGTCGGAAATCTAGCCAATTTTGTTTTCTAGATTTTTCATTGACAAAAAAGTGTTTCAAAAATCTTTAACGCTACCTTTTAAAATGCACTTCATCCGAGAAATAAATAGTCTGAAAGTCCACCACCCTCCGCCCAAGGGACTAAACAGAAAAATTACCAAAAGCAAAAGTCATTTAACAATTTAACACTGGTTTCCTTGACAACAATGTTCCTATGCAACCATCCTTGTTTTGGCCTTTATTAGCGTCTTCAGACCGATAATCTCATTGGTGCTAGAATTCCGTCTCCATGACAATCTGCTGTCTAGCGCTTAGTTCCCACGGTCAATACTTGGCGATGGGCCAAGAAGTTTCCCGCGCAAAGCATCAGTTTAAGTTGTGGACGGCTGTTTACTGTGCAAGTAGTAGACCTAAATGTGTTCGTCAATGTTCCTACATGGAGGTCTGCAAGCGCCGTCATCCCCGACGATTTAAGCTGCTTGTTTAAGTATTTTTAAAAATAACATTTAATTGAATTGATATAAATCTGCCTAGGATTTTCTAATAGTTTACCTGTCCCAAAACAACTCCAAATGGTGTCACAAGACACCGTGTGAAAAAACAAAACCAAAGTTATACTGTATCATAAAAAAACGAATTTGTCCACCCCAAACATTTTACATTTATAAATTATCAGAGTGTATGGTCTAGTTGATTATCCGTCCAGAGGCCTGCTACAGTGTCGAAAAACACCGACGATTTGCACT
This sequence comes from Crossaster papposus, assembly GCA_037893245.1. Lineage (NCBI taxonomy): Eukaryota > Metazoa > Echinodermata > Asteroidea > Velatida > Solasteridae > Crossaster > Crossaster papposus. The sequence continues at coordinate 593,438 of JBAIAA010000053.1, read as the reverse complement.
ATACCATCAGCATTGGGAAGAATTAATTTGCTTTAATTTATCAACTTGGAGAAGAAACTTCTGTACTGGAAGTTGTGCCACACAAACATTGTCCGTTAAAATTACTTGTGCGTCCCATATCTGCATTTTCAGAGTGCATACATAAACGGTCGTCGTGTTCCCCGTAGCTAGCTACATATGTAGCAACTTGAATTATTGCGTGCCAGCGGGAATTTCCCGAGGCCGTTTTCCAAACCCCAACTTCGTCTCCACTGAGGCTTCGTTCCTGTAGTTTGGCAATAATGATGGAGCCCGCATAGGGCCTAGGCTGGGGTTTGGAAAACGGCCCGCGTGCTTTTAGTTCCGAGTTGTGCATGCGTCCGATCGCGAAGATCGCTGGAAAGTTCGAATCGTGTAAATAGGCCGTTTCGTGTATAATATCGCGTAAAGTTTTTTCTTTTCGTTTAGCAGTTTAAAACATAAAGATGGATAGAATATGCAAGATAAAGGTATCAGAGGAAATAAGAGATTCTAATCTTTGTTTAAATGATGCAAACTTTAAGAAACTTTGTGATTAATTTTGCAGTGTCTGTTCGTGAAAACAGAAAAAGGCCATGTATCAATTAGTCCCTTCGTGAAAACGAAAAACTCGATAGGGATACATTTTTTGTAATCCCCTAAAATTATCCCCCTTAAAAATAATAAATAATATCTCTTAACAATTTAAAACCAATGCCCTCTATTCGTGTTCGTGACATACATGCATGTTCTTTTAATGTCGCCAATAACCAGTTTGGTATGCTATTTGGTCAACTATTCTGTATTTTGTTCCCTAATATTTATAATAGCGAACCGGGCCCTCCAAATAACGAACACGATCGTTAACTTATAAATAATACTTGTACTTGGACGTTTACAAAATCCCTGGCTTCGGCTCTGTATCAGGCTAAAGCCTATTGCTAAACTGCAGAACGAAGACAAAGCTGTTCATGATCGTGATCCGGGGCCAGTATGCCAAACCATCAAAATAGTTGCGGTTTTGCAAGTCGGTATTCTGCAGACTGACCGGCCATCGTCGTAACTATTCATATTTAAATTAGCTCCCTAGCGCTCCAGCTGGCCCGGCGGGTCTGCAGAAGATCGGGTATATTCACGTTGTTTGTTATTTAATTGAAGCGTTCTGGCCTGTGCTAGGACGGGTAACTAAGGGCTCTTTTGTTTAAAAAGTCTGCAGGAGTCTGCAGAAAGAACGCAGCCGGCACGGCTAGTCAATTTCAGTATAAAGCGGCCTAAGACAAACTGGTTCTACTGGGACCGGTTGCAAGTAAGAGGTGGTATAGTATACAATTGGTGGAGTCAGATGATGCACAATTGGTGAAATGGCTGTTAGTACTGCCACAGAGTTTAAAGAGTGAAATCCTAAGAGAAGTACATGTACATGGTGGGCAACTAAGAGGTCACTTGGGCATGAAGAAGACCCTGGCAAAGGTGAAGTTCAGATACTTCCACAGACATATGTTCCTATATAAGGAGCTGTGACACTTGTGCGAGAAGGAAATCGCCTGCAAAGAAAGGAATTGCTCCTCTACAGCAGTACCAAGTAGGAGTTCCCATGGGTAGCCCACAATGTGCTGCGGAGGGCTTATGTTAACTTAATGTTTTATAATAGAAATGTTGACTGAAATCAAGTCTACGCGGTAGTGGCCAATCTGCTACGAGATCGTTGTAACCGGGCGGGGCCTCGGACCTTGCTTCGCGGTTGAGCTCACGGTATAAAAATGCGCGTGCAGAGCGAAATCAGCACCTTGTTCCTTCATTGATTCAACTTCGTTTTCCGGCTTTGCTGTCGGAGTCAGACAAATTCCACTGTTAATTGCATGGGCCTCCACTTAAGTCTTTGGCAGTGCCAGTTGTTGCAGCCGGTCAAGTAGAGCGAGCAGAGGCCAGTGTTTCCTCTAGTTGTGGACTGAAGTAAGTAATCCTTCAGTTCGTAGTGGTATACCGGTCCAAAGCCGTCAGTCTACGTCTTCGTTGTTTCGTTACATTTTCTCTGAGTACGGGTGCATTGACCGTTCTCCGCTGTTAGTTAGCGCGTCGTAGTAGATTGGCCGCCGTGGTTTCTCAGTACCCCAGCAAGAGCGCACTGACCGAGTACAGCATGAGTGGGGAGAACTGTAAAGTTATATCAAAGACTTGTAAATCAGTACGGTAGAAACTTGAATCACAGAGTAGGGAATTTAGTGCAGACATTGTGTAAGTTTCAGACAGCTGTGTCGATTTGCAGATAAAATCCACTCGGTAAAGAACGTCTGTACAGAGACCACCATTGTTTGAAGCCAAGTACGCCAGCCACTGCACGGAGTCTTGCGGCGCGGGGCCAGTTACCTCGTGTGTAAACACTGGTGTATTTCAGAGGATAACCAGTTCAGAGTGCCAAATGAACAATTCTTTTTGAGGTTTTCAGTGTTGTAAATAAAACAGCTATAATCTTTTAGAATAAAAGAAGATTGCTATCCCCGAGAGTTTTTTTCTGAGTAAAATAGGAGCACAGGATATTAGCAACAAGTCAGCGGTACATGTATATTTTCTCAAAATGAGCTTACACCCTAGGGCTTTTAGGTTGCTCAATTACTTCCCAGGGTCCCAGGTACAATTTATGTTTGGTCATCCGGGTACTTGTGCCACAGAAGGTGTTGGTATTCCAAGGACTCAAGGTTTGAAGTAAGAAAGATCAGATTGCCTGAAACAAGCCTTAGTCCCAGCTACGGTTTGTTGAGAAAAACCCAGCGTCGGCTTTTAATTGACACGGGTGCCACAGATGCCACAGATACACTAATCGGCAGTGTCGTGAATCACAAGATACCGGGTACCACCAGAACAGAGACCAGTATTGAAGAAGGTAGAGGTGCAGGTCATACAGGTGGGCGAAATCCCTTCCCAGTACTAGGCACAGCTTGGGTACTTAATTGTCACAGAGATGAGATATAAAGGAAGATTAGGAATGGATTTCCTATTGCCCAGGGGGCATTTATACTTCCAAATAGTGCTGGGACTCAAAACCGGATTTGGAATTATGAAATAGAATATTAAAAGAAAAAAATGCAGAAAAAAAGGACTTTTTTTACAATTTCTGAGCAGAAGAAAAAAAGTTGTTTATTTTAAAATTCTGATTTGAATTGGTTCCGTAAAACCATTTGTAGTCCAAGTCTGTTTGAACTCTCTCAAAACTATTTGACAAAGTTGACAGCACGACAATTCGATGCAAGCTTTGTCAAACAGACCTCTCCTACTGTGAAGGTTCTACAGCTTCCATGCAAAAGCGAAGCATGGACCAACGGTTTTACACAACAAAAACATACACTTTGTTTATAGTGTAGGACGTCTTAAAGACGTCGTGTGCCCACCGGGTTGTTTGTTTGTTTGGGGTGGTTTATATTTTTGGGGGAGGGGAGATCTGTTTTTCTTTTAATCTGCCGTCTGCGGGTTGTTTGTGCGTGTATTAAAAACAAAATTACTTAACTACAGATCGCGCATTGTATCTGTTTTCCCCTCCCCTCCGGGATTTAACTTTTTTTCAGACAGGTGGCGGTCGCGCAGACGGAGACGGATGAAGACAGAGAGACGATAGAGGCAGTGCTCATCATAGAAAAAATGGCCACCGACACCTCCCGACTGCCGCCGCGGCGAGGGACGGACGCCGCCGAGAGGGCCCCCTGTTTGCAGAGAGGACTGTGCCAGACGCCACAGATACCCAGACACCGGCGACCTGGGAGACACGCAGGACTCTGTGTGGAGAGACGAGTGGAGCATGGGCGACCTTGTCTTGGATAACGAGAGTCATCCCGATCACTACGCGGCAGTAGACGCTGTGGCCAACGTCGACCTGAGCCTGCTCTCACCTGCGGCAGCCAGAGTCCCCACTGCCCCGATCGGCAGGGGGACAGACGGCGAGGGCGAGGCAACCACTCCCCCCACCGACGACGCGGAGGAGACGGCGGAAGAGGCAGAGGAGGAGGCGGGGGCTAATCCAGACCGGAGACGTAGCCGGTCGACTCGCCCGCACCGAGATCCGGGGCGGAGAAAGAAGAGAAGAAAGAGAAGCGGCACCCGCATCAGAACGACAGCGGGGCTGTGAATGCGGCAGAGGCGAGGAGGGAGAGCGGCGGCAAAAAGATACCCCAGAGATTTCAAGGCAAAGGCGGCGAGGAGCCAAGCGCCAGATCCCAATATCTTGTACTCACCCTGGCGCATAGACATAAACCTGATATGCCCGGGATTGATCAAGTTTCCGGAGTGAACGCACATAGTCAGACATTTTCAAAGAACCCACGGCCGAACAGTTAGGCCGTTGTTGAAAAAGAGGGGTTGGGGGGCATGTGCTAAATAATTAATCAAGAAAACAAACCAACTGAGATAGTCAGACGTTCTCAAAGAACCCACGGCCGAACAGTTACGTTAACTAGGTTTCTCAGTGTTTATAAATTGTTCCCTTTAACCTAATAGTGTATAATTCCGTTCCATCACCTTCTTTCTTAAAATAGCTGTGGCAAAATTAATGTTCCGTTGGTGTTATAGTGTACTTGAACAAATATGTTGATATCGTTGATCAAGCGACGACGCCCTCACTGGCCCGAAGATGATGGCAACCGTCCTTGACATCCACTTCAAGGGCCTCACATTTTTGCCAGTTCTGGGCTGCCAATGCCGACAGATTCCCCTCAGTTGCCAAGCTTGCTAGGAAATATAATGTATCTGGCAATGCCCATGACATTTGTGCCCTCTGAGCGTATCTTCTTAGCGGCTGGAAACATTGTTAATGCCCGCAGAAAATGTTTAAACCCAGAAAACCTGAACATGCTTCTATTTCTGTGTGAGAACAAGTTCTAAGTAATCATGAAGCTTGAAGATTCAGTGTGACGTCCAATACTCAAACCAACTGGGAACAGCTTTCTCATTATTCTGGCAGTATACCGTCATGTTTTTAGATAATCGAAAACGAAAACAACTTTATCGGTACATGTACTACTAATTAATAAATTATATCTTTGCAGTTGAAATTATCCTAATATTGCCATTTGCCCTTTAGTTTAATATTTTTTACCAACATTCTAGACGGTATTAGACAAATTCATTTAGCCACCATTCACAATTATTGTCAAAATAATTTTGACCTCTGTTTTTTTGCTGTTTCTTCTGTTTTTAAATTCCGCGAAGCCACGCCCAATTTCTTTTTCACACTTTGATTTTCCTTGATGCCGACTGTTTTTAAATTCCCGCGAAGCCACGCCCAATTTCTTTTTCACACTTTGATTTTTCTTGATGTCTACTGTTTTTTTTTATTTCTGCGAAGCCATGCGCAATTTTCTTTTAACACTTTCATCCTTGTTCTACTGATTTAATTCAATTTTGAAAATGATTGTGGTTCCAAGATATTAACTTAAATTTCCTTCTTTTATTTTAATGCAGGATAACACCTTCATGCTACCATGGGAGTATTACTAGAGGTATGGAGACGGCGTATTGGCACCTTTTCTATGCCACCGTCTAAAGCGTCAAAACGGCCCAGGTCTTATGAAGAATGGAATGATGATGCACCAACATTTCTTCCGACTTTGCTGGTTGCTTGCTTTGTGCTGATCATGGCATGCAATATGCCTGCTATCCAAATGCCATCACAGTCTGATTCTGATTACCAGCACTGTCAGTGTCCTCCATCATCAGTCGGCCTTGATGAGTTTCAACTCTACTTCGCTGTGTACCGGACATTGCCGATAGATACCATGTTGCAGTGTGGTGATATTGAAAGCAACCCTGGACCTGCACTGTTATCTGAGAGCCAATTGAAGGATCTTCTAGCAGGACGACTATGTGACAAACCCGATGTACTACTCAACCAACATGTGCAGCAACTCCAACAACTCAAAAAGGACATATCATCAAATAGTCTGATGTTCAAGGGTGGTTAGCACAGCTGATGGAAGTGGTCAACAAACCTAGTAATGCAGCATTGACAGCACAGTGGACAAAATTGGCTAAGATGAGACGAGATATGGTACGTGAAAGCCACCGAGACAAGTCTTTACTTGACAGTTGGAACAATGAACCATATAGCTTACCCGGTCACAAAAATCCAACTGGACCGAGATCTCAACCCACTGACACAACAACAAAGTTTGCCTACGATCAACTAAAGTTAGAAAACGACACCCTTCAAAAGGAAATCGAGTCTTTAAAGGACGAGATCGCAACCCTGAAATGTAGGCCCTCACCACATAGGCAACGGGTAGATAAACGTAGAGAGCGTGACCATCTTACTGCAATTTTACAGGAGAAGCAGAGCGTAAAGGATTTAAACAAATTACTGGACAAAAGAGAGACACAACTCGATAAAACCAAGTCAAGTAAACGGTCACTTGAAAGTGAATTTGTAGAGTCGAGTAAGAAAAGTCAACGATTAGAACGTGAGCAAGCCCAGTCGGACCCTAAAGAACTTAAACAGGAAATCCAACAACAAAAAGAACGCATACTTGAGTTGCAGGAAACAAATGCAATGATAAAAGATGAATTAGAGGAGTCGAAGAAGAAACACAAACAGGAGGTAGAATTAATGACGCTGAAAAATGGTCACTGGACATACACTGACGGAGCAAGACTGTGTGTGTACGAACTACTTTCATTACATGTCTCATTTGAAAATGTTGGTCTTACTATGCAATCTGTAGTAAGGATGATTGGTTTTTCAGCTGGAAAAGTGCCATGTGGAAGAACTGTTGCCCACATGAATGAGGAAAGACTTATCTTGGCTCAAGCACAATTAAAACAAATAGGAACCAGCAAAAATTTGACGTTAGCAACAGACGAAACCCCCAAAGATGTGGATATATATACGACATATACTGTGACAGATGAAAATGAGGACTCGTACATTTTGGGGTTGAGGGAAATGGTGTCGAAGTCGGCAGATGACACTCTGACAACTTTCAAGGATATATTGAACGATATAACAAATGTATGTAATGATCTCACTCCGGAAGATGAAAATGAAGAGACGGGAATGAAAATCTTGTGTCAAATAAAAAACACAATGAGTGACAGAGCAGCCACTGAAACAAAATTCAACCATATACTGAAAGATTTTAGAGAAGAATGTCTCCCCAAATATAAAGAGGGGTGGGAACATTTTTCCCAGACAGCCAAGGATAAACTGATAACTATGAACAACTTCTTTTGCGGTCTTCACCTTTTGATATCAATGGCCGAAACAATTGCCAAGTCATTCAAAGAGTTTGAAAATTCTCATTTAGGGGATGAGAAAGTGGGAGTGGGAGCGGCAGCAGTTCCAGGGGTAAATGTTTTTGGAAGCGAAAGTGGATCAATTCGTTTGGTAAGAACTACATGCAAAGCTCTAGCTAAAGGAGCAGACGGAAAATCTGGTTGCTACCGTTCCTGGACTACTTATTTAAAACAATTAAACTACACCAAAAGGTATCTTCAGAACTTTCGCATCGTACCTCGCACCCACCTACAATTCCGGCGTGTTTTCAAATATTAAGTTACACACATGGCAAATTTGCATCATGAAAGTGGACAAATCAACATCGTTTTATTTATACGAGTTGTTGACGATCACTTTATTAGGCATTTAATCGTGTAGCTTATATTAGAAAAGTGTGTGATGTTTCAGTACATGTACTTGCATTTTGTGTTTTTATTACAAGTTATAAGAAGTAGAATTAGACACCAGAGCTGCATATTTCCTCTGGCTTCAATTATTTACCCTTACTTTATTATTTTACCACTTCTATAGTACTTACCCTTTCCCCAAGTTGCATAAAATATTATCTCTGCTGAGAGAACTCCCCGATCCTTTTTTGGAGCCTGTAAATCAAAACCTATTCTCCACAGTCATCAAAGCTATACTCCGCCTCCATAACATCTGGGCCGGTTTCCTTTGATTTATTCAGCCATTCAAGAACGAGTCATCAGGGCTATATGATTGGTTGTTTATCAACAACGGTTGTCTTTGAAAGGGCGCTGATTTGCGGACTTCTGACTGGGCTGAAATTACTAGCCACGAACAAAATCTTAGGGTGGGACATGGATAAATTAGGTACGGATAAAATGAGTAATGTTTAGCGGGCAAAAGCAAAGAGTGGGGAGCGTGGGAAAGAAGAAGATTGTGTTTGCGCGTGTTGTCTGGGAATTGCGTAGCTGACAAAAGCAAAGTCAGTATTTGATATTTACAAATTTGGTTATTCAGTTTTGAAAACCTCTGATTTGTCCCAGCACTACTTCCACGTCAAGTAGTCCACTAGACCACTCCTTGACACATAAGTGACACCTTGACTGAAGCTCTGTGGAAAATATGCTCAAAGCATAAGCAGTGTGAAAGTACAAAGTAGCCAATAACCTCAATCCTCCAAAATCTAAATTTGGGATAAATACACATGTAACCTCAATCCTTCAAAAAGAGAGTGAAGAGTAAATGGCGAGAGAATAAAATGCACCAGTCGTGCGGCGCGGAAGAGCCCTTTGTAGAGCGGGTGGTAGTTGCAGAGACAACTGTAATTCCATCAGGGCATGAGGCAGTAGTGCCAGGCATTATTGCGAGAAAATGTGAAGAGTTGTCTGGGCCAGCCATCATCAAACCAGTAGAGGATGGTGGCACAGCAAAAAATGGTGTTAGCCAGAAATATGGTAGAGGCAGGGAACCAGGTTGTTCCGCTGCGGGTGTTCAACAAGAGCAAAGAGAAACGAGTGGCTAGAAAAGGGACCATTGTGTGAATGATATTCTACAGTGAGTCCCGCGGCCATAGAGGAAGTGATTGACAAGGCTAGAGAAGCAGTGCCAGGGTTACTTGAGCACATGCAAGATTTGTTTGAGAGATCCAGAATTAATTTAGAGAACATGTATCATGGCCAAATCAAGAATTGCTTAGATGAGTACCAAGATGTCTTTTCGAGAGGCGACCATGATATTGGTAGAACAAATATTGTTAAACATCACATAGACACTGGGAATGCCAGTCCAATTAGAGAGGTCAAGATGGCACCATGAGTGTACCCAGGAAGAGATACAATGTACAGAGACAGGTCAAGGACCTGGAGGCAAGAGGTGTGATAGAACCCCCAGATAGTAAGTGGGCAGCAAATGTTGTGCTGGTAAACAAGGATGGGACCAAGCGTTTCTGTGTACATTACAGAAAGTTAAACGCAGTCACCATCAAAGATGCTTACCCAGTGCCCCACATCGACGAGCGGTCAATGTTTTATAGTGTATATAGCTTTATAGCTCAAGCTACATCAGAGCTTGAATGTAGTGTATGTGAGCCATGCAATAAGGTACAATTTTAATAGAGACAGCTGCATGAGAATTGGTAAACCGTTTATGTTATTATATACTCACTGACATGGTTATTTTTTACCAGTGAAGTTTACATATTTTCATCATTGAAGGATTTCAAAGGCATGACATTTAATTATGTATTTTTTTTCAGAGTGGGGAGAGAAGACAGTTAAATGAATGAGAAAAGAAATTAAAATTACAACTAATATAAAATTTGGAGCTGGATTTAGGCCAAAGATGTGCTGAGAACATTGAATGTTACCGGTAAAAGTAAAAACAAAGCAAAAGATCAAGGTATTATGTACAGGTAGGTGAACGTGTACAGTATTTTTCATTGAAGTTGGAGCAAAAAATGCATGTAAGACAAGGGCTGCTACAACAGTGGTAACTGTATGTATTGTAAGATGATCAATAATAGATAGGGGAAGATAGTATTTTTTTTTAAATGCACAATCAAATTAAAATGAGCTCAAGCTACATGTACATCAGAGCTTGAATGCAGTGTATGCGAGTCATGCAAAGGGGTACAGTATTTTATAGGGACAGCCTAAAATTGCTCAACTTTCAAAGGAACGTATGATTGAATGAAAAAAGAGGCATTATAAAGCAGAAGATGTGTAATGGGTGTATCTATCTTCACTTACCTTGTAGTTGTACACATTCAGATTCCATCCCTTTGGTGAACCTAAAACCATCTTAACTATTTTATGTATAGGTTTTCTGTATTATACTTTTCTTTTTGCAACAGCAGCAGGGCCAAACAAAGTGTGTAAAAACAAAGGTTCTATCATTTGCATAAAGTTATTTCTCTACATGTAGTTCATGTTTATTGTGGTTATTAAGGTAGGAAATTCAGACATTTGATTAACTACTTTTTTGATTCAATATCAAGTAGTAATGGTTGTTTTAATGGTTTAATCTTGAATTAAGTTTTAATTAATTGTTAGGAACATAAGTTGACATGAACTACCTGTTTACTGCAGTTCATGCATCTGCCTAGTAACAGCGGGTCTAAGGCCACTGCCTGCCCTGATTTCAACAGGTAAAGTTGTCATAATTTGTATTCAATTTTTAACTCATTATTTCTTAATTTCATACTTAGAGCCTGGCAAAGAGGCTACAGCAAATTATTATAGATTTGTTTAGTGATACTCTTGGAATGTTGGAGGTTATGAAAAGAGTGAATTTTGGAGATAAAAGGGTGTATGAAATAGAGAATTTGGTGCTCAGACAAAACGGGAGCACACTGTGTAAAGTGTAAGGAATAATGACCATGTAGAGTACTGCTGTGCAGTATTATCTACTTTGGATTTTGATTAGTTTTAATGTACACCTCCTTTGAAGATGCAAAGTAATGTCATGCTCTATTATTAATTTCTTATTGAATAACCAAAATGTCTATGAAATGTAAACTGGGCAACTGTGTAAAGATTGCAGGCGGATTTGTGTTTTGGGGGTGGGTTTGCTGCTGCTGCTGCGTTGCCTTGGTCGGTGCTCAAACATTGCCCAGCTTGAGGGGTTTTCGTCATACGTTTTTACACAGTGGCTAGGTCGTATAAACATAAAAAATGTCAAACAGTATTAATTTATTTTTTGTACGACTGCCTGCCCTGCCAACAGGTACAGGCCTAATCCCCGAGACAAGGGAATAAACCACTGCAGCTCGAAAATCCAGAAGAATCTGCGTGCCCTCTATCCAGCCCAGTGTCATCCCCCTGCCCCTCTTCAACCTGAAAGTGCCACAGAAATCCCTCTCGAAGTCGGCCCCTGAGCTCTACACCAAAGCCCCTCCCTAGCCCATCTCACAAGCGTAGTCGGCAGGATCTGGAATGGAGCTAACTTTATAGCAAAGATTAGGTATCATTTTCAATTTCCCACGATTTCAAGTTACCAGTAAAACTGAATAATTAATTGAAACGGAAAGTTTTGAGGAATAATGACAGTCTTCACTTGAGGAAAATAGTGAATTTGCTAGTTACAGTATTTGACCAAGTTGCCAAAAAAATATATGTTATAATTTGCTTAACAAAAAAACAAAAAAAACAAAATTAATTTGTTTTTCAGTCTTTCTGCATTTGCCTTATTGGTTATTGTTCACTTGAGAAGAGTAAACCTGCTAGAGTAAGTTGCTCAATCATATATAATTGTTGTTTATAATCATTTGTAAATTTGCCTCAGAATGTGCAGGTGAAGCCAGCCAGTTAACTTTAGTACAGTATTTTTCAACAGAGTTAACTCATTGCTGAATTTCATTGGATATTGCAGGAGAAGGTATATTTTAAAATCTTGCTGTCTGTGTGCAGTATTAGGGGCCTTTATTGACAATTACAATTTTGAATTTTTGGTTGAGGAAGTGTTTAGGTATTGTTGCACTGCAGTGATTTTTTTGCGGTGTTTCAAAGAAGCAGTTATTACTTGGGGCATATTGTTGTGTATTAAAGGAGTACTATACTGATTTTTATTAAATTGCCAATAAGATATTCTATCTTGAGTAGTATTGGGTATTAAATCAAATTTAAAGTGACCTTTGCAGAAATTGAATATATAGATTTTGGTTGAGGAATTTCCTAGGATAAAACACTTTTGTAAACCAAAGTGACAAGCATGGTTAGATATATAAAGGTTCAGTGCAGTGGGTGTTATGTTTAGCTTAATGCTGCTTAATAAATCACTGTCCAGAGGATGATTTAAGATAACTCAAAGTACTGCGTTTATTCTGTGCTTCATTCATGCATCCAAGATGGCGATTCTCAACCACGGTACATGTAACCATGGTGTAACATTCAACTGATAGAGGGCGCTATACTATTATCGTAACATCTTTCCTTCTTTAAAAAAAACCAAGAAAATATCCAGTTACTAACTTACTACTGTAACTATTATAACAGGTCGTAATGTTCCCTTTTTTTTTCTCTCTTTTTTTTTTTTTTTTTTCAAACAAACAAACAAACTGTTTGAGTTAAACATGTTCTTTAATTTAGACTTACAATTAACTTGTTAAGAAATAACATTTGTTTTTTCTTCAGTTTGCCTGTGTATTATGTAATTACATGTACGTTTTACACAAATGGAGATGTACTATAAATGTGAATGCATTAAATCCGTGTTTGATGACTGACAACTATAAGTCCTTGCTGTTTATGTAACATAGTCCTGCAAATAACTGGGTGGTTTGCGTTCGCGTGTGCTGCATCTTGTAGGTTCCTTCGCGTTTTGTTGCTCTGTGTGTGTGTTTGTTGGGCGATTAGCATCTGGTGTTTGTGGCTTGTCGGCGTGGTTGTTCTGCATGGGAATATGTGGCTCTACTGGTGGAATGTAGCTTTCCCGCGTACTCCTCAAGTGTTTCCAGTTTCGGCGGTATTCGCGACCATTCTCTGTGACCACTTTATAGGATCTGATGTTGACTCGTTTTTTGACTTGCGCCTTCTCCCAAATTTTGGAATTGTGTTTGGGATGTATGCGCACAGTGTCTCCTACTTGGAGATCAGGTAGTACTTTGACATGTCTGTCAAAATACTGTTTTTGCTTGGCTTGCCTCTTGTTCTTTTCCGTGCGAACATCCTGTTGGGTTTTCTGTGACGGATTCAGCAGGTCTGACTTTGTGGGCAGGTTGGTTCTAGTGCGTCGTCCATACAAACGCTGGGCAGGAGAGGTATTCATACCCTCGGTTGGGGTGTTTCTCCAAGCTAGTAGAGCGATGTAGATGTCTCCGTGACTGTCATTTGTTTTGCGAATGAGTCTCTTCGCGATTTTGCCGGCACTTTCCACTTTACCATTGCTCTGGGGATATTCTGGAGAGCTGGTAACTTGGTCAAACTCATACTCATTTGCGAATTTTTCAAACTCCTTTGAGCTAAAAGGTGGTCCATTATCCGAATATACCGTGTCTGGTATGCCATGTGCAGCAAAGTGGCGTTTTAGTCGTTTGATGACAGCTTTTGCGTCTTTGCTCTGGGGTAGACTATCAATTTCAAAGTAGTCAGAGAAATAGTCTACACTGCACAGATAATCCATGTTATCCACTGTGCATATGTCTATGCCGACTTTCTGCCAGGGACGGTCTGGTATGTCATGTGATATGAGTGGTTCTTTCTGCTGCTTTGGTTGGTATTTGTTGCAGGTTTCACAGGTGGAGATGTAGTCTGTCAAGTCTTGTGTCATGCCTGGCCAATACACACAGACGCGTGCTCTCCTGAGTGTACCCTGTATTCCGGTATGTGCACTGTGCAATCGCTCCCGGACTCGTGGCCTAGCTGATTTTGGGATGACACATCGTGTACCGCGAAATATGATACCGTCCTGGTGTGTTAGTTCATCGCGGAAACTGAAGTAAGGTCGTGCTTCAGCTGGCAACTCACTTCTGTTGTCTGGCCAGCCTGTTAAGATGAAGCTTTTGACAGTTTGCATGCTTAATTCATCTTCTTCGGTGGCATGTTTGATTAGCATGTGTGTTTTCTTTGAGATGGGAAGCTCATCAATCATGTGAATGCTTTCCGTTTCTGCCTCAACTAAAGAACGTTCATTGTTCTTAAGATACGCACGTGACAATGTATCGGCGAGATACATTTCCTTGCCTGGCTTATAGCGTATGTCTACGTCGTATTGTTTCAGTCTTATGAGTAGACGCTGTAGCCGCTTTGGTGCTGTTGCAAGTGGTTTGCGGCTTATGGATACCAAAGGCTTATGGTCTGTCCAAAGCATTACTTTCCGTCCATAGGTATACTGGTGGTTTCGCTTTAACCCGAAAACTTGGGCCAACAGCTCCTTTTCGATCTGCGAATATCTCGTTTCTGCAGGTGTAAGCGCTCTACTCGAGTATGTGACGGGGTGGTCTTCTTGAAGTAATGCAAACCCGAGGCCTTTCTCTGATGCATTGCCTTGTCCTTCTGTCTCGACAGCGGGGTCAAAGTACTTCAGTACTGGGTCGGAGGTGACGCACTGCTTGATGCTTTCGAATGCGTCCGACTGTTCCTTTGTCCATGACCATTCAACGTTTTTGTGCGTTAAACGCCGCAGTGGTTCACTCATGTCCGATAAGTCTGGCAGAAACTTTGCAAGGTATTTCACCATACCAACAAATCTCTGGACCTCCTCCGTAGATGTAGGAACTTCCATGTTGCGGACTGCTTCGACTTTGTTTGGATCTTGCTTAAGTCCTGTCTGCGTTAAACGATGACCAATGAAGGTGACTTCATCACACTTAAACTCAAGCTTGTCCTTGTTGAGCTTAATGTTCTGTTCCCTGCATCGGGCAAGGAATTTCTTCATGTTTTGATCATGGTCGCGACAGGCCTCTTTCTGTGTGTCACCTTGTCCCGTGATGAGTATGTCGTCAGCGATAATGTGTATGCCACTTAAGCCTTCTAGACATTGGTCCAGTTTCACCTGGAACAACTCTGGGGATGGAGACAAACCAAAAGGCAAACGGCGCCACTGGTATCTTCCCCAGGGTGTCTGGAATGTCGTAAGACATGCTGACTCATCGTCCAACTCGCACTGAAGAAATCCTTCTTTCAGATCAGCTTTACTGAAGACTTTGACTTTCGCGAGTTCAGGGAGCACATCCTCTATGACTGGAAGAGGATAGTGTTCACGCTTTAAGGCCACGTTGAGATGCTGTGGGTCAATGCATAGCCTTAATTTACCACTGGGCTTCACAACAGTGACCATGCTTGACACCCAATCTGTTGGGCCTTCCACCTTCCCAATCACATCCAGTCGTTGTAGCTCTGCTTTGAGCTTCGGTTTGACCGCAATCGGTACGCGTCGTGGAGGCATCACTACAGGTTTGTTTTCTAGATCAACATTAAGATGTACCTGGCCAGGCATATGGCCAAGCCCCTCACATACATCCGCGTATTCCTGTAGTATCTCTGTTCTTGTTAATCCTTCTTGCTTGCTTGCTGGCGTCTCCTCTTGCACCTTGGTCTGTACAGTGTGTGTTTGTTCGACCTCAGTAATATTGTCATACAATATTTCAATTAGCTTCATTTGCTGAGCTGTCCTTGCTCCCAGCAAAGGGGATTGAGCTTGTCCCTTAATTACAACAAAGTGTACCAGGTATTTCTTCTTATTTTTTGGATTTTTTACATGCAATTTGCACATTCCCAATACTGGCATACTTTCTTTGTTATACATGCATAGCTTGTGTTTTCCCTTTTCTAGAGATGTCCCGTGTGGGAGGAAATGGGCAGGCAAAACATTACACGTAGCCCCTGAATCAATTTGCATATGGATAGGCTCATCAAGACCTCTAACTTCCATGGTAGCAAAAATGTTGTTCTTTAAACCATTTGGATCTTGAGTCACAAGACATGCTTCAGTCTCTTCTAATGTAACACAGATACATTCTTCAGATGAGTCACTGTCATCCAGTGTGTGGACTCTCCCTTTTGTTCTTGGCTTAAATTTGGTTGTCCGTTGTGGACTCTGAGTGCCCTTAACACCTTGCTTGCATTTTTCAGCAAAATGGTTTGCCTTACCGCATTTTTTACACTCCTTCCCATAGGCTGGGCAGTTCATCCTACCTAATTTGTGCATTCGTCCACAATACAAACATTCTATGTTGTACTTTTGGGGAGTTTGTTTTCCCTTTTTGTGGTGTAGAGCATTAACAGAACTATCTGTAGCTGTAGCAGCGTGATCATTCGACGTCGCATAAAGGTGCAGTTTGGATGCTTCATTGGCTCGACACAGGTCCAGACACTTTGTCAGTGTCAGCTTTGGTTCCTGCAAAAGCCTTTTCCTCGTGGCATTATCAGTAATCCCACAAACTACTCGATCTCGAATCAGATCGTCTGTTAGTTGACCAAAACCGCATGTAGCCGCAAGCGTGCGTAGCTTCACATAGAAATTGTCGAATGTCTCACCCTGCTGTACACAATTGTTAAATTTGTACCTCTCGTATGTGACATTGGTTTGTCCAACGCAATATCTTTCCCACAATTCAAGTATCACTTTGAATGATTTCTTATCATTCTCACTCTTAAAGGGCAAACCATTATGTATATCCAACGCCTCTGGGCCTATGGCCGTGATAAAATGAGCAATTCTGATCCGATCAGGGCTCTTATCCAATTTTGTTATGATTTCATAACTGTCCCATACTTGGCGAAATTTTTCCCAATTTTTCTTCAGATTCCCTGTTATCTGTATGGGTTTCGGGAGTGGGATGCGGCTTAAATCTGACTCTGTCGTCATACTTGAACTGTGTTCTGCCTAATCTTAAACTTAAGACTTAGAAACTAGCATACGGCATTCAAGTTAAAACTGCATTTACATAAATAAGCTTCATAGTACTTCTACACTTCATATAATTCTGATGCTTCAAATTTAAACCACCATGGTCTGAATCAAACACACACTTAACCTATTACAGTTCCACACTTCGATTCCGAGTTTACACACACACAGACAACATCAGCAGCGGTGCGGTGGGAATGCAGTTTTCGCGTCGGTCGGTCCAGCCACGTGAGTTCGTCGTCACTCGATCCGTGAAAAAATGTTCTGGGAATTCTTCACGGCGAAACAGTCATCAATGTCTCTGAGAATGTTCCATAATCCCACTTCTGACACCATGTTATGTTTAGCTTAAGGCTGCTTAATAAATCACTGTCCAGAGGATGATTTAAGATAACTCAAAGTACTGCGTTTATTCTGTGCTTCATTCATGCATCCAAGATGGCGATTCTCAACCACGGTACATGTAACCATGGTGTAGCATTCAACTGATAGAGGGCGCTATACTATTATCGTAACAGTGGGGATGTTCGCCAGTTCCCCTTAAAGGAGGAAGATGGTCCACTGGCGCTTGCGGTGCTACAAACTCAGCATCCAACCGCTCATCAAGGCCTTTTGTTTACCGAAGACAATGCTAAGATGGTGGTGCCGTTGTCCCAAAGTGAGATCAACCCACCACCAAGCGGCTGGGGTGACCGGACATATGCTGTCCTGATTCCGGATGTTGGACCCATGGGAGATTCAAACACAGGGCTTCAAGACAAGCTTCTAGATGTACTTTCAAAGCCACGAACCCAGATTGTCATGGCACCAGAGCGCAAGATGACACGTTTTGATGGGAAGCCAGGGGAAGTCAGAGAGTTTGTTTCATCCATCAAGGATGCTTTTCAACACTACGCGATTCCAGTGAGCCAACGGGGGCCATTCCTCCTGGATTATCTACGGGGCACACCGAAATCGGAAGTGAGAGCACTAATATCGGAGGGACACGACGAGATCCGAAACTTTTCTCTAACCCTGATTCAACCCTGGCAGAACAGTTCGTTGAAGACCTTGGGGACACCTACTTACGAAACACCTGCAGAGATCTATATGAAAGTGGCTCGGTAAACGCCTTCAGGGAGTTAAGAGAGTACACGATCAAACGAGAGGGACAAGAAGAGGCTCGTAACAAAGCCGATCTTATCGGCTCTGCTCATCAGGGAGCAGTGCAGATTGGAGCACAACAGCCTTCTAATAACGGAGACCTTTTGGGGGTTTTCAGAGAGATGGCCGAGAAAGTAGTTCAGGCTGTCAAGGAAATTGTAACGCCCCCATCTAGACCCCAACCTTTGGCATCCTACTTTCCGTCCCGACCAAACACTTACAACCAGTGGTCCAACCAGAGAGGGCGCGGCTCCAGGGGCCCATGCTATTCATGTGGCTACACTGGTCATTTTACTCGAGAATGTCCATACAGAGGAGCTACCAGAGACATAGGGAATATGTCCGGGGCGCAGAGGCCAGATTACCAACAGCAGCAAGAGGGAAGGCCTTTTCCTGCACAACAGCCACCGAGACAGTTAAACGACTAGCCTCTTCTGTTGTGAGCCATACAGCGGAGGTTGGGGTAGTGGGCTCAACGGGAAAGATGGACCAAACGTTCTTGTCAAGAACTGTTGGAGAGTGTTATTCAGTTAGTGTTATGTTCGCCGACGTTGTTGTTCTCTGCCTTCTAGACCCAGGGTCACAAGTAACAATGGTGCACTGTAAAAACAACGTTTAGCTTTTAAACACGTTGGAAACATGTTTGCAATTAACGCGTTTAGAATTGTGTTTAAATGCTAAACGCTTGTCCCCTTTTAACTAAACGTGTTTAGCTTTTTGACATGTGTTTATATATTTACAATAAAACGCGTTTAGGAAAGTGTTTAAATGCTAAACGCATACCAATTGAACACGTCACAAAACCTAAACATGGTTAGCTTGCGGAGACATGTTTAGCTATTTTTACAATGACATGCGTTTAGAAAGTGTTTTTAAATGCTAATCGCGTATCCACTGTACACGTCACAAAGCTAAACATGGTTAGCTTGCGGAGACATGTTTAGCTATTTTTACAATGACATGCGTTTAGAAACATCAGATGGAGAAGGAAGAACAGGTCATTCAAGGTACAGCCTAATTCCGCCATCAAGGGAAAGACAACTTCAAGGGCTACTCAGTTTCTTGCTGTTCAGGAACATGGAGGTATAGTAAAGAGTTCATTCAATGGCCAAAATTCCAAATTTCACTTTTATGACGACCATAACATGCTGCCTCAATGCTAGTGAGACTGCTGAAACTAACATGTTTCTTGTAAGTCTTATTTCATGTTAACCTTTGCATCTACTATTTAAACATCTATTGGACTGGATTTCTGTTTTAGATGACTTGGATGGACAGACGTATGAGGAGGCAGTGGAGACAATGAAACAGATGTGCATCGAGTTGAATCCTAATCGCCCCAAACTGCAGAAACTCCAGCGAGACACATTTACTAAGAGAAGACAGTGGATTCAGGGCCTGAAGGATGGTGATGTGCGCACCATTACCAGTGAATTTCCCATCCTGAAGAAACCCTTTTTGTGAGTATTAATTAGAGTATAGCTCAGTTCTTGTTGGACAGTGTTTCAATGAGTATCAAAACAAAACTTAGTACATGTACAAGTTATGAAAAAGCTCGGTTTTGCAATATGAAAAGAAAGTAGGCAACTATTACAGGAAATAAAGTATTAAACTCCAGAAATTGCTCATGGCTTTTGTGTATCTTGCATCTGAAATGAATAATCATTGACTGGGTTCCCCAAACCCTTAGACACCCCATCACTTGTGTTCCTTATTTTATTTTAAGCGTCATGGCCTAGTGCAAAATCTCACTGCCAACACTGCGGATTGAAGACAGTCTTGCACACGTTGGGTTTTATTGATGATCTCTCCCTCCCCAAAAAAATACATGTAAATAAATAAAAAAAAAAAAAATAAGAAACAAAACAAAAATAAAAAATCTAGATCCGAAGTTTTCCGTTCTTGGTTTCTAAATTTACAGATTATGAAGGAGTTTTTCCTGTTGAGGGCCGAACCGAAGCAAGAAGAACTCTTTCAAAACCTGAACGGGATGATCGATGTGTTAGACAAATTGTGGGATACAGAAATGGAAGAAGTAAGTCTAATCGCTTATTTTAGTCATGTGTATATGAACTAAAGGGATTGGTATAATCCCTATTTTGAGCAGCAGGACAAGTTGAGCGTTGGGTGCAAGCTTTTCGGCCCAAGACATTGTTTCCTGGGGGCACCTGGGCACCAAATTCTAAAAGGGGCACTGAATAGCAGATATGTTGTTTGTGCACAAATCAAAATTTCAAACGAGAACGTGCCCCCCCCCCTCTTCCCCCCCCCCCCCCCCCCCCTCTTCCCCCCCCCCCCCCCCCCCCCCCCTCTTCCCCCCCCCTTATAGTCACGCCACTGCTGATACGTGGAGGAAACGGTAATATTCTATTATGATGAAACAAATTAATGTCTCTAAAAGATTTACACAATCCTGTAATTTATGTATTTTTCCATATAGGGCTGTGATAGTGACAAGGAGGTTGCAGTGACCCTGTTGCACCTTCAAGATGAGGTCCGCCTTCTTAGCAAAAGCTGTAAGCAGCACGGAGCAACTATCAGTCTAGTGGAGGTATGATTACCTGTAGTAATGCTAAAGTACTTATTATTTCTAGTACTTTTTTTTATCAGGCTGTGCAAATGTTACATCACACTAGGAAAGGGCATGATGTGATGTTGCATTCAAAGCGGACACTCTCCTTAGCAGGATGTGATTTCAAAACAAAAAAATATCAAAATCACATCCATGTACTTGTACTAGGAATAATCTGGCTAATTTTGGTGTGTATTAGAGGTATTGTTTCATCTGGAATTTTAGGGGGAAAACTTCAAGGCCACTTCCAAACCTGGTGAACCACCTGGACTAGTGGTGCTGACAGACAACATAAAAGATGGCTTCTACAACAATGGATTCATCATTGTAGACACAGTGCTTGTAGAATGCCTCCCAGAGTCTGGCTTCCTATGAATGGTTCTCCAGTTGTTGTACACTTACTACGTGTGGGACCTCTCGTATCCAAAACAGTACCAAATTCTTGGATTCCTCCAGCAAAAAGTTTTCAAAGGGAAAGACAACTTCAAGGGCTACTCAGTTTCTTGCTGTTCAGGAACATGGAGGTATAGTAAAGAGTTCATTCAATGGCCAAAATTCCAAATTTCACTTTTATGACGACCATAACATGCTGCCTCAATGCTAGTGAGACTGCTGAAACTAACATGTTTCTTGTAAGTCATATTTCATGTTAACCTTTGCATCTACTATTTAAACATCTATTGGACTGGATTTCTGTTTTAGATGACTTGGATGGACAGACGTATGAGGAGGCAGTGGAGACAATGAAACAGATGTGCATCGAGTTGAATCCTAATCGCCCCAAACTGCAGAAACTCCAGCGAGACACATTTACTAAGAGAAGACAGTGGATTCAGGGCCTGAAGGATGGTGATGTGCGCACCATTACCAGTGAATTTCCCATCCTGAAGAAACCCTTTTTGTGAGTATTAATTAGAGTATAGCTCAGTTCTTGTTGGACAGTGTTTCAATGAGTATCAAAACAAAACTTAGTACATGTACAAGTTATGAAAAAGCTCGGTTTTGCAATATGAAAAGAAAGTAGGCAACTATTACAGGAAATAAAGTATTAAACTCCAGAAATTGCTCATGGCTTTTGTGTATCTTGCATCTGAAATGAATAATCATTGACTGGGTTCCCCAAACCCTTAGACACCCCATCACTTGTGTTCCTTATTTTATTTTAAGCGTCATGGCCTAGTGCAAAATCTCACTGCCAACACTGCGGATTGAAGACAGTCTTGCACACGTTGGGTTTTATTGATGATCTCTTCCTCCCCAAAAAAATACATGTAAATAAATAAAAAAAAAAAAAATAAGAAACAAAACAAAAATAAAAAATTTAGATCCGAAGTTTTCCGTTCTTGGTTTCTAAATTTACAGATTATGAAGGAGTTTTTCCTGTTGAGGGCCGAACCGAAGCAAGAAGAACTCTTTCAAAACCTGAACGGGATGATCGATGTGTTAGACAAATTGTGGGATACAGAAATGGAAGAAGTAAGTCTAATCGCTTATTTTAGTCATGTGTATATGAACTAAAGGGATTGGTATAATCCCTATTTTGAGCAGCAGGACAAGTTGAGCGTTGGGTGCAAGCTTTTCGGCCCAAGACATTGTTTCCTGGGGGCACCTGGGCACCAAATTCTAAAAGGGGCACTGAATAGCAGATATGTTGTTTGTGCACAAATCAAAATTTCAAACGAGAACGTGCCCCCCCCCCCTCTTCCCCCCCCCCCCCCCCTCTTCCCCCCCCCCCCCTTCCCCCCCCCCTCTTCCCCCCCCCCTTATAGTCACGCCACTGCTGATACGTGGAGGAAACGGTAATATTCTATTATGATGAAACAAATTAATGTCTCTAAAAGATTTACACAATCCTGTAATTTATGTATTTTTCCATATAGGGCTGTGATAGTGACAAGGAGGTTGCAGTGACCCTGTTGCACCTTCAAGATGAGGTCCGCCTTCTTGGCAAAAGCTGTAAGCAGCACGGAGCAACTATCAGTCTAGTGGAGGTATGATTACCTGTAGTAATGCTAAAGTACTTATTATTTCTAGTACTTTTTTTTATCAGGCTGTGCAAATGTTACATCACAATAGGAAAGGGCATGATGTGATGTTGCATTCAAAGCGGACACTCTCCTTAGCAGGATGTGATTTCAAAACAAAAAAATATCAAAATCACATCCATGTACTTGTACTAGGAATAATCTGGCTAATTTTGGTGTGTATTAGAGGTATTGTTTCATCTGGAATTTTAGGGGGAAAACTTCAAGGCCACTTCCAAACCTGGTGAACCACCTGGACTAGTGGTGCTGACAGACAACATAAAAGATGGCTTCTACAACAATGGATTCATCATTGTAGACACAGTGCTTGTAGAATGCCTCCCAGAGTCTGGCTTCCTATGAATGGTTCTCCAGTTGTTGTACACTTACTACGTGTGGGACCTCTCGTATCCAAAACAGTACCAAATTCTTGGATTCCTCCAGCAAAAAGTTTTCAAAGACAGTGGGAACAAATTTTTCCAGAGCACCAACTTTAAGAACATGGAAAAGAAGTATGAACTAACCAACGAAAGTGAACATGGGGGAAATATTGCAATGGACTAGTTAGTACCAGAGGTTTACTTAATAATTAAAAGTTGTCATCAGTTCAAGAAAATTAAACATAGGGGGAAAAAAAGGCCAATAACTGCTACATGAAAAGGATTTGTTGTTTGTTGAAAATATTGCAATATATTAATTATTACCAGAAGTTTACCTCAATTTGTTGTTTGTTGAAAATATTGCAATGAATTAGTTATCATACCAGAAGTTTACTTGAGATAATTAAAAATGTTCATCAGTTCAAGAAAATTGAACATGGGGGAAAAACTGGCCAATAACTACCAAATAATAAGAATTTGTTGTTTGTTGAAAATATTGCAATGGAATAATCATTACCAGAAGTTCAACTGAGATAAAAGCAGCTGGCGAGTGATGGTGAATGGACCAGTGATAGGCTCTTGATCAAAAATATTCATTCCTGTAATGTTCAGATAGTTGTTTGCATAGGTGTATACATTTCTTGGGAGATGGGGTGGGGAGGGGATGTAACCACTCCACTTTTGATTAAGAATGAGAAATATTTGACTAAGAATGAGAATTATCCCTTTTTGTTATTCTTAGTCAAATGTAATCCGGATTACACCCCCCCCCCCCCCCCCCCCCCATCTCCCAAAAAATCTACGCCTGTTTTTTTTGTAACAATCTTAATATTTTTGCCCAGTTTTTGAATGAGTAAGTAGTGCCCGTGTAACTCTTTCGTGAAAAATGTCATGCTTCGTGCTGCTTTAAACATTACATGTGCATTACAATTGAATAAAAACAATTTAAAAAATATTGCAATTTGTATTTGTAAAACATGTACATGTATATCTTACTATTCATAAAGTTTGTCCACATTTTGCTAAGTACTTAAAGCTTTCCTGCTCCTGACATGTCAATCAAGGCAATGAGTCACATGCCCCACCTTAAAAGCCAATATGACTACCCTTAAAGTAATTATGAAATCCCATTAAAGTCTGCATGGTTCCCTTCTGTAAATATGCAGTGACATTATTCATAAGAAGTTTAAACGCTCAGAATAAACATGTCAACATTTAAACACCTAAATGCAAAATTTAAACGTGTCTTGGGCTAAACATAATAATGAACAAAAGTGGGTACAAGATATGCGTTTAGAAATGTGTTTAAACGTCATTTTAATTGCTAAACACGTCCCCGTTAAACACATTGTGAACTAAACGTGTTTCCTTGCCTTGTAGAATCACACTAAACATGTTTAGCGTAAATGTGTCTGTTAAGAGGCTTTAAACCTAAACATGTTAAACCTAAACATGTTAAACCTAAACATGTCGCATAAATGAAAACTCTAAACATGTTAAACCTAAACATGTTAAACCTAAACATGTCGCATAAATGAAAACTCTAAACATGTTAAACCTAAACATGTCACACAAATGAACTCTAAACATGTTAAACCTAAACATGTCACATAAATGAAAACTCTAAACATGTTAAACCTAAACATGTCACATAAATGAAAACTCTAAACATGTTAAACCTAAACATGTCACATAAATGGAAACTCTAAACATGTCGTGGGCTAAACGTGTGGAAAAAGTGGGTACAAGATTAGCGTTTAGAAATGTGTTGAAAAGCTAAACGTTGTTTTTACAGTGTGGGTGAACAATACTTCCTTGATCATCTATGCCCTAGAGGTTTCGAACTTCGGCCTATTCCAGAGCTGCTCTCTATTGTCTCGGCAAATGGTGCGGATATGCCGTATGCTGGATATTTTGAAACGAACATCCATGCCATTGGCCAGACTGTTGAATCTCGTGTGGTGCTGGTGCTACGTGAACAGTCTTCATCCCCACAGGTAAATTGGGAGCCATACCAGGGATCCTGGGCATGAATGTTTGTGGAAGTAGCAATGAAGACTTCATGTACATCAAATATGTATACATGTAGGAACATTCTGCATCATAAAAATATAATGTTAGCTTTCGGTGATACATGTCTTCATTGCTGTCAATTAATCCACATTTTTGTGTTCCACACGAACAAAGTCCCTTCATGAATAATAATTATATACTGTATATAGACCTGCCTTTGACCTGACCATGACTGATTGTACTTTGGAATAGTAAGACACTTTAAAGGATCACAGAAATAAAAATCTATATTGACCTTAATAAATGTGTTTCATGTAATACAACATGACTTGTGTCTTTTTTCTTATTTATTTTCATTTCTTTGGCTGTTTTTGACGATTTTTCTCTAAATTTTCGTGCCCCCCACTTTTGGCCCTGAAAAAAATCGAAAGAATGATGTAATGCATCACGTGATGCAATGACGTCGTGTAAAGAAGACGTTTGCCCAGCTTGGCCACTGACCTACAGTACATGTAGTATACATCTTGTGCGTTGTATGCACGTGCGGTCATGTAATGTACATGTAGTTCTAAAATAGTAAAAAGCGGATATTCACAAAAATAAAGCAATTTCTGGTGAGAATGGCGAATAGATGTGTCGTGGCAGGGTGCAGTTATACCCTAAAAGATGGTGTGAGCCTGCATAGATTCCCTAAAGATGAGGGACAACGTAAAATGTGGAAAAAAAGTCCAACTGACGAGGGCGAACTGGATCTGTCCGTCTGCAACAAGCGTCATTTGCAGCGACCATTTCACTGCAGATGACTATGAGAATAGTCTCTATTCTCCATTCGGGTTACCGACGGGTCGTCCTCGTCTGAAGGAAACTGCCATTCTAAGTAGAATAAAAAAGGATCTCGTTCATGGGGAGCTGCATGAACCGAGACGTCGGAGCGATGCTTTCGAAAAACGAGAGAGAAGGAGGGTAAGTCGGACATGTTTTGGCACACGATGTACATGTACATGTACATGTAGATAGGCGGTGACGTACTCGGGGGGGAATCACGCTATGGACAATAGTCACGGCCGGGCCCCAGCAGCCAACACCGTTCATGGATACATAACGGAATAAACTCTATTCTTCAACTATTTTCACGTATTTTCAGACCTATTGTGGAACTTACTTTCAACTTGACCTTTAGATTTAAACTACAGCCTACATGTATGTATGTCAATATTCTATAAATTTTAATTATAAAGGTAATTTTTTTTAAAAAACTTCCTGAGAGGCTGAGACGAGCAAAATATTTCGATCAATTTCTGTAACTGTAGCACGGCAGTCAAATTGCTGGTGTCCGAAAATTGGGCATTTATTTGCAAAGGCAGGCTTTACCTGCATACACAGGGATTGTGAAATTCAGGAACTTTGTGAATGTTTTAGTTTAGTAAAAAAATTAGCCAGAATTGCAATGCATCAAATAGGAACAATTATTTGCATTATCAATTAAATATCACTTGATCGCACAAAAATACAATTGCGCACATGATCAGACAAATCTGTTGGCAAATCTCACACTTTTATAAATACTTGTTAAGTTGAACAGAAAAGGCTGACGAATTATTGTTAATAGAATTGTTTGTTTCCCCAGATTATTGAGGAGCTCCTGCACGAGTCATCAACTGACTGCCCTGGTGCTGGTAGTGACGAAGTGTCCATGGATGCCACATCATCTGGACAGAACAAAGTCAGCTTGACTCGCCTTCATCACCAAGGGTGCGTTCCACTCAAGCGAACGTTGCCAACGTTGGCCAACGTTAGCGTTGTTCGCGTGAGTGGAACGCAATGTGCGCCAATTATGTTGGCAAACGTTAGCGAAAATGGCGAACGACATTTCGAGCTGTTCGCTGTTGGCCATAGCAGCCGACAGTTTTCTTTTTACGGTTTTGATTTACATTTCATACTTTTCGTTATAAACGGTGGATCGTTTTGAGCAGTTACAGGGGTCTTCTTAATTAAAATAATGAGTTGGACAAAAAACAGCCAACCAAACGATGTCACTGTCACTGGGCACCGCCATTTTGAAAACGTATTTTTTTAAATATCGTTCCACTTCAACTAACGCAAACTCAAAACGTAGGCGAACGTTCGCGCAAACAGTTCGCGTAAGTGGAACGCACCCCAGGTCTCGATAAACATAAGGTAACAAAAAATACTGCATTTTTCTCTTAGCGATGGGTAATATCGTTTGGAAATATTATCCGATGGGATAGGCAGCCACATTGAAGAGTCACTTAGGCTTCAGGAGTATAGTGTGAAGATTATGTAGTGGTCGCGGTATATGGAAATCATTCCCGTTTTTATTTTAACTTTGTTCTGAAATTTAAACTTGCAGGAAACGTGCCTTGAATCCTCCACATCTTTTGCAAGCACTGGGTGTCAGACATCAACTGATAAAATCTGTACCCAAGTAAAGCGTATGTATTTTGTTTTTATATTCCATCTTGCATAGTACCGGTACATACACATATCAGTCCTTGAAATGGAAAAATTGTAAGACATTCAATTATTTCTATTCAACTTTGGAATAGATTATCTTGAGATAGGGCTCTATCTTTATTCAATAAATTTAAATAAGATACAGTGGTTATTTCTAAAAGTGAGTGCAATTATGATGTTTTCTGGAAAAGAATTGTTTTTTAATTTAGTATTACATTTAATAATAGCAATCCAAGCCGTCGAAAGAATGGTAAATAAGGAAACAAAGTACGACCGAGTTTAAACAAGGGAGGCAGGGTGACATGCAAGCTGCTGGATGACAAGTCAAAAACCGAAGACAGTTCTGACGACTCCGATAATAACATACATGTACCAGAGCAGCCAAAGTCACCAGGCTATACACCAGACTTGTCAAGTAGTTCTTCTGAATACCAGAGCTCCCTTAGAAAATATCTAAAAGGCCACTTAAAAGGCAAGTACACTGTTAATGTTTATTAGCATGGACTTTTATAAAATAAAAAGGTCAGTTGTGTTTGCGACTTCTACATTACACATAACTTGCCCTTCTCAAAGACAATTTGTTTTTTGCTGATACAGTCGCTGAGAAAAACAACAACATTTGCATTCTTTTTGGAAGCAAGGAAACAAAGTTGAAATCGCAAAGTCTGCTTTGCCAGAATTTATCAGCCAGAATTTGTTTAAGTTATCTTTGAGTGAAAAAGTTATATTTTCCCTAAACAATGTCATGCAGGAAGAGAGGACTAAGCCCACGTACTGTGGTGGACTACAGGTTTGTCGGAAACTCTGATGCACACCTGGAGACAAAGTATATAGTGTGTGCATTTGAAGTGCTCTGGTTGTAATTCATATGATGTGAGAGTCACGACCAGAGAGATTGGCACCCTGCTTATTGTGACCCAGGACTGCAACACATGCAGTATTGGGAGGCAGACTTGAGAGAGCCAGCCCTAGTACAACAACAGACCTGCAGTCAACCTGCTCTTTTCAGCAGCTGTACTTTTTGCAGGGGGTAGCTGTGCCACCATGTTATGGATTTGCGAGTTTCTGAAAATTGCCACGATCAGTGAACGTACCTTCTACACCCACCAATCCGAAATACTGCAGCCAGTTGTGGAGCAACGCTGGAAAAAAGAGCAACGCACACTATTGGAGGGTCTAAAGACAGCTGGAGATCCTTTGACAATAGGGGGAGATGGCCGTGCAGACAGCCTAGGCCATTCAGCAAAGTATGGGGCCTACACTGCCGTTGAACTCTACAGCAAATAGATAATTGACATCCAGATTGTGTAGGTCAGTGTATTAAAAATACTTTATTTTAATTTTAAAAAACTTGCTTGGCAACATCAAGATGATTCTCATGTTTTCAAATGAGTATCATAATACATGTGCACACACAAAGTTTATTAGTGAAATTCTTTTTTTTTTCAATATAGAGTAACGAGGTCAAGAGCTCACATGGAACTGAAGGGTTTCAAACGCATGACCAAAAAATCAAGGAAGGCAGACCTCAAAATCGGCAAGTTGGTGACCGACCGACACCGCCAGCTTGCCAAGTATGTTCGAGAGGAGTTACCGACTGTGCATCACATGTTTGATGTCTGGCATGTGGCAAAAGGTGAAAACATTTTGTTAAACATTATTTTGATGAGATTCGATGAGGCATACTATTTTTGCTGAGGATTCTTAAAACAAAATGTGATATTATCATGTAGATGAGATTTTAAGGTTTGCATGGTAAATAGGCAATTAGATAAGTTGTTGGAAAAGTAGCACCATGTGTAAATTTCTTTTTTAAGTTTGTGTGGTTTTGAAAGGAATACATTGCTCCATGTTGGTAGCGAACAACTTGCATAGACATGTCTAGGCATATGAAGCAAGATATAAGGTGGAAGGAAACCACCCCCCCCCCCCCTTTTTGTGTTGGTCATTGTGTTCCCAGAATATCAGGAATTATTTTCAGTTATCTTGCCTTTCAACATGTTTGTCTTTGCTCATTGCCTATTTCAACTGATTTGCCTTTTGCCGTTATCTTGCTGATTGGTGATCTTAATCTGGATTTCGCCATTTGTGACTTTGTGAAGCGCAGATTCTTTGTGAACTTGTGAACCTGTGAACTTGTGAAACACCATCAGAATTAAAGGCAGTATATGAGTAATTTGAGACTATTAGTTGTGTCCACCGTGCCCAGAACCTACAGTGTAATTACTATACCCAGCCAGCAAGCCCAAGTGGGCCCCATGTGGGTTTTGATTGGGCTTGATGGGCTTGGGCTTGAAATGGGCTGCCCACATGGGTCCTGTGTGGGGTGACGGTGGGTTTTCAGTGGGCGTGGGCATTACATGGGCAAGATGTATGGGTCCAGTGTGGGTATTTAGTGGGCTAAGTGGGCTGTTTATAAACCGTGTTTTAAGAGGGCTGGCCCACGTGGGCTCCGTGTGGGATATAGGTGGGCCTGGTGGGCTGTATTGTAAGTGGGCTTTGAGAGGGCTGGCCCAAGTGGGTCCAGTGTTGGATATAGGTGGGCCCGGTGGGCTGTATTGTAAGTGGGTTTTAAGAGGGCTGACCCGGCCACCTGGGCCCTGTGTGGGATATATGTGGGCCCGGTGGGCTGTATTGTTAGTGGGCTTTAAGAGGGCTGGCCTAGGTGGGCCCGGTGGGCTGTATTGTACGTGGGCTTTGGGAGGGCTGGCCTAAGTGGGCCCTGTGTGGGATATAGGTGGGCCCGATGGGCTGTGTTGTAAGTGGGATTTGGGAGGGCTGGCCCGAGTGGGCCCTGTGTGGGATATAGGGGGGCCTGGTGGGCTGTATTGTAAGTGGACTTTGAGGGGCTGGCTAGCTGTGTGGGATGTAGGTGGCCCCTGTGGGCTACATGTGTCGGGGTTATGAGAGGGCTGGCCTAGTGTGGGCCCTGTGTGGCCGTGTAGGTGGGATATGTATTGTAAAAGTTAGTTTTGAGACGGCTGGCCTTAGTGCATGGGCCCTGTGTGGGATTGTGGGCCTTCCCAGTGTAAACACTTTCTAGAAATACCGCTCAAACCCCTGCGTACATTCGGCCAGATCCGTGGTTATTAGCGCAAAAAATAATGCGCCCAATCAGAGCCTCCGTTACAAACAGACCAAGGCTGTTTTCAAAACCCCTGGCTTTGGCTCCGTCTCCGGCTACAGCATATTGCTGAACTGCATGAATAAAGCCCAAGACGAAGACAAAGCTGGGGTTCGGAAACATACCTCGACCCTAGGCATGAAATTGCAGTTTTTCATTCATAAAACGCCAAGCGACATGTACATGCGCAACGCGCATTTCTATTGGTCCATTCGCTTGGACATCTGAGGTGTTCTCACAAATGTTCATCCTCGGCCTCCCAAGTAAAATTTTTTATTAATCGGAAAAATTGTAGAAATTAACGTACAGAACGTGAAATAAAGCTTTTCTATTATATATTATACAGAATAAGAAACATAAAAGACTGAAAAGCTACATAAACGCCAATAAAAGTAAATATAAAGGTAGAAATTGACCTTTTACCAGGGGTGGTCGTTCATATCGTATATCGCGTATAAGCGCGCTGCGTGGCTCAGGATGGTGATCCGGATGTGTCGCACGAACTATACGCGTGATCACGCGATTTGGTCCAATCAGCGCAAAGCGCGCGAATCTGCAAATATCTTCGCTAGGTTGGCGGGACGGACTCGCAGCAAGCTGTGTGCGGCACTCAGTCATACAAATTGTCGACAACGGCCCGGTACAACGTGTTGTCCGATTACGGCAAGCTCAAGTTTGTTTTCACTTTACACAACTTCGGAATCTTTAATTGGATTGTAGTCTATTCTGCCACTCTCACAGTTAAGGTAAGTCAAGTACTCATATACTTTTCTTAAATTTGAGAAGGATCAAAGTGCCATTCCGTAATTGTTATGTAGGTATAATTATGTCCGTTACATTGTCACACACTAGGCAGTAGTACTAGTAGAACTTAGGAGAAGGCAATCGCCCGTAGGCCAATCTCAGTACACCATTTTGTAGCTGCAAATCAATGCAATTGATGCATAGAAAATGTACATGTACTTGCGCGCCCCAAATGTCAATTTTCTCCCGAAAACTGAGTAACGTTTTGAAGCCGTTTGGAAAATAACGATCGCTTCAGATTCTAATAGCCAGGGTAGATTTTAAAGTTATAACTTATCATGCTTATTCTATAGCATAGTCCTAAAATTCTCTCTGTGATTACTCTGACGACCAAACGGGTAAACTTTTTTAAAGGGAAATATAATAATCTACATGTATTTGTTTAAATAATGCTATCAAGTATCATAATCACTGGCTATCGAAACTGAAATCCAGCAACGTAAATAATAATAATAATAATAATAATAATAATAATAATAATAATAGGTATTTATAATGCGCTTTATGTGAAAAAAACACCTCTAAGCGCCTTACAGAGAGTAACACCCCCCCCCAAAAAAAAAAAAAAATTAAAAATTAAAACTAAAAGTTTATAAATGACACAATCAGAACTTATCTAAAAAGCGTGAAATAAAAATATTACTTACGAAAAAAAGACTTGAAAGGTACTATAAAACTTACGAGAAAAACTACAACCTACTAGCAGTAAAAGATCTGCTGAAAACCTAGCATACAAGTCATACTTTATAACCAAACCTAAAATGTAAAACGACTAGGCTATGAAACAAAACAAGTAAAAAGTAAAAAAAAATAAAAATAAGCCGACAACTAATCAATGCTCCCCTCCGTACTCTTAAAACCATTTAAAATTATAGAAAGAGAAACAAAGTTTGCGGTTTTAAAGGAAAACAGTGGACCCACAGTCTTAAGAAAAAAATTGTTCCCTAAATGTTTTTTTTCTCATTCACCTTTGACATTGTCCTAAAGCTGAACCCTAATACCCCACTTTACACACTTAAGAACTGTGGGCAACCTCCTCGTAAATCATGTACACGGATATCCTAGAGCAAGTCAGAACGGAGAGGCTGAATAATATGCTTGAACAAACAAAAGCCAGATGACCATAAATGGTTGGCGAACTTCACGCGGGCCCTCGAGACTCAAATTCATGCCAGTGAACTTGTTAATACAGGGCGAGTCCAAAATAAAGTGACCTGGATTAATTTTTGTCTTAACAAGCAATCAAATTTGAAACACCAATCAAGCATGTCTTTAACCAGTTCGCGCCGGATGACGTATATAAACGCAAAAACATTTCAAAATTCAAAACGGATGACGCATAAACACGCCAAGTTTAAGTTCGGAAATGTATGTCAGCAGCGCGCAAGGCCGGAAATGCGTGGGTGTGCTTCCCGGCACTATCAGCCTGAACACGCTTTGGATCGAGTTTCGTTAAAAATAATCCCGCCCGTCGGCTCGGCGTTGTTAAAATAATCCCGGCGCGAACTGGTTAAAGAGCATATTCTTTAACTAATTTGAAGAAAAAAAATTACCAAAATTGATCCATGCTATCAGAAGTTATGCACGTTTTACAAAAGAACCCTTTTTTATAGCTGTCTTTGGAATGCCAATTGAGCTTTAATATTCAAATACAAATACGATTTTTCACATTTTAGGCCGAGTTCGGGCGGTCTGTTCTTGACACGCGTAACTTGTTCTTGCAAAACCCTGATGGATAGGTGGTGTGTGTTCTTGTTCCGAGTGCAATGTTCACGGGTCGCGTTCCCGCCGTTCGAGCGCGAGAACAGAGTTCGCGTGTCAAGAACAGGCCGCCCGAACTCGGCCTAAATGTCAATAAGATTAACTTTATCACCATTAAACAAAATATATTGGAGCGGCCAAAATGTTTTACAAATAATTGTTTTTCTTCAAATTCAGTCACTTTCTTTCTGACTCGCCCTGTATATATTATGGCTCAAAACTGTGTGGGTGGCGGGTATTTTTTAACAGTTAACCGCTGTAGGCCTATTGTAGACATGGTCAATTCACAATTTCACAATTGGGCTGGATAAAGCGAACAGACATAATACCATTTCTTTCAATTTACTTCGAACTTAAATTGCAGCAATCTAGGTTATAGAGCTAATGACTATACAAAACGACATATGATATGAGAACAAGATAACCGACGTATACAAGACACAGCCTGAATATTACGTTGTAAGCTGGGATGACCTGACGATGTTCAAATATCTTTCAAAGATTTTTGCCATAATACACAAATAAACCACAAGGGAAGCTGACTAGTTAAATTTGCACACATTTCAAAGTGAACAAAGAAATTGGCAAGGTGAGACTTGAACCTGCGACCTCCGGAATACGGGACCGGCGCTCTACCAACTGAGCTATCTTGCCCTATATGTTGGCGGTCTCCCAAATTGTCAGTCTCTTTCTTCGAGGGCGCTAGTCACAAGTTTGTATCAGAAAATCAGGCGTGATCCCTGTCCACACGGCATTATGTGTTTATGACTTCTGACTCAGCACCCTCGAAGAAAGATACTGACAATTTGGGAGACCGCCAACATAGGACAAGATAGCTTAGTTGGTAGAGCGCCGGTCTGGTATTCCGGAGGTTGCAGGTTCAAGTGCTGCCTTGCCGATTTCTTTGCCATTTAAAACATTGCTTGGAATAATATAGGCAACCCACCTTCTATGTGCTGCTGTAAAAAAATCGCTAAAACAAAATACACGTGTTGGTTGAGTTGGAATAGCTTGGTGACATTTATACATGACAAATTAGCCTGTACTTTAGTTTTATCGTCGGTAACTGCAAAATGGACAATAGACCCAATTGTTATACTTATTCAACAGTTTGAATTCACAGATTTAGTTCGACTTTTCTTTTTTCATTTGTTTTGTGTTCAAAGCTAGACGCTCTGACGCCTCTCATCGAACTTCCTATCAGTGAGTGCCATCAGAATACTAATCTGAGTGAAAGAGCTAATTGTAATTACATCTTGAATCAGGTGTCGGATATTTTGCAGCGCAGCACGACAACAAACGTGAGACATTCTTAATTACATACACAGTGGGTGAGTACAGTTCGAGGACAAAACGGCGCAAAATAAAAGCTTTGGCAGAGGGGCATCTGAACAGTGTTACAGGGAAATTGTGCACGAACACATGGACTTTGCTTCAAGATGAACTTGAATGTGGTGATACACCAGATGACTGTGACCACGGGAAAATAGCGGGTCACTCGGGCGCTCAGGCCTTTGTTCAAAGCACAGTGGACGAATTTGTAGACGAGTCTGTACCCTGTCCTTCATTTACTTCTGAATTTCCATCTGACAAGGAATCTTATCTTAGTTGCTCAACAAAAAATAATTCTGAAATATTTCATGCACAAGAAGAACACGATGAAGCTCAAGACGTTCCCCACAACATAAACGTAAGGGGGAAATTGTCTGAATGGTCCACAAGATTCAACATTTCACACTCTGCTTTGTCGTGGTTGCTTCCCATCCTAAAAGAGGTCAATCTTGATGTGCCAATTGATCCAAGGACCCTTTTGTCTACTCCGCAACTTTTTGATATTAAGAACATTGGTAGTGGAACATATTACTATTTTGGTGTAGCAAACGCTATTTACTCAAGACTAGTCGATCTAACAGATTCTGGATATTTTGACACCTTGCATCTTCATGTCAATATCGACGGTCTGCCTCTTTTTAAGAGTTCAAATACTAACCTGTGGCCTATCCTTGGCATGATTAAAGAATTGCCACGCCAAGACCCTTTTGTCATTGGGCTTTATTGTGGAACTGCAAAACCTTCATCTTTAGATGATTACTTGAATGATTTTGTTCAAAAAATGAACCATTTGGCTACTGCAGGCCTCAACCATAACGGCAAATCATACAAAGTTTCACTAGATGCAGTCGTTTGTGATGCCCCTGCTAGAGCCTTCATTAAATGCATCAAGGGCCACACTGGGTACAGTGCTTGTGAAAGGTGCAGTCAGCACGGTGTCTATTTTCAAGGGAAAATAACCTTCCCAGAGGTCTCAGCACGGGGAAGGACTGATGATGACTTTAAGGAACAGAGAGACAAAGATCATCACAATGGAGTTTCGCCTCTTAACAATCTCGAAATTGGACTTGTTACAACCTTTGTTTTAGATTACATGCATTTGATTTGTCTGGGTATAGTAAGAAAGCTGATTTTTCTTTGGATTAAAGGCCCTTTAAGACGCTGAGTAAGGCAATTCCAACGTGTTGGTGTCCTTCAGACAAAGGATACCGAGGGAGTTTTCTCGAAAGCCCCGATCCCTTGCAGAAGTCAGCCACTGGAAGGCTACAGAATTCCGTCAATTCCTTTTATATACCGGACCAGTTGCATTGTTGGGTAAACTCCCAAGTGAGTTGTACCATCATTTCATGCTTCTTTCTGTTTCTACGAGCATACTGTTGAATCCTAGCTTGTGCACACTGTATTGTGATTATGTGGAGGAGTTACTAGTTATGTTTGTCCAAAAGTTTGGGACAATCTATGAAAAAGAACAAGTTGTGTACAATGTGCACAGTCTGATTCACATTGTTCAAGATGTAAGGAAGTATGGGGCATTGGACAACATCTTCTGTTTCCCGTACAAGAACTTCTTGGGGAAAATAAAAAAGATGGTTCGAAGACCACAAAACCCTTTGTCTTAAATTGTAAGGCGGTTGTCAGAAAAGCAGATACAAGAAAATGAAAAACAACAGTGCAACGAAACAGAAATAGCTTCCCCACACCGCAAGCCGCACATGTGTGGCCCATTGCCACAAGAGTATGCTGCCTACCGTCAGTACAAACAATACCACAGGGGAAAGTTTGTAATTTCATGTTCAACTGGAGACAATTGTTTCAGAGTGAAAGACAAAGTAGTCACTGTACGGAATATACTAGTTTCCCCAGACAAAGAGACCCTAATTGTCCACACAAGGTTCAAAAATGAAGAGTCTTTCTTCACGTATCCATTGGATTCTGCTTGCCTTGGAATAAGTTTGGTTTCAAAACTGTCAGAGAAACTATGCACTAGTCCGCTGCTTGACTTCAATGAAAAAATTGTACTGCTCCCCCTCAAAGAAAAGTTTGTGGCTGTTCCTCAAGTCCATTGTAAAGCCTGACATCGGTCGTTGGTCTTCAAGTACTTCATTGTAAGTAAAGGGATAAACACCTATCCACTTATTTTTTCTCTGCCTCTAATATTTGCTTTGTTTCTTATTCACTGTACAAAGCTGCATACTTAATTGTAACTTAACATTTTGTAATACGCTATAGTAATTAATTCTTGTAAATTAAGAACCGGTCTTTTTTCCCCTGTTTCTTCGAAGATTCCAGTAGATCCAGTTATGTTTGCCGTTGTTGAATTCACGAAGTCACAGTCTGTGGCGATCATCTCAACATCATGGTTCACGGGAACTGATGAGAAAAAATGCTTATGGCCTGACGGCAGCTCAGCCAAGGCAGAGAAGCTTGCGAAAGAGGAGAAATCCCCAAATGCGTCATGGAAAATCTACGATGTCAGGGTTTTGGGAAAGGCAGGTGAGCCGTATGAACTGTAACCGTTACCGTTTACCGCTAACACGCCGGTAAGTTAAGTTGGCGGCGAACTATAAACAACTGCAACACTTTACTTATTTTACTTATATCAGGCACAGAAAAAACTATGTTCGTGCATTACGGTCAGTTTAGAATGAAAAGGGGGCCTTTTCTACACCTTCAGGTGTGTTTAATTTCTTTTATTTTTAATTATGAAAGGTGTATGGAATACACAGTTGAGCATCTTTTAAAGTTGGAATCACTTGCCCTCATTTTATCTAGCTACGTACATACGGGCACGGGAGAAGCTGAGCATGGCTGAAGAGATGTCTGACCTGCAAACTGATGTTGAGTCAATACAACCCAAACGGCGGTAAGCACAGTATAGCCGTAAGCTTGCCTTATACAGATAAGTTGATGCAAACTTGTGATAATGCACAAGTGACAAGAAAAATCTAGTTCATATTCCTCCTTGGAATCAACAACTGGCATTTTATACAGAGTAAAAACTGTCATGTACACGGATAGGCTACTTCAAAATTGCCATTTGAACTGCTGAAAAATCACGTTAAGACTATAGATGCATTTGGATATCCGAATGCTGTAAATTTATTACACAAAATTAACAAATAAACTACAAAGATACTGACAATTTGGGAGACCACCAACATAGGGCAATATAGCTCAGTTTGTAGAGCGGCGGTCCGGTATTCCGGAGGTCGCAGGTTCGAGTTCCGCCTTGTCAATTTCTTTGTCCACTTTACAAATATAATTACTCAGATATGAAATCTTTGACATTGTATTTAGGCGAATCAGAAACAAACGATACGAGTCGTCTGAAGCAGAGACCAGTGATGATGACATTCCAATGAACATAGAACGGCCAACTTCGCCAGAGGTACCATCGGTTCCATCAACTCTAGCGGCACTTGCATCTAAATCATCCAACTACTCTACGCGATCCCCACAACAATCATATAATCGCCAGCGTTCGTCCCCACAACAGCCATCCACATCTGGCCAGCTGGCTACACCATCGTATTCTCCGTCAACGATCCAGTCTTCTAGTTCTACATCGTCTAGCCACCACGCTACACAATCCCGCCCGCCAACTTCAGCAACTCCCCTTGCGTCGACTTCCTAACCTTCTACGCCATCCTCCTCCCAGCAGCGGACACAGCTGGTGCTTAGAGGTGAAAGTGGTAAGCCAGGTCTCGATAAACATAAGGTATAACAAAATACTGCATTTTTCTCTTAGCGATGGGTAATATCGTTTGGAAATATTATCCGATGGGATAGGCAACCACATTGAAGAGTCACTTAGGCTTCAGGAGTATGCAGTGTGAAGATTATGTAGTGGTCGCGGTATATGGAAATCATTCCCGTTTTTATTTTAACTTTGTTCTGAAATTTAAACTTGCAGGAAATGTGCCTTGAATCCTCCACATCTTTTGCAAGCACTGGGTGTCAGACATCAACTGATAAAATCTGTACCCGAGTAAAGCGTATGTATTTTGTTTTTATATTCCATCTTGCATAGTACATACACATATCAGTCCTTGAAATGGAAAAATTGTAAGACATTCAATTATTTCTATTCAACTTTGGAATAGATTATCTTGAGATAGGGCTCTATCTTTATTCAATAAATGTAATTAAGATACAGTGGTTATTTCTAAAAGTGAGTGCAATTATGATGTTTTCTGGAAAAGAATGTTTTTTAATTTAGTATTTATTACATTTAATAATAGCAATCCAAGCCGTCGAAAGAATGGTAAATAAGGAAACAAAGTACGACCTAGTTTGAACAAGGGAGGCAGGGTGACATGCAAGCTGCTGGATGACAAGTCAAAAACCGAAGACAGTTCTGACGACTCCGATAATAACATACATGTACCAGAGCAGCCAAAGTCACCAGGCTATACACCAGACTTGTCAAGTACATGTAGTTCTTCTGAATACCAGAGCTCCCCTTAGAAAATATCTAAAAGGCCACTTAAAAGGCAAGTACACTGTTAATGTTTATTAGCATGGACTTTTATAAAATAAAAAGGTCAGTTGTGTTTGCGACTTCTACATTACACATAACTTGCTCTTCTCAAAGACAATTTGTTTTTTGCCGATACAGTCGCTGAGAAAAACAACAACATTTGCATTCTTTTTGGAAGCAAGGAAACAAAGTTGAAATCGCAAAGTCTGCTTTGCCAGAATTTATCAGCCAGAATTTGTTTAAGTTATCTTTGAGTGAAAAAGTTATATTTTCCCCAAACAATGTCATGCAGGAAGAGAGGACTAAGCCCACGTACTGTGGTGGACTACAGGTTTGTCGGAAACTCTGATGCACACCTGGAGACAAAGTATATAGTGTGTGCATTTGAAGTGCTCTGGTTGTAATTCATATGATGTGAGAGTCACGACCAGAGAGATTGGCACCCTGCTTATTGTGACCCAGGACTGCAACACATGCAGTATTGGGAGGCAGACCTGGGAGAGCCAGCCCTGGTACAACAACAGACCTGCAGTCAACCTGCTCTTTTCAGCAGCTGCACTTTTTGCAGGGGGTAGCTGTGCCACCCATGTTATGGATTTGCGAGTTTCTGAAAATTGCCACGATCAGTGAACGTACCTTCTACACCCACCAATCCGAAATACTGCAGCCAGTTGTGGAGCAACGCTGGAAAAAA
Organism: Crossaster papposus; assembly: GCA_037893245.1. NCBI lineage: Eukaryota > Metazoa > Echinodermata > Asteroidea > Velatida > Solasteridae > Crossaster > Crossaster papposus. Next base: position 554,069 of record JBAIAA010000053.1, on the reverse strand, counting down.
GAGCAACGCACACTATTGGAGGGTCTAAAGACAGCTGGACATCCTTTGACAATAGGGGGAGATGGCCAAGCAGACAGCCCAGGCCATTCAGCAAAGTATGGGGCCTACACTGCCATTGAACTCCACAGTAAAAAGATAATTGACATCCAGATTGTGCGGGTCAGTGTATTAAAAATACTTTATTTAAATTTTTAGAAACTTGCTTGGCAACATCAAGATGATTCTCATGTTTTCAAACGAGTATCATAATACATGTGCACACACAAAGTTTATTAGTGAAATTCCTTTTTTTTCTTCAATATAGAGTAACGAGGTCAAGAGCTCACATGGAACTGAAGGGTTTCAAACGTATGACCAAAAAATCAAGGAAGGCAGACCTCAAAATCGACAAGTTGGTGACCGACCGACACCGCCAGCTTGCCAAGTATGTTCGAGAGGAGTTACCGACTGTGCATCACATGTTTGATGTCTGGCATGTGGCAAAAGGTGAAAACATTTTGTTAAACAACATTTTGATGAGATTCGATGAGGCATACTGTTGCGACTTTAATATTGCAAGAGCGCCACCATGCGAGCCAATGCAGCGAACCGACGTATCAACCGCGGGAATCGGAAGGCGTTGGGCCGGTTACGGATGGTGAGCAACTTATTTCCTGTTTAAACCCAGTTTTCATGTTTATTGTTAACTTTAAAGCCTGTGATTTTCCCAATTATTGATCACTAGTTATTGATTGCACTGTTTGAATCCACAAATGATAAGATTTCAAGTGTTTTTGGATGGGTGAAAATAGGCCACGTCACACGAGGTGTCGGAAATAGGCTCCTTTTCTTCAAGTGTATTACCATGATGATTCAGACTGTAATTGTTTACCCTCAGTTTGTGATTACCTGTATCATTGTATTTTCCAGAACGATCTCTACCATGGCGATCTCTACCAAGATCGCTACCTAAGGTTAGATTGCGTGATCGCAATCAGGATTACCTAGACATGCTAGATCAGTCTCTCCACCGGCCTAATTTTCCCAACTTGTTATGTCACGACTGAGGATGATTTGGAAGTGGAAATAAACCAGGGTTCCCGCCCTCCAGTGCTCACAGAACACCCAACCTAAGGACTCCCCTTGTGTCCTTACATTTCCTTTACATAATGGTGACCCTGACGTGATGGGAAAAAAGTTTGAGCACAAAACTAAACCAGTTGCAGAATGGACGGCAACATAGAGAAACGAGTCCTCAGACCTAGAGGAACAGATCCAAAACCACCCACCGAGGATCCTCCAGAAACGGATCCAAAACCACCAACCGAGGATCCTCCAGAATCAACGGACGAACTATCCGCAGTAGCCGAGTCTGCAATATCTCCGTCAGAGCATCCTAAATGCAGCTCAATTGGATTAGGGCGAAGCCGCAGTAGTAGCCACACGTCTAGTCGCATGCATGCTGTGGAAAAGCAGCAGGAGTATGAAGCGGCCAAGCGACGACTCGAGCTGGAAAGAGCCACGATGGCCCAGAGCAAAGAGTTGGAAGAGCGACTAATGGCAGCACAGCGAACAAGAGAGGAGCTGGCACTGCGTGAAAGACAAATGGAATTGGCCCAGGCACGGCTGGTCGCCGAACATGAAGAATGCCGCATCCTGAAGGAAAAGGAACAATTTGCTCGACAGATTGAGCTCGAGAGACAATTACAAACTGCTGAACTCAATTTTAATCTGGCTAGGGTAGAATTTGTACAAACTAGCATGAGTGACACACCTTTGTTTTCACAATCACATGTTTTGCCAAATGTTACTAGTGTTGTAAGCAATTCGGTAATTTCACCCTCCGCCAGCGTTCTGAGCTTGCCGCCGGCGGCGAAAAACCCAGCTGCGCTCCAGGCCATAAATCCTACAGGCCTACATGTACATGCTGCACACGCATCAGCTACGAGTCTGGTACAGTTAAGCCCAAATTGCGTGCACCAAGTCGCGAGCTACGCGCAACCCGTCGCGAGTTTCGCGCAACCAGTCGCGAGTCTTGCGCAACCAGTCGCGAGTCTCGCGCAACCAGTCGCGAGTCTCGTGCAACCAGGCGCGAGCTTCGCGCCGCCCGTCGCGAGCTTCGCGCAACCGGCCGCGAGCTACTCGCAATTTGTGCAACCGGCCGCGAGTTTCGCGCATCCCGTCGCGAGCCAAACGCACCTATCCGCGAGCCACGCACACCCTCTCACGAGCCCCTTCGCGAAAGCGGGTCCCACGCAAACCGCCGCGAGTCCCGCGCTCGCGTGGTCTGAGCCCTCAGCTCAGTGCCGCATGATGCCAGGCAGCTCGGCACCTGATCACAACTTCACTGCCTTTCAGCCAAGTTTGGCACCGTACCACGCAGGTACTCATAATCCTTTCCATGGGACTTCTCCCATTTTCCGGCAAAACCCCACTCCTACTGAGGATTCTGCCTCTACTCCTACTAGAGTTCCTGATTTTTCCGAACCGCCTACTTTCAATTCCTCAAGTCAAATGATGTGAAGCTCCATGTTGGCAGCCTCAGCTGGAGGTATAAACATGGAGGTTCCCAACTTTGGGGGAGGCGACCCAGCAGAGTTTCGTTGTTTCGAGGCAATGATAGATGGCTGCATCAAGCCCTTAGTCCATCTCAGCGAGCTACAAAAATATTTCATCGTCAGGTCGAAGTTGAGTGGTCAACCGAAGAAGGATGTCCTCGGGCTTATGACGCTAGCCCATTCACTAAGGCGATGTCCACCCTCAAGAAGCTTTATGGTGATATTGGTGTCCTGATACGTGCCAAGATTGACCAGATTACATCGTGGCCGAGACTGACAGCCAGTGACTCCAAGGGGATGGTAGAGTTTGCATCCGCGGTGTCGGCATTGGTCACGCAACTCAAGAGTGCGCCGGAAGGCCAGGCAGAACTAAACGCCAACTCTACAGCTTGCATCCTGTACAGTCGCCTGTCACATGCCCATCAAACGGCCTTTTTGAAGGCTATGAAGGCCAGAAATGTCAACAACTTCTTTCTGCTTGACATCGACATGTGGTTGCAAGACACAGCGGCCATAGCCAGAAAGAAGGTGCAGAGTTTTAGAGCTGAACTCCCCTCAACCAACCGGGACCGCCGCAGTAAAGGTGCAGCCTCCTACCACACGGAACTGGCTGGAAAGGCTACCAGCAATCCACCAAAGGGCGCATCTGCCTATAAGGCTACCCGAAGTGATAGTAAGAAACCCTTCCGGAAGAGTTGTCCCCACTGCCGGGAAGAACACTGGCTCTCTCGATGTGACAAATTCAGCGATCTCACGATGGAACAGCGCATGAAGTGGATTAAGGCCGACAAGCGCTGCTGGCAGTGCGACCTACGGAAAGGAGTGCGACCTACGCAAGCCTTGTCGCCGATGCGACAAGATGCACCTGACTGTTCTCCATGATCTGGTAGGGCAGCCAGGGTATGGAGTGTACTATTCCTCATTCGACCCAAATCTGTCTGTCTTTTACGGGGATGGAAACCCTTGGCTCCCTGATGTCAGCATGAAGATTTTGCCAGTCACGCTCTATGCCAACGGTCGACAGCTGGAGACGTACTGCTTGTTGGATGATGCCGCCAACTTCTCCCTGATGCTTAGCGAAGCTACCGAGGCACTTGGCCTCAAGGGTGTGAGCACCAAGATGCCCATTGCAACAGCCAGGGAGGAATGTACCCTCTGCAAGGGTGTGATAGTCTCGTTTGATATTGCACCAACCCACGACCAAGATACACGCATCACCATTTCGAATGTCTTCTCGTCTTCAAAGTTGAGGCTTTCAGAGCATTCTGTTCCTGCACGAGATTTGCAAAGGACGTGGCCGCATCTGCGGGGTCTTCCACTGCAGGAAGTCAAAAAGACACGGCCATTATTGCTGATTGGCAGTGATCGCCCAGATCTGATTGTTCCCATTGAGAGTCATTTTGGTCCAGAAGGTGCACCATTTGCTGTGCGCACCAAACTTGGTTGGGCTGTCCAGGGCCCCATTCTGAAGTCCAGGCGCAAGAATGAAGTAAACTTCTTGTCTGTACTACCACCCATGGAAGCCGACAGAGTTCTCCACGAGAACGTTTGTAAGATATGGCAGCACGATGCGCAGATGTATCTTGATCGAAAACAAGCCACTCGATCCAAGCAGGACCAGCGAGCGGTTGATCTCCTTGAGGCAAAATCCACCTATGTAAATGTAGATGGAATTGACCGTGTCGCAACCCCCCTCCTGTGGAGACGTGACAATGAGGTACTTACCTGTCCGGCAAGTGCAGTGTCGCCTGCTCTGAAACGGAATGAGCAACGTCTCCAGAGAAATCCAGCACTCGCTGTTGAGCACTCCAAGAAAATCCGGGAACTGAAGGAGGCAGGACTCGTCCGTGTGCTCACTGATGAGGAGAGAGAGAGAAACCCCGAGCGGCATTGGTATATACCCCACCGTGTTGTTCAGCAGAATGGAAAGACAAGACTGGTTTTCAACTGTGCGTTCCCGTACAGGGGAGAGTCTTTGAACGACCACTTGCTTCCTGGGCCTATCCTGGGTTCAGCGCTGGTTGGAGTGCTAGTACGATTCAGACAGCATCAAGTAGCTGTGTCCGGTGACATCAAGGCGATGTTTCACTGTGTGCGCACTTTAGAGTGTGACCGATGTATGCTTCGGTTCCTATGGAGGGATTTGGACCCCGATGCCGAAATGGAGGAACTGGAGTGGAACGTACTCCCCTTTGGCACGACATGCAGTCCATGCTGTGCCACTTTTGCCCTGCAGAAGCATGTGCAGGACCGGTTTCCAGATCCAGACATTGTCAGAAGCGTGACAAGTTCATTCTACGTTGACAACTGCCTAGATGGCAAGTCCAGTGTCCCAGAAGCGAAAAACCTAGTTGAAAAACTCTGTCAAGCGCTTGGCGCTGGAGGATTTCCCATTGTGAAATGGGCCAGCAACTTCGCAGAAGTGGTCAAAGACCTTCCACAGGAAGCCCGCTCCTGCAGTACTGAGAGATGGCTGAGTTCGGGTTGTGATTCACCTGAGGAAGCAGCTTTAGGACCCAACTGGAATTTCCAGCAAGACACACTCCGTTACAAACTCGAACTTCGTGATTGGCCGGTCCTCACAAGAAGAACTGTTCTAAGTGATGTCATGAGATGTGCCGGGAAGGACCCTCTTGGTTACCTCATGCCCTATATGGTGAGGGGAAAGATGCTTGTTCAGGAGCTTTGGAAGAGACCGTGGGTCTGGGATGAGGAGATCCCCGACGAGGGCGACGAGGGCGAGGATGGCTTACGTGCCCAACATATGAGATGGCACAAAGAAATCAATGATCTCCCTCTTTATACCTGCCTCGGTGCTACCTTCCCCCACACTTTGATCAAGCAAATGTGACCTATCAGCTGCACGTGTTCGCCGACGCTTCCGAAAGGGCCTATGGGTCCGTTGCTTATCTTCGAGCCATTGCTGAGCCAGGAGAGGTGTGTGTCAGGTTTGTTATGGCACGTTCCCGTTTGGCACCAAAGCGTGTGCAAACCATTCCCCGATTGGAACTTCAGGCTGCTCTTTCGATGGTGCTGAACTGGCAGAGCTTCTCGAGGATGAGTTGAGGATGAACCTCTCCGTCACTTGTTGGAGTGACAGCACGACGGTTCTGAGCTGGATTACCTCAGAATCTTGCCGCTACAACCGTTTTGTCGGTGCCCGCATCTCTGAGATTCAAAGACTCACAGACCACACTATCTGGCGGTATGTAGACACCGCCCAGAACCCTGCAGATGACCTGACCCGTGGATTGATGCTTAGCAAGTTGACCATGGAGAGTCGGTGGTCTGCACCACCCTTCCTCTCCGGTCCCGAAGAGGACTGGCCCAGTTTGCCATCGCACATGCAGCAGGATAATGGCGAAGTTGACGTGAAGGGCAGTCGTTTCACTCCTTTACCCTCGGCAATCCAGGAAAAGTTCCAGAGATTGACGCGTCTCAGTTTGCTTCCTGGGATGACCTGGTTGAGGCATATGGACGCATTCTATGCGAGGCCGAGGATGAAACTAAGCCAGATTTCCTCAGCGCTGACCAACGGATGGAGACTGAACGGGCCCTCTACAGAAGGGTACAAGCTGAAAGCTTTCCAGATGATCTTGCAGCTCTTACAGCTGGCAAGCCTGTTCCAAGAAATAGTCGCATGGCCAAACTTGCTCCCGAAATCGACAATGATAGCCAGTTGATCCGGGTTGGAGGGAGACTCCGTCGAGCGGAGTTGGACCTTGACGCAAAACACCCGATAGTACAACTGCTGATCAAAAATGCTGACGAACGTCTTGGGCATCCTGGAACTGGTACTGTGCTTGCAGATATGCGTCGACGCTTCTGGTTGTTGCGAGGACGCCAGTCCATCAGAGGTCTCCAAAGCAGATGCACAGGATGCCTTAGACAGCGTGGTCAACCTTCAGTGCCCAAAATGGCGGATATGCCACATGCTCGTCTGCGAATTGGCCATCCAGCATTCTACTCCACAGGGGTAGACTGTTTTGGCCCCTACACCGTTACCAAGGGGAGACGAAACGAAAAGAGATGGGGTATCATATGGAAGTGCATGACCACGAGAGTCGTCTACTTAGATTTGCTGGAGTCTCTTGATGCCGATGCCTTTCTTTTGGCGTTCAACCGGTTCCGTTCACGACGTGGCACACCTCATGAATTGTTGTGCGACAATGGGACTAACTTCCAGGGAGGTCTGTCCGAATTGAGGAAGGCATTCAGCGATATGGCACCTGACCTTCAGGAGAGACTCGCCAAACACAAAGTCAGTTTCAGGTTCAATTCTCCCTCTGCACCGCACTTTGGTGGGACCTGGGAGAGAGAGATTCGGTCGGTTAAAACTGCCTTGTACGCCACTCTTGGCGATCGGTCAGTTAGCACTTCCGTTCTCTATACTTGCCTGGTTGAGGTGGAGGCCTTGATGAATTCGAAGCCGTTGACTTATGTGTCATCAGACATTGCTGATCCGGATCCCATTACGCCTTTCATGCTTCTGATGGGGCGGCGGGACCATGCCCCGCCACAGGTTGTCTATCCAGAGCGCGACGTGCTCAGTCGCCGTCGCTGGTGCCAGTGCCAAGCCCTGATTCAGAAATTTTGGAAGGAGTTTGTTCAGTCCTATCTGTCGGCCATGCAAGCCCGCCAGAAGTGGCGCAGTGAAACCAATGACCTGTCCGTCGGTGACGTAGTTCTGATGGCTGACCCACAGCAACGACGTGCCTCCTGGCCTCTGGCTAAGGTCACTGAGGTACTACCTGGTACCGATAATCGGGTTCGCACTGTAAGGGTGCAGATCGGAGATCGCATCTATACCCGGCCAGTGGCTCGCCTGATCCGGCTTCCTTCTGAAACCGACCTTGGCGGCAATCCTGAAGCTGCCACTCTGCCTGAGCCTGATGAAACTTAAGCACCTAGTCCTTGTTACCGCCAAGCATACCCCCTGTGACTATTCATGGGGCGGCTTCTTGTTCAAGCCTGTTGTTACTTGTTACTGATTCTTAACATTACCTGTTAACTTCTACCATCTGTGCACCCATGCCAAAGCCGGCGATAAGTAAACTATTGCACACAGTTTAGGGGCGGCTATGTTGCGACTTTAATATTGCAAGAGCGCCACCATGCGAGCCAATGCAGCGAACCGACGTATCAACCGCGGGAATCGGAAGGCGTTGGGCCGGTTACGGATGGTGAGCAACTTATTTCCTGTTTAAACCCAGTTTTCATGTTTATTGTTAACTCTAAAGCCTGTGATTTTCCCAGTTATTGATCACTAGTTATTGATTGCACTGTTTGAATCCACAAATGATAAGATTTCAAGTGTTTTTGGATGGGTGAAAACAGGCCACGTCACACGAGGTGTCGGAAATAGGCTCCTTTTTCTTCAAGTGTATTACCATGATGATTCAGACTGTAATTGTTTACCCTCAGTTTGTGATTACCTGTATCATTGTATTTTCCAGAACGATCTCTGCCATGGCGATCGCTACCAAGATCGCTACCTAAGGTTAGATTGCGTGATCGCAATCAGGATTACCTAGACATGCTAGATCAGTCTCTCCACCGGCCTAATTTTCCCAACTTGTTATGTCACGACTGAGGATTATTTGGGGGAAGGGGGAGGTTTGTTAGGTAACAATAGTCTGAAGTGTGTGTAGTTTCCGAGATCTTGGTTTATACCAAAGTTATTTTAATTAACTAGCAAAGGCGCGCAGAACAGCACAATACAACACGGGCGCACAGTGAAACGCAGGTGCCTGTGGTTAAGAACAATTTTAAATTTAACAGTTTTAAGTGACTTGTTTTAGCCGCGGTGGAGCTGATACCAATCTTTTACCACATTTATTGCCTTTCAACATGTTTGTCTTTGCTCATTGCCTATTTCAACTGATTTGCCTTTTGCCGTTATCTTGCTGATTGGTGATCTTAATCTGGATTTCGCCATTTGTGACTTTGTGAAGCGCAGATTGTAAGCAAATTACCGTCAGTGACTTGATGCTTATTCAGGCTAACGTTAGGCCACAACACTTTGTGAACCTGTGAACTTGTGAAACACCATCAGAATTAAAGGCAGTATATGAATAATTTGAGACTATTACAGTAGTTGTGTCCACCAGAACCTACAGTGTATATAGGGTATTACTATAAGGACAAAAAAGGATTTGCCTTACATTGTAAATCATGTCGGGTATACTACAATTAATGCTAGCCCAACATTTTAGCCTGTTGGTTTTTGTCTTTTTGCCGAATGGCAATTAAGAAATTTGTCAGTGTGTGGGCAGTGCAGCAGTTGGCCCTTGGTGAGTGAGTATCAGAGTTGTATGACTCGAGTCCAGGACTCGGACTCGAGTCCGTCTTGAGTCACAATTTTGGTGACTCGGACTTGACTCGAGTCATGTCGGCAAAAGACTCGGACTCGGACTCGGACTCGACTACCATGACTCGGACTTGACATCGAGGACTCGTGACTCGAGTCACGTATTTTCGCCAACAATACTTTTTTAGTTTTTTGGAAATATTAAAAACAATTCCGATGATCCGATCGTCATGGTCATGGAGGAATATTAACGTTTAGCACACAAAATAAGTACAATGATGTTGCAAGTATAGTGTTCGTGATTACTGTGTTGCTATGGCCATGTAGTGTACAGCGCACGTACATGTACATGTGTATATTCAATACGCATAATAACACTGGGATATATTTCTGTAAAAGCATTATTGTGCAAGACACCAATATTAAAGCTGGTATTCTGTCAACCTTAACACCATAGCCACTGCTTGATGCATATTACCAGGGAAATAGGAATTGGTCTCCGGAATCCGAATGACGGCTGCGGCTATATCGCTACCTCTTTTTAATGTTAAAACATAGGCAGCTTACGCGCTGATCTAGCCATAGACGCAACCAAAGCTGACCGAAGTCTGGCATGTCTGGTACCTGTAAAACACCGCCTGTATATTGCACTGAGATGGCTGTGTGTTGTTTGCCCCAGTTTTCACACATGTCGACACACCAAACCATATCCACCGGACACGCTTAACATGTCACGGGATCGCTAGTCGCTACAACAATTTGTTGAACCATGGCATCTGTCATTCCTCGTGTTGTTTCTTTTGGTTACACCAACTTCAAAACAAATTTTGAAACTTCCAAATCAAGTGCGGTGTGCAAATTTTGCAAGCGAAAAATTGAAGAACGGACCGGCACAACTTCAAATTTTAACAGACATCTGGCTCGTGTACATGCAACCAAGTAAGTACCTCAAAATTGTGTTGGTATGACTATGAGTATGAGGCCATATAAAATAATTGACCATATTTTTGACCGCTTGAGTTGAGAGCGCTTTCATCCGGGAATGTCTTGCAGTTGCATCCAACTTGCATCACAATCACAGTTTCATTTTACATGTATTTTATTTGCCTGTATGTAGTTTTCTTGCATCAATGGCATAAACATAATAACACAAATGAAAAAAACCAAAACGTTTGTTTACTTGTTTTTCCTCACGTGAAATTGGTCCACATACGCCCTCTTGCGGTCAAAAATACGGCGCATTACGTTGGCATACATGGACGACTTACCATAATTTTCATCTCAATTGTTAGGGTAGATTTTTGAAAAGAATGTGGAACCCAAATGCTACGTTTTCACACTCGAAGAGTTGTGCAGTTCACAGATGGATGGGCTGGTCAATATAAATCAAAGATACCATTCGTTGATTTGTCGTACAGCAAACAAGATCATGGTTTTCCTACAGAGCGCCACTTCTTTGGCTCTAGACATGGCAAAGGGCCATGCGATGGAGAAGGGGGAGTGTTGAAAAAAGCAGCAGAGAGAGCGGTAAAAAGTGAAGAGCGTGTCATCACTGATGCAGGGTCCTTCTACAAGTTCTGCCAAGAAAAGTTGACAAAGCCAGCAAAACTTGCAGCTGGAGAATGCAATCACTCAAGACGCGTCTTCTACCTTGTCACTGATGAAATAAACAGAAAGAGGCCAGATCGAGATGGCAAGACGCTGGTAGGGACAAGGAAGATTCACTGTATCACTGGTCTCTCTCCAAGAATAGTAAATATTCGGGATCTGTCTTGTTTTTGTGCCCAATGTGAAAGCAGTAAGTCACCATGCTTGCATGATGATTACACAACAAAGTGGAAGAGCAAGCACATCGAGAAAGTAACCGCAGCCGTCAAGAAAGTACCCGCAGACTTCAAGAAAAGAACCGCAGACGTGAAGAAAGGAACCGCAGACGTGAAGAAAGGAACCGCAGACGTGAAGAAAGGAACTGCAGACGTGAAGAAAGGAACCGCAGACGTGAAGAAAGGAACCGCAGACGTGAAGAAAGGATCCGCAGACGTGAAGAAAGGAACCGCAGACGTGAAGAAAGGAACCGCAGACGTGAAGAAAGGAACCGCAGACGTCAAGAAAAGAACCGCAGACGTCAAGAATATAAACAAGTATGTTATGGATGCTGAAGTTGTCCGTGACCAAGAAGATGCTATGGATGTTGAAGCTAAAGATATGAGTGTGCCTCTCATCTCTGATGCCACCAGTAGTGGTACCGGTACTTCACCGATCCATGAAGGTAACAATTTGTGTAATTGTTGCTGAGCACTTACCTGGGGCCACCAATTAACACAAATAAAATGGAGGTATAATTAGCCCCTCATTTAATACAAATAAAACCAATTCAATTAAGTCATGCAGATTTTTTTTTCACTCCTTTCTGAAAATCCCATGGTTGGGAAAAGAAAAGTGTCTGTCCATGTGACAAACGTTACATCTTAAAGATTAACCATCAATAACTTCTTAAATATTGCTAAAGTTATCTTTACCTTTCTAAACTAACAAGGAAATAGGGGGAAGATATGTGCAAGCCAAAAAAAATGGAAACATTTTACAGTTAAAATTTTCTTCTAAATGTCACACAGTTGTAACGTTTACTGTGGACAGACCCATATGGCACAGGTAAATAATGTAATTAGATTTTATTTATTAAAATTATATTTTACAGGATATTAAATTTATACTTTTATACCTGTTTTTAGTGTTAGTTAGAAGTGGCAATGCTTCTCTGACTAATTTAAAGACAATTTATATGTATGTACAGTACATGTTTTCTTGAATTAAATAAATCTTGCATTTTCTCTTTTATCTTTAGGTTCTTGCAAAAGAAGAGAACTCGCTCCGTGTTAAATACATGAAGGAAGTGGCACCCAACCAGTACATTTGGCCCAATGTAGATGACATCTGGTCGCTCCCTTTATCTGATGTGCTCCATGTGATGCAGCCTCCAGTTCTTGCAGCATCAAGTAGCACGAGACTGCGATATATTTAATGAGCCCTAAATGTGTATATTGTCGTAATTAACCAGTTCGCATTGCATGCTGTGTACACACATCGTTATTCCAGAATTCAAAATGGATGACGAAGAAACACGTCATGAGCAAAGCCGGAATGTCAGCGACCGGCTTTTATCGAGCAAGGCCGGATTGAGGTTTCTGAGCCCAGTCATTGTAAAAATAATCCCGGCGCGATTTGGTTAAGAACACAGCATACATGTACATTAAACCTGTTGAGGATGCTGTTAAAAGTGTTTTTCATGGATGCACAATGCAAGACTTATTAAACTTGTTGTGTAAACTTTAATTACATGTGATCCTGTACATGTCGTTGATTTATCCCTGGATCCAACGCTGCACAGCAAATATTACCTACCTGTCATCAATAACACACATTCACTTGCAATGTGTGTGAGTTTTACACTTGACATGTATTTTAAGTGTACCAAATTGTATAGACAGTTCCTGTGGAAGGACAAACACAAAATTTCAGAATCATAATTACAGTAGTAACTCAATTTCAACCAGATCAATTTTTGTTAATACATGTATTAATACAACCATTCATTTCACTGCTTGGGTGGACTACATGTGTATATTTTGCAAAATTGTATTAGTTTAATTTTTTCTGAGGTTTGTTTAACCTTTTTAAAGTCATCAGAATGCAAAAGTACTTTAAACTTGAATACACAATATTGTTTTTGTTAACGGGAATGAAAGTGTGCGTCTCTGTTACAACCGTTACAACTCTGATTTGAAATTAAGTGCATAAACAAACTCTAAAAATGGTGCACAACAAATGGAAAGTCTTTACAAAACACTTGTTATAATTAACATCTAATTGTACTAGTTACACAAGATGTAGTTTTTGTTTCGAAAATGAAGTTATTAAAAGCACAATGAAATTTATTTGCGGTAGTATTTGAATTGTGTTGTTTTGTGTGATGCAAATGTACATTTTTTTCAATTTTTCAAAGGTACTTGGGGCTGACATTTGATATACTTTTCAAAGAGTAACAGAGACTGATCATATTAGGTATACATCTTTTCCACATGCCTTGTAATTGTTACTCTTCAGTCGTAAAGTGTGTGTCACCCGTTACGCCCGTTACCACACACACGTAGCAACATTGGGCTTGGTCCCTCAAAAAATGTACCTGTCCGATTTACTTTTCCTTTCTCTATTGATAAACCTGATGTGTTGATCACCCAAAATATATATCTTTTTTATTATATGGGAACTTTTATAATTTGGACCAGGGTCACACACATTGAGGCACTTCAGTGTGCATTGACCCATAAATACAAAAGTATTGAAAAAGTGCAGGACACAGACTCCGTACGCATTCTCCAGCATACAGTCTGGCCAACTCTGGGCTTAATAGTCTGGTTCCCTAGGTTCTTTCCATTCATGCTTTGCGCTTCAGGCTGTAGGATACCAGACACGCATGTGCGTGGAATTCGTTAGAAGTTGTTTACGATCACGGAGCAGCGAGATTATTCTGCGAAAGTGCGATTCAGCTGATTTATACGGTGGCTGATTTCCGCCAAGAACAGATATTTTTTTAATTACGGCGTTATAACGCTCTAATACGGCGTTATAACGCCATAATACGGCGTTATAACGCCCTAATACGGCGTTATAACGTCCTAAATTTACGGCGTTATAACGTCCTAATACGGCGTTATAACGCCGTAATTATCACTATCGAGTCGAGTGTGGATGGGCGCCATACATCCATTTCAAGTTCATGTCAAGTTTCATTGTTTGTGTCTGCTCGATTGTATTCTTTGCTCATCAATGTAGGCCTACATCTGAAGTTATTTTCAAGTATTTGATACAATACAAACCCTCTGTTCTTTCGGTGGGTATGGCATGTGTAATAATCTATGATCATACTGTTATAGCGCCACCGTGTGGTGAGACTTGTCCAGTGCCACATGTACAGTAGTTGAATAAAAGGTAGCCATCTTGAGTTACTCTGAATGCACATTTTGCAAGTTCTAGTCTCCGACATTACAATTCTTACAGCATGAAAAACCACTTAAGGTTAAGGTCTGTAAAGGCGATTGTGGATTAGCTTAACAACCTGACATTGCGCTGTCATGGCTATAGGCTGTGTAGCGATGACCTACATCACACTTGAGTACTACTCTAATGTAAATGTATCAAAGTCGGGGCAAATCTGTCTTTTATAGTCTCCTCCGGCAGCGGCCGGTTTAGAGATGGTCAGTGGCGTAAACCTGTTCTGTATGTAATATTAAAGTTTTATCAGCCCATTCACTGGACATTTTGTGTCATATGACTACACTACAGGTATGTTGAATTTTATTGGAGTTCATGGTCAGTTGACAATGTAGAGATTATTTATAGGTGTCATCCCAATTCCTAGTTTTAGAATTTTACAAATATTTATTTATTTATTTATTTTATTTACAACCATCTTTATTGAGGGTAGACCATCCAGCAGAAGCTGATCAGTAAAGAGAAGACAACGAGAAGAAGGTACAGTTTTAGAGGTGGGAAGAAAACCCCAGAAGAATATCCTGGGGAAAACCCACGGAGTCAGGCAGGGACATAAACCCAATCCACATATTGGCCCAGACAGGGTTCGAACCCGGGTCATAGTGGTGCAAGGCGAGGAAAGAACCGCTACGCCAACCTGACTCCCTAAAATAACGTATTTTGACTATTGAACTTTGCAGAACTTCAACCTTTTGTGTAGTCTGGCCTTATTTTTGCTAGATTCTTGTTCAGAGTCATGTTTTATCCAAGTGTGACCAAGCACTTTGTGCATTGGCCAATTGTAGACCATCCCTTACAGTTCCTTATAATAAAGTAACTATAAGTCGTAAAAGTGTTGACAAGCAGCGACCATGTGCAGTGGCCCTGGTATCCCTGTTATCAGCAGGCCAAGTTCACTTTCACTAAGCTCTCCTTGAGAGGCACACGCAATACCAAATCTATCCATTTCTTGAGACACACACAGCATCAAACCTATCTATTCATTGCTGTCACCTGGATACCTACAGAGATCACGTGCACCAACCTTTTTTTGGTACTGGGTTATAATAAAAAGCACTCGCAAGTCAAGAACATCTGTGTTACAAGCGTCGTAGGCAGGATTGTGAGTGCCCTATCAAAAAGGTTGGTGTATCAGTGACACACTGCAGGTCGTGAAGATGGAGGCTCTACAGGAGCAGTTGAAGGCTCTGACCACCCGCCTGTCGGAGTTGGAGAATGAAGAGAAGGGAAAGGCGCCAAAACCGGCAAGGATTGTCGTCGTGCCACGAGACCGGGGGTTGAAATTTGCAGGCAGGCCACTTACCGACAAGGACCCGGAAGTACTAGAGTGGGCAGAGGATATGCACCGCCTGACAAAAGACTTGTCGGATGCAGAGGGGGCACAGCTGGTACTTGACCATCTGTCGGGACCAGCTCGGGATGAAATCCGCCTTTGCCCAGCCAAAGATAGAAGCAGCGCGGTGAAGATAGTAGGCCGAGTCACAAAGGCGTACACTTGTCATGAGACACCATCCACCCGATGGGAAGATTTCTATGGGAGAAGTCAGCGTGCCGGAGAGTCCATCCAGGAATACTCCCTCCATCTGATGAAGCTGCTCAGAAAGGTGGAAATTGCATCTCCGGAAGGAAGTCCTTTATTCCAGGACAAGGATGCCATTCTGAATGAAAAGTTCTCGTCGGGGCTGAGAGACCACTCACTACGAAGGGAGGTGCGTCGGTACACCCAGGAGAATGAGGGAATCTCCTTCACAGACCTGCGTGATAAAGTTCTGTCATGAGAGAGTCCCCCACCGCCCCCAGTGGCTGAGGCCCGATCGGCAACAGTGCGGTTCAGTGAGGGGGACAACTGCATCCAGGAGCAGTTAAAAGAGCACGCCAGCCAACTCAAGGCAACTCAAGAGGCCTTGAGTCAACTGTGTGAGAAGGTGTCCTCTCTAACGTCGCAGCCAGCCCGCCCCGTTGCAGCCCCAGGTACTGCCCTTCGAGCTGGAGGCTATCGCCCTGTGACCTGCTACAGCTGTGGATGGACGGGCCACATAGCCCGTTACTGCCCCAACCCCCCACGGAGACAAAGAGAAGGGGAAGCCCACGGGAGACCAGGAACACCAGTTCTCAATACAAAAATGCCCCAAAAGCCAGCCCTCCATCGTAAAGAGCCGAGCGTTGGAGGGATGGGAGGATGGCTCTAGGGAACGAACAAAGGAGGAGGTCCTTGGCAGGGCAGTTGCGAAAAGCCCGGAAGTCTGTGTTTCGATTTATGACCAACCGGTGAGGGTTGTCTTAGACACAGGCAGCGAGGTAACTGTCCTGCCAGAGACTATCTATACGAGTCTGTCGTCCAGGAAACCAGCTCTACAAGATGTTACTAGGTGGCTAAAGGTGTATGGAGCGAACGGAATTGAGATCCCTTACGTGGGCTATGCAGAGTTGGATATGGATCTACTCGGAGTTCAACTCAAGGGGGTGGGAGTCCTGGTTTCCAAAACGACAGAACTGAATACGACACAGCCCCTAGGGCTACTTGGTTCGAACATCCTTCGCGAGGTCTGGAAGGCTTTGAAGGAAATCCATGGCGAGTCCTACCTGCATCAATTACAGAGAGGGGATGGTACGGCCTGGGCAAACGCACTTTGTACCTACGATATGTCTGAGGCTTAAAAAGCACGGATGGGGTTCGCAAAGGTTAGTGGGACTAGACCCGTGTGTGTTCCAGCCCGTTCAGTCAAAGCCGTAAAGTGCTTCATCCCCAGGTTCAATCCTGATTCAGGACAGGCCCTCATTCAAGCTGTCAGTGGGGTGACTGGTAACCTACCACGCAATCTGGCTGTGGTCGACACGTTGTCTGCTGTTGAGCGGGGGTTTGTCCACATCAAGGTTGCCAACGTCAGTCAGGAGGATGCTTGGCTCCCAGCAAAAAGCAGAATTGGTATAGTGACAGATGAAAGAGAGCTTCAAGTTGACAGTGGAGAAGTCAGAATCACCGATGATGGCATTCAAGTTGGAGTGCTGCAGGAGCTGCACGAAGCAACCGTCAACTCAGTCAGTGCTACCAGAGCGGGGTTGGCAGGGAAGTCTGCTCTGCCTATTGACCTAGATATGGGTGGCATGAAGTTAACTCCAGAACAGCAGGGGAAACTTACAGATCTCCTGCTCCGGTTTCGAGATGTATTTTGCAAAGACGAGGATGACTTAGGACACACTACAACGGTAACACACAAAATCCCCACCACTAATGACCAGCCTGTATGTACCCCCCACCGGAGAGTTCCCCCACACCAGATGACCGAAGTGAAAGCTCATTTGCAGAAGCTCTTGAAGCAACAAATTATCCAGCCCTCGTCTAGCCCGTACGCAGCCCCTGTGGTAGTTGTACGCAAGAAAGATGGAAGCCTTCGACTTTGCGTCGATTACCGAATGTTAAACGAGCGGACACGCAAAGATGCCTACCCCCTTCCCAGAATTGACGAGGCGCTGGATTCCCTTGGAGGGGCAAAGCTCTTCTCCTCTCTTGATTTGGCCCAAGGTTACCACCAAGTAGCAGTAGCACAAGAGAATGTCCCCAAGACGGCGTTTAGAGCGGGCACCGGTGGCTTGTTCGAGTATGTCCGCATGCCATTTGGCCTGAGCAATGCTCCAGCAACCTTCCAGCGGCTAATGGAGGTTATCCTTGGGGACCTCAACTATGGGAGTCTGCTCCTGTACCTTGACGACATCTTGGTGTTTTCGAGCACGTTCGATGAGCATTTAGAGAGGTTAGAGGTGGTTTTCCGGCGACTTAGGCAACACGGACTGAAGATCAAGCCGAGTAAATGCCGTCTGTTCCGGGAAGAATGCAACTACTTGGGTCATGTTGTTTCGGCTAAGGGAGTTGCCACTGACCCAGCCAAGACGGAAGCAATCCGCCATTGGAAGCAGCCACGGAGTGAAAAGGAGCTTAGAGCCTTTCTCGGACTGGCGGGATACTACCGGCGCTTTGTGAAGCATTTCAGTCAGGTGGCAGCACCACTTCATGCACTCTTGACTAAGCAAGGGTGCAAAAAGGGAGCTGCTTGGCGACGTCCCACTTCAGGCCAACAAGACGACTTCTGCCGCCAATGGAACAGTGACTGCACCGGGGCATTCAAAGAGATCAAGGCAAGGCTCACATAACCGCCAATTCTTGGCTACCCTGATTTCACACGACCATTTGTTGTGGAAACAGATGCATCGTTCAACGGTCTTGGTGCAGTGCTGTCCCAAGACCAGGAACATGGGCGTGTGGTTATCGGTTACGCCAGCCGCAGCCTGAGGCCACCCGAAAAGAAAATGGAGAACTACAGCTCCATGAAGTTAGAGCTCCTGGCCTTGAAGTGGGCCGTAACTGAAAAATTCCGCGAATATCTCTTGGGTGCAGAATTTTTGATCTTCACTGACAACAACCCACTGTCGTACTTGAAGACGGCTAAACTGGGAGCAGCTGAGATGAGGTGGGCCAGTCAGCTGGCGCAGTTCAATTTCTCGATCAAGTATCGATCTGGGAAGGCCAACGCTAATGCAGATGCCTTGAGCCGACAGCACAGTTAAGCAGAGGAGACCCTTCAGCAAATCTCCCATTCAACATCTCTCCAGGAGCTTGGCTTAGCAGATGCAATGGTTGCCCAAGCAAAAGTTCGTGCAGCAGCTGCCATGGAGGTCCCCTATGCATTAAGAACCCTACCGGGATACAGCCCAGAGGAGCTGGCAAAGATGCAGAAGGAGGATGAGGTGATCTCTCGTTTTCTGGTCTTCTGGAGGTTGGGTGCCCGACCTAGGCCAGGTCTATTGAAGAAGGAGAGTAATGCCACTCGAGCCCTGTTGAAAAGGTGGGACCGCATCCGGGAAATGCAGGGCGTCTTCTTCATCTCGACGCAAGACCCAGTTGAGGGAGAATACTGCCAATTAATCATCCCAGCCAATTTGCAACCAGCTGTACTGACAGCCCTCCACAATCAGGCAGGTCACCAAGGTCGAGAAAGAACCCTAGCGCTGGTGAAGCGACGGTGTTACTGGCCTGGCATGGTATCCGTAGAGAAGTGGTGCAAGCAGTGTGAGAGGTGCGTTTTGGCCAAGGCTCCCGTACCAGCTGTCCGGCCCACGATGGGGACGTTGCTGGCGGAACGACCTCTGGATATTCTGGCCATTGACTTCACGACACTGGAGCGGGCAACAGATGGCCGAGAGAATGTGCTGGTCATGACTGACGTGTTCAGCAAGTTCTCCCAGGCAGTTCCATGTCGCGACCAACAATCCACTACCGTTGCCAAGGTCCTGGTTAAAGAGTGGTTTCATAAGTATGGAATTCCCCGGTGAATACACAGCGATCAGGGTAGGAATTTTGAGTCCCAACTTGTGAAAGATCTTTGTACTGCCTATGGGACGTCGAAGAGCCGCACCACTGCTTACCACCCGCAGGGCAATGGGCAGTGTGAGCGATGCAATCGGACGCTGCACAATCTCCTTCGAACCCTCTCTACAGAGCAAAAGAAGCGGTGGCCAGAACACATTCAAGAGCTTGTGTTTGTGTACAATTGTACACCCCACTCCTCCACTGGTCTTTCTCCCTTCTTTATCTTCATGGGACAGGAACCAACCCTACCTCTCGATCTTCTGCTAGGGCTGACTGACTTGGAGGCTGCGCCCCCATCAGGGTTGGACACCTGGGTAGACCAGCACCTCCACAAGCTGAAAAATGCTGCTGAGGCTGCTCTGTCGAGAATGGAGAGGCGGAGTGCTACACGTTGCAAACGTAGTGATGCAAGGGCCAACGATCAAGGGATTCCCGTGGGAACACGAGTCCTCCTTCGTAGCCATCCCCGAGGAAGAAATAAGATCGCTGACTACTGGAAGCCTACCCCATATAAGGTGGAAGAACGTTCACTTACTAACGTATATAGGGTAAAGCTAGCAGATGGCACCGGACCATCCAGATACGTGTCGAGGACCGAGATACTTGACACTGGTGAGATAGTCCCCAGTGACCTAGAAAAAGGCAACCCAGAGGTGACAGGTGCAGCCCCCCAGGAAGTCACTCTGATAACTACTGCAGATCCCCCATTGCTTGGAAAAGCAGAGGAGACCATCAGTCAGGAGGTCTCTCTGAGCACCCCCGGGTCTCCTTCACCTGATGAAGTACAGAAAACGTCTGAAGCGCAGCATCAGAACAGCAGTGCTGGTGGCCCTGATGATCCCCTGGAATTTCACGACTTTCTGGTGTTGAAATATGACCCCAACAAAGATGTTGTCCAGTCCGCTGGTACTCATGATGGTACATGTACAACACCATCCCCCACCAAGGAACCCCAATCTCCGTCATGTTCAGCGGACGATACTGTGGGGCCCAACGTAAGCCTACCAGCCTTATTGACTACTAGTACCCCTAGCAGTTTGCCTACTGAGCCACAGTGTCAGCAAAGTGCCGATGAGGAGACCGTAGTCCTAGCAGCCCCCACCCCAGCCCTGGAGTCCTTATCTTTTAAAGACATTAGCCACACGTCATCAGCGGAGCTGCTGAGCATAGGTGATAACCAGGAAATCCCTGAACACAATGCAGGGCCTGTACTAGATGACAACGCAACATCCATCACAAGCAAGCCCCCAATCAACCCTGTGAGAAGATCCAGCAGACGAAGAGCTGGCAAGCACTCCAATCTTCATCATGTTCCAAGGTCATCCTCCAGGCTCATTCAAGTAAGGAGACGACTGTCTTGCTTCAGGATGCCGTCAATCAAGGGTCCCGGTCCCAAGGAAATACCATGCACCGAGATCAGTCTCGTCAGTGATGGAGTCGAGGACTGGCTTCAGGATTTCCTCCAAAGAGACGTGCGACTGGCAAGGCCCCTTGAAACAGCCACAATTGGACAAGTAGCGTAGTTTTTTTTTGTTTTTAGTGTTTATAAGTTTAGTTAGTTTTCCAATCAGTTTAATTTGTTTGCTTTTATTCTAAGATTATGTAATATGAAGACCCATCATTGGTGTGGGACCCAATAGATTAGCAGAGGAGAGTTGTGACCAAGCACTTTGTGCATTGGCCAATTGTAGACCATCCCTTACAGTCCCTTACAATAAAGTAACTATAAGTCGTAAAAGTGTTGACAAGCAGCGACCATGTGCAGTGGCCCTGGTACCCCTGTTATCAGCAGGCCAAGTTCACTTTCACTAAGCTCTCCTTGCTTGAGAGGCACACGCAATACCAAATCTATCCATTTCTTGAGACACACACAGCATCAAACCTATCTATTCATTGCTGTCACCTGGATACCTACAGAGATCACGTGCACCAACCTTTTTTTGGTACTGGGTTATAATAAAAAGCACTCGCAAGTCAAGAACATCTGTGTTACAAAAGTATTATTTTATTGTTCCGGATGATATTTTTATTAATTGATTTGTGTGTTTGACAGTTCAGACTTTATAGATGAGATATAGACTGAGATTTGTGTTTGATCATTTTTCCCACTGTATGTATTTTGTTAGTAGGAAAAGTCATTGATGGTTGTCATTTTGGTAATTGTGTCATTTTCTCTGTACAGTATACATTGTTCAAATAGCTAGATGGGCACTCAGACCACATGGTCCTAGAACAATGAAATGCCTATGTGGCCCACCCCCTACATGTATCCTTGTAAATGTAGCTAGATGTAGCTAGGGCATTCGGACAGCATGGTCTGAGCACAATGAAATGCCTGTTTGGCCCGCCATAGCATTCCGGCTTCACCAGTTAATGGGCTATAGCCTGGAATAATCCCTCGTGTTTATCTAGCTTATAAGAGACATTCCTTTTATTTGATTTATGAGAGACCAGGCTAGGAAGGACGATAAGATGACTGGCTGGGTCCACTAGTTTTGTTTAACTCCAGACTTTTAGTTTTAACCACATGAGGGTTTTATAGTTAATGTTTTTCATTTATACATGTACCAGTACCAGTAACGTAATATGTTTCTTTATCTTGTTTTAATGTGAATTTAGACAGAGAGAAAGTGTTTATCTTGCAAACAAGTTCTGGTTTTGTTATTTTGGTAGATCCGACTTTGGCAAGAGAGATAATTAAAAAACTAGCCAAGTTCCTAAGTATTCTGGCAGTAGAGATAATTAAAAGACTAGCCAAGTCTTTAAGTCTAAAGGTGCTTCAGTACAAAATAGGATTGTTATAATATCTGACCCATAGTTTTATCCCTTATGTTTTAACCATTTAAGTCTTTAATTGTTGTTATCAGTCACTCTTATTCATCAGGAATCCTCGGTTTCATTGCCGAAAAAAAAAGAAATAATAATAATAACAACCACAAAACAAAACATTACAACTCGATCATTATAAGGAGAGAGATTACAAATTATAAAGTCTTGAGAAAGTGAATAAGATGGTTGGAATTTTGTTTTCAATTGTGATAACAGATTTATTGTTTGCGCAAATTGGCGATAGCAAACTTCAACCCTTATAAAGTTTTAAATGTGAAACATTATCTTGATAACTTTTATGTGCAATTTTATGTTGAACACCTGGGATATTATTTAGATTAACAGAAAAAGAAAACAAGAAAAAAGGTTATGAATGTTATCTTTAAAAAAAGTATTGAGTAATTTCTTGTCTGTGATGTCTAAATCACTCAATATGGGCCAACTTGGATGGAAGTGTTCTTTGATTACTTTTACGTAATAGCTTATTTCTCAGTGATTACTAAACCGAATCAAACGCGGTTTTCTTTACATTATAGCCAACTAATTTTACTTTATTTTGTCGTTCGTTTGAATTGTTCTATTCCAACACTTATTTAGAAAGTTATGAACACCTAAAGGAGCGTGGTAATTTGTTGTTAGCCACGCTGTATAATTCCCAAAAAGCAATTTATTATTTGAAGGAAAAACTAAAAGTTAGAAATATGTACATGAACCGGTCATTTACCTTTCGAAATACATATTTTTTATTTTTTTATTTATTATTTATTTATTTTTTATTTTTTTATTTTTTTTATTATAATTTTTTTTTTTGGGGGGGGGTTGTTATCATGTGGTACTATCGGGCTTTCGTAAATATCTAAAGGTAAACACAAAATACAAATTTTAGAAAATGGTTAATCGCTATGAACATGAATGTTGTATTATTTGCAAGCCTCCACCTATGAAACAGCAAGTTTCTTATAGAAAGCTGAAAACAATCGACCATGCAGAATTCTCTACTGATCTAGAACAATCACTTTTGAATTTTGATCCCTCATCAGATTTAGATTATATTGTTGATCAGTATAATTCTTCACTTACGAGCATTTTGGACAAGCATGCCCCCTTAAAATCCCGCAGCATCACAATTCGACCTTCCAATCCATGGTACTCTCCTGAAATCGATGAGGCAAAGAAGCTGAGAAAAAGACTTGAAAGAAAATGGCGGAAAACCAGGTTGGAAATAGATCGTGAACTGTTCAAAGCTCAACGTCAACGAGTTTATAACATGATCAATGATGCCAAAGCTTCTTATTATAGAGACAAAATATCAACATGTACAGACCAGAAAGAACTTTTTAAGATTGTGGAACAACTACTTCATCAAAAAGGGAAATCTAAACTTCCCTCTCACAATTCTAAAGCAGAACTGGCAGAGAAATTTAATAAGTTCTTCATTTCCAAAATCTGCAAAATACGCAAGAAACTCGATACTTCTGCTGATGTTGGCATAAGTAATGACACAATTTTCCCCCAGACAGATGATGATAAATCGATTGCCAATCTTGAAGTTTTACTTCCTGCAACTGAAGTTGAAATTCGTAAAATAATCGATGCATCTCCACCAAAATCCTGCGATACTGATCCAATCCCTACTTGGCTCTTAAAGAAACATCTTAGTCTACTTGTTCCAGTAATCACAAGGATCGTCAACCTCTCGCTGGACTCGGCCACTTTCCCATCATGCTTCAAAACAGCTCTCGTTACACCTCTTCTTAAGAAACCATCATTGGACTCAGAAAACCTAAAGAACTACCGTCCTGTTTCAAATTTGGCTTTTGTCTCAAAAATCATCGAAAAAGTAGTATCGACTAGGTTATCAGATCATCTTACTGAAAATAATCTCTACGAACCATTCCAATCTGTCTACAGGAAAAACCATGGGACTGAGACAGCTTTGCTACGGGTGCAAAATGATATTCTCCATGCTATGGATAACAAACGTGGTGTGTTTCTGGTGCTACTGGACTTGTCAGCTGCCTTTGATACCATAGACCACGGTGTCCTTCTATCACGTCTTTCATCTATTGGTGTCAAAGGTAGCGCCCTTGAATGGATAAGATCGTATTTGAGTGATAGATCTCAAGCAGTCAACATAAATGGATGTTTATCTTCAATCCTCCCACTTCTCTTCGGTGTCCCACAAGGCTCTGTTCTGGGCCCTAAATTTTTCACTATTTACTCAGCTCCCATTGCAAATATTGCTCGTAAACATGGTTTACTGGTGCACATGTATGCGGATGATACGCAACTGTATTTACCATTTGATTTGTATGACAACGAAGATGAACTAGCTACTCGCAAACGCATGGAATCATGTATTGTGGACATAAAATCTTGGATGACTTCTAATAAACTGAAATTAAATGACGACAAAACTGAGCTCATCATAGTCACATCAAAATACCTTCAATCCAGAGCCACAAAGAACTCTATTCAAATAGTGTCATCACCCATTCATGCTTCGCCAAGTGCTCGTAATTTGGGAATTATTTTTGACAACACGCTATCTATGGAGGATCACATCAAACATGTCTGCAAAGCTACATATTTCCAAATCAGGAACATTAATCAAATTCGTAAAGTTTTGGATGACGATACAGCAGCTACTTTAGTCCATGCTTTGGTAATATCGAGATTGGACAATGGAAATTCTCTATTATATGGTATAAATGAACAACTACTGGCAACGTGCTCCAACGTGCTCAAAATGCTGCAGCACGCATGTTAACCCGCACTCGTAAATTTGATCATATTTCGCCAATTTTGAAACAACTACACTGGTTACCAATTCGTCAAAGAATTCAATTTAAGCTACTTTTGCTCACTTGGAAATCACTTAATGCTATGGCACCAGTGTATATTAATGAACTTCTTTCTCCGTATATTCCAAAACGCACTTTGAGATCTGCTGACAAAATTCTTCTGACTGTCCCTAGAACTGTTTCGTTGTATGGTGATCATGGATTTTATGCAGCTGCTCCCAAGCTTTGGAATGCCTTGCCATTCGAACTTCGCAGTTGTAGTTCCATCAATGTTTTCAAAAAGTTGTTAAAAACTCATTTATTTGAAACTGCTTATAATATTTGATTGTTTTTGCAAAACATTTTATTGTGATTTATGTACTCATTTTGAGCTTTTACTTGATGTCTTTAATGTGATTTCTGGTATCGCATTGCTGACACATACCTTAATACATGTATGTTCGGCCATTTTTTTTTCTCATTTTGGTCGGGCAGGAATCAGTTATGGCCGTTAAGTTGTTGTAACTGCTAATTCTGGTCTTCTCCTCTCTTTGCTTGTTTGTCATGTGCAGCTGGGCAGTGTGTGTTGGTACTGTGATATCCTCTTTGATCTTGTAGGGTCACATTATTGATCTTGAATTGCCTTTATGTTTTATTTATTGTTGCATTTTATTTTGGTTCATTATTTGTCCTTTGTCATGTTTGTGTTTTATGTTGCGCCTCGGAATAGGTTTTCTCTAGATAGATGGCGCATTATAAATGCTTTATATTATTATTATTATTATTATTATGTTGTTTCAGATTGTCAACGATGTCAAACGAGGACAGTGACTCAGAACGCCCGAAAAAGCAATCAACCCTGCTGACGAAACTTCGCAAGAGATTCATGTTGAGGGAATAACAGGACCAAGAGCAGGATGACCTCCCAGAGATGAAGTCACGGGGCACACGCAAAAGAAAACACTTTGCGCGTCATGGCAATACGAATGCCTTAAGGAGTAAAAGGAAAATCCAAATCGGATTGAAAGTGAGCGGAAAACACATCAGGAAAGAAGCTACAGGAGGCAGCAAGAGAGAGGTATCTATGAGTAAATCCCTTGGCAGAGCTGCCATCATCGAAAGGGCCAAGGAGTTTTTCTTTTCCGAAGGTAACAGATTCGGTTCAGTTGAGGATTTCACCTTCAACCTTGAGAACTTTGAAGAAAAGAAAATTGATGGCCGACTTTCAATAGGTGAAATGTATGAGTCAACTGGGTTGCCTCTACTCAGGTTCTATCTCTGCGCAACCCTGAAAGAAGATGACGACCCATTGACCAACAGTACAAATTCCGATGCAGCAAATTACAGTGAACCAAGGGGCGATTCCAATAATCCGGTACAAAAAGTCAAACTGCATCGAGGGCATGTGCTAAAAGAACTCACAGAGTTTTATAAGGAAAACGATGTGAACGCAACCGTGGAAGTCCAAATGATTATGCCAAATAGACAACAAGAAGCGGCAGAGGATAGTGGAGGTGTACTACGTACGGGACGCTCTGTCAGAGTACTGGGAGGCGTTTTATCTGATGAACACAACCGTGGAGAACGTGAAAGTGCCTTTTTATCGAGACAACATGGAAAAAGAAGACTGGCAAGCCAGTGCAAAAGTGCTGGTAATGGGATACAAACAAGAGAAATACTTTCCATACAAGCTGGCACAACTTTACCTGCAATTCACTATGGAAGGCGATGACACAATCGACAGAAAGCACCCCTCGCTGCTCCCTGCCTTTTTGGAGTACGTGCCCGACTCTGAAAGGGAGCTGCTAGAATGTGCTATGCACAACTTTAGTGAGGTGGACCAAGAATCACTGCTCGAGGTGCTGGAAACCTACAAAGTCCGGAGACATGTCAGAGAGGGCAACATCAAGGACATAATAGAGGATGCAGCACATAGAACCCTTATTCAAGCTTCCTCTTACATCTGCAGATGTTGGCATCCGTTCTTTGTCCACAAGCTCAGACCCATCTTGGGAGCCAACTTGGCAGATATCTGCAAGCAGGCACTTCCAACCACCAAAGGAGTCACCAATGCCATCATCCTGCCCAGCCCAGCTACCGAGGCTGAGAGAAACACTGGTAAGCTTCTCCTAAAATACGTCAGAAGCCTTTCATCTGAGAAGCTGGCAGCCTTCATGAGATATACCACAGGTAAGGAAGCTTAATCAGTATTCTTACAGGGTTAAGATGGTTTCTGTTTTTGACTTGCTGGAAATTACTCATCATGATTGTTTTGGTGTGCTTTTGCCAGTCTGGCATTTTAGAAATATAGGTCTAGGTAGTCTTGGTTGCAAGACGTCCTAATTTTTTCCCAAGCGATTATGTCAGTTAGCCAAAAAGGTCATGGTCTAGTCTACATGGTACGTTATAGGGTGCCCGCATCGGTGGCCTACTCGCGCTGCATACCGCAATTAGGATGTCTTGCAACCAAGACTAAGTTGTAGGTAGCCCTTAATCATAACTAAGTTCGTTATTGATAACCATTACAGGAGCCAACCTCATGCTGGGACTGAAGATCACAGTCAGGTTCGTGGAACAGACATACTTTGAGAGACGCCCTGTGGCCCACACGTGTGGATGCATGTTGGAGTTAGCCACGAGCTTCAAGGACTATATCGAGTTTCGATCGGAGTTTAACGCAGTCCTGGATGCGAAAATCTGGGTTATGGATATTGTCTAGGGTACACGTGACACGTGGTAGTGCCCTAGTTATAGTCATGGTATGGCCCATGTGGGTAGTTTCACATTGAGCCTATAGGTCATTACACGCGGACTGAAAAATCGTGACATGGATAAGATTTTTGAGCTGTTCTTTAATTTTCTCTTAGCATACAAGAAGTAACTGAATTGTTTTGATTCAATTAGGTTCACCTGGTCATTTACATCAAAATATAAGGGCCCAATATTTTTTGGTGGATGTAAACCATTACTATTGGTAATGTTGTGATTGTATTATTCTGGCTTATTTAAATATTTAGGACAATATTTTTTAAGCATGTTATTGTTATGTCGTACTTTAAAAACCGATTTACCGACGTAACAGCCCCCAAAGTGTACCCAAAGTGTAAAAAAACAGGTTACATAAGATCGGTATTAAACAGAATCTTCCAAGTTTTTCCTGTACAAAAGGTGTACCAGGCTCAGTTGACATTTAGGGGGGGGGGGGGGGGGGCCTTTGCGTACCCATTTTTTTTCAGAGCAAATTTAGAAATTGTGATACAAAATAATGCCTGAAATATTTTGAAAAAGCGGGAGGGGGGGGGGGGGGAGGGAGGGTGGAAAAGTTAGACTTTAGCACTAGACTTTAGCACTGTTAAATAGACTTTAGCACAGTTATATTTATATTTTCACATTTTTTTATATATGGATATATACTCAAGTTAGTGTTTTCTGTTTTCTTCATAACAGTTTTAAGTTGTAGTGTATGATTATTGTTAGCAAAAATAAGACCCCCATATCCGACCCTGTCCACAGGATATGTACGTTATTGAAAGTTAATTATGTAAGTATTCTTCAGTTTTAAGGGTTTGATGTCGACTTCAAGCTTCTGTTGAGCTCTCGACAACGATGGCTAGTTTCATAATACGCACGCATGTTTTCAGTGGGCGTTATTTAAAGTTAGTGCGTAATTTGAAGTTACCCCTGCGTTTTGATGCGTGTGTCAAGGTGAAGCACGTTTTGAAACAAATTCCTGAACCTTTAGTATAACTTTCTGTACAAAGTCAGATGCATGTTCAAGATAAAGAATAAAACGGCGTTCGGGACATTCTAACTCATCAGGCCCTGTCTTTTATGTATTTTTCTATTCCACAATTGTGCTCAGTGTTTCATCGAGCACAGGACTTGAAAGCTGTTATCGATGTATAGGAAGAAGTTTAAGATAACACTTTTAAAATAACACGTTTACAATAACAAAAACAGCCGAAGTGTAGCACTCAAATTAACAGACTGTTCACAGTAACGTACGTGGTTTGTCGACCCATATGCATAACATGTCGGCTCAGAGTTAGCATTATGTTAGTGACATTCTAATTTCAGACAAGGGGTCCTCAATCACACAATTGATTATCAATCATATTATTAACTTTAAAAAAACTCGTAAAACCGTAGACTGGATTATTGAAATACAAGATGATACATTCAATCCAAAAACACTTGGAAAATTATTTGTATTCCTTGAAAAAAAATTCTAACAGTCTTGTGGTTTATTTGTGTTATTTTGTAAGAGATAAAAAACTTGGGACACAGATTTTTCTCAGTTTTTGTACACTGTGGTTTTTCATGCTAAGCAAACAATAAACATCACGTTAAGATTATTTTGGTCTGTAACCCTGTTTTTACGAAGGACACTTTTTCATGCTAAGCGAATTGTTGTGCTTAATTGACAGCTCCGTGAAATTATAGCCCCTGATCGCAGACTGTTTTCGTAGTACACTGGTTCCTGAATCTCATCATTGTCATGTGGCATGGCAATGCTGAGATTCGAGTTGTTCGACATGGCCCATGTCGGAAAATTCGACCGGTGGGACAACTCAACTTTTGACATCACATAGCCTACTTCAGGTAGGTACAGTATTTGTCTGTCTCACAAACCTTTCAAACTCCAATTTCTCTTCTGGCATACTCCCTAAGGTCAATGTACAAGTTCATTGCAGCTTCAGGATTTCTAGGATCCTCCCATCCGTTGGTAATGAGTAATTGACAACAGTATTCAAATAATTCTTGATCACATGGAAATCGATCTTTCATTTAGCATTCTTCTTTGCACACGTTTATTCTTTCTTGTTCGACGCGTTTGAGATGATCCCTGGTTCCATAGACTTCAGGTAGCTGGAACATCAGCAGTGGTCGTCCGTGGGTTACATGGTCCTGTTTAGATTTCCTGATCAAGTGGCCATCCCACACCTCTGCAACTGCATCAAGATCATCCTGCAAAAGATGTGCAGACTAAAGCGTTAGATGGTTAATGCCACCATAAACGACGACAGGTCTTCTTCGTTAATGTAAACAAGAACATAACACCGATAACAATACAGAAACTGAGCCGATTAATATGGGGCAATGTATACACCCATTTTGTTAAATACAAGAGCGGATTAAGCTGAGGCTCGTGACAAACCACTTAAAAATAAAATGAGAAGAAAATACCAGGCAGTGAAAAACATGCACACAGTTTACTTTTCCATGATGAAAATGACATTTCTCACCTGGATAAGTTTCATGAAGACAAATCTTATAAGTTCTTTGTCCATCACATGTCCTGTGAAGTACATGTACC
Organism: Crossaster papposus; assembly: GCA_037893245.1. Taxonomy (NCBI): domain Eukaryota; kingdom Metazoa; phylum Echinodermata; class Asteroidea; order Velatida; family Solasteridae; genus Crossaster; species Crossaster papposus. Next base: position 523,876 of record JBAIAA010000053.1, on the reverse strand, counting down.
CTTCATCCAGCAGGTACCGGAAAAGAGTCATCCAAAATTCCGTGCATTGCTTTCTGAGCTGCCCCCACCAGGACTCTATTCGCTGATTCGCCGTACTTCGACCAGTAAGGTACCTCTTATCGCCACCAAGTGCATCGCCGTGATGTCTTAAAAACATCTGAAATGTTCCAACATGTCCGTTTTCTGTTCCCCTATCAGTCCGGACGAGGGTGGGACACCCTCCAAACCTTTCAACCGCCTTCAAGAAGAAACCCCCGATGTACTCCGGGTCGTTGGTTGTGCTGTTTGCCTCTAGCCAAATAATTTTCCTGGAAAAACCGTCGATGCAGCCACTGATCCCAATACCGTACGGTTTCAGTTTGTCCATCGCGTCTAAATGCCGGATAAAATTAGGCCCGCGGCCAGAATATCGACGACGTACTAATCGCCGTCTCTTTCGAAGATTTACCCCATCTGGGTCAATCTCCAACAACAACCTTCTTACATTTTCTCTGCTGACAACCATGTCTGCTTGTAATAACTTGTGATGCATCCAACGATAGCCATGTAATTCGCCCGATGCCTGCAGTTGTCTTTTGATTTATCTTCTTACTTGGGCCACATCAGTTTGATTTTTAAGACGATATAACTCCAGGCGCTGCAGTTCTCTTTGCAGCTGACGAACACTCGGGTTAATGTTATAATGGGAGGTTAAAGTTGCCGCAATTTCCACATGAGTATATATCCAAGTTTAAAATATTTCTTAATCAGTTCATCCATGACATCTATCTTCAACTACAAAGTATGTTACGATATAAGCTTCCCCTAAAGTGTTAAAATAAGTACCATTATAAAGATGAGGAGTGACGCGGATGCCATGGCGCCAGATCAGATGCGGTGGAGATAAGTGCTGTTGTTACATCTTGTACGTTGTTGTGAGCATTCAATTCAAAAGAACAGAACTGAAATAAAATGGATGTATGGCGCCCACACTCGACTCGATAGTAATAATTACGGCGTTATAACGCCGTATTAGGGCGTTACAACGCCGTATTAGGGCGTTATAATGCCTTAAATTTAGGGCGTTATAACGCCGTAAATTTAGGGCGTTATAACGCCATATTAAGGCGTTATAACGCCGTATTAGGGCGTTATATAACGCTGTAAATTTAGGACGTTATAACGCCGTAAATTTAGGACGTAATAACGCCGTATTAGGGCGTTATAACGCCGTAATTAAAAAATATATGTTCTTGGCGGAAATCAGCCACCGTAGATTTAGGGTACCCCGATAGTGCTAAAAATGGCTTTAAAATAAATCCTCATCTTCGAAGAGATTCAGAAAGCAACCTTATCGAAAGGAGTAGGCCTATATAAAAAATATATATATATATTTTTTTTTAATGTTAAAACAGGTTGGCATGTCTTTGCAAGCAATGAGTAGAATTCAAGGTTGGTACATGTAGTTGAATACTGCAATCTGACAGCGCCGCGCAGAAAAATACTGATTTCTTGAACAGAATACTGATTTTGAGCCTTTAGAATAAATGCTCAGTTAAAGGTTGGCAGCTCTGATTTCAGTTCACTCCTCCCCTTTATAAAGGGGAAGAGTAAACTGAAATCATACATTTGTTTGAAGCTGCTTTTTTGTAATCTGCTTACTTGGTGTATTGTATATTTCACTCTATTGTGTATTTTATTATTACCTTTATGCACTTAGACTAGAGGCTTTTGCATAGGCGCTTTACAAATGTCTTTATTATTATTATTATTATTATTATGTAGCCGTGTGCAAGCAAACCAAGATGATTTTGATGGTATTCCGTTTCGATATCAATTTTAGGCGCCAAGCATCACCCCTCTCCCAGCCACCTTCTGAGGAAACTGCTTTGCTGCCTCAGCCTGTGCCACACCAACCCTCGACTTCGAGTGCACTTGAACCAGAGAGCCAGCTACTGCTAGAAACAGATAATGCCACAGGTCGTCCATCTCAGACAAAAAGCCAGAAATCACCTGCATCAAATGCTCGCAAGACGAAATGTGTAACTGTTGATGGTTGGGGCTATGATTGGCTGGAGTATGATAGTAGCGATGGCTTGGTAACCAAAGTTTGGTGCACCGCTTGTCGCAGTCATGATGTCACAAACACCCAACAAGCTAAACATTCAGGACAGGCACAAATTTGTGACCTCGCTGATGCTTATGTACTTGGAACCGCCAATGTAAAGAAGGATACTGCAAACAGCCACAGCATTTCCAAGACCCACTTGGCTGCACTGAAGGCAGACGCAACTCTCAAGAAAGATTCAGCAATGATCCAACAACTTCAGTCAATGAATGCAAGAACCAAGGAGAAAATGTGCAAACTGTTTGACATCGCATACACAGTAGCCTACTGTGAATTGCCCTTCACACTATACAAAACACTTGTTTCAGTCGAACGCAAGCATGGTGTTGATTTAGGATCAACTTATTGCAATGCGATGGCATGTCGCTCTTTCATTGGTCATATTGTCTAGTGTATGATGGACGAGTTGCAACAGAAATTCACTGAAGACAACTTCTATTGCTCCTTGCTGTTTGATGGCAGCTCAGACAAATTGCAATCAGAGAAAGAGGTGATCAGCGTTAAAATAATCGAGAATGGACTGCCCAAAATAAAGCTCTTATGGTAAGTTTGTACAATTGAAGTGACCGAATGTTTAAATTTAACAAAACAACAAAAAAAAACTAAACAAAACAAAAACAACAAGTACTACTACTACTTAAAGGTTTACTGAAGTACGAAGTATTGCATTTATGTCACACCTTGTAATTGTTATAAAATAATTATGGTGGAAATTATAATTTTGTGCACTCTTGCTTATTTTTACATGATTTAATTTCTTTTACGAAATAATTTTAAGACCTTAGGTGTAACATAAAAACATCAATACATTGTACATGTACTTTGTATTTCAGTGAACTTATAATACAATAAAAATAACTGCTGTTTACTTTATGTTCAGTTTCTTGACTGACAGTCGCATAAGTTTTCTCTGGTTGCAGTAAAAACATTGTATATAAAATGGAAAACTTTCCTTCTATTTTTGCTTTCAGAATTGCTGAACCAAGCCGTTGTGACGCAGAAGGAGTGCATGATGCCATCACTAAGAAGTGTGAGGAGTGTCACCTTCATTTAAAAACCAGTCTTGTCTCGGCAGCAGCGGATGGTGCGTCGGTAAACTTTTGGAAAATCAACGGAGTTCTGATGAAGTTACAGGAGTCTGCGGCTGCGCCTTGGATGATCAAAATGCACTGTGTGGCGCATCGCCTTGAGTTGTCCTTAAAAGATGCCTTTAAGAATACATATTTTACTGAGGTGAGGTGCATGAATTGATATAACCAATATAAAAAAACACAATAAAGGGGACCACTCTGATTTCATCTGTCACATTAGCAGTTTTTCAAATGGTGGAAATTATAAATAATAAGTACCATGGATATGGATATCATATCATAGATGCAAGACATGTTGGTGTATTTGTTTACTTTTTTTTAAACATGACATAACAATGCGTGGTCCCACTCCCTATAAATATTGACTGGGTAACAAATAAAAAAAAGAAGTGTAACCTACCTTTTTTCCAGAATCATATTAAAGGTAATTTTGTTCACATGATGTCAAAGCTCACTTTCTTTACATAAAATATCCTTTAGAAATTAGACACACCGCATACATTTAGTCATTAACTGTGATTACATGTATGTACATTACTTCATTTCAGATTGATGAACTTATGATGCGGATGTATTATTTGTATAGAAGATTGCCAAAGAGATGACGTGAGCTTAAAGCTGTGGCTACGATGTTGAAGAAAAATGTAGTGAAACCATCACGATCTCAAGGTACCCGGTGGATCGACCACAGAAGAAAAGCTCAGGCATGTCTAGCGAAAAATTACCAATGTGTGGCCACACAATTTGAGGAGCAAGCGACTGGGAATCGTAAAGATATACCTCCGGCTGATGCGGCCAAGATGAAATCCTACCTCAAGCTCTTCAAGTCTAGTAAATTTGTCCTCTACATGGCCCTCTATCAGGATTTGGTCGAAGACATGGCAGATCTCTCTCTAGAGTTCCAGAGGGATGACTTGCCCCTATCTGCAGTCAGAAGTAGTGTGATCCTTGCCCAAGCAGCGTTAAAGAGGAAGAAAACAACACCCGGCCCCCACCTAAGACCTGTGCTTGCTGCTGCCAACGAAGCAAACAGAAATGACACTCGATCAACTTTCTTCTTCCAAGGAGTGGAATTGAAGGCAGCACCAACTGAACCATTCAACAGGCAAGCTTCAAACATTGTCGATGACATCATCTCCTGTATTGGAAACAGATTTGCCAGTTTTAAGGAAGACCCTGTTATCATGGCAACAGAAATACTGGACCCCAGTAATTACCCATTTGATGCTGACCCAGAAGCTTTGCTTGAGTATGGTTTAAAAGAGGTCCGAACCATATGTGATCACTTTAAGCCTTTGCTCACTCTTAAAGGATGTGATCTGATGAAGGTAGAAAGGGAATGGATGAAGGTCAAGCTTGATGTCAGTAAGCACCACAAGAAAGATGACTTCCTCTCCCTGTGGCAGAAGATGCTAATCGAAAAGTCGCATAAATATCTGAATTTCCTGCATCTTGTGCGGATCATACTGGTGTTACCTGTGGCTACGTCTCAAGTGGAACGGCAGTTTTCCTTTATAAAGCGCTTCTTGGGAGACTGGCGGCTGAGTCTTAAGTCATCAACCATTGAAGATCTTCTTCGCATCTGTAGCCAGGGCCCTGAGCCCGAATTCTTCAACCCAGATGCTGGTGTCCAGAGATGGTGGACCAGTGGAATCAACTTCAACAAACTTCAACAAACGTAAACCCAGGGCAACTCTTAGTCTCCAAGACGACTCGGACTCTGACACTTCAACTTCATCCTACGAGTTTGAGACCGAGAACATTGAGCCGGATCCCAGTCTTCTTGACCAAGCCTCATCATCTTCAGCCTCATCATCATCAGCCTCATCATCTGAGCTACATGATGCCTAGAAGCACTTGATCTCACAAAACATGACCTCAATCCTTCAATATTAATCAGAATGATGTTTATTTTATACTAGATTAGGTAAAATACAACGCATTCTTTCAAGTCAGCATTAAACATTTAATTTTTTTATTTTTGGCCTCGGTGCCCTTTTCTCAAGATCTTATTTGGCCTTGGTGCCTATCCTTTTGGCCTTGGTGCCCTTCAAAATGTTTCTTCATTTAAGGCCAAAGTGGCCTGCCCTAAAAATTACGAAATTTGAGGCCTGAACAACACAAAGAAAATTCAGTAAAACATCGCTACAATGTTTCCGGTGACAATAGAAAAGGACCGGTAGGTGGGGCGCCCGCTATTGTCTCAAAAGTCTCCCATTCTACTGAGAATAGGGATGATTTAGAGATACATGTAGAAGGGTTAATATTATATTTACAGATATTATCTGCGCACAGTTACAAGTTGCACAGGCGGGCCAAGTTGTAATTTGCGTGCCTTCGGTCTCTGCTAGCCTACTTGAGTATGTTTGTAGACCACGAACTTAAGGGTTTGTAAATAAAGGTTGGGACCCGTGCACAGATTTGTCAGCTTGTGTTACTGTGAAATGCGGATGAAATTGGGCCCTAAAAGTATCCTATTTTGCAATGATGCCAATAGGACAGATTCCTGTGCCTAGAGGCCTGCATGGACGACAACCACTCCATGAAATTGTCAGAGACAGCCACACGGGATTTCTAAATTATGTTAATAATACTTTGCCCAGGCTAACCACTGAATTTGTATATAGTATGGAGTTATTTCAAAATTATAAGTTAAACTTAGTTGGGGACGAAAACGTAGGGCACCAGACCAGGATCAGCAACAAATGCCGCAAGGTCAGCTGGAAGATGAATAAATGTTTATTTGCGAAAAGGAAAACGTGTATTTTAAAGTAACATTTTTGTCATTTTTGTTGTAGTTTCATTGTAGAAGATAATAAAATGACAAATTCTCAACAGCGCTTTTTTTCCCATGCAAAAACCATCCTTCTGGGAGTAATATGTGACCCAGCACGAGTAAATGAGACACTTTGAGGCAAAAATGAAAATTGAGATTTTGATTTCATCATTTAAAGCTTGTTTAGCTTTAAATGATGAAATCAAAATCTCAAATTTTATTTTTGCCTCAAAGTGTCTCATTTACTCGTGCTGGGTCACATATGTACCTTATAGCACCTTATAGTGAGGTATATACAAACCGACATATGAAGCTCAACCACGGTTGACAACCACGCACACCGTATAGGCTTTCACATTTAGGTGCATAATTCACCAAAATAAATGGATACAGTCCCTAGTTTTTCGTATACACGACTTTTATACCTTTTTCTATAAGACCCTATCTAGATGATATTATTTAGGTGCATAATTCACCAAAATTAACTTTAAAATGTGGTACTGCTTTGGAACGGCTGGAGCAGAGTCTAATTTACAATGCACATGCGCAATATGGACCCAACCACGGTGGTTGAGCTTCATATGTCGGTTTGCTTATATCTCCTTATAGTGGCGTATTATCTCAATTTTTGTCGGCGGGGAAAAGCAAAACACAAATCGCTATCGATAGCGCCCGCTATCGTCTCAAAAGTCTCCCATTCAGTGGTCTTTTTCCGTTTCCCTTGCGTTGTAGCCGTCGCGGTTGGGCAGATTTATGGGCGGAGTTGTGGGCAGAGTTAGCAAATACTTACATTCCATTGGCTGCTTTGTGTACGTACCAACGGACGTACGCTTAAAACGCACAAACACTAGTTGGACTCACCCTTATGGTCATCCCAGTTTCCATGGTGATGGTCATCCAGTCTGCCTTGCCTGGTCCAATCCCGCATCAATAGGATTTGCAAATGTACATCTTATCTAGGAGGAGAAATTTTAACAATCAAAATCAGTTATCTTCATCACTTTTAGGTTAAAAAACCTATGACGCTCTACTTTAGATAGTATCCACTATAGGCCTACCCGGTGCATTTCTAGGTGTACTCACAATTAAAAACAGAACTTGCCTCATCCAAGACTACATACTTGTAGTATAAGTAACAAATGAGAAATGTATGTATAGATGACCATGGTTTAATGGATTTACCTGGATTTACAAATAAACAAATACAAGTAAATAAATGTGCATGTAGGGAAGAAATACATACAACAGCCTAATCGCAACCGCTTTGAGTGAGTTTGCACACAAAAAAAACACTGTAGGAAAGAAAAACGGTGCAGTATCTGCCCCTTTTCTCTTCTCACAATTCTTGTTACCGGTATCAATTGTGCAAACTCACCCCAGCAGCATTTGCGATAAGGCTTAGACCAAAGAGAAGGGTAGGTTTACAACTTTGAATGAGCCAAATCGATGTTTTAAATGTGTACGTGCCTAACAAGATAAAACAAAATTCCATATTTTGACACGGGATCAAACCACTCATACATCATGGGAGCAATAAGCATACATACCAATGTACATAGCATTCTGCCAGAATTGTCAATAAGATTTAACCAGTTCACGCCGGGATTATTGAAGAGGGAGACCAAGGCCAGGCATGGGATTCTTTTTTACGAAACCCGATCCGAGGCGGGTTCAGGCTAATATCTGTGGGAAGCACACCCATGATATTTCCGGCCTCGATCGCTCTTGACAAATATTTCCACACTGCTCGTGGTGTGTTTATCCGTTATCAGTTTTGAGTCTCCAAAAAACTTTGCATTTATATGAAAATATGTCATCCGACGCAAACTGGTTAAAGTGATACAATGGTGGTACAATGTTTCAATAAACTAGTGAAGGTTTGTAGTAACGCAATGTGGTTGAATTTCTTTTAGGAAATTGCGTGGTTTTAAAAAGAACCTTTTGGACTGGACTGGACTGGACTGAATCGGCAATTCAGCATGCTCTGATCGTCTTCAGATAAATAAGTCACCAAAATTCTACTCCAACTCTATTTTTTTCTCCAAACTTTTTTATGAGGATGCAATATAAGCATCCGACATCCTTGGCTCATGTACATGTATGATGTCACACAAGAAAACATTTTAAATGAGAAGAAAATGGCTAGGTATTACTCACCCCTTTCCAACCTTCCTGAATTCCTTCCTACGTTGATCATGTCACAAACACCCCTCTGATAGGAACATCACACAGGCCGACCACATGACAGACAAACCAGCAAGAGTCTTGTCAAACGGTCTGGTGTTTCGAAGGTCGCAGGTTCAAGTCCTGCCTTGCTGATTTCTTTGGGGGGAAAAAATGAGGTAGTTTATAAATAGTTTATGCCCAACTATTTTGTTATAAAATTCGAAAAGAAAAAATTTCTGTGTCACTGTGTCAGTTTCATGTACCCAAAAAGCTGAATGACTTCTTCGTAGGAAAGACTTCTGTTTTGTCAATTTAAATATTCAAAACAGAAAGTGCAAGAAGTTCATTCGATAAATGCAGTTCAGAGGGGGGGGGGGGGGGGGGCTTTAGCTTTCCCAAACTTTTGTCTAGCCCCACAACCCAAAAATTGCAATAAAAGAAATACATTCTGGAAAATACGTATACTGGATCTGCGAAAGTTAGAAGTTGAGGTCACGTACGGAGGGTCTAGCCCCCCTACATTATTGGCTCTAGAACCGCACCTGCAGAGTGGTACGTGTACTGGACTACAGTACATGTATAGTCAAGTACTAGTAGTCAAGTACTATCAAGTTGGTAGATAAAGCTGCATACATTGAACAGTAAATACTTTGCCAAAGAAAATTTGAGAATCTTGAATGAACTAAACTTTTAAGACAAAAGCATTCGATAAGTACTCAACAAAGTATATTCCAAGTCCTTCTTTCATAAATCTTTGATTAAAAAATGTCTTTATGACCAATGTCCCAAGTTAATTTTATTTCTCTGACACCAACTTCATTTGTTGTCCACTGTTAATGCTTGTCTCACTTTGTTTGCAACCAACAGCTCAATATTTGGGAGTAAACAAAGTACATTTTACTCTGAAGTACTCGACTACAACACTGCCAAACAGGTGACTGATAATATTTTGCCACTGCAGTTTTTACCTCGTTTCAAATACAGTTTTTACCTTGTTTCAGATTCAGTTTTTAGGCATTCAAATTCCTTTAGCAATATGTTCAATTCTTTTCCATGATGCACAATCATCATTCAATTTAGCAAGCTAGTTCGACAGCGACTAGAGATTTTTGCCGATGTATACTTTTTAATTTTGTAAAAAGGCAAAAAGAATTCAAATAAGTAAGACAATGAAATGCTAACAGATAAAAATACATTGTATTCGACTAGACTTGATCTGGTTTTTTTTCTTGATCTAGACTTTTCACATCTTCACTTTTAAGTCAGTCAAACCTTTTGGTTTAAAATTGGGAGGGGGGGGGTCTTTATTCGGTACCTAACCAAGACCTAGTTTGTTTTAAACATTTAAACGTTTGTTATTGTTTGGGGGGGGTGTTTTTATCATTGTTTGTTATTGTTTATATATTTATGTCAACTCCTGTGCCAATAAGTGAACCGTATTGATGCCTTTAACATTCTCAAGGAAACAAAAAGTTTAAGAGTGTTTTGGATGGCTATTTTTGTTAAACCCTATAACAGTAGTTTTGCCTGGTCATAAAACAAAATCAAATGCCAATTTTTAGCAGCATTTGATTTGATTTGGTTATAAATTGGCTGCTCTTAAACCAAAATTTACCGAGAAAGCCCTATAAGAAAAAGTTGTGATTCAAACAAAAAGAGGACAATTTCAGCACTTAGAAAGCAAATATTTCACAACGAAAAGATTTTAATTCAGAAAAAATAAAAAAGATTCAGTAGGCCTATTACTTGGCATTAAGAACTACAATAATTTCTAAAATCCACCTAAAATGCAAATATGAGAGTTCTGTTCACAGCTTTCGCTGCACCGCTGTGCTGACACCTAGACTACACTACCAACTTACAAATTAAACTGACTGAAATTTTTTCTTTTTAAATGCAAGGCAATATCTGCAATATTACTAGGGTTGAGTGATGTCACTATAAGTTTCAAAATGCTTTTAATATCATTTGGGGGTAAAACGATTTAGATTCTGAATGATTTCCAAGATTAGGTGGGGCAACTGGAATAACGTGTGCAAAATACATGTATACTGAATACTAAACACTAAACTAGTGCATAATTATGGCCAGGAGCTTCTGGGAAAATTATTTTCTTTCTGTAAAATAGAATCCATCACAACTGTGCAGTGGGCTATGTGACCTTGACATGTAGAGGAACAGTGCTACAGAATGATGTTAAAACTGTTGGGGTGTTTACTTGTTGCACTACTGTACTGTTTGACCTTTAAATGCACTCAAACAATATTGGAACGATTTTCAAACGTTTTGGGTGTTTACTTGCACCGACATGGATGCACTTTTATATGGACTCGAACAATGGGATGGAATGATGTTGAAACGTTTTAGGGTGTTGCAGTATTTACTTACTGCACTGTGTGACCTTTATAATGCACTTGAACAATGCTAGTAACAGAACGATGTTTACTTACTGCACCATGGACTAAGTACATGTAACCTTTACGTGCACCAGAATAATGGGACTGAACAACGATGCTAAAACATTCTGATTATTACAATGCAACAATACGTCGGACTAGTTTCTTTCAAATGGTCATCCCTATAAATAGGGATCTGAAACGTCATATCAACGTTTAGAAACGTATGTCAATCGTTGCAGGGCTTAATAATATAAAAGGCCCAATTAATTTTTCAAAATTTAGCGATTTTATATTTGCATGTCATTCCGCCAGGAAAATTATTGAAGTTTAACACACTTATTCTAACGTTGTATACTTCAGCAAATCGATAGCGAGTGCAACTCAAGAGACGTACCCTGTTTCTACTCATCATGGCACCGAATAAAAAGAGTAAAGTTTGTGCTCCTGGAGGCAAGTCCCACCGGGACCACCATCATCATCGTCATCCTCACCACCACCACCCTCCTCCTCCTCCAGGCTTCCTAGGCCTGCCGGGCTTCATGGAATCCCACCCGAAGCCTTATTGGGATGCCCGCTTCTCGCATCACCACCATCCTCCGGGCGACGAGGCATTCTTCCATTGTCCTCCACGTCACCACCGATTTGGAGGAGGACAGCATGGTCGGGGATGTTGGCCTGACCCCCGGGGAGCCTGGTGGGAGGATTCCTCAGATGAGGAGGTAGAAGACCCATCTAGAGATGAGTTTCCAGAGATGTACTTTCCACAGCCCGGGAGGAGACAAGGGTGGGGAGGATCTCGCCGTGGGTTCGGTCGTGGCATGTGGGGTCCACGTGGTGGATCGGGTCGCGGTGGATCGGGTCGCGGTGGATCAGGTCGTGGAGGACTCGGGGGATTCGGTCGCAGCGGATTCGGTGGTCTCCCGCGTCGCGGATTCGGTCTGATGTCCCAGCTACCATTTGGTCATTTCTGGTTCGAAGACAGTGACAGCAGTAGCAGTGAAGAGGATGAAGCAGCGGGTGCCGACTACAAAGCGACCTTCGACCTCGGGCAGTACATTAAGAAGAACATCAGCGTCAGGCTGGCTGGCAGACATCTCATCGTGGAAGCAAAGGGAAGGGAGAGGAAGGGCCCAGCTGACCAGCGCCAGGAAATGTGCAGGAGGTACTTCGTGGAACACCACAGCCTGCCGAAGAAGATCGACGTTTGCCAAATGACCGCCATCTTGAATGCAGACGGGTTACTAACCGTCAGGGCACCGCAACGCGACACTGACACAGTTAACGAAGAAGCATCGTTCTGTGAGCAAGAAGTCCAGATACAGCAGGAGCAATGCTCAGACGAGGAGTTGGGTGAGCAGGCTGATGAATGCATGGATGCCGCTGTCATGAAATAGGGCCAATTGGATATTTGATAACAATATCGGATAATAAGTTTTTTAAAGACTTATTCAAGTAGAACAGTAGTACAGTTACACTTTATTCTTTGATGGTTTTTATCGTTGGTTTTTGATTAAATTTATCAAGATTTATAACTCATGCTGTAACTATTGCAAAAAAAACAAAAAAAAACATCGCAAATATTAATTGCTATTTAGCTAATTTAGCTATTTCCAAATTGAAAAAAGAGAAAAAAACAAACTATGCACAGAATGGCAATTTACTGAATTTGTACTTTTGTAAATAATGAAAATACTAGTTCTTCTTATTGATTCAGTGAGCTCTATGAAACACTGACGCCCGTTTAAAAGCCATTACCAAAATAATATATTTTAAAAAAAAATAAGCAGTTACATGTATGTATAATTGAAAATAAACAATTTCGTACATTTTGTAAATTTGTTTTTATAACAAGCATTGTGTAATAATTGGGTGTAAAGTGTGCCACTGTGGGTATTAAATGTTTCAAAGTGCAAAGCCTTGTCAGCAAATGCTAAAGGGTTATTTTGTATAATTTTGTAATTGGCTCTCATAATTCAAGGGTCATAGTTTCATTCAAAGTACATTTGAGGCTTCGTAGATTTCGTTTTCTGAAATATATTACAGTTAAAACACTGCATGCAGTTGTTTATTTCACATTTAAGTCATTTTTAAACTAAATTAATAAGTAAAAAAACACAATTTCATTAAAATATAGATTAAGAATGATCTGTGTATTATTTCATACGTTATGGTGCGAAATACCGTACCCTCTGGAGACATGAACACAATGTGTACAATGGAGACAAAACGTCTCCGGAGGGTAAATTTCTATAGATGAATAGGTCTCCATTGGGAATTTCACGAATTAGATTTTTGGATTTTGATTAAATTACTCAAAAACTAGGATTAGGATGTGGGTTAGGGTTAGTGTTTGGGTTAGGGTATAATATAGGGTATATTGGGTCGAAATTTCAACCCCGGAAAAAATTGTTGGTTAAAATGGGAGCATTTTGAAAAACGTGCTCGACTTTCTAACCATTTCGTACACGAGAACAAAGCCATGTCTCCACAGTGATACAAAAATGCGAATTGGTGTACATACATGTACACTAAATAACTTTCCAAAATCCTTATCAAATTTAAGAGTTATCGGAACATAAATGTACTTGTATTATGAGAATAAAACAGAATCAGTAAATTGGATTCCCATTTGTTGGTATTGTTCGGTTGTACTGTATGTACTTTCCCTCATCAACCCCATTCTCCATGTAATCATTGATGGTCCCTTCACCCCCACGTTTGTCAAAAATTGTTTTATTGTTTTATATGGCTATGCATGTATTTTAACCATGTATTGTGCGTGTGCATAGTACGTGTTGATAATCACAGTTCAGCGATCCCTGATCGACTCTCTGGGAAAACCTGCGAAGAAATAAGGAAAAAGATAAACCGCTGGATGGAATTTGCAAAGACGACTGAGCGAGTTAGGAAGCTGGTCTATAATTGTGTTTGTTTATGTTGTTTATAGCGGAGGGTGTGCACACTGCGTACAAAAGAATAAGCTTCATGCACAATCTCAACATCTGGGCATAACAAAAATTGTCACTGTCAGGTCAGGAAACACTGCTAGGAGCGCAGCGCCCTCTATCGACTAAAGTTAGTCGACGACACCTCTTTAAAATTAATAAAAACTTACAAGATTCTCAATATCTTTTTAACAGTTTTTTCTACCTTTCCGTACCTTAAAAAATCCTCAAAGGCACTCACATCTCTTCTACAGATCCTTTTTAATCCGCTACGATATTATTTGTTTCTGTAGTGTTAAAAAAAGACGAATATTTAACTAATATAATAAAAAGAGTCTTGCAAAAAGTTTTCGTATGGGCCAACGGCCGCCATTTTTTCTCGGTCGATTAAACTTTGGCGCTCGATCGCATATCGACGAACGTACGTATACGTGCGCACGCGGTATGACCACGTGGCCGGGCTGAAATAATGTAAACCTCGACTTCGTATGCAACTGGCTTTATGTTCAAGCCAAATCCACCATTTGAAGTCCGTAATTTGAAAACTAAAATTGAAATTATGTTTAGGAACATTGAATTTGACAAGACAGTCTAAAATTTGGAGTGTGTTTGTTTTTAAGGCTGGGCTGGGACAACAATGAATCCAATAAACTTTGGTACTCTAGTGTTATAAACGGCAGCGGAATCTTGCCGGCCAACAGAGGGCGCTTTCGCCACTTATTCTAGTAGTACCCTGGCGTTAATCGGGTTTTGCAGTAGAACATTCCTGGGCTTCATAAAGGGGCCATACTATATTAGTTTACAAACTGTACTTCTTTAATCCGATCGTCGATCGAGTGGACGAGACATTTCAAAAACGATACAAAAATGGTAAATTTTTCAGAATTGGAAAGTGTAAGTAAAGACATTTGTGTAATATAGTACAGTTTAATAGAATATATATATTTGTATCGAAGTAGGGAAATCATAGAGGAAGGAATAGACGACGGAATCTTGGTTGTTTTGGTTTTTGGTTTTTTTTGGGGGGGCAGTAATCAGGTGACTTTGTGCGCCGTTTGCGTTTGATCATCGGCTTTGTGTCGACCACGTGTGGCGTGGCGTACATTCTTCATTTTTTGCGCAACGTGGCTGCCCTCGACTCGTGGAAGCGGCGGTTGGTTGTGCCATGTCGGAATTCTTATTCCTCCATGGTTGTGCACATGATGCAGTGGGTTTTGCGCACCAGCAATCGTGACAAATGATATCTGACAAAAAACAAGGTAGGAAATGGGCCAAATCGAATGGAAATCGAATGAATTATTATTAATATTATGACTATATATAGCCTGGACGAAACGAAGGGCGCCCTCGGATCGAAAAGGGGGTAAAAACGACGTCAAATGTCATATTTTGTGTCAAAAATAAATTATTTCTCTCTGGAAACACAGTTACAAGTAATTCCACACAAGGCACATACAAAACTTTCACTTTTTTACACTTTCCCGCAGTTTTGATTAAAATATGATATAAAATTGAGGCAAAAACATCGTCCGAAAATGGCCCAAAAAGCAAAAATCGACTTTTAAATTTCCCGCTCCGCGCGGCTCCAAAAGTGGGCCAATGAGAGGCTCAATTTGTAGATCGGGAGGGCATCGCCGTTTCCCAATCAATTTTAACAGTTTTAGTCTTAAATTAAAGCAAAAACATGATTCTGTAACTAGCATATGCGTACTAAACGCGATATGAATATTAATTAGGTCTTAAAACAAAAGAAAACCTTAAAAAGCGAACAACTTCAGATTCCTAGGTAGTACGCCCTCCCCCATATATCATTGGAAAGTCTATGTCATGCTCTATCCGTTCGTGTATAGGTCGTACCTTGAGATTGAGGGGCACTGTGAGATAAAGAGAGTTTACTAAATTGTGTTTCAGCCAGTCTGTGATCGGCCTCTAAATGCGCACACCGGCAACGGAGCCGGTGCCAGACTCGCCACGTTGCGCAATTTTCACACAATGCACGTGTGCGCGTGGGCACGCCGCGTCTGTTCCGTATACTCGACTATGGACCAATGGTGTACATGTACACTGTACATAATGTATGTACACGCGTTGTTGTTTGGATTCACTGTGTTTGCATGGATCGTTGTTGGATTATAATTATGGGAATATCGGTCACTTTCGTTGTTTTTTAAGGTAATATTCAATTTCTGTTCTTTTTCTACATTCATTTTATTGAGAAAAATCGGCCAGATATTTTTGTAGATACAATTTTCTGAAAAGGCCCAAAGTTACGTAATTCTATAATGTGACACCAGAGCTATCAATGGCCTTGAGAAGTGATTTATGACCATTTTCCACTGTTTTTATCTTGGCAAATCTTGGCTTGTACACGATGAAACTCCTTTAACTGAAAGAAAACAGACAAAACAGCACTGTGTTAAAGGTTGAATGCTCTGGCCTTGCTCTATGTATAAACAAAAGACCCTTTAAAATTGAGAAAAGTTTTATTGGTTGCTAGGCAACAATTCCCTGTGGTTTTACCCCACACGAGGCTCAGCTTAGGGCATGTTCAGACGGTGGCGTAAGTTAAGCTAATCCAAAAATACTAAGTTATTCCGTTTTTAATCCAAAACATGCTTGCGTTCAAACGAGAAAGTTACGCCATTCCCCAGACGGAAAAGTTGGTCAAGTTACGCCATCGTGGTTACGCAACGCAAACACCACTTTCTCAGCCTTCCGGTTAAAGCGCGCGCGCGCGGGAAACAAGGAAAGTGTACATGTACATGTACATTAGTATACAGTATACATGTACATTAGAGCGCAAGCGTACTGCCGTTTTTCAAACTCCAGCCTCTTCGCAATATCGGCTTTATTTATGCAGTTTGGCTATGATAATGGAGCGCAGTGGACCGACTGGCCTAAGCTAGGGTTTGTAAAACGGTCTGGTAAATAAGCCGTGTACGTATGTACACGCACGTCATGCACACACGGACGTGTACATGTACATGTATTTTGCACGTGCGCGACAGGCCATGCGTTATCAAAATGGCGCCGATGAAGATCAATGCTAAAGTTTTTCTCGCGTTTTTGCTTGCCTGTATTCGGGATAAAAGGAAACGATCGTCGGATTCCTAGGCCGGAGAGTTGAATACTAAATCGTGTGCTGAAAAGGCTCAGAAGACTGAAAAACAACCGATTGCGTTTGTGGAGTGTCGTGGCCGAGCGGTTAAGAGCTTGGTTTTCTGTTCCGCAGAGCGTGAGTTCGAGTCTCGGTGTGGACACGTGTGTCCTTAAGCAAGGCAATTAAACCACTATTGCTTCGTCCTTCGGATGGGACGTAAAGTTGTAGGTCCCGTGTGTTGTATAATTTATAATGTGTGTATATATCTTTCCCATTATAACATTATAAAATTGTATAATGCACGTAAAAGAACCCAGAACACTTATCGCTAAGAGAAGGGGTTTGCCCCGGTGTTCCTGGCTGACACAGCCTCTGTCTACGGGTTTCTTCAGGCTTACGAGCTACAGTGCCTTGAGCACTTTTGAAGGATCCTTGGTTTCATTACCAGAAATTAATAATAATAATAATAATAATAATAACAAGACCACGCTACCCGTTGACTTTTTTGGCAGTTTGTCAAACGAAGGCAACGGGCAATCGGATGTATTCTCGGCGCGGTGGCCATCATTGCAAAGGGTTAACAAATAAATCGCCTTGTCCGGCCGTGGCCGGCTAATGAGCACGGCGTGGACCTGTTACGAAAAAGGTCAATGTGAATAAACTACCACCGGAAGTGGCAGGTCAGTTGCGTTCCAACGGCACTTCACGGCTCATCGCAGCGGGGGGAGATCGTTATCTTTCGCTCAACTTAATCTAATCGGCCACTTTTGGGAAGCGTAAGTTACGCCATTTTGGTCGCGTAACTTACGCCGCGCGGGTGGATTAGAGCGTTCCAACGGACAGATTAACTTAGTATTTTTGGATTAGATTAACTTACGCCACCGTCTGAACGTACCCCTAAACAGTCATAACCTTGGATTGCCTGGGTCAAATTTATCCAAACAAAAACCAGATGTCTTATCTCAACCTGCTTCATGGCTAGGTGGGGAAAAGGGCACTGGCTGCTGGCTTAAAAAAAAGTCCACCATCGCTACTATATAGACAGTATGTGAATCAAATAAAAAACTAAGTAAAAGTAAAACTACAACTTTAGGGTTCTTCTGGGTTCTGAATAAGGCTTGTCATGCTTGTATTATTTGTAAATAATGATAAATTTCTTTCCCCAGCTAAAATCGATAGATCCAAAGATATAAAAAACTTCTTTCTAAAGCCAAACCTATAAATCTGAATGAGCCAAATGTCTTTTTGAATTTGAGCCATATAAATGCCATTTTGTCCCGTCCTAGCTTGGACCACAGTCATATAAATGTAGATCTTGTTTTGTTGTATGTTTTGTTATATTCATGTATAACTGTCAATTTCTTTCTTACATGATGTAAGGTGTTTCACGGTAATACGCCATCTTGTTCACGGGGCAAAAAGAACGAACATGGCTAGGCTGGACGCGCGCACATTTTAGAATGAACGCATGATGACGTGGAAGCGTAAAAGTTTTCGATCGGCGATGCGTACACAGTAAAACGCGTGTAAGTTTTTCCCCTGAACAAGATGGTGCATATTACCGTGAAACACCTTAATTAGGCCTCTTAAAATTAATAAAAAGGTTTACATCGCCGTCCGTCCCGATTTTTAGCTCCGTCCCGATATTTTTAATATTTTATATTTTTTATACTTCTGTGCATGCAATTGATGTCTAAGTTCGTCGATAACAACTGCGCACGCCATCCAGTGCTTGTAGGAAGACGTACGCGATCGCTTCATCAAAACCCGCCTTCAGACAAGTCGCATCACGTGGCTGACGGCATATGCAATAGCGCGCTTTGCAAAGATCGTCAGTCAAATCCGTGTAGATTGTGCCTGTACCTCGCTTTGCGGACGTAGCGGAAATCACTGAATTCAGGAACGATGCACGGAGCTCATCGAGTGAAAATTTGTACGTGTTTCAATGCTGCGCTTCGAGGTAGCGATCTATACGTATTTACTGTATGAGATGTGCGGCTCGTGTGGCGTCGCTCAAATGTATCTCATGTTTCTCTCTTCTATGCGCATGCGCGTTTACATGCTTCCGCGCACATGACAGACCCCGTGCATGACATTTCACCTTGAATATTGAAGGAAAGTAAAAAACAAAAAATATAAAATATAAAATATAAATTCCCCTCCCCACCAATTTTTTTAAATCTTAGTGATGTAAACCTATTTATTAATTTTAAGAGGCCTTATTGTAGAATACCCTGACAATCATTTGTCCCACGACGTTGATTGCCCTCAATAAACCTCATGTCGTGGACTCGTGTTGAATTAACCTTACTCCTTAGCCTATCCTTTTGATTGATTTGAAAATCATGGGCGTGTGGAAAAAGCACACCTTAATTTGTCTACATAGTAGGTGCTTGATTCTGTAGTCCAAGCTGGGTCCAGATTGAGATTTTTTCATGGCAGGGTATTTTGCAATAACTCTGAAGTCTATACAAAATAATAAGTACCTTGATACCGCAAAGAATTTCAAATTGTCATTCAATAAATGTGTAAGGAATGGTCTTTGATAGCGATCATTTCAAATTTATTGCCAAATTTTGTCTGCAGATTTCAAGGATGTTGAAATGGGTCAACAAAATTAATTTGACACAGGTGAGCGAGTGTTATTTAGAGATTTTGGCCATGATGACATTTTGTTCCCAAACCGCAGTTTCCACCAAAGAGGCTTCCTGGTCTCAATGAGGGAGCAATCTTCCTTGGATGTCTGAGCCAACTTTTCTTAAAATACTCTTGTCAAAAGCTAATTAGCATATCCCAAACCAGGTTCTATTGTCCCATGTTTAAAATACTTATTGAATTAGCATATTTTGACTTCCTTTAATTACAGTCCAAAGAACCTCGTCAGGAGGGAGCTGGGTTCTCTGCATGCTACAATGAGTGAGTACATAGATCTTTGGTCTTCATAAATGAAACATTTGTCACAGGGTTAAATTTGAAGTTTGAATTCTGGATTTCCTGCATGGTTATGATGATTTCATTCATGGCTGTTGCCTAATGTGCTTTGTGCATGATGATGGGAGTTTCCAATTCACCTTGGAGAGCTGAACTGTGCTTGGAAATGACATTTTAATATTAAAATTTGGTCTTCCGTAAGATTATATAATTACGAGTTATTTACTTCCTTTTTTTGTTCACAGAACTGTTACAAGTGGGCATGTAGGAATTAGAATCTACGTAAGTACATGAACATAGATGCTATCAAAGTGTGGTTATGCTTTGAAGTAAATTTTTGAGAATTATCAATCGGCAGTGATGACATTTTGTTCCCAAACCGCAGTTTCCACCAAAGAGACTTTCTGGTCTCAATGAGGGAGCAATCTTCCTTGGATGTCTGAGCCAACCTTTCCTAAAATACTCTTGTCAAAAACTGTTGAGCATATCCCAAAACAGGCACTATTGTCCCACGTTTGAAATACTTCATTACCTTTTTTTCATAACTGTTGTATCTGTGATTAAATTGTTTGTTTCTGTACCCATGACATGTGCAAGCATTCACATGAAAATGTTATTTTAATAACTTATAAATTTAATTTATTCTCTCTGTGCAGGAATCTTCATTGCAATGTTGAAAACAACAGTAACAAGGTAAATTTACCCCCCAAACAAAATTGTTGACTTGAATTTATTTTACCAAGTTGTATAAGTGATGCTATATCTGGCTTGTAATGATGATAGATTTCTTTCCCCAACTTATCGATAGATGCTGATATTGAAAGCTACTTTTGTAAGCCAAAACCAAATCTGAACAAGCTTTTCTGTACCTACATTTCCACATGTATTGTACATTGATTGTAACATCTTCGATTTAACATTGTCCACAAAATATTGTGAGGGGAAACACAAGTTTTGTGGAAAGTTTTCTGCCATGAAAAGGCAACAGAGTACATTCAAACAAGTAATTGTAAAATAAAAATTATAAAACCATCACAATTTTGTCCAACAGGTCCATCGGGCATCTAAATCGTTGGCTACACTTTTGCTTAACATGGATTATATAAGGTAAGATTACATATTTTTAAGCAATATGCTTAATATTGTTGCTGGCTTGTAATGATGATAGATTTCTTTCCCCAACTTATCGATAGATGGTGATATCGAAAGCTACTTTTGTAAGCCAAAACCAAATCTGAACAAGCCGTGGACTTGGTATCGAGTGTTTGACAAACCATACCTCAAAAGGTTCATTGTTTGTATTTGAGTAACTTTTTTTAAACGTTGATTTGTTTGTAATGTGCAGTAAGGAATTTTGATCTTATAACTCCGACATAATTTTGACCTTGCCTCTTCAATATTTCTTCTTACAGTTCTTTTGCAAAATCAAAATGTCAAGTAGCATATTTTGACTTCATTATAGGCAAAAGGACCACATCGGGAGGGAGCTGGCTTCATTGCATGCTACATTGAGTGAGTACACAGATCTTTGATCTTCATAAATGAAACATTTGTCACATGGTTAAATTTGAAAGTTTGAATTCTAGATTTCCTGCATGGTTATGATGATTTCATTCATGGCTGTTGCCTAATGTGCTTTGTGCATGATGATGGGAGTTTCCAATTCACCTTGGAGAGCTGAACTGTGTTTGGAAATGAAATTAAAATATAAAAATTTGGTTTTCCACAAGATTATATTTACAATAAAAATAATTACTTCCTTTTTGATTTACAGAACTTGCAATTCGGCATGTAGGGATTACAATCTGCGTAAGTACATGTACATAAGATGCTATCAAATTGTTGTTATGCTTTGAAGTAACGTTTTGACAATAATCAATTGGCAGTGATGACATTTTATTCCCAAACCGCAGTTTCCACCCAAGAGGCTTCCTGGTCTTAATAAGGGAGCAATCTTCCTTGGATGTCTGAGCCAACTTTTCTTAAAATACTTTTGTTAAAAACTGCCTTTCCCCAGCTTATCGATAGATGCTGATATTAAAAGCTACTTTTGTAAGACAAACCAAATCTGAACAAGCCTTCCTGTACCTATATTTACACATGTATTGTACTTTGATTGTAACATCGTCCATTGTCCACCTAATATTGTTGTGGGAAGCTTAATGCCATGAAGAAGGCAATGGAGTACATTTAAACGAGTAATTGTAAAATAAAAATTATAAAAAACATCACAATTTTGTCCAACAGGTCCATCGGGCATCTAAATCGTTGGCTACACTTTTGCTTAACATGGATTATATAAGGTAAGATTACACATTTTATAGCAAGATTGCTTAATATTGTTCCTGGCTTGTAATGATGATAGATTTCTTTCCCCAACTTATCGATAGATGGTGATATCGAAAGCTACTTTTGTAAGCCAAAACCAAATCTGAACAAGCCATGGACTTGGTATTGAGTGTTTGACAAACCATACTGCAAAAGGTTCATTGTTTGTATTTGAGTAACTTTTTTCAAACATTTATTTATTTTTATTTGGAATGTGCAGTAAGGAATTGTAATCTTGCAACTTCTCTGACAACATTTTAAAAGTACTACCTTTTCAATATTCTCTTTGACAGTTCTCTTGCAACATCAAAATATTAAGTAGCATATTTTGACTTCATTACAGTCAGAAGTACCACGACAGGAGGGAGTTGGCTTCACTGCATGCTACAATGAGTGAGTACACAGATCTTTGGTCTTTATAAATGAACCATTTGTCACTTGTTTAAATTTGAAAGTTTGAATTCTAGATTTCCTGCATGGTTATGATGATTTCATTCATGGCTGTTGCCTAATGTGCTTTGTGCATGATGATGGGAGTTTCCAATTCACCTTGGAGAGCTGAACTGTGCTTGGAAATGAAATTAAAATATTAAAATTTTGGTCTTCCACAAGATTATATTTTTGAGATATTTTCTTTCTTTTTGTTTTACAGAACTTGCAAATCGGCATGTAGGGATTACAATCTACGTAGGTACATGTACTTAAGATGCTATCAAATTGTTGTTATGCTTTGAAGTAACATTTTGAGAATTATCATTTGGCAGTGATGACATTTTATTCCCAAACCGCAGTTTCCACCCAAGAGGCTTCCTGGTCTCAATGAGGGAGCAATCTTCCTTGGATGTCTGAGCCAACTTTTCTTAAAATACTCTTCAGGCCTCGACCTTAAGAAAAAAAGGGGCAGGCCACTTTGGCCTCATCAACACCAAAATTTCAAAGGGCACCGAGGCCAACTGACGGGGCACCGAGGCCAACTTATTTCCAAGTATTTAATTCATTATTTTTGCATAGTACGTATACACATGTAACGTACATGTATGTAAGCATATGCAATATGTGAGGCCATCATGTATTTCATGTCGTTTTCATAAAAAAGGCTAAATTCAGTGCAGTGGAGAAAAGGTCAGTGTAATTTTCAACTTGTCATTGTTGTCAACATATTTCTTTTATAAAAAAAAAATTCCAAAAAAGCTAAATGTTTAATATCACAGGAATACCAAATAAATAAACAATAATTTGAGAGACCTACCAGGTAATCAGCACACTCGTTATTAATGTCGCGATATAAATATGAAGGCAGTGTTTTGCTGTTCAGGTTTCGTGTTCTCTCTTTTAATTAACTCTCTTTTAATTAACTGTCCTTTAATTAACTTGCCGAGCTCTTAAAACTATACACTAGTATAGGGCCGTTTGCCAGTTTTGTACGATTGTCTTCGCAGTTTGGCAATGGTTATGAAGCCGCGTCCGGAGCCTATGTGGGGTTTTGAAAACGGGCCTGGTATTGCGCGCTCGGGGAAATCCCCCAGCACGCAATAACAGCAACAAAAGTAGTTTTCGGCTTCGCGCTCCATATCAAGATAAACAACCATTGACCCCCTTCATACAGAAAGGGAAACCCGTCAACCATGAAGCCGTTTTCCAAACCCCAGCTACTTCTGCGTTGGCTTCGTATGTGCATTTTGGCAATGGAGATGGAGCCATACACGGAGCCTGAGCTGGTTTCGGAAAACGGCTTCATGAGCATTCATTCATAAAATCACGGCACGTACATGTACATGTACATGATATATTATGTACATGTACATGTACGTATACGAACGATGTGTATGTACGAACGTACATGTACGTACGTACGTATACAAAAGACTGAGAATCGCCGAGTGTCGGATTTGTAATACTGTACGGTAAGCGTCATTTTCGCGACGGGCAGATTTTTGGGACTGGAAATAATTGTGTACATTCTGTTTTTCTGCCGTGAAATTCGGGGCCTCGTATTAAATGTCTGTTGCTTTTTGCAAAAAGGGCAGCTGGCCAACTTGGCCGCGGTAAGGGTAAATTTTGAAGGGGCATTGCGGCCAAATTGAAAGGGCATGCGGCCAATGGCCGCGGTTAAGATCGAGGCCTGCATTTGTTAAAAACTGCCTTTCCCCAGCTTATCGATTATCGATAGATGCTGATATTAAAAGCTACTTTTCTAAGCCAAACCAAATTTGAACAAGCGTTTCTGTACATTTACACATGTATTGTATTTTTGTTTGTTGTACATGTAACACCATCCAAGAAATATTGTGGGATGTATTGCGAAAAGTTTGTAAATTACTACCATGGTGAAGACATGTAAATTTCAGAACCCCCTCCCCCTAAAATAAAACCCACCAACCTTCACCCTTAATTTGTGTTTTCCCAACAGGTCCATCAGGTATCGAAACTTGGATGCTAATTTTGCTTAAACTGGTTTTTACAAGGTAAGATTTCACAGATTTTTGCAAGAATGCTTTAACCCCTAGAGGGTTTGCAAAATCGTAATGAATGTGGAAGATTCAGAAATATTAGGGTTAATTCTGTTCCTGGCTTGTAATGATGATAGATTTCTTTCCCCAACTTATCGATAGATGCTGATATTGAAAGCTACTTTTGTAAGCCAAAACCAAATCTGAACAAGCCTTCCTGTACCTATATTTACACATGTATTGTACATTGATTGTAATATCGTCCATTGTTCACTAAATATTGTTGTGGGAAGCTTACTGCCATGAAGAAGGCAATGGAGTACATTTAAACGAGTAATTGTAAAATAAAAGTTATAAAAACCATCACAATTTTGTCCAACAGGTCCATCGGGCATCTAAATCGTTGGCTACACTTTTGCTTAACATGGATTATTTAAGGTAAGATTACACATTTTGTAGCAAGAATGCTTAATATTGTTCCTGGCTTGTAATGATGATAGATTTCTTTCCCCAACTTATCGATAGATGGTGATATCGAAAGCTACTTTTGTAAGCCAAAACCAAATCTGAACAAGCCGTGGACTTGGTATTGAGTGTTTGACAAACCATACCTCAAAAGGTTCATTGTTTGTATTTGAGTAACTTTTTTAAACATTGATTTGCTTGTAATGTGCAATAAGGAATTTTAATCTTGGAACTCTGACATACTTTTAAAAGGACTACCTTGCCTCTTCAATATTTCTAATTTACGTTCTCTTGCAAAATTAAAATATAAAGTAGCATATTTTGACTTTATTTCATTAGTCCAAAGGACCACATCGGGAGGGAGCTGGCTTCACTGCATGCTACAATGAGTGAGTACACAGATCTTTGGTCTACATAAATGAAACATTTGTCACGTGGTTAAATTTAAAAGTTTGAATTATAGATTTCCTGCATGGTTATGATGATTTCATTCATGGCTGTTGCCTAATGTGCTTTGTGCATGATGATGGGAGTTTCCAATTCACCTTGGACAGCTGAACTGTGCTTGGAAATGAAATTAAAATATTAAAATGTGGTCTTCCACAAGATTATATTTTTGAGATATTTTCTTCCTTTTTGTTTTACAGAACTTGCAATTCGGAATGTAGGGATTACAATCTACGTAAGTACATGTACATAAGATGCTATCAAATTGTTGTTATTCTTTGAAGTAACGTTTTGAGAATTATCAATTGGCACTTTGGCAGTGATGACATTTTATTCCCAAACCGCAGTTTCCACCCAAGAGGCTTTCTGGTCTCAATGAGGGAGCAATCTTCCTTGGATGTCTGAGCCAACTTTTCTGAAAAATACTCTTGTTAAAAACTGTCTTTCCCCAGCTTATCG
This sequence comes from Crossaster papposus, assembly GCA_037893245.1. Lineage (NCBI taxonomy): Eukaryota > Metazoa > Echinodermata > Asteroidea > Velatida > Solasteridae > Crossaster > Crossaster papposus. Next base: position 498,212 of record JBAIAA010000053.1, on the reverse strand, counting down.
ATAGATGCTGATATTAAAAGCTACTTTTGTAAGACAAACCAAATCTGAACAAGCCTTCCTGTACCTATATTTACACATGTATTGTACATTGATTGTAACATCGTCCATTGTCCACCTAATATTGTTGTGGGAAGCTTACTGCCATGAAGAAGGTAATGGAGTACATTTAAACGAGTAATTGTAAAATAAAAATTATAAAAACCATCACAATTATGTCCAACAGGTCCATCGGGCATCTAAATCGTTGGCTACACTTTTGCTTAACATGGATTATATAAGGTAAGATTACACATTTTTAAGCAAAAATGCTTAATATGGTTCCTGGCTTGTAATGATGATAGATTTCTTTCCCCAACTTATCGATAGATGCTGATATCGAAAGCTACTTTTGTAAGCCAAAACCAAATCTGAACAAGCCGTTGACTTGGTATTGAGTGTTTGACAAACCATACTGCAAAAGGTTCATTGTTTGTATTTGAGTAACTTTTTTTCAAACATTTATTTATTTTTATTTGGAATGTGCAGTAAGGAATTGTAATCTTGCAACTTCTCTGACAACATTTTAAAAGGACTACCTTTTCAATATTCTCCTTGACAGTTCTCTTGCAACATGAAAATATTAAGTAGCATATTTTGACTTCATTTCATTACAGTCAGAAGTACCACATCGGGAGGGAGCTGGCTTCATTGCATGCTACAATGAGTGAGTACACAGATCTTTGGTCTTCATAAATAAACCATTTGTCGCGTGTTTAAATTTGAAAGTTTGAATTCTAGATTTCCTGCATGGTTATGATGATTTCATTCATGGCTGTTGCCTAATGTGCTTTGTGCATGATGATGGGAGTTTCCAATTCACCTTGGAGAGCTGAACTGTGCTTGGAAATGAAATTAAAATATTAAAATTTGGTCTTCCATGAGATTATATTTTTGAGATATTTTCTTTTTGTTTTACAGAACTTGCAAATCGGCATGTAGGGACTACAGTCTGCGTAAGTACATGTACTTAAGATGCTATCAAATTGTTGTTATGCTTTGAAGTAACGTTTTAAGAATAATCAATTGGCAGTGATGACATTTTATTCCCAAACCGCAGTTTCCACCCAAGAGGCTTTCTGGTCTCAATGAGGGAGCAATCTTCCTTGGATGTCTGAGTCAAATTTTCTTAAAATACTCTTGTTAAAAACTGTCTTTCCCCAGCTTATCGATAGATGCTGATATTAAAAGCTACTTTTGTAAGACAAACCAAATCTGAACAAGCCTTCCTGTACCTATATTTACACATGTATTGTACATTGATTGTAACATCGTCCATTGTCCACCTAATATTGTTGTGGGAAGCTTACTGCCATGAAGAAGGTAATGGAGTACATTTAAACGAGTAATTGTAAAATAAAAATTATAAAAACCATCACAATTATGTCCAACAGGTCCATCGGGCATCTAAATCGTTGGCTACACTTTTGCTTAACATGGATTATATAAGGTAAGATTACACATTTTTAAGCAAAAATGCTTAATATGGTTCCTGGCTTGTAATGATGATAGATTTCTTTCCCCAACTTATCGATAGATGCTGATATCGAAAGCTACTTTTGTAAGCCAAAACCAAATCTGAACAAGCCGTTGACTTGGTATTGAGTGTTTGACAAACCATACTGCAAAAGGTTCATTGTTTGTATTTGAGTAACTTTTTTTCAAACATTTATTTATTTTTATTTGGAATGTGCAGTAAGGAATTGTAATCTTGCAACTTCTCTGACAACATTTTAAAAGGACTACCTTTTCAATATTCTCCTTGACAGTTCTCTTGCAACATGAAAATATTAAGTAGCATATTTTGACTTCATTTCATTACAGTCAGAAGTACCACATCGGGAGGGAGCTGGCTTCATTGCATGCTACAATGAGTGAGTACACAGATCTTTGGTCTTCATAAATAAACCATTTGTCGCGTGTTTAAATTTGAAAGTTTGAATTCTAGATTTCCTGCATGGTTATGATGATTTCATTCATGGCTGTTGCCTAATGTGCTTTGTGCATGATGATGGGAGTTTCCAATTCACCTTGGAGACCTGAACTGTGCTTGGAAATGAAATTAAAATATTAAAATTTGGTCTTCCATGAGATTATATTTTTGAGATATTTTCTTTTTGTTTTACAGAACTTGCAAATCGGCATGTAGGGACTGCAGTCTGCGTAAGTACATGTACTTAAGATGCTATCAAATTGTTGTTATGCTTTGAAGTAACGTTTTAAGAATAATCAATTGGCAGTGATGACATTTTATTCCCAAACCGCAGTTTCCACCCAAGAGGCTTTCTGGTCTCAATGAGGGAGCAATCTTCCTTGGATGTCTGAGTCAAATTTTCTTAAAATACTCTTGTTAAAAACTGTCTTTCCCCAGCTTATCGATAGATGCTGATATTAAAAGCTACTTTTGTAAGCCAAACCAAATCTGAACAAGCCTTTCTGTACATTTTCACATGTATTGTATTTTTGTTTGTTGTACATGTAACACCATCCACGAAATATTAAGGGGATGTATTGCGAAAAGTTTGTAAATAACTACCATGATGAAGGCATGTCAATTCCAGAACCCCTCCCCCTAAAATAAAACCCACCAACCTTCACCCTTGATTTGTGTTTTCCCAACAGGTCCATCAGGTATCGAAACTTGGACGATAATTTTGCTTAAACTGGTTTTTACGAGGTAAGATTTGACAGATTTTTGCAAAAATGCTTTAACCCCTAGAGGATTTGCAAAATCGTATTGAATGTGGAAGATTCAGAAATGTTAGGGTTAATATTGTTCCTGGCTTGTAATGATGATAGATTTCTTTCCCCAACTTATCGATAGATGCTGATATTAAAAGCTACTTTTGTAAGCCAAAACCAAATCTGAACAAGCTGTGGACTTGGTATTGAGTGTTTGACAAACCATACCAAAAAGGTTCATTGTTTGTATTTGAGTAACTTTTTTAAACATTGATTTGCTTGTAATGTGCAATAAGGAATTTTAATCTTGGAACTCTGACATACTTTTAAAAGGACTACCTTGCCTCTTCAATATTTCTAATTTACGTTCTCTTGCAAAATTAAAATATAAAGTAGCATATTTTGACTTTATTTCATTAGTCCAAAGGACCACATCGGGAGGGAGCTGGCTTCACTGCATGCTACAATGAGTGAGTACACAGATCTTTGGTCTACATAAATGAAACATTTGTCACGTGGTTAAATTTAAAAGTTTGAATTATAGATTTCCTGCATGGTTATGATGATTTCATTCATGGCTGTTGCCTAATGTGCTTTGTGCATGATGATGGGAGTTTCCAATTCACCTTGGAGAGCTGAACTGTGCTTGGAAATGAAATTAAAATATTAAAATGTGGTCTTCCACAAGATTATATTTTTGAGATATTTTCTTCCTTTTTGTTTTACAGAACTTGCAATTCGGAATGTAGGGATTACAATCTACGTAAGTACATGTACATAAGATGCTATCAAATTGTTGTTATTCTTTGAAGTAACGTTTTGAGAATTATCAATTGGCACTTTGGCAGTGATGACATTTTATTCCCAAACCGCAGTTTCCACCCAAGAGGCTTTCTGGTCTCAATGAGGGAGCAATCTTCCTTGGATGTCTGAGCCAACTTTTCTGAAAAATACTCTTGTTAAAAACTGTCTTTCCCCAGCTTATCGATAGATGCTGATATTAAAAGCTACTTTTGTAAGACAAACCAAATCTGAACAAGCCTTCCTGTACCTATATTTACACATGTATTGTACTTTGATTTTAACATCGTCCATTGTCTACTAAGCACTTAATATTGTTGTGGGAAGCTTACTGCCATGAAGAAGGTAATGGAGTACATTTAAACGAGTAATTGTAAAATAAAAATTATAAAAACCATCACAATTATGTCCAACAGGTCCATCGGGCATCTAAATCGTTGGCTACACTTTTGCTTAACATGGATTATATAAGGTAAGATTACACATTTTTAAGCAAAAATGCTTAATATGGTTCCTGGCTTGTAATGATGATAGATTTCTTTCCCCAACTTATCGATAGATGCTGATATCGAAAGCTACTTTTGTAAGCCAAAACCAAATCTGAACAAGCCGTTGACTTGGTATTGAGTGTTTGACAAACCATACTGCAAAAGGTTCATTGTTTGTATTTGAGTAACTTTTTTTCAAACATTTATTTATTTTTATTTGGAATGTGCAGTAAGGAATTGTAATCTTGCAACTTCTCTGACAACATTTTAAAAGGACTACCTTTTCAATATTCTCCTTGACAGTTCTCTTGCAACATGAAAATATTAAGTAGCATATTTTGACTTCATTTCATTACAGTCAGAAGTACCACATCGGGAGGGAGCTGGCTTCATTGCATGCTACAATGAGTGAGTACACAGATCTTTGGTCTTCATAAATAAACCATTTGTCGCGTGTTTAAATTTGAAAGTTTGAATTCTAGATTTCCTGCATGGTTATGATGATTTCATTCATGGCTGTTGCCTAATGTGCTTTGTGCATGATGATGGGAGTTTCCAATTCACCTTGGAGAGCTGAACTGTGCTTGGAAATGAAATTAAAATATTAAAATGTGGTCTTCCATAAGATTATATTTTTGAGATATTTTCTTTGTTTTACAGAACTTGCAAATCGGCATGTAGGGACTACATTCTGCGTAAGTACATGTACTTAAGATGCTATCAAATTGTTGTTATGCTTTGAAGTAACGTTTTAAGAATAATCAATTGGCAGTGATGACATTTTATTCCCAAACCGCAGTTTCCACCCAAGAGGCTTTCTGGTCTCAATGAGGGAGCAATCTTCCTTGGATGTCTGAGTCAAATTTTCTTAAAATACTCTTGTTAAAAACTGTCTTTCCCCAGCTTATCGATAGATGCTGATATTAAAAGCTACTTTTGTAAGCCAAACCAAATCTGAACAAGCCTTTCTGTACATGTTCACATGTATTGTATTTTTGTTTGGAACATCATGCACAACATATTGAGGGAAGTGTTGTGGAAAGCTTGTAAATTACTATCATGATAAAGGCATGTAAATTCCAGAACCCCTCCCCCTAAACGAAACCCTACGAACTTCGCCCTTAATTTTTTTTTTTTTCAACAGGTCCATCAGGTATCGAAACTTGGACGATAATTTTGCTTAAACTGGTTTTGACGAGGTAAGATTTCACAGATTTTTGCAAGAATGCTTTAACCCCTAAAGGGTTTGCAAAATCATATTGAATGTGGAAGATTCAGAAATGTTAGGGTTAATATTGTTTCTGGCTTGTAATGATGATAGATTTCTTTCCCCAACTTATCGATAGATGCTGATATTGAAAGCTACTTTTGTAAGCCAAAACCAAATCTGAACAAGCCTTCCTGTACCTACATTTACACATGTATTGTACTTTGAATGTAACATCATTCATTGTCCACTAAATATTGTTGTGCGAAGTTACTGCCATAAAGAAGGCAATGGAGTACATTTAAACGAGTAATTGTAAAATACAAATTATAAAAATCATAACAATTTTGTCCAACAGGTCCATCGGGCATCTAAATTGATGGCTACACTTTTGCTTAACATGGATTATATAAGGTAAGATAACCTTTCTTAAAATACTCTTGTCAAAAACTGTTGAGCATATCCCAAAACAGGCACTATTGTCCCACGTTTGAAATACTTCATTATCTTTTTTTCATAACTGTTGTATCTGTGATTAAATTGTTTGTTTCTGTACCCATGACATGTGCAAGCATTCGCATGAAAATGTTATTTTAATAACTTATAAATTTAATTTATTCTCTCTGTGCAGGAATCTTCATTGCAATGTTGAAAACAACAGTAACAAGGTAAATTTACCCCCCAAACAAAATTGTTGACTTGAATTTATTTTACCAAGTTTTATAAGTGATGCTATATCTGGCTTGTAATGATGATAGATTTCTTTCCCCAACTTATCGATAGATGCTGATATTGAAAGCTACTTTTGTAAGCCAAAACCAAATCTGAACAAGCTTTTCTGTACCTACATTTCCACATGTATTGTACATTGATTGTAACATCTTCGATTTAACATTGTCCACAAAATATTGTGAGGGGAAACACAAGTTTTGTGGAAAGTTTTCTGCCATGAAAAGGCAACAGAGTACATTCAAACAAGTAAATGTAAAATAAAAATTATAAAACCATCACAATTTTGTCCAACAGGTCCATCGGGCATCTAAATCGTTGGCTACACTTTTGCTTAACATGGATTATATAAGGTAAGATTACACATTTTATAGCAAGATTGCTTAATATTGTTCCTGGCTTGTAATGATGATAGATTTCTTTCCCCAACTTATCGATAGATGGTGATATCAAAAGCTACCTTTGTAAGCCAAAACCAAATCTGAACAAGCCTTTGACTTGGTATTGAGTGTTTGACAAACCATACTACAAAAGGTTCATTGTTTGTATTTGAGTAACTTTTTTTCAAACATTTATTTATTTTTATTTGGAATGTGCAGTAAGGAATTGTAATCTTGCAACTTCTCTGACAACATTTTAAAAGGACTACCTTTTCAATATTCTCCTTGACAGTTCTCTTGCAACATGAAAATATTAAGTAGCATATTTTGACTTTATTTCATTACAGTCCAAAGGACCACATCGGGAGGGAGCTGGCTTCATTGCATGCTACAATGAGTGAGTACACAGATCTTTGGTCTTCATAAATGAAACATTTGTCACAGGGTTAAATTTAAAAGTTTGAATTCTAGATTTCCTGCATGGTTATGATGATTTCATTCATGGCTGTTGCCTAATGTGCTTTGTGCATGATGATGGGAGTTTCCAATTCACCTTGGAGAGCTGAACTGTGCTTGGAAATGACATTTTAATATTAAAATGTTGTCTTCCGTAATATTATATTGATGAGATATTTTCTTCCTTTTTGTTTAGAGAACTTGCAATTCGGCATGTAGGGATTACAATCTACGTAAGTACATCTACATGAGCAGGCCTTGCGCTAACTTTTTTTCCTGGATAGCCCACCGGGCTAGCAAACTGCAGATTTTACTAGCCCGTTTACATTTTCGCTAGCCCGTATGTACAATGCACAAAACTATTTGTTCGGCGCGGGCACGTGCACGTACCGGCGCGGTACGTACAATAATGTACATGTACATCCGTAGTAATGTACACAGAGGGCGCTGTTCTGAACAGACTCTTTATCAGGCGCTACTACTAGTGACACGGCAGCACGCTCATGTACTATACAGCTACGCAGTGGGCCATTATGGTAAGAAAGGCTGAACGATGTGAAAGAGAATAGTGCACATATGTGCGGTACCCTGCGCCTTAGTTTATACTATACTAATCTCACTGAAGCCCACCAGTCTACTCTATTCGTGAGATCGCAATGCACTGCATGCACGCGTGGATCGAGCGCTCCCAGGCTATCGATAATCATGCCGAAAACACAAACAAAAGACAGTTTATACTCGGTTTATTTTGATCCGATATTTATTTAATACACAAAAAAACAATACAATTTTAACATGTATTTTGATCTAAACATTTACAGGTAGGTTACTGAATTTTTCACTAGCCCACCGGGCAACCAAGGAAGTGGGTCTGGGTAGCCCGGAGCAGTTTTCGCTAGACTTTGTACGCCGGGCTAGTACTATTTCGAGGCCTGATAAGATGCTATCAAATTGTTGTTATGCTTTGAAGTAACGTTTTGAGAATTATCAATTGGCGGTGATGACATTTTATTCCCAAACCGCAGTTTCCACCCAAGAGGCTTCCTGGTCTCAATGAGGGAGCAATCTTCCTTGGATGTCTGAGCCAACTTTTCTTAAAATACTCTTGTTAAAAACTGCCTTTCCCCAGCTTATCGATAAATGCTGATATTAAAAGCTACTTTTGTAAGCCAAACCAAATCTGAACAAGCCTTTCTGTACATTCACACATGTATTGTATTTTTGTTTGTAACATCATGCAAAAAATATTAAGGATAGTTTTGTGGAAAGCTTGTAAATTACTACCATGATGAAGGCATGTAAATTCCAGAACCCCCTCCCCCTAAATAAAACCCACCAACCTTCACCCCTAATTTGTGTTTTCCCAACAGGTCCATCAGGTATCGAAACTTGGACACTAATTTTGATTAAACTGGTTTTTACAAGGTAAGATTTGACAGATTTCTGCAAGAATGCTTTAACCCCTAGAGGGTTTGAAAATCGTATTGAAATTGGAAGATGTTAGAAATGTTAGGGTTAATATTGTTCTTGGCTTGTAATGATGATAGATTTCTTTCCCCAGCTTATCGATAGATGCTGATATTGAAAGCTACTCTTGTAAGCCAAAACTAAATCTGAACAAGCCTTCCTGTACCTAAATTTACACATGTATTGTACTTTGATTGTAACATCGTCCATTGTCCACTAAATATTGTTGTGGGAAGCTTACTGCCATGAAAAAGGCAATGGAGTACATTTAAACAAGTAATTGTAAAATAAAAGGTATAAAAACCATCACAATTTTGTCAAACAGGTCCATCGGGCATCTATACGTTGGACTACACTTTTGCTTAACATGGATTTGATGAGGTAAGATTACACATTTTTAAGCAAGAATTCTTCATATTCTTCCTGGCTTGTAATGATGATAGATTTCTTTCCCCAACTTATCGATAGATGCTGATATCGAAAGCTACTTTTGTAAGCCAAAACCAAATCTGAACAAGCCGTGGACTTGGTATTGAGTGTTTGACAAACCATACCTCAAAAGGTTCATTGTTTGTATTGGAGTAACTTTTTTTAAACATTGATTGGCTTGTAATGTGCAGTAAGGGATTTGGATCTTGAAACTCTGACATACTTTTAAAAAGACTACCTTGCCTCTTCAATATTTCTAATTTCCAATCTCTTACAAAATCCAAATTTAAAGTAATATATTTTGACTTTATTTCATTACAGTCCAAAGGACCACATTCTGAGCATGCTTGCATGCTACAATGAGTGAGTACACAGATCTTTGGTCTTCATAAATGAAACATTTGTCACGTGGTTAAATTTGAAAGTTTGAATTCTAGATTTCCTGCATGGTTATGATGATTTCATTCATGGCTGTTGCCTAATGTGCTTTGTGCATGATGATGGGAGTTTCCAATTCACCTTGGAGAGCTAAACTGTGCTTGGAAATGACATTTTAATATTAAAATTTGGTCTTCCGTAAGATTACATTTACGAGATATTTTCTTCCTTTTTGTTTTAGAGAACTGTTGCAATTCAGCATGTAGGGATTACAATCTACGTAAGTACATGTACATAAGATGCTATCAAAGTGTAGTTATGCTTTGAAGTAACGTTTTGAGAATTATCAATTGGCAGTGATGACATTTTATTCCCAAACCGCAGTTTCCACCCAAGAGGCTTCCTGGTCTCAATGAGGGAGCAATCTTCCTTGGATGTCTGAGCCAACTTTTCTTAAAATACTCTTGTTAAAAACTGTCTTTCCCCAGCTTATCGATAAATGCTGATATTAAAAGCTACTTTTCTAAGCCAAACCAAATTTGAACAAGCGTTTCTGTACATTTACACATGTATTGTATTTTTGTTTGTTGTACATGTAACACCATCCACGAAATATTGTGGGATGTATTGCGAAAAGTTTGTAAATAACTACCATGATGAAGGCATGTAAATTCCAGAACCCCTCCCCCTAAACAAAACCCTACCAACCTTCACCCTTAATTTGTGTTTTCCCAACAGGTCCATCAGGTATCGAAACTTGGACGCTAATTTTGCTTAAACTGGTTTTTACGAGGTAAGATTTGACAGATTTTTGCAAGTAGTAACCCTAAATTAGCCATATATTGAGCCAATCTGTGAAAAAATTTAAAAGAAGCTAATTTCAACTGATTTTGGTGGGTATGGGTATGGACAACTACCAAAAAAAAGGAAGGAGGGATAGGGGTTGGGGAACTTTTTTTATTAGAGGTTAAAGGTCATTGACCCCTGCCTAAATCACTAAAAATTATATTTCAGCAACAAAATATGGTATATAGATGATCTTGGTGTCAAAATGCACAGAATTACAAAAGAAGATGACATCAAATAATTATTGACCCTTGGGACCAAATCCTGACCTCTGAAAATGAGGTCAAAGGTCAAAAAACTATTTTATTACTAAAATGTCATATTTATAACAGGAAAATTATCATTAAATAAAAATGAGCACAAACAAATCGAAGAGACTAATTTTAACTTACGTGGCGGGTATGGGAGTTATTATTTATTCTAGGAGCAGAGGTCAAAGGTCATTGACCCTGGACTAAAACACTATAAATTGTATCTCGGCAACAACATATGTACTTGTATGATCTTGGTGTCAAAATGGTCATAATTACACTGGAAGTAGAAAAATGTAAATTCTTGTGATATAAATGCAGAATACAAATTGACCGCCACATATGACCTTAAAGGTCAAAGGTAATTATTTGAAGCTCAATATTGAATCCACAAAGCACCACCCTAGAGATATACGTATAACATAAAACAACATGAATTATGTCTTTGTTTAAGAAGTGATTACTCATAACACCTAGTTAGCCTACATGTACCTTGACTAGTTACCCCAGTGAAGTGAGATGTCCCAACAGTTTCCTAATAATAAGAAGAGGAGTTTAGTGCATCTTGCAGAGAGTCTTGTATACAGCAGAGAGATTCAGCACACCCTAAGTCGGTATTTGGCGGCTTAATCAAGGGCGAAGTGACTGGAACAACCGTATATGTACCCATTTAAAAGACTTTGAGGAGAGGGTTGAATTATTCAAGGACCAACTTAAAAAGTGCGGATACACAAACGAAGACCTAGCCCTTCCTCAAAGGGGCGAGCCTTCCGCGGACTCTAAGCGTGAAAAAAACAAAAAAACACCCCCACAATACCCCACTGGTGTTCGTCCTACCATACTACCCACGAGTCGCGCACCCAGCTCTCAAACGGGCCCTCCTCAAACACTGGCACTGGATTAGTGAAAACGAATACCAAATACATGTAGGCTATTTGATACCCAACCCTTGGCAATGGCATACAAACGGCACAAAAACATAAAATATGAACTTGCTCGATCTAGGACTAAAGCATCTCCACAATCCAACCAAGAAGAAAACAACCTGGATGATGAGAATGTGCAAATCCTATTGGAACTATTGGAAGAACAAAACAATGATCAAAGAAATCGTTCTCAAGACTAAAACAAAATAAATAAGTCAAGATGCCTTCCTTTCGATCAATAGCCCCCAAAAGCCGGTATTTGTCCTTGCAATCTGTCATATAAACCGACACACAAATAAAAACAAGGAACAAGAAAAGTAAACTGAAAGAATAGTGACTGATGTGAAGAGCATAATATTGCACAAAAAATATGCCCTGCTGCCCTTCCAAAAAAGGAGAGAAAAAGGGGACGGCATATTATTACCGGTAATAATCAATCACTGAGTGAACTAAAACAAAGGACCACTGTTGCAATACACAAACCACAAACCCCCCCTCAAAAAAAAAAAAAAGAGTTAAGAATAACGCTCCGAAAAGGCCAGTCAAACCACCACTCTCTGGCATATCGGGCATACCCACTAGATAACGTACAATTACAGATTTAACTATGCCAGTCACAAATACAATCCATATGATACTTGTCAGCAGAACCGTGTCTCAAGAAAATAACGAAAAACACGGAGGTGTTCTCTTGAAACTTGTACACGTAACCCCCCCCCCCCCCCTCCTCCTCCTACCGACTGCAATCTCGCAGAAAAAATGTGGCCAGAACTGACTTCCCAGAAGCGTTTATCACTAAGAAAAAACTTACATTAAGAATTACGCTCTGGGCAATATAGTTACGCAACCACACTGCTGGCATACTAGCAAATCATAAATATACAGATTTATCTCTGCAGACCAGCAACAAACATACAATCCTATGATACCTCACGCAGCAGAACTGTTGCAGCATCTCCAAAACAACAATGAAAACGATGAGAAATAGTTCTGACTTGTGACAACTTCCATAAACACCCTCCCCTTCCCATAGTAGAATGAGTTCTGATTCACTGCAGCTAACTCTGGGATTGATCAAACAAACAACAACAAATAAACTGATCATTCCTTGAAGTATGCCTGCATAAACCGGTTTCCCTTTGCTATTTTCTTGCAAAAGCACTTCATCTTTAACTAAAAAACCTAATAGCCTCACAGAAAAAGAAAACAATTCCACATACCCCAGCGTTAGACGTCCTTCAATTTAATGTCCTTCCCATGTGACCGAGAATCGTTTTAATAATAAAAAAACGTAGGCTGAATGTATGATTACGCTCCTTCCCAATAAACACCAAACATGATTATAAATGCACATATACGTTACATACACAAACTATTTGACACTAATGAACTTTACCCCCCCCCCCCCCCCCCCCCCAATTGCTCATTTTGACCTTTAACCTCGTATTTTGGTGGTGAAGAATCCATTTCATATTGTGTTTGTCTCCTAGTATAATTCTGTGCATTTGGACACCATGATCATCTAGGCCTATGAAAAACATACTGCTGCTGAGATACAATTTATAATGTTTTAGTGCAGGGTCAAAGACCCTCAGAAAGGGAATTTCCCCCTCCTTCTTTGCTCTTGGAATAAATAACAACCCCCATACCCGCCACAATAAGTTGAAATTAGCCTCTTAGATTTGTTTTTGTTCATGGTAATTTTCCTGTTATTTTACTAATATGACATTTTAGTAATAGGGCCTACGTCTATTTTTGACCTTTGACCTCTTTACTAAGGGTCAGTAGTTATTCTACGTCATCTTCTTTCATAATCCTGTGTATTTTGACACCAAGATCATCTATATACCATATTTTGTTGCTATAAATATGACATTTTAGTAATACAATTGTTTTGTGACCTTTGACCTCATTTTCGGAGGTCAGGATTTGGTCCCAAGGGTCAATAATTATTTGATGTCATCTTCTATTGTAATTCTGTTCATTTTGACACCAAGATCATCTAGATACCATATTTTGTTGCTGAAATATAATTTTTAGGGATTTGGGCAGGGGTCAATGACCTTTGACCTCTAATAAAAAAAGTTCCCCAACCCCTATCCCTCCTTCCTTTTTTTTGGTAGTTGTCCATACCCATACCTACCCAAATCAGTTGAAATTAGCTTCTTTTAAATTTTTTCACAGATGAACCTTAAGTTAGGGATACTAAAGAATGCTTTAGCCCCTAGAGGGTTTGCAAAATCGTATTGAATGTGGAAGATTCAGAAATGTTAGGATTAATATTTTTGCTGGCTTGTAATGATGATAGATTTCTTTCCCCAACTTATCGATAGATGCTGATATTGAAAGCTACTTTTGTAAGCCAAAACCAAATCTGAACAAGCCTTCCTGTACCTATATTTACACATGTATTGTACATTGATTGTAATATCGTCCATTGTCCACTAAATATTGTTGTGGAAAGCTTACTGCCATGAAGAAGGCAATGGAGTACATTTAAACATGTAATTGTAAAATAAGTTATAAAAACCCTCACAAATCTTGTCCAACAGGTCCATCGGGCATTTAAATCGTTGGCTACACTTTAGCTTAACATGAATTATATAAGGTAAGATTACACATTTTCAAGCAAGAATGCTTAATATTGTTCCTGGCGTGTAATGATGATAGATTTCTTTCCCCAACTTATCGATAGATGGTGATATCGAAAGCTACTTTTGTAAGCCAAAACCAAATCTGAACAAGCCATGGACTTGGTATTGAGTGTTTGACAAACCATACTGCAAAAGGTTCATTGTTTGTATTTGAGTAACTTTTTTAAACATTGATTTGCTTGTAATGTGTAGTAAGGAATTTTAATCTTGGAACTCTGACATACTTTTAAAAGGACTACCTTGCATCTTCAATATTTCTAATTTCCGTTCTCTTGCAAAATTAAAATATAAAGTAGCACATTTTGACTTTATTTTTCAGTCCAAAAGACCACATCGAGAGGGAGCTGGCTTCATTGCATGCCACAATGAGTGAGTACACAGATCTTTGGTCTTCATAAATGAAACATTTGTCACGTGTTTAAATTTGAAAGTTTGAATTCTAGATTTCCTGCATGGTTATGATGATTTCATTGATGGCTGTTGCCTAATGTGCTTTGTGCATGATGATGGGAGTTTCCAATTCACCTTGGAGAGCTGAACTGTGCTTGGAAATGACATTTTAATATCAAAAATTTGGTCTTGCGTAAGATTATATTTACGAGTTATTTACTTCCTTTTTTTGTTTACAGAACTGTTACAATTCGGCATGTAGGAATTACAATCTACGTAAGTACATGTACATAAGATGCCATCAAGTTTTGCTTATGCTTTAAAGTTTTGAGAATTATCAATTGGCAGTGATGACATTTTATTCCCAAACCGCAGTTTCCACCCAAGAGGCTTCCTGGTCTCAATGAGGGAGCAATCTTCCTTGGATGTCTGAGCCAACTTTTCTTAAAATACTCTTGTTAAAAACTGCCTTTCCCCAGCTTATCGATAAATGCTGACATTGAAAGCTACTTTTGTAAGCCAAACCAAATCTGAACAAGCCTTTCTGTACATTTTCACATGTATTGTATTTTTGTTTGTTGTACATGTAACACCATCCACGAAATATTGAGGGATGTATTGCGAAAAGTTTGTAAATAACTACCATGATGAAGGCATGTCAATTCCAGAACCCCTCCCCCTAAAATAAAACCCACCAACCTTCACCCTTGATTTGTGTTTTCCCAACAGGTCCATCAGGTATCGAAACTTGGACGATAATTTTGCTTAAACTGGTTTTTACGAGGTAAGATTTGACAGATTTTTGCAAGAATGCTTTAACCCCTGGAGGGTTTTCAAAATCGTATTGAATGTGGAAGATTCAGAAATGTTAGGGTTAATATTGTTCCTGGCTTGTAATGATGATAGATTTCTTTCCCCAGCTTATCGATAGATGCTGATATTGAAAGCTACTTTTGTAAGCCAAAACCAAATCTGAACAAGCCTTCCTGTACCTACATTTACACATGTATTGTACTTTGATTGTTACATCGTCTATTGTCCACTAAATATTGTTGTGGGAAGTTACTGCCATGAAGAAGGCAATGGAGTACATTTAAACGAGTAATTGTAAAATAAAAATTATAAAAAACATCACAATTTTGTCCAACAGGTCCATCGGGCATCTAAATCGTTGGCTACACTTTTGCTTAACATGGATTTTATGAGGTAAGAATACACATTTTTAAGCAAGAATTCTTCATATTCTTCCTGGCTTGTAATGATGATAGATTTCTTTCCCCATCTTATCGATAGATGCTGATATCGAAAGCTACTTTTGTAAGCCAAAACCAAATCTGAACAAGCCGTGGACCCAACAACGTGTTGCGCCAAAACTATAGATAATTATTTTGGGCACTTTTTGGAAGTAACGCATTTTCTTTTTCCACTACACAGATAATGCAGCCATCTTAAACTCCAGAAATTCAGACTGTTCTTGCTGTCACTGGGTTAGTCAATTTTCGAGCTTGTTGTTAAGATTGAAAGATTAGTTAACCCTTACCTCTGCCGATCTTTCAAAATCCACTGATAGATTTCAAAAGATTTTGCAGAATTGAGGGAGGTTAGCATCTACTAATTTACATTATTACCTTGCATGTTACTTGATTCTTGAAAGTGTTGAAGATTTTTCGTCGAAGAAGGGATTTCTAGAAAGGCAAAAAAAGAAAAAGTTGGCTTGTAATGATGATAGATTTCTTTCCCCAGCTTATCGATAGATGCTGATATTGAAAGCTACTTTTATAAGCCAAAACCAAATCTGAACAAGCCAAAATCTTGGAAAGAGAAAAGAGACATTAACATTCAAACAAGTCTGCAAGGTCAAAAATATTAAGAACCTGTCTTTTCATGCAGCTGAGCGAACCATTGTCCACAAACGAAAATAGTAAGATTTTATCGCTCTTGTATTTTCACAACCTTCTGTAACGTTCACATTTGAATTACTTAATTGCCAGACCTACATTTTTTTTGCGTTTAGAATTAGGTGCCTTAGTTTGGTAAAAAGAAAACCCTGGTTCATTTTTTAGGGTGATTGATTGACCGACTTCGCCATGTGAACAGAGTTGAGCAATAAGAAATCCAGACAGTATTTGTTTGTTTTTGTTTGTATTGATTGTGTTATTCCTGTTTCTATCCACTGATTTTGTTTTTAGATTTCTTCGAGATGGGTCAAACGAACCACATACCATGGGTGAGTGACTCCAATCTTGTCTTTTAAACATAATACAGATTTTGGCTTGATGACATTTTGTTCCCAAACCGCAGTTTCCACCAAAGAGGCTTTCTGGTCTCAATGAGGGAGCAATCTTCCTTGGATGTCTGAGCCAACAAAACTATCTTTTGGGGACTGACTTTTCTATCATTGCTGTTCATGATTGATGTACATGTATTTTTGTTTAAATCAATCTGAATTTGAAACTTGTTATTCTATTTCTTTTCCAGATTGTGCTACGTATGACTCGCCCAGGGCCCCCAGGGCCCCCAGGGAGAACAGGGGCTAATTTCACGAAGCTGCTATACACACAGATTTGCTTAGCACAAAAAAGTTTTGCTCAGTAAAAACAGGTTAGCAGCCAAATTTTATTTGTTTTTCATGCTAAGCAACAACAAATACCTGAATATCAATCAATATCAAAATATGGTCTGCAACCCTGTTTTTGCAAATTTGTGTGCTTAGCAGCTCTGTGAAATTGGCCCCAGTTCTTTAATAACTGACAGGACTACAGTTCCATCCATTATAGCTTACTCTTCTCCAATTAAATGTTCCTGTGTTTTGTTGTTTACTATGTCTCTAAGTTTGATACAATTCATGTAAAAATGAAATTTAACAAATATTTACACCTTCACAATTGACTTAAATGTCGGATACACCATTGGTAATTGCTTGAATGATCATGAATGGGTGGATTTTATAGTAAATATCGTTTAACTGACGTGTCAAAAGTTTTACAAATTATTGATGCCGAGAAAAAAGCACGAAAAATGGCATTTGTTATTAAATGATGTCGAGCACCTTTTTCTTTCTTTCCGCGATCGCCGATCGTGATTTTTAATTGCATTTTTCGGAACAATTACAGGATGTCTAGCGCAATCATTTTCCTGGATGCCTAAAATCATTATTTACTTTCAAATAAGTAATTTATTTCTTGATAATTCGGTAGTAAACATTTTTGATATCTGCAAATGGTATAGCAACCCTTGAAAATAAATAGGTTACATTTTTACAATTCTGATCTTTGTGGTAAATATGAATACTGTCAACTAAGACAGACCTTAGACAGAAATGTTTGTTATATCAGGATTATTTATTGAAGAGGAGCATCGGTTCTATTTAATGTGTATATATAAACTGCACAGTTAGAACAAGACTTTGTTTGCTATAACCATAGTTTTTAGTGTATACATAATTATGTTTTTATTCCATAGATATGATTTGTAGATACCGTATTTTGTTTGGTTTCCTGACTTTTAAAAAACATTTCAACTTGTCCAGAATGAATTACCTTGTATTTTTGAAAAAGAAAGAAAAGCTATCCAGTGCAAGTCCTCATTAGAATTATAATTTAATTTGCTCAATGATGCACTCCGGTTTTAATAAACAAAGATGAAGGAATAAAATTACCATTGAATGTAATGAAGCTGCTTTTGAATTAAAATGTTGTTATGAATTGTGGTGCAATAATGTTTGGTAGACGCTACATTTTGTAACCAACCTTGCCCTAATTTGTCTTGAGAACAGATAGTTTCTAAAATAATTTGTTTGGTTGGTGGTGTTGGTTAAGGCACTTGTGGCAATCTTTGTGCCAGTTACTGTAGTCTTGCTATATCCAGTAGGAAAACTTGTCGACTTCGTAAATCCAAGATTTTCCTTGAGTCGGAAGAAAAGAGATGACAAAACATCAAAACAAACTGCTACTAAGAGTCAGTTATCCTATGATGTCTTGAGGGAAATGGCTATATGAAAATATGAGACAAAAGGAATTACATGTGAATCACAAAGTACTTGTACTGTAAATGCAAAACATGCAAGGGAAGCAGGGACTAGACCAGTGTAAGCAAGGGATATGTATGGTAGTATTGTGAGTGATAGGAACGTATGTGGTCCTCTAGACATGTACATGTATATACCATGGGCTCCTGCGAGCCGTATACCCAGCACGATATGTGGCAGAGGGGTACCCCCCTCTTATCCCTATACTTTATACGCACTCAACACTATTGTAACCTAACCCATCCCCCCTTGAAACCTAAAAGGATTTCCTGATATTCCGGGAACACAATGGTCAACACAAAAGTGGGGGGTTTTCTCTGCCATATATCGTGCTTCATATGGCGAGCCAGACCGTCTCCCCTACAATTTAAGAATCCGGGCTCCACCAACTTTGACCATTGAGGTAATTGCATGAACCCCCCCCCCCCCCCCCCCCCCTCCCAACCCTTTGTGGTAATCATTGTGCTTGCGAAATGTGGTTTCTCATCATTAATTCTTTTTAGGTTATTACTATTAGGGGGGGTGTTAGGTAACAATAGTCTAGAGAGTCCCTCGGTCTTATAAACATGCTCCCTTTAGCTTAGTGGTTATGAACGCAACCCTTAGACAATAGAAGTGGGAGACAGTCAAACCGGACAATAGCCTGAGGTCGAACAAAGGAGGGGTGAAAGATTGGACAATAGGAGTATTAAAATGTGCATACTGAAAATACCCGTACGGTAGGCCTACCATGTTTCTGGTTGGAAACATGAAAACTAGAGCATAAAAATACACAGCGTTACCGCGAGGTGCTAATAAAAGGTGACTGATTCCTAGATATTATGATAAGATGTACATGTATGCGTTTTCATCACGCATATCTGGTTAAGTCATATCGAGATTGTTTTGTTTGTATGTGTGGACTCTGAAGCCCACGTACGTGTTGGTCTTTCTGTACCAACAGTTCTCTTTCAACTTTTTAAAATTTTAATCAATTTCCAAATTCGGTTCCGGAACTTATTAGTAACCCATGAATAGACTGGATAAACTTGGACGAAAATGAAAGAGTAAGCGGACCGACCCATTTCTGCTAAAGGTTTCGGGGTTTTTGTATTGTACTAAACACAATATGATCAAATTAGCGTTTACACTTGCAACCACCCCCATTGAACCATTGAACAAACGAAGAGTCACCCGCAGAATGCCACGGCCTCCCCCACAACTTTGGGTCAGCGTTCCACCAATAGGATGACTCATAGGTTGTGACGTCAGAGGTGTACTGTAGCACCCCTGTCGCGTAAAAACAGGGGCAAGGTGTATCAAACAATTTAGCAAAGCATTGCAAATAGACGCGCATTACTACGCACGTACGTTACACTCGTGTAAGCGATACATGGAATAATATATACCCCGTTGAGTTGTGTATGAGATTTAGGGTGTAAAGTGGCAATTCGCATTCCAACAAATTTATGCTCTGGAAAGAAAAAGTGAATTTGGTACGCGTTGGCGTGGGACTGAACACGGTAAATTCGGTTTGTACCTAGCGCTGGTTTGTGGTTAAATACTTGAGCGTTTCTACTGCCGAAGACGTTTGATTTGGGTTAAGCCATCAATTAGTGTGATAGAAAGATGATGGACGGGGACGTGGACTCGGAGAAATCTGCCTCCCTGAGAAACCCGGAGCAGACAAGTCTGGAAGATGCCTTGGTCGAAGCAAGGAGATGGATTGAGGTTTGTAAACTCATGGGTATATCACAGAAAACAAGTTTGGTTCGATAGCTCGACTGTAGTGATTATTGTGATTGGTTATACCATGGAGGTAGGAAACAGGTTTCCTACCTCCATGATTATTCCGTGGGACGTGCAGTGACAAGTCGTTAAAACGCTACCATATTTATCTTTCTGATCAAAGAGCATAAACTGTAACTAGCATATAATAACTTTAATATATGATATGTTATTTAATACTACCTGTGGGATAGGATTAGAAGATCGAGAGCGGGGATATTTATGGGTTTTAGTTTTTTGGTGTAAATCCTTTGGGGTAAAATGAAAATAAGTTTATAACTCAAGAAATGTTTTTGCGGTCTTGTTATGAATGGTGCTACCGCAAACATCTTCACCATGCAAACCTTCGAATCTCATCCGAAAATAAGTTTTTACCACTGAGAGAAATTGATTGGTAGGTTTTTAATGGTAATAATACTAGGCTGGTCTTAGCTAAACAGAAAAAAATGCTTAGAATGTTTATGTATTATACAAGTTTGTTTCTATATTGAGTATTAATTATAATGTATCTGGTCCACTCATAGTTGCATGGGTTAGCCGTTGGATACACCCCACACATTTATGTGGTTTCATTACCGGCATTCCTTCAAATTGAATGGTTAGATTTACCATGGAGGTAGGAAGTTTACAAGGCCACATATAGCCTATGCAGGTTGAGTTGTTCTGGTAACAAAAGACTATAGATAAATATAATTGATTGTGGTTGATTTTCATGGAAACATAATTCCTGGCTTTCAGCCCCGACAATAACTAATAGATATGTGATGGAGCTATGGTCTGGTTTCGAAGTTGAAGGAGTGGCACTGTATTCTATATTTGTGCCAATTTGAAGATGGAATGTGTCCAAGACAAAAATTGTTTACATGTATTTATACATGTACAAATATACTTTTCAACTGATAAGGATATTAAAGCAGTTCTTTTTAATAGATTAAAGAACAGGCCACTTACATTTGTACTTTCCAAAAAAAAGATGTATACATTTTCTATAGCTATTAAATTTTGTAGGGGACCCCTCCCCAGAAATTGTTCGATAAGCCCATCGCGTTCAAAACTTCCAAGATTGGTTTCATCTACAAAAACAATTTCAAATAATTATTTTAATATATAAATATGTGTTTTGGTTGTCGAGTGAGATTGGTAAAGTTCTACAACACCCCCAGGATTTATTTATTTGGTAATTTAAATAACCGTTTTTTTACCAGTAAGTTTAGAAAGGAGTGGTTTGGCATCTGAATAAAGTAAATTACCTTTCAACAATTTACAGTGTTGTTAACATTGGCATACATGATCACTGCATACTAAAGATTTTTCTAGAGGAGGCACTTAAAGGAGTGGAGATAATTATATTTATTGCAACTATCCAAAAAGTAACCACCAAATTATTGTTCATAAGCTTACTTACTGTAAATATAATAACTCTAAAAACCCTCCTGTCTTTTTGAAGAAAATAATAACAGAAGTTCAAAGATATGGTTCAGGGACACATTTTTGGAAATTTATATTAGTAGTACTATAGTAGTTGGTTTAAAATCTAAATCTCAGAATATTATTTTCTTGGAATATATACAGCATTCACAGAGCTAACACTTTGGTAGTGGTTAGTTGTCAAGCATTCTTTAGATTTTGATAACTTTTGACGATTCAAAACGATACTAATGCACAGCTGACATAACAATGGTATCCTGTAAATTTAGAACGAGTTTACTTCACTGTCAGACTTCACTGTGATTCACTAAAAAAAGTGTTACTTTAAATGGGAAGTCAGATTATAAAGAAAAAAGACTGTTTTTCGTGTAAGAAAATTTCCCCTCATTTTGTAAAAACCAATGTAATTAGGTTCCTGGAAATAAGGTTGTGTGGTTTTTTGTGTGTTTTTTTTGGAGAACACCTTGTAATATAAGTTGTATTGTCAATCTCAGAACTAATAAAAAAAAATCACAATATGGAAAACTTGTTGACTCAAACACCTACCAGGAAGTACGATTTGGAGGGCTTTTTTTCTGCCCCGTGTACCCAATCCAATTCTTATATTGTGGAGTAAAGCCCTGCAGGTACACAGCCACGAGTGTGATAATGTGTGGAGAGGTAAACACATAATTGTTACCCCCAAGTTAAATGTTTGCATAGAATTCTTTTCATAATACATGTGCAGTGTATAGGTGAAAAATGCAGGTATGGTTAAAGGTAGAATATACCATTGGTAATTGCTTAAATTAACAGGAATGGGTGGATTTTGGGGTGTTGTATTTTATAGTAAATATTGTTTAACTGACCTGTCCACAGTTTTACAATCACGGATGCCGAGGTAAAAAAAAAAAACAATAAAAACGGCGTTCGTTTTTAGCCGGCGTCTGGCAGTTGTTCTTGTTCTTGTTTTTTTCGCAATCGCCGTCCGGCGATCGTGATTTTTTTAATTAAATTTTTCGGAACATTCACAGGATATCTATCGTAATCATTTTGCTGGAAGCCTAGAATCATTATTCACCTTCAAACAAGTAAGATATTTTGTAATAATTTGGTATTATTTTTTCACTCGATATCTGCAAATGGCGTCTCTTACCTTTAAAGGACACACTGTAGAGAGGCTTATGTGAATGCGCGTTCAAACTGTTCATGCAAACAACAAAATGGTTTGGACTCATGGACATTGTTGAGTGGAGAAGTATGCCTATTATTATGATAACCACTATTTGGAAATAAATTCCGCTGAAGGACAAAATTGCCATACCACACACCTAGACAGGTCATTCATCAATGACAGAAAGTAGGGTTGTCAACAATTTGGCACAGTAGTTTAATTATTTGCGGCACAAAGTGTAATACATCATAGCATCGTGGAAACTTTTATAGCTCCATGATAGCACAAAGGCATTTGGTGTATTTTTACTGAAGAAGTCGAGAGCAAAGAAAAGTGAAGCCTTGAAAAAAAAAATTCTCAATTCTGCTTAGAGGTGGGATACACCATTTGCAGATATCGACAAATATTACTTCCGAATTATTAAGATTTAAGAAATCTCTTACTTATTTGAAAGTAAATAATGATTGTAGGCATTAAGCAAAATGATTGCGCTAGATATCCTGTATTTGGTCCGAAACA
Source organism: Crossaster papposus (assembly GCA_037893245.1). Taxonomy (NCBI): domain Eukaryota; kingdom Metazoa; phylum Echinodermata; class Asteroidea; order Velatida; family Solasteridae; genus Crossaster; species Crossaster papposus. The sequence goes on along the minus strand of JBAIAA010000053.1, from coordinate 475,198 downwards.
AATTTGTTTTATGAAAACAAATTCGCGATCGCCAGACGGCCATCGCGAAAAAACAAGAACAACATAAGAATCACTGCCTGACGCCGGTTGAAAACGAACGCCGTTTTTTTACTTTTCTCAGCATCCATTATAATAAAACTCATATTTACTATAAAATACAACCTCCCAAATCCACCCATTCTTGAGAATACCAATGTGTATCATACCTTTAAACATCTGATGGGACCTTCCATTCCTCCATGGACCTTTCAAATTAATCTATTTTGTTTGTTAAAGTACCCTTAGAAATGACCTCAACATCGCATGTTTTCTGTACTTTTTATATCTTCAATTTATAGAAAAATAATATGTAAGGGTAATAGGCAGAGTTTCACAGAAATATTGCAGGTCACCAGTTGTTTGTGATTACAGCAGATGACCTAAAAAAAATTTAACCACCTGAATGGGTCCAGTCATGCCTCAATAGTTCGACTATTCAGGAATTTACAGACCCGTGCATTTCTAAAGAATTTGGTTAAAGTAGCCAAATGCCTTACTGATGAAATCATACAGGTTTGGTAGTCTGTGTATTATGATCTTATGCTACGGTTGTCATCATTGAATTTTGTTGACAAGTTTTGACTTGACAAAATAGCAGCCTGATGCCTGTATAAACTGAGTTTTGAGGCTTTTTTTCACACAGGTACATGTAAACTGACAGGTCACTCTCTACACATGCCAAGCTCTCTTGCAATTTTCTACTGTTGGGTTTTGAAATGTCTATAAAATGGGACAAAAAATTGCTGAAAATTTACATCTGATCTAGAAATAGTTGAAACAAGGCTTTACGTAGATTCATACCCATTTTGGCAAGTCGTAAAAAACAGCTTGATTTATGCGGACGTCATGAAACGCAAGCCCAGTACAGATTGCCTTTGGACAATTATGAAAAGCTCTTCAGAGACAAAGATTTTGCATTCTTTCCTTTTTACTTTATATATATACTAACACCTTTTAACAAAACGTCCACAGTTAATGCTTTGTAGGCATATGCTTAGAAATTCTGATATTTAACCCTTACTCCCTGGGGTGTGTGAAAAATCATATTAAAATTGGTGGACGCCGAATTTAAAGTATTGTTTTAAAAAAACTCAAACTTTGTTAACTGCAATATTGGAATCTAAACTTTCAATAACGGTGTTTGTCAGTAACCTGTAGGTATCACAGTATTTGTTTTTATGTTCATTTAGTTCAAATGCTATACATGTATAGTTCCTTTAATATAAGTGTTTCGTTCATTTTGATGGTTGCTTTATTTTCGTACTTCATTTTCTAATTAATAACCTTACTGTAATGAATAAATTGAATTGGATCCATCAGCCTATGAAAATCCATAGAATTTGCTGAATGTAATCACATAGCCTTCTGCTGAGCTGCTGTTGTATGCAGAAAGATCCCCCAGATAGAGGATAATCCGGATTAGAGGAAGGAAGTTTATTGTTAATAGATGCTAAGCTATTTTTCAGGGAATAAGTAGTTAGTAAGTGTTGTTAAGAAACAGAATGGATGAATGTGTGGTTTTCTTTTTTACAGTATTGCTCTTTAGAGCTTGACATTCCACACTAAGCGTGAACAAAAAGTGTGCATTGTGAACAAAAAGAAGTGGGAACAAAAAGAAGCCAAAATTTGCTGAAAATTTGACGACCTCGGCTTGGCTTGCTAGCGCTTGTAAAATGTGAGACGTTCTGTCAAAATGAGATGGAGCTTGGCACTAGCTGAAAAAATGAAGAAAAACAATTAAACGAATGAAAGGGGCTGGTTTTCAGATTTATTCCTATCTTTATATGTCAAACAAGAAGAGGGTTGGTTGTTGGTTGGTTTTCCGCCACAATAGTGTACCGGGGTGGGAGATGACAACCTTCACGCGGTCCACTCTGTTTCCACTAATGTCATCAAACCGATGTACGCAGTAACACGTTAAGCTGCTCATCATCATACGAAAGAAGAAGAAGTGTTTACCAAACTACAACAATAATTTGCACAAGATATAGGCCTATGTTATACACAATTGTTTTCAATTCACAAAATGCATTGCAAAATGGTCAATGCATCCATTCTGCACCTCTATAACAATTCCGAAAATGATGCTTAAATAAACTCGGGTTGACATTCAGAATTTGGGGTGTCCTCCAATAACGCAATTCACAGGAATGTTCAATATTATGTAGTTAATAGGTTGTGGCATAACCGGCCAAGAGAAGTTCATTGCTTGGCTGAGCAAGTACATGCATGTACACTGTTAAAAATTGTGTACCTTCACAGTTCTTTTTCTGTTGAAAATGTCAAAATATAACAGTACCGGGTATATCTTTGGATTTCTTTGCATAGAAACAAAACTAGTACTGTCTATGTACATTTTTCTGAATTTCTCTGTTTGGTTACTGAATGTTCGCTGTTAAATTAAAGTTTTGTACTGGAACAAAAAACAACATGTTTTGAACAAGCATTCCCTTCCATCACTGTTTCATAACATCACATTTTGCTGTATATATACAGCAAGTATACGTACAAGTATTTAATTACAGAGAATCTACTGTTCTCCTACATGAATCTCATTACGCAGCAACAGACCAATCAGAAGTGAGAAAATTAGTGTTCACAAAAGTCATGTTAAACTGTGTTGCTTTACCACAAAACACACTTTTTGGACCACTTTGTGTAATTATTAAAGCAATTCCCCAATTAAATTTAGATTTTTTGCAAATAAACCTGAAGAATCGCATCCCATCTTCCTCCGCATTGAAATATTGCAATTATTCATTTGAAAGCGTGACTTCATCATTGCGGGAAAAGCTGAATATAAAAGTAACTCACGACAGTGGTTAAACTGTTTAGTAGGTAACCGTAGCATTTGTACTACTGTATCTATTTGTATATGTGTAGTAATAATAGTATTGTGTAATGTATAATAACTAAACGAAGTTACTTCTATAGGTCTGGTTCCCATTCCCACTTCATTCATCGATGTAAATAGCCGCAATACGCATAACAACAGAAAACTGTACTTCAACAGGAGCGTTTGTTTTTGGACAAAACAACAACGGGTTAATCACTGTTGTAAAACAGGGGAATCCCTGTAGGTGTACCAGTACCCAATACAGTTGACTCTCTGTTAATAAACAGAGATAAAAACAATAGTAGAATGTACTGTTAAAAAACAGTACCCTCTGTAATGCCAATCGACAATAGAATGTACTGTTAATTAACAGAAATTTGTTAACAGTGTACTGTATTTTGTATCACGGGTAACTATAATTGCGAGAGACAGTATACCTTTTGCAGCTATCAAAAAATAACCAGCCAAATTATTGTTGAAAATCTTACTTGATTTAAAGATATTAACGACTCTAAACTCCTTGTGAAATTATCCCTTCTGGCATGCTGTCATTTCGAGGAAAATAACAAAAGAAGTCCAAAAATAAATAACAAAGACGTAGGCCTATTTTGAAAAAGTCCATTAGTAGTTGGTTCAAAATCGAACTCTAAGAATATTATTTTCTAGGAATTTACCACTTTCACGGAGCTAAAACTTTGTCTTATTAGTTAGTTGTCAAGCACATTCATTAGATTTTGAGAACTTTTGCTGCTTCAAACGATAAATATATGCACAACTGACATCAATGTGTGTCCTTCAAGAAACAAACATTAACAACTATGCACTTTCATTGATCCTGCTTTGGTTTTTGTTGCAAACTTCTAATTTGTGACATAAGTTTCATCACTTTCTTTCTACATTCAAATTAATATTTTAAGAAAGTGCAGACTTAAATTCCCTTAACTGGAACGGGACTTAAATGTCACACATCGGGTAGACTTTAAACACATACTGAACAGTTAGTTGAACAACTTTCAAAATAGTTTTATTGTTTTGCAAGTGATATTAAATGGAGGATAATACTATTATTGTGGTGTCAGGTTATCTCTGGTTTTTACATTAGTCACAATTCACTAAAAGTACATAACAGTGAATTACATGTATGATTTTTCGAGTCAAAACAATCTTTGCGGTGAGGTTTTTGCAGTGTTTTTTCGTAATTTGATTAATAAATGTTATAATTTTTTTGTTATTGTTTTTTTTTACAGAATGTTACTGAAATGAAGTTCCACTCCAACGATTTCCGCAAATCAATGACGGATGGCATTCTGCTGTGCATGTAAGTCAAGATTATTTTAACACAATTATAGGCCTACTTATGAAGAATTTTTTATTTTTTTTTCGAAAAAAAGTTCAGAAATGAAAACGCCTCTTTGATGACGAAATTTAAAACCCACCATTTTTTTGCCAAGTCATGACTGCGCAGTGAGAATTAGAAAGACCAAACATTCCAACCTGCCACTAGGTGGACGATCAATTTGTTAAAGCAACCTATTGTCTGGTTGCCATACCAACAGTCATAATGATCCCTTAATCCAACAACTGGGTAGTTGTAAAGGGCTAAGGAGCTCTGAAGGTTAGCAACTTGGCATATTTATGGTTGCTGACATTCACATTTTCACCTTTTCTATCAACAGAAACACCTATCGGATCCCAGGTAGTGAAAGTCATATTTTACAGGGGATCCAGATAAGAGTTATGTTTTGCATGCTTGGAATTGATATTTTATTCTTGCATTTTATCAGGTTAATGCAGAAAATCAAGCCTGGATTAATCAAGAAGATCAACAAATCCCGCTCAATTTATGCTGGAGTGGTAAGAACTTTATGATTTTGATTAGTATAACCTTCTGTTGCATTCCAATCACATTACAGATATGATTGGGAGTCCCCATTACAGAGAAGTCTAAATGTATAAGGAAAAGTCAGAGATTTCATTCTCTGCGGGAACCTTACACTCAGAAATGCCTTCTTTGAGTTTGAAAAGCCCCCCCCCCCCCCTACCTTTGTTACTGCTGCGATCCAATGATAACAAGATTGGTCTCCGAACTTTAGCTTTGTGGTGTTAAGAACAGTTTCTTCCAAAAAGGCCCCTTTTTTTCTTGAACAATTCAAGCTCGAGATTTCATTTTTTGAGATGCCTCACCCTTAAAGGTAGGATACATCATTGGTAATTGTTTGACTTATCATGAATGGGCGGATTTGGGGGTTGTACTTTTTTGTAAATATCGTTTAACTGACCTGTCCGAAGTTTTACAGCCATGGATGTCGATAAAAGCACGAAAACAGCTCTTGTTTTCAACCAGCGTCGGCAGTATAGTCTTAGGTTATTTTTGTTTTTTTCACGATCGCCGGACGGCAATCGCGAATTTTGTTTTATACAATTATATTTTTCGGAATAATTACAGGATATCTAGCGCAATAATTTTGCTGAATACCTAGAATCATTGTTTACTTTTAAATAAGATACTAGTAAGATAGTAGTAAAAGTAAGATATTTCTTAATAAATCGGTAGTAAATATTTTCGATATCTGCAAATGGTGTGTCCTATACCTTTAAAGGTAGTACAGTGGAATGCTGCTACACCGAACACTGCTATAACATGGGCTATTATATACCGAACACCAATTTTCGGCTACTGACTTCTGCATACAAAATTACCGAACATTGTTGTTGAAAAAAGTCAACGAATGTAATAAAGTCCACTGATTTTTGTGTCCAAATATACAAACAATTGATGTTGAAAATATGTAAACATCATTTTTTTTTAAACCACTGGGTATATCGAAAGTCATTAGGCCGTTTTTTAATTCCCGAACGCCAAATTTCTGGTGAACCAGCCGCGGCTAAAAATCGCTATAGGCCTACCGAACGATCGTGTTTATCAGTCATTTTGTTTTTATTTTTGAATGTTTTGTTGGCATGTTTGTACACGGCCTTCGGTGCGAACTGGTTATTAAGGAGCATTCTAAACTTGCAATTTGACCCAGCGAGTATTGACTCATTGTACTGGCTCGTTGTTAGACGGTTACGCTTGATATACATGAAAATATTTTATGGCTGTGAGAACTTTTGGGTCTATACAATTTTGTCCGTGTTTAATTCTTTTAGCTATTCAAGTTTATTCGTCTGAATGCATGTCTGTTACAGTACAATGACTACAAATTGGGCCGAATTTGGTAGGAAATCGGCCACAGGTGACTGCATTCAAAATGGCATGTGGACAATTGTTGAAAGTGGTTGGTGAACTTTCTGTTACACTTTCAAACTGACCAAAAAAAAGCTCATGGTCCGATTAATGTTTTTCATGCTTTTATTTCGAGAAAAGATCGTTAGAATTTATAATATAAGAGTTAATCGCAAATACGTACCATTTTTTAAATTTGTGCATGGAGATGTGTTTAAATGTAGTATAAAACATTTGCTTTTGCTGTAATTTTTGAAAATGAACGGTTTAGGGGATTTATATTTTATAGTAAATATTGTGATGCTAAGATGTTTAAATTACTGTGTTCCTAGACTGAGAAAGAAAAAGCTGTTCTTGTAGTCTGGTTCCTTGACTTCCATTCAGAAGAAGTAGATACATTTACAGATGTCAGGGAATTATCAGGTTTAGTTGGCTTGCATACATTCACAAATGAAAACAATGTTGCAAATAAAATGTGACCCAACTAAATTTAATAAATTATGGGCAGTGCTTGAAAATAGTCAGTTTTTTCCGCAACGATTGTCGGCCGGCAATCGTTTGAAATTGATACAAAATTCTTGAAAACCACAGCACACCTGGTGCCGTGATTTCACAGGATGCTCGAGACTGTTATTCACCTGTTACTGTTTGAGTTAAGTGATGAGGTATTTCATAATAATTCGTTTTATTTTTTAGAAGATTCCAAATGGTGTATATACCACATTTATAATGCAGTATTATTTAATATGCCCAGCGATATGACTTTAACCTTGTATCTGATTTGATCAGATATCTTTAATGGCGCCCTCTATTTTCAGACAGAAAGTACAAAAAGTGATGAGAGAGCAGAAAGATTATAGCAAACGCTGAGGTTTACGTAACATGCATTGAATATGTTTATTCATATAAAAAATATAAAAAACTTTTTATAGTTTTTTACATTGACGCATGTTTTGAAAAAAAAGACCGTGATGCATGTGTCTTTGTACACGTGTTAGTTTTGAAGTACATGATGAACTGTGCTGTGGAAAAATATAGTTGTGTTTATTGAAAATAAATGAAATTAGATATGAAAATTACAGAAAAAAGCAATTGTTATATATGTCATCTCTAAAATCCAAGTTTAAAAAAAGGTTTACTTATTTTACCATTAAATCTAAACAATGACATAATGTATTGCTCCCTAATCCTAACCAGTCATACATTTCCTTAAATATGACGTATTGACCAAATAAGCATATTTTCCCCCTTTTTGAGTAATACCTATGTGGAAGACACTTAAAGGTAGGGTACACCATTTGCAGATATCGAAAATCAATTGCAGTCTGGCGATTGTGAATTTCTTTTTCAATTCGATTTTTCGGAACCATTAGTACTGGTTATCTAGCGCAGTCATTTTGCTGGATGCCTAGAAACATTATTTACTTTCAAATAAGTAAGATATTTCTTAACAATTTGGTAGTATAAACAATATTGTTGTAGCTCCCAGGCTGTCAACAACTTTATTGAATCAACAGAGGGCAGTAGTCAAAATGTATGCATGTGCATTGTGTATCGATGACACACAAAGTTCATGATAAAACAGTGGAAGTGTTATTACACAGCTTTGTATACACATTGCCAGTTAAATATTTGATGTGTTAGTAATAGACGTGACTATTATGTATACAGTGTACTTTATAATAAAATTAAAAATACGGAAGATTTATTGAGTAACAGAAAAATGCATGGTATGTGCAAATGGTGGCAGGTGGATGGGTTATTAAATTATTAAAAAACGGGGAAGTAGGTCATTGAATGGGAGGGACAAGGTCATTATGTTTAGTCATAAATGATTTCAGTTAATCATCACTTCGATTTTTTGAAGATATAAGCATTTCCCAAACATGTTAACGTAGAAATTATGATCAAGGAATTGGCCTTTATTGTTAATACGGACTGAAAAATATTCTTTGTGTACGCACTTGAAATGGGGTTCACCTTGTTTACTTTAGTTTTCCCGCGGGCCTATTTATAGTATTAGCGCAATGCATGACAGCAGCTGCAAAGTACGGTGTATACATATTTTGTACACCGTGCGCCGGCGCGGCCCGCAGTTTTGAGTGCTCGTAATATCGATCGACAGTAGCAAAAGATTCAACTGATTAATTGCCGATTTCTTGGATTTATAACCCCGATCTCAGGTATGTATCAGATTGGTATATTGCCTTATATTAGGGTTAGCTTTGAGGCCGGTGTCGTGCCAAAGGTGTCCAGTGGTGCGAAATAGTGTCCGCTGGGGCGCTGGGTCGTTGTAATTTTGTGATGCCATTTTAGACCCAAACATAACAGTGGCTTTGCGAGCGCACGACTACACCGACGACTGGCCTTTTACCGTGTTTTATACGCTATAAATGCGCCGGTCACCCCCCTGTGCAACCGCCCGAGGTTTGTCACCAAAACACAGTGCAGATCACGGTTCTACGACCTCATTATTCGTGTGGTATTTTACTGCTGAAGGAAATTTAAAACCTCGGGCATTTGTCTGTGCGATTCGTACTAAAGGCACTACCACTCTCTCCTTTGAAAAACGGTAAACGTAATTTATTTTTATGAATGACATGGCATTTTTGGTTTGGCTTGGCTTTTCTCCTGATCGATCCTGTTGTAATTTCTATAGCATGCATGGTTAATGAGATTAACCAGTTATGATATGATGAAAAGAAAATGGATCTTGGTTATACATGTATCGTCAGACCCCCTAAATCTGCGCGGTCCTATTTCTGCGCACTCGCCTTTAATTTCAATTTGGCAACGCGCGCATCTTAAAAATGATGTACCGTCACTAGGATCGTATTCTTTGATGCATGAACTTTCACAACCACCGAAAAATTATGTAAAGTGAATGCTTTAACGGTAAGTCGGGCAAAAATTGAAAAAAATCAGCTTTTTACAGCTAATTTACTAGGTACAATTGTTGGTAGAGGCTTTCGGGCCTGCAGAAGTCGAAAAGGTGACCGCACGGTAAACTTTGTTATTCGCCCTCTGTCGTCAGTATTATAGCTACCGTGTCCTATATAATTCATTATTTTTTTTAAGGGGGTTTAAGACTTGCGGTGCAACAAAGAAGACATGTTTCTTATATTATTTTGGAATTTTCTTCTGTCATACCTATTAAAATCTGACATCTTGACAATGTTCTCTGTTGATTGGGATGATCAATATATGACATATGACCTACATCTATCAAGATAGTTCAGGTTACCAAATCTAAGAAGGGGGCAATTTATTAAGGCATTTAAATATTATTAGGTTTATTTGTATTTTTATTTAATTCAGGCCTAATCAACAACTGAGTTTATTGATGCACCCTTCTAAAAACTCAGCGAACCAATTGCTACTTGAAATGAACAATACAACGCACAACTTGGTCCTGGGTGTACCTGGGTATAAACCATTATCACAAAGATTATTAATATTAGAACGAGAGGCTTGGAACGTCTGAGGTGACGATTTGTAATATTGTAAAACTATTTTGTATTGCCTAAAGAACATAAAAAGCCATTTTAGTATGAATTCAGAGCACGGCAGTCTTTAGTTTAGTTTGACTGAGAGTATGATTCGTGAACACTCGTGTAGAGCTAATCCTACTATATTTAAAGTAACAAAAATTGAAATAATTATTTTAATATTAATGTACATTTCCAACTTTATTAATACATTTCTTCAATGATAACAATACAAACTGGGGTCTACATATATATTAAATAGGTAAAAATGTATAAATTGGATGTGAATTTTAAATATATGCCTTTTTGTAAAAACAAAATTAACAATTATCTATTGAGAATTCAACCATTATGTCTAATTAATCTTGAAATTACGAAAAGTGTACTGGCATTGAAGAAAAAAGAAGTAAATAATTAGGTTAAAAATGTTCAAGCTAATATATTTTCCAAAATCAAGGAGTAAAAAATGTTGTTCTTGAGTTGCATGGCCCGGACACCGTAGATTTTCCATGAAGCGCCCCACTGCGCAGATTTAGGCAGGATTTTTTTCTGAACGCCAAAACTCCCCGCTTTGGAATTCCCCGCTTGTCGCTACAAATAAAGATAATTTTTCTTTGTTAATCGGCATGGTGGAAGATCGTAAGCCAACAATATAAGTTTTGTTGATGAAAAGAGTGGTTGCTCTTTTAGTTTTAAGCTACTCGGTTGCAAACCCTTATGTGCGCAGAAATAGGATGATCGAGGATACTGTAAATTACATAGTTCTCTCAAATTAATCTTTACGATTGTATGGAAATGCGTAGAAATACACTTTCCAATATTTTATTTCCACCAAAGTTAAACTGATCCTGATCATTTTTGAATATTTGGAAAGAATGTATCCTGAATCCTCCATTTTGTGCAATGTAGCCCTATAAATGTGGCTCAATGTTGGACTTTTTCTGGGGCCTGTTTTCGCGAACGTGAACACATGTTTTGGCTTTGGTCATTGGTTGAGCATTTTTGTGGGTGTACATGTATGTAGTGACTTTCTGGTACCGATCAAAACATGTGTCTGGTTGTCACAAACATTTTTTGGTCGCGAAAACAGGCCCCTGTATAGCCACACAGCGGCCATATGTAAAAATGGTGGAAGGTCTCAAAAACATTCTATTGTTATGGACATGGATCTGAAAAAAGGGTACAGAATCTTATTCTTAGTACCGGTACTGGCCTTGTTAACGTTGCAAAACTGGGGGATTCTGTATCTTCAGACTGTCTAGGTATCCTGTAATTTTTGACACAATTTTGTACTTTCTCCAAAAAACTAATGCTGGAACAATAACTAGCAAGATGGAGTACTGCATGAGATCATATATAGTGCCACTATTAACTGCAGATTTGGTTGTGCATATATCGAGCATGCGTCATCGATCTTTTTGGGCGGTTGTGGCGCTATGTCTTTGTCTATGTCCATGTCTACAGCAACAGAATGCTTTCAGGACCTTCCACCATTTTTCCACCAAGTTCCGTATTTGAGCCACATTTATGGGGCTAATGTACAATGATAATCAGTCGTTGCAAAAATGTACAAAAAAACATTACCGTAACCCTAACCCCCTAGCTCTCGCACTAGAAAGCATACCAAACCTAACAAACTTCAACAACTGCACACACACTGGGTTCTGTCTGAACCTAACATTAACACAGTACCTGCCAAACTCCAACTTGTTAAAGTTTGATTGACTTGGTACAGATGAGTCTAGTCTATGCATTTGCTCAGTGTTTAAGATCAGGGCTGTGATGACTGACCATTATTGCATTGGTTCTTTGTGTTGGGCTATGTCTGAGTGGGGACGTACAGGATGTACACATCACACATATACAGTTGACCAGGAACTGTGCTGAGACCAGCCTAAGCTCACCCGGCCCACGAATCGATGCATTTCCCCAAAACTCCAATATTTTTAGTCGCATGCCTTTCTGCCCTGAACCTCGCATAATTCCACAGGGTCTCCTAGCCTGGGCCTTTTGTACTGAGTCAAACAAAGTCCAACAACAACTGTGAAGCCCGAAGACGTGAAAACCTTTTGTTGGAACGAAAAACGTGAAAAGTAAAAAATAGGCCACATTGTCATTTGTTGTAATTTGTGAAAAAGGGGACCTACAAATGTATTGTACTTTTCACGTTTTTCGTTATAACAAAAGGTTTCATGTCTTTGGGCCTCGCAGTGTAAGGTTTGGTATCAAATCTGGTAAAACTTAGCAAAAGCTGCAGTTGGATTTTGATGGGGTTGGGCCTAATTAAGACATGAATCTGGAATTGTATTCATGGTGGAAGAAAACAGAAGTTTCCAAAACCGGTTTTCAAATGTTTGTGTTTTAAACCGAATACCGATTATTTGATTTCACTGGAAGTTCCCATCCAGCTCACAATCCTGGCAACAAAAAGTGATGAGCAAGGTGCCCCCATAGACTCTGTACCGTTTGCAGGATTCAGTGATGACTGGTTCTTTACCAAAACACTCCAGAGCTGTACTGTCGGGGAAACAAAATGATGGGATTGGGAACTCTCTTATATTCACAGTTAGAATCAGAAACCATGTAGAACATTGGAGGATGTTGCAGTTGTTTTCCTTAACCAGTATATAAACGCAAACATTTCCGCAAATTCAAAACGAATGACGCATAAACACGCCAAGTTCAAGTTCGTAAATGTATGTCAGCAGCGCGCAAGGCCGGAAATGCGTGGGTGTGCTTTCCGGCACTATCAGCCTGAACCCGCTTCGAATCGAGTTTCGTTAAAAATAATCCCGCCCGTCGGCTCGGCGATGTTAAAATAATCCCGGGGCGAACTGGTTAAGCTGTGTCAAGCAAAAATGGAAGCTCTAATTTTTTGTAAGATTGGTTTCAAATATTTAGTTTTCAAAAACGAATTAAACCAAATAAAAAAATAAAAAAGGTTTTAAATCTCACCACTCGTAAATATTTTGAGTGCAACCAAAATCCATGGATTATATTTTTGTACTGCACTGAATTCAGTTAGAATCAAAAATATGAATTGATGTGTTTTAGACCCATTGTGAACTGCAGCAGTGCTGTTTGTTTAAGAAAAGAAAACATGCTTTTTGCTGCATGCATTATTCTTGTAGACCTTTACATTTCCAGCAAAAATATCCTGTGTTTGTTCTGCGTATGCATGGATGACTTGCCAATATGCATAGATTTCATCTTGTGAAAAGGTAGCACTGCCACATTTCACACCAAACTGCGCTGGATCATAACAATTGTGCCCATAATAACATGTACAGTTACCAAATGTTGGCTCTGCCTGTTGCCAGAAACAAATTGCTTGGTCAAGCATTATTCGTTGACAATTGTTTTTTCTAATAACGGTCAACTTTGATTTACTTTGGGTGAATGAAAGCCTGGACTGAGTTCTTTTGCAAGTGGGTTGGAGCATTCTTATTCCTCCATGGTTGGAGTTGCAAATTGGTCTGTGTTGGCCAAACAACCTTTTTTTACCCTAACCTTATCAAATCCTCCAAAATCCTCTTTGCAAATTGCAAAATTTTGCTGGATTGAGGGCATGGAAGTTGATGCATCGGAGGAATTTGCAGGATTGAGGGCATTTGGGGTTTTGCCTCTGGAGGATACTGTCGGCGGCCGATTTCACCAATGTTGAGATCAGTCTTAGGAATAGTAACTCCTCCTAACTGGCAATAGATCCAATGCAAGTTAGTATGACTGAGTTAGTCTTCATAAGATTGATCTTAGTCTTTCGCGCTGAATGATTTTGGAGCATTGAGGTTATTTGGTACTTTGTACAAGTTTTCATATGCTCATGCAGATTCTCCATAGAGCTTGTGTCAAAGATGGAAACATTTGCGTACCAAGGGTCATGTGTGCAGACCCTTGTTGTACCGGTAATAGGGCACTTAGCAGCTGTTTGATTCCATGTTTGGTTGCTCAATGGTAAACCCACTGCAGGATTTTGCAGGATTCAGGCAGTGGTCACCTGTAATAAACATTGGAGGATTTTGCAAGCTTCAGATTACATGAAGTTTTAACACTTTAACCCTAACTACCCCAAACCCATCAAACTCCAACTGCAGCTTTTGGCAGGTTTTGGCAGGTTTGGTACCAAACCCTAACAACTTGTTGTTAGACTTTGTTTGACTCAGTACCAAAGGCCCAGGGAGACCCTGTTGAATTCTGTGAGGTTCAGGACAGTAAGGCATGAGACTTGTCAAAATGTTAGAAATTTGGAGAATGCACAGGCATTTTACGTGAGTGACCCACATGGTCACGGCACAGTTCTGGGTCAACTGTAAGTGTATGTACACTTACACCTTGTATGTGTGTCCCCGCTAAAATACATAATGCCACTGGCCAGTTATCACTGTTCCAAGTCAATAAAACTTCAACTGTTGGAGTTTGGCAGGTTCAGTACTGTTAGGTTCAGTACAGTTTACCAAAAATTACTGAACATGTGTGAGCTGTTGAAGTTTGTTAGGTTTGGTATGGTTCCTAGTGCGAGAGCCTAGGGGGTTAGGGTTAAAGCTGCAGGATGTGTTTACAACATTGAATGTACACCATACAAGTATACATTATGCACATCACATGTACCGGTACATCAGACCATAGAGCTAGGATCAGACTTTGTTGGCATTTTAATTGTCTTTGCCAATCCAATAACCCCATCAAATAACATCAGCAGTTCCAGCAGTACATGTACTCCAGTACAGGAACTAAGCCCTCGAGACATTTCAATATTGACTGAATTCTGTAATTTACGGTACACACCCATAGAGTAAAGTGCAATTGATTGTGGTATCCTGATTCTAAATTAACTGCATCCCATAAAAGGGAAGGCAAAGAATTAAAGGTGATGCAGCAGTTTGCAATGTTTGCATGTCATTAATTGTTTTAATTTTTGTTATTTCAAGAACATTTGCCATGCCCTCTGTATATTATTAGGAATATATTGTATAATTGCTGTGAAGAAATTTTAAGTAAATACTCGGTATATAGCGGTAGAAATGTTTACATAGCAATAGTAAACAGTAGCTGCACATGTACACATGCTGGTCTTATCTTCCTGTTTTATTGTTAAAATTAAGAAAATATAGAACTCAAGACTTGTGTATTATTGCATTGTGTGTAGGTTAAAGGTAGTATACACCATTGGTAATTTTTTGAATTATCAGGAATGGGTGGATTTGGGGGGTTGTATTTCATAGTAAATATCGTTTAACTGACCTGTCCGAAGTTTTACAATCATGGTTGCTGAGAAACGCAAGAAAAACGACGTTCGTTTTTAACCGAAGTCGGGCAGTTTTTCTTATGTTGTTTTTGTTTTTTTCGCGATCGCCGTCCGGCGAGAATGAATTTTGGTTTATACAATTCAATTTTTTGGAACAATTACAGGATATCTAGGGCCCTCATTTTGCTGGATGCCTACAATCATTATTTACTTTATTTATCTTAAATTATTAAGATATTTCTTAATAATTCGGTAGTAAAATGTTTCAATATCTGCAAATGGTGTATAATACCTTTAAGTGCAAGTTTAAATCCAGGTTTTTAAAAACTTCCTAATCATAAATGACTAACACAGTTCAAGCCCTGTGCGTTAAGACTATTAGGAAGTGTTAATTGCAATGGCAGGACTACACATTTACTAGACAGCTGTGGTTTAACATGTGTTTCTCATTAGCTGAAAGCTGTCAAAGAACTACCTGTACAGTCAAACTGTTGTGGTTGGACTTGACCACAAATTGCTTGACTTGTGTGACCTCTGATTTGTTTTAATGTGTCTGTGGGAGACACCTGCTGTGCTGATTGGTTTCATCAGAGTGCTAGACTTTTATGGGAAGTGGGTCCATCCAGGTTGAGGTAATATTTCTGTTTGGATATGGGATCATGTAGAAATGAATGGAGTTGAGCCTCTCTGGAATGCGAGGGGTGTGTTGCTTTTTTGGAAAAGTGAACATTCTGCATGCTGCTGTTGTTCTTGATAGAGTTTTCAGGATTCAGGTCATGTGTAAGAAAAATGGGGTAGGGGGTTAGGGTTAAAGACAACACCCCATGTATTTTGGCAATCCAGTTGGTCCCTGGAGGCTGGAGCCTGGACTCCCTGGAGTGTTTAGTGCTGCCTGTATTTAAGCATGACACAAGCAAGACATTAGCGTATTGCAAACCAAAGTACTAACTGATTTTTTCTAAAGTCTTAGATGCATCTTTTGAAATTGACATTTTTTAATTATTTTCTTCAAAATGGCATGCCAAAAGTTCTGATTTCCCAGGGAGTTTGGTGTCAATAATATGTTTACAGCAAGTAAGCTGTTTAACAGTACAGTATTTTTGAGGTACATGTACCAGTATACCTCTTTGACCAGAATTTAATCCTCTCTAAATAGACAACTTTCTGTGGGAATTTTGATAGCTGAAACAGCAGTGTGTGCTTAGATCCTTGGAATCTGACACACTAGACCAAATTATGTCCAAATTCATACAGTACCCTGAGGCCTGATGTTGGGGGATTGTGCCCCAGGCCAGTATAATCATCAAACTGGAATGATTTATGATAGCAAATGGCCCTAGCGTTGCCATAACCAATACATAATGGAGCACTCCTGTATTGATGTATGACACTTGCTAGTTTTGATGGCAGCAGGTTATGACATGTCTGTGTTGCCAGATTGCCATACTAGGAGCAGTCTTGGTGCAAGAAGTTTCTCCTTTACCTTTCACGCATGGTATAGCGCACAAACCACCCGTATACACTAACCTGACTTAGCCCACGAACGGCACCCATCTCGTGGAACGGTTCATGTCGTAAGAGCGGTTCGTGTATGATAGTGCCCTCTCGTGGGAAAAATTGTGACAAATCGACACGAGAAGGTCTTTTAGGTGTGGGTTACTGTTATTGGCCCAGTAATGTCTCTTCTTCTGATTGGCAACAATCTTAGGAACAGTAACTCATGTTAACTTGCAATAGATCCAATGCAAGTTAGACTGAGTTAGTCTTCCTAAGATTGTTCTTAGTTTTTGGTGAAATCGGCTCATGAAGGAGTAGGAATGTTATTGTGATAAAAACAATGTTTTGGAGTAAAGGGTGTATACAGTAGGATGACAAAATTGGCAATCACAATTCCTCATAGCATACTTTTTAGGAGAATGACAAGTTGGAGAACGTAGGGTGACTATGCAACTGCATGTATTTTGTGCATACATTACACTGTACACTTGCTTACGCCTTACAGATTTTTTTTTGGTAAAACAGAGTTAGCTCTACTTAATTTTTTGCCTTTACATGGAAATGTAGATAATTTGAGACAAACAATGATGATATTAAATGCTTGAAAAAACTCAATTGTGCAAGTGATCTTGGATTATTCAGTAGCTTTGAAAAGCATTAAAAAATAGAAATTATACAAGAATACAGTTGGCAAATTGCATGTACATCAACTCTTTTCGTACATTTTTTCCCCGTACGTTATGGGGACACTCTACAGGGTTCGTGTGCTGAGGGAAATATATTTAAACTCAAACTCAGAAAATTCTTTCCACCTACTATTTTCAACATCACCCTACATGTAATTTGGTGTATTCTCCATTTATTTTCATTATACCCTAACTCAATTCTACCTCTAGACCCCTTTACTGAAGACCCCAAATGCTATGGGGGCAGGAAAATGTTCCCACAACTCGGTCCGCTTTTCCAAACAAAAGAACCTGTCCCCACAACTAGACTACATGCCTGTGTATTCTAGAACAGTATGTTGAACCATTTCCCATGGTATTTGTAAGTGGTACACATGACCTCTTGTTCATTCATTGTTAAATAATTTATGCAAGCTGGCTGCCGAATGCATTCAGCCATGTTGTCTGTTGTGGTATGATGATCTAGTGTGCGATAGAGTACTAGAGTATGCAGTATACACTCTGAGCAGAGCCTGAAAGTTGACCCCTGGTGGCGTGCTTCCGGACTCCTCGAATACGAAAATTAGTGTAAATGTCGGTGTTTAAACAAACAAAATTGGTACATTGATTTCTTATTCATAAATACCTGGGACAGTTTAGGCATTCCTATTGGTCGAGAGCCCGCCACGTGGCCGGTATTAAACGGACGATAAAGACATGGCTGAAAGTGTTTAAACCCAGTTGGCAACAAAAGTGGCCTCCGCACATGGACAACATTATTCCTATTTTGGCGTTGCGCGACTGGTTGCGCGTCATTCCGTATTTGGAGTGACGTCACATTTTTGATAAATATTTATTTTAATCAAAGAAGCCAAATTGTTGCCCCGAAAGTGGGTAGGTTATGAAGCTCAGGAAAATTTGGGGTAAAGAGAATAATTATGTTTGAACCCTTTTTTAAATGAGTTGTAATTTAAATCCATACAAGATGAATTAATAAATATAATCTTCTTGGCAAAGCCTGAAAAGTTGATGTAAAAATATCGTCTGCTTTCTCGGCGCTATTTTTGTTGTGACGTCATAATTTCTAGAGTTATTTACTTTTGTGAAAGAAGATAAATTGTTTTCCCCCCCAAAAAGGTGGGTTTCGGAGATCAGGAAATCTGGGATGAGAAAATAATTATACTTCAAACCATTTTTAAATAAATTGTAATTTAAAACCATTGAAAAAAAAGCAATGCAAACCTCTTGACCGAGCCTGAAAAGTTCATGTTAAAATAGCGTACAGCTCTGGGAACGAGGTTGCCAATGCAGTGATGTCCATTTAGTCTGGTTCATAGTAAATACGCTTTATTGCATGTATTGTGTAGAGCGACAGAGGAGGAAACATGTTATTTGACAGTGGCCCATGAACATGGATAGGGGAAAACACACAGAATGGCGAAACACCGAAATTTACTTGCGACAATTTTCCGCGATTTTGGGGGCTTTTTAGCTGAATTTTACAAAAAAGGTATTCATGAATGGGAATAAATGTGTGTTCGGTCGGTATTAATCACTCTGTTTAATACCGCTTGGAGTCTGGGTGCTGATAATTACCCTCGCCTTCGGCTCGGGTAATTATCAGCACCCAGACTCCAAGCGGTATTAAACAGAGTGATTAAAACCTCTCGAACACACATTTATTCCCTTATGAAAATCACCCTTGGAAAAGGCCTTTGTAAAATTGTTGCTAGCATCTCAATGAAAAGAGAAATATCGTGCCAAAACTGGACCTCTCACCTTGGAAAATTGTCTAAAATACAAAGATGATCATTTATAAAATAATGTTGTGGCGGTCATTGGGTAAAAACTTCAACTTAATAGGACGCACATTTTTAGTAATATAAACTTGAAGGACTTATTTCCATTTACAAACAAATCTAAAATGACTGTGATAAAGAATTGTAAACCGGATGTGAAGGCAGAAAGTAACATTTGTTTTACTCATTTCCAACTGATTTTTTGTTTTGCTTTTTGGAATGCCAAGATAAAACTAAAACATAAAAGTTTCTCAGGGAAGAGTACGTTTAGAAATCATTCAGTCAACAGTTATAGCAAGAGAAAGGGCAATTCCATCTAAAATGCACATAGAATGATCGCAGAGGATTCCGAAAGCGTTTGGACAAAATAGGGTACTTTAACAGGCTCTATACCAGTACAGTATACAGAGTAGCTTCATGAGACTACAATGGAATGTACACCTACCTCCTGTAATTTGGACCTTCTGTGTCAATGCAGATTGCCAAGGGTCACTGGGACAAAGACAAGGGGTCACAAGGTGTCGCCCATGTGTTGGGTCTCCTGTATTTGGACACATTGTGCAAGTTCTAGCTGAAAAGCATACATGTACCTGTTGAAAAAAATTCCTCAAAACAAATGTGAATAGTTGGACCCTGCATTGTAGATCATGTGTGCTTTGAGTTTGAACTATTCAGTGCAAAATAGTTACACATAGTTTTTAACCCTAATAATAGCGAGGCATTACTTTAGGCTAAACAATCGAGTACTACCTGAATATGCATGTACAAATTCACATGTGCTTGTAAACTAGTAGTTGTAATCCAGGTGGGAAATTACTGGCTACTACTACATCATGTACCATTTACTATAATAGGGTGTATTCTTTACTATTGCGGGGAGTCGGGTTGGTGTAGCGGTTCTTTCCTCGCCTTCCACCACTATTACCCGGGTTCGAATCCGGCCTGGGCCAATATGTGGATTGGGTTTTCAGTCCCTGCCTGACTCTGTGGGTTTTTCCCCAGGATATTCTTCTGGGGTTTTCCTCCCACCTCTAAAACTGTAACTTCTTCACATTAATTGTTGAATGAAATAAAAAATTGTTGAATGAAATTTGTTCCCGCCGTGAATATGGCCATTGATGCTGGTACGGCGTTAAACCCTAAAAACTCACTCACTCACTCTTTACTATTGAGTATTTTTACCTGAGTGTTCAGTGTGTTTGGTTCAGATGTACCCATCAATAATTAAGGCCGGTTCATACTTCAGCGAAAGCGAATGCGGAGCGCATTTCATGACGTTAACAAGTACGGTTTCTGCATTCGCTTCGCAATGAAATTCGCAGGAGAATAAACCGGCCTTTTACTACTTGCTACTTTACTACTTGCTAGTGGTAGTATTTTTCATTATTCAGTGACGTTAAGGTTAAAATACATCAAAGTGACATGTATACATACCTGATAAGTAAATACCTGATAATTTGCACGATAACAAAAACATTTCCCCTGCAAAGAGTCATGAACTTCTGTGCAGTAATCATAAACAACATTCCATTGTAGACAAGGAGGGCATTCTTGCCCAGGGGGTTATTGAGGATAGGGGTGGGGCTACACCCCAAGGGACCTGAACATTAACTGGTGGTAATTATCTCACAAAGTGTGATTGACGAGGTCTTAAAAATCTAATGAGGCAGTTAAAGTGCTCATATTGTACAAAAATGCACTGGTCCCAACTTTATGTTGGAGGTCAAAAGAACTACATGCTGTACATTGTATAATGTAAAGACCAGAAGAACTCCTTTTCAATTTTTGTTAAAAGCCTGCACAATATCATGGGTCCTACATGTACGGTAGCTCTATGATCATATAGTATTTTTAAGAAAAACTCTGAAATATTTTTGTTGTACATGGGTAATTCTACGCAAAAGCCCTGGGTCGAAAACTGCATGTACATGTTTTGTCATTCAGTAATCCGTAACATACGTGTACCTTATTATTTTTCATAATTCGTAAATGAATAATTAAAAGGAAAAAAAGAAAGAGACAATAACAGGTACCGGTAGTATGTTTTTTGTTTCACTTTCATCTTATTCCTTTTTGTTTCTGAATTATGAATAATGATGAGGTCTGTTACTAGTGTTACGGACCGACAGAATGTCTGCCCAAACAATTTTATCCATTCTGTACCCTAATTCAGCCTGCATGGTTCTAAACACAAGTTTCTTCTGGTGGTC
The DNA here is from genome assembly GCA_037893245.1 of Crossaster papposus. Classification (NCBI taxonomy): domain Eukaryota; kingdom Metazoa; phylum Echinodermata; class Asteroidea; order Velatida; family Solasteridae; genus Crossaster; species Crossaster papposus. The sequence goes on along the minus strand of JBAIAA010000053.1, from coordinate 454,193 downwards.
ATCCTATCACCCTATTCCCATCCACCGATGGAGGGAAACCTTGCATTATATCCAAACCCATGTTTGTACACATAGACAATGACTGTTTTGAGAAGGCCCCTGATCCAATCAGAAACCCCCATCCCTAAAACATCACTGATCAGTACAATGTATTTACCATGGAGCTTTGTTAAATGAATCATCCTTGAAATTAGGCAGCTACACTGCCTCATTTAATGTATCATACTTGGTAGCCACTGGGGCTTTGGCATACTATACTGTACCAGAACTTGTACATTCCCAATGAAGTTACACATCAGTGCTGATACTACTGTAGCAATGCAAGCTCCTTTCTACTGTTGGTATTTTTAGTCTGGGTGATCAGGTCCCTTCTGTCATTAGATGGCACAGCTGCCTTCTGTGTTGTGTCAATGGTCACAGCTGTTTTTTCATTGAACTGGATGTGTTTTACACTTGTTAAGTATGCAAGCAATTTCATAGGACAATTGGGTGGATTGTTTTGTGGACCATCAAACAGTTGGGTGTACAAAACATCAATATCTGATGATGAATCTGTGTTCGGATTACAAAGCACAATAAAGAAGTGTAACTGTATTATTAACACCTTTTTTAAAAATGAGGTATACCAATGTTCCTCGAAATATCCTTGCTCGCGAGATTTTTCCGGGAGGTAAACAAACTCCTAATATGGGCATTGGTGCACGCATCTCGCGTACTGGGCCATGTTATGCGGAACGCAAGCGGTACAGTGTGAATTTATGAGGACTCTAAATTACGGACTCGTTTGAGATATTGTGCATGCCTTGTAAGGTTTCAACCAATGACAGTGTTACTGTGCAAGGTGATCGAATCGGATGCTGGCTGGCTGGCTGGCATAATCCTATTTACTCATTTTGTTTGATGTGTACAGGATAATTTGAACGTGTTTCTTGGAGCCTGTGAGGAATTGGGACTGAAGGCTGCAAAGCTCTTTCATCCAGGAGACCTACAAGACTTGTCCAGTAGAGCCAGGTACATAAACACTGTATACAAAATAATCCATGTACATTTGTACTCTGTTCCTGTTTTAAACCATTCGGAGCATACTATGTGGACGTTCTGTTTTAACCATTGGCCAAATTCTGGTTTAAAAAATAAAAGGTCTTTCCGGTACATGTATAATATTTTTTAGAACGTGGAGAAACGCAGCTTTAAGTTGTTTGCCTTTTTTGGGGGGTGGGGGGGTGGGGGGGGGGGGGGGGGATGTGTTAATGAAACCAATGAATCCTCAAAGGTGCCCCATGTAGGCTACTCACAAGTCTGCAGAAACCTACAGAGAGAAAAGAGTCGGAAGTCGCAGTATGTGGGAGGAAAACCCCAGAAGAATGTTTTTTTTAAAGGGGAATGGGTTTCTTAAGTGGAGAGGGGTGGAGGGGTTGGGGGGGGGGGGGGGGGGGGGTGGCAGGCATGGACAGGGACTGAAAACCTAAATCCTTATGTTGTCCCAGGTGGGATTCGAAAAGCAGTTCACTCACAGCGTGGTGAAAGGCGAGGAAAGAACTGCTGCACCAACTGGGCAGATGCATGCTTTTGGCCATAATAAAAGGCAGAATCATGTTGGGTCTATAAATATGGTCTAAACAAGTGGGTTTTTTTCATGGGCCAGACATAAGTTGTCTGTAATATTATTACATGTGCTTCAGGGGCTGATTCTCATTTGTGGTTGGTACCCCAGAGATCCACATATTGATCCCGAGGGATTATTTTTCTATTTGGTCATTACTGCAATGTTTTTGTGGTTAACACACCCTTCGCAAGGAATGTGCCTGGGGTTACTAAATAAAGAGGCCTTTCTGTTGTGGTTAAGAAAAATATTGGCTGGATACTAGGAAAGGCTGGTTGGAATGGGCTCATTCTGTTACATTGGATAATATACAATGGTTTGAACTCTGGTTTTTATGTTGAAATTTTGGGAGTCCTGCATACAGTTTTCAACATGATTTACGAGTTAATGGAGTGAAATGGAAGTTCAGCTGTGTGGAGGCCTGGGGCCCAATGTTCGTTATGTCTCATAACAGGTCCCTTTTTTGTACTTTTGTTTAATTTGTTCTTTGTTTAAAACTAAAGATGTTGCAAATATGTAGGTAGAGGATGTAGAAGGTGGTGCAGATTAATCGTAAAATGGAACTAACAATCATGGTACAATGTAGAATGCTGGTAATTTAATTTAGGTACTGCTTTACATTTTGGAGTGTGCATGAGAACTATTTAATTAATACAGTTATTCATTGTTTTTCTTCAGTTTGTCTGTGCAGGACAAAAAGAAAGAGGAAGAACGCCGACTGAAAAGTGTGAGTTTCATCTTCACGTTTTGTGTCATATCTATCAAACATTACGAGATCAAATCAAATGAGTTACCATGAACTGTGCATGTATGTGTTGGTTGCAGAAGCTTTGCTTTAACATTGAGTTCAACAAAGTGAAGAGATAAAAATATATTCAGTTGGCAGACACTCACATTGGGAAACCCACATAATCCAGGCAGGATTTAGACAAGTTTGTCCAACCTGTCAGCATTGTAACATAGTTGAAAACTGGGCCATGAAAGTCCAGGCTGGGAAAACTACCAGACCATCGTCACTTTTAGGGCCAAAACAGATGAGAACACAGGTTTTCCTTTTTGAATTTGTACAGACCTGTGAACAAGTTCCTAAGAAAACAAAGTAAGCAGCACGGGGGTTTTCTAGAAAAACATTTGTGCTGTGTTTCCTTTGAACTTGAAGTACCAGCTACATGTATGGCTACGAGTTCCAAAACTTGTTTGCCGGAAAATGTGACTAAACACTGCAATTAAGTACAAGTGGTATAGGGGTAGTGTTGACAAGTATGGAAACTGACCATCTGTCTCTCTCCACCTTCAGTGACCAATGTTTGGTCAGCTCCTGTACATGTATGCTGTAAGAATATTGTTTGAACTCTTGACTCTGCAACCTGGCATCCTACAACATGTGATGACAGGAGTGTCAGGTGCAATGGGGGCTGTTTGTCAGACTTGATTCTGGTGGCCCCTGGTATGGGTGACAGTAGACCCTTGTGGGACCATAACTATGGCCCATTGAGGGTACAGTAGACCCTTGTCAGTCCATAACTCTGGTCCATTGAGAGTTTAGATTCCAGTTAACAGGCTGTGCTTGTTATACAGGTTAGATCTCTGCTGTATGTTAGCTAGGTGCCTTCTTCTAGTTCTAATAGTACTACAATCTTGTTGGATACTCTTCTGAATCACCAGAATCTCACATAATACCATTCAAGATTCAATATGCTCAGCATACTAGTTCTGCAACCAGATTGTTATCACTTTGAAAAGTTAATAAGAAAAAAACTGCTCAATCTTGATGAATTTGGTTTTTAAAAATGAAGCTGGGGAGGTTTCACGTTTTTGAGACAACACGATGCTCATTTTGATTTTGGCTTTATCTCTGCTCAGGTCTGCATTACCATATTCTGGCTGGGTCGAACTGCCAATCAGCTAGAATCCTATGCTGGCCCCCATCTCAGCTTGGACGCATTCGCCCCGTTGATTCACGGCTCCTCATCACTAGTCAAGGTGAGAAATTCTTTATCAGATGGTGTTTTTTTTATTGAAGGAACTGAGGTCAAATGTGGACAGACCCAACATAAGTGAATTTACAGAACAGAAACACCACTGAAATTTACATTTCACTTCATTGGTTTGACGAGACAACTTTTTCATTCATCATTCATCAACTCCATCATTTGTTTTAGCAGAGGATAATGATTTACTGTATAAGTTTGCCAAGTTAAACTGAATCAAGCAATTAACAAGTTCATTCATCCGTCCCAAACACATCTTACGATTTAGAAAAGAATTCTTGCATTGAACTTGTTTATTTAACAGTGACAAGTGATGACATGTAACTGTGACATTGATGACATCATGTTCCTAAAGGAAATGTTTTGTATCATTTGCAAACATCAAAAAAACTAAACTACCGTACTGAATTATGAAATACCTTAATTAGCAAGCATCCTGTGAAATCACGACATCTGGTGTGCTGTGGTTTTCAAGAAAAGTTGAATTTTGTATCAACTAACTACATTTAGTAAATTAGGGGCAGTGCTTGAAAACAGTCAGGTTTTTTCCAATGATTGCCGGCTGGCAATCATTGGAAAAAACCTGACTGTTTTCAAGCACTGCCCCTAATTTACTAAATGTAGTTAGTCCACATTTTATGTTTTATGTTGCAGTGCAGTTACACATCGATAAATTGGTGCAAGCCAACTAGTCTGGTTTCTTAACCTGATAATTCCCTGACTTCTATAAATTGCTCTACTTTGTCTAATGGAAGTCAAGGAACCCGACAACAAGAACAGCATTTAAAAAAAATGTTTTTGCATCAATGAGAAATTTTAAACGGGTCAGAATCACAATATTCACCATAAAATATGAATCCCTCAACCCATCTATTTTCGAAAATTACAGCAAAAACAAATGGTGTATAAACTTGTCTAGGCTGTCTCGAAGAGGAAGATATTATGAAGAATATGAAGAATATTGATAATTGGACCAACACAATAATTGATTGGTATCAAGGCATATTGACGGGAATCATCTGTAATGGAGCAAGAAATTCCTGGGTTTACTTTTGAAGGAGAATTGTGTATCCTAACTACTATGACTAAATGGAAACGTTTTTGTTTTTTCATTTATACAGGGCTTGCACGTCTCGCCAGATAACGCAAGCAGTGGCGTGTCTTCCTGGGCCAGCGGCACCAGCACCAACAACAACAACAACTTCCGCTCCAGTCAGGGTTACCACGACGACGTCTTCACCTCGGATGGCATAGACCTGACCAGCATCGCCCCCGAGAGATACACGGAACCCCAATGGAAGCGCGATCTTAGGCGAGAACTGGATAGCTCCGTGCCAGGATTGTCAGATTACACCGACAGCGTTAATACTGGGACCAACAAGCCGGTCCTGAGAATGGACGGCAGCTCGCGGCGCAGACCGCCACCCGTCGCGGCCAAGCCGCTGCACGCACGCAGCAAGAGCATGCCGGAGAGGTCCAGCTTGCTAGAGCGGCAGAACTCTGTGGAGGATGAGGATTCACAGTCGTACCGCAGCGGCTCGTCCGGCGATCCGATGAGCCCCACGACGTACGACGAGTTTGTGAAGGGTAAAGGAATGATGCAGGAAGATCGGGAAGTATGGATGTCGGTGAGTGAGTAATTGGCTTCACAACGGAAAGTGTGAAAACACTGTTGTACAGTTTTTTTAAATGCAGGGAAATTGTGACAAACAACGGGAGGTGGCTATAGCCGCGGCCAGCTAATGTGCCTGGAATGCTTTGGCCAGCTGTGCTTTCTTGTAGAATACGTTTAAGGCAGCTGTACGCTCAGTCCAATGTGCAGTGCAACTATTAGACAAAGGCTTCTGTGCAGTTATGTATGTAATCTGGTGCAGTGAGGAAAGGGACGCTGATACAATGTATACCGGCTTTGAGGGGTTAAATAGGTCATTGTTTTGAATTCAAATACACTATAAATGTTTGTGAGAAAGTCTTCATCAACCATCATTCACCGTATCCAAAATAAGTATTATTTTGTGTAGAAGCAAAAGCGTTTTTTACCTCAAATTACGGGGTGCAAAACCGGTGCCCAGTTTCCGTTGACTGTGTTGTCTGCGTTTGAAATTTGTCTTGCATGATCTGATGTGTGATTTTGATTTTGGTGTTTTTTTGTTAGCATGCTTAAACCCCCAATTTCTTTATTATGTGTGTCTGTGTGTGTCCCACTTTAAGATGGCTGATACTACTTCCACAGTGGTGTCCGTTCAGCGGGTGAGTCTTTATCAATCGCCGTTCATCATCTCGGGATCTCATGGTGCATTAACAATTAATCAAATCATGCAAATAACCAAACAGTACTAGAGTAGCTTGATAGCACTTCTAGAATGTTTAACTTAGACCAATATTAGTAGTACATCTTCGCACTGTAGATTTCCAAATAAATAACTTTTCATATTGGAGGTTATAGTTTCCCTACCCTGTCTAACTACCGGTACATGTTTCCACTTTTCATTCTCTGAGACCTAATATGTATATTAGGCTGTGTCCAATTTACTTGGCTATGGCTACAGTATGTGAAGTGGCTGCAGCCGCTACCATAGACTCGTGTGTAGTTTCAAGCCCCAGCCAAGTAATTTAGACATTGTCTAAGTCACAGTACAGCATTTGCACCTGATAAAATCCGTACATGCAGTTTACAACACTAGACTAGTCTCCAAAGTCTTTGGAAAAAAACGTGCAATATAGCGAGATTAGTGCACCTTTCAACTGCGTTAATTTCTGAAATCACTAATTCCTTGAGCAGCATAGTCCCATTTTAGATTACATCCTGAACCTGATTGACTGCACTACATTTGTACACAACTGTACTACATTTGTACACAACTGTACATTGCAAGGAATGAGAGAATAGAGAACACAGGAAGTACCGGTACAACATGATTGGAAACAAAATGATTGATGTTACATCCTTTTGGCAACTGAGACATGGTTTCGGTAGTTAGTCAAATTGGCTGCAGCTTTGGATTTGTTCACCATGCAGACTAAACTTGATTTAGACAGTTAGCAGGTTTAGCAGCTTAATGTAGGCACCAGACTCTATACATAGTGAAAGGCTGTGTCTGCAAGCACAGCATTTTGTGCAAACACATGATGCAAGTGATGATGTATAGATGTCGCAAATGCAATACAAATCAATTCTGCAGAAGCATGTAGGTTTGTAAGACATGTTAACTATGAACACTAATAGTAGAGTAGAAAATATACTTTATGTACCACGTGGTCAATTGGTAACCTTAACAGATCTGCAAAAAAATACACGTGCCTGTAAATTGTAATCCTTGAACACATTTTGTCTAAGCTTGTCATTGCTAACACAACTTTTAACCTTTTAAGGTGCTTCCCTCAAGAGGATTTTTTTCCTTTTTAGCGCTAACGTATGCAACTCTATTAAATTACATTTTGCAGCCAAAATGTTCATTAAACTGGGACTTTGTAAGTGAATTTGAAAATAAGCCGTCAGAAGGACAATGTGTAAATAATCTACAACAATCAAGTTAAACTTATTCGCTTCTTTTATCTTTTGGTAACACAAACAGTTACATTTATTTGATAAAATAAATCTAACTTTGCCTCGGATCACGTGTGTATTCTTTGACCAAAGTTGCCGTACAGGTAAATGTATTGCACATTATACCTGTCACACCAAAAACTCCAGCTTGCAAAATTCTTATGCATGAGAAAAATTCAATAGAGTTTCTCATCAGAAGAATAAGTTGGCCAATTCAATTTAGACAGGAGGAAAATATTCACAAGCTGAAACCATTCACAAGCTGAAACCGCATCGCAGTGCTTTGAATTTCTGAAATATCTAAACAACTCCCCAGTTGTGCAACATCATCCAGATCCATTAGTCAACATCATCCAGATGACAGTGAACAAGATTTTTGTTTAGGAAGTGAACTTTGTTCATATCTCGCGTCCTGAGTTCTCAAGTCAAGAGGCGACATAAACGGCGTTTGGTGGCACATCACAAACATTTTCTGCTGACCCTAATGCCATTACAGTCACTTGACCATCCCTGTCTCTCGCTGTAATCAATTTACTTAAATAGCTACTAACATTAATGTAATTAGGCGGCATGTATTGGATTAATTCATAACGTGGGGTATTTGGTTAAGCTGCATCAGTTAGTACGAGAGACAACTCTCGTGTAGAGTTTAAGGGACTGAACTACAGAGTCACTGATGTGTGAAATAGCTCATGATATTTCTGCAAGCAGTTTTGTCGGCAAGATGATTGCAGTACAGCATGCAGGGTTTAAAGCTACTTCTAAAGCTACCCGGTACATGTCTAGCTATTTCTGTTGTCAGCAAGTTCCATGCAGTTGTATGTCAAATAGAGTACATGTACAGTACATGTAGGTCTAGATGAGAGATGCAGACATATTGTCAGAGATCTTTCATTTGCTAATGCTGCATGCACTATACTAGTGTAGTCTTCAACTAACACGGATTTGCTTTGAAATTATTGACAAAATAAATCGCTACCGGTAAGCTGATACAATTTTGCACAAAATGTAACAACGAGAATCATTTCATGGTGGTGATGGTCGATTAATCTCTTTACATTTCATGCGATTAATTATTGTAAAATTAGTTTCATATAAATATGGTGCTGTGTACAATTAAATATAAAACTCTTTACCATTCTCTCTTTAACCCTACATTGTAACTCTTTAAACTCCCTTTTTTCTTACACATAACCGGAATCCTGCAAAATCTTGCAATTCCAAACTGTTAAAACTCCATGTAACCTAATACATGTACCGGTACCTGCAAAATCCTTCCATGATATTTATTACTAGTGACCACTGCCTGAATCCTGCAAAATCCTGCAGTGGGTTTACAATTTGAGCGATTCACAATACCTAGAAGCTGCCGTTGGAGGCGCAAATCCTGCTATGTCTGCAGTGCATCATGGGAAAAAGTCGGCATCAGTTTGAAAAACGGTATTCATTTTACATGAACTCATAATTTGTTTACGTCTTTTTGGACGCGCACGATTAAAGTTCCAATTTTTTTCTGCAAATAACAATGTTTTAATCAACGACGCTTCCGGATACATTTAAGTTTGTGTAGTACCGCGCGTGAACAATGAAGAATAGATATTTCACTACAGTATGATATACGGAAGAAGTCGACCGTAAAGTTTAAAAGTGGTTCTTTTGAGTCAAACGCTTGGTGGCGCACTGCATTGTGAATCGCCCGAATTGAGATACCCAGTACAAACAGCAGCCAAGCGTGGAACAGCTGCTACATGCCCTATTATAACAAGGGTCTGCACACATGACCCTCCGTATGCAAACATTTTCTATCCCTGACACATACATGTACATGTACTGGTACATGTACATGTACATGTTAGTAACTTACACCTTGACTGAAGCTCTATAGAGATTGTGCATAGAGCACGAGCAGTGTAAAAGTACAAAGTATAACCTCTATCCCTCAATCTTACAAAATCATCCAGCATTAGTTTAAGCCTTATGACATGGAATCTGCATTATCCTCCAGTGGCAAAAAATGCCCTCAATCCTGAAAATTCTTCCATTGCATCAACTTCCAAGTGACCTTCATCCTGCAAAATCCTGCAATTTGCAAAGAGGATTTTGGAAGATCTGGGATGGTTCAGGGTTAACCACTTAAGATGAAAATTCAGCTGAAATGTTGGAGGTAAAACAATTCTTTGCATTTGTACCGGTGTCTCGCACTTAAAAAACAACTATTCATTGTGTTTGGCTTGGTGTTACAATTATATAATCTCACCTGAGTTTGTAAGGTGTGCTAGAGGTGTAAAAACAATTATATGAAACTGAAAGTGAAATTCAAGGCCTGACGTTTCTGATTGGATGATTCAGACATGATTACATACCTTAATTTGTACATCCCGAAATATTTGCATACCAAGTTTGACCCCAATTGCACTTGTACTTCCAGACAAAGAGGGTCTTAAAAACTGAACCTTTAATATGACGTCCCATGCCACCCGATGACGTCATCATGGTGGCACATTAATTCATATAACCTGTAATACCTGCATACCAAGTTTGACCCCAATCAGACTTGTACTTTATTCCCTTAAATCAACGAAATAAAGAAGAAAGTTCGAACGAAAACAAGGGCTGTTTCGGCTGAATTGCCGAAACAGCCAATTGTCATCAGTTAAAGAGTTTTGGGTCAGAGTTCTCAATGGTTTTACCCAGTGCATAATCTTTGGACCTCTTCATGCTTACAGGATCTGTTGTACACTTGTTATAATTTAAATGGACGTTTTGTGAAAGAACAGGCTACATATTCTGAAAGAACAGGCTACATATTCTGAAAAATAACGTACTTGTGTAAAGGCCACGAAAACTGTGATTTTGTATCCTGGTAAGAATACAAAAGGTAAGAAATATATCAGGTAAGAAATATTTTTCTTTGCGGTATACCGGTATATGTATGTGCTACTGTTTTGTGTTTTCCAAAGGAATCTGTTTGTTTTAACTGTGGCGTTTTTACACAGTTGGCTGTCCATTACGGTGTTGGTTCATTATCCAGGTAGGTACTAATATGCAGAACATTGCATGTTGTAGCTACGCTGTGCCCCAAAGCAGTTCTGGTTTGTACAATTAATGGTGAGAGGTTCGCATCCACTTTACGTTTGGTTTGGTTGGTTTTTTTTGCTCAGAGTTTGGATTCCTGGAAGTCACGTCGCCGGCGCGCCACTCATTCTGCCTTGGAGAGGAAGGCATCCAGGGAAGAGGTTGAGCAGACCGAGCAGTCTAGACAGAGAAGACGCAGCAAGACATACCAGGAGATGATGCAGGAAAAGTAAGTGGGTCTGCCAAGAGTGTTGGCTGATGGAGATATTGGTCTTTTAAATAAGCTTAAAGTTGGTGTTTCTGATTTTTAAATTGAATTGATAATTTTCCAGCATTGTATTTGTTATGAGCTTTCGAATAAGACACCCCACAAAGAAAAATAGTAGGGTCCCAGTATGTATGCACAACTGAACTGAAACGCGCAATGATAAAAACCCAACTTTTTAACAACGTGTAAAGGCATGCCAATGCAAAACAAAAATCACATTCGGAAAAGAAAATCAAAATTTTTAAAAAGGGCTGTGGTGCAAGTGCCCTTGGGCAAGGCACTTTGTCACTCTGTCACACTGCTTTTCTCCACCCAGGAGTACATGTAAATGGGTACCTGTGAGGATTAAGATGGTTGTTATTAGCTGTTTTTTGCTGGAAATGGCAGCATTGAGCTGTATACTCCCAAGGGAGCTGGTATTTGAAATCTTTTGTGGGCCCAATGACCGGGGTAAACCTCCCTTAAAACTTCTTAAGCTCGAAAAGGCATCGCTTTAAAACATTGGAGGGAACCAAAAATAACAATACTCCAGTGGGCCTCATAATTTATCACTTGCAATTTTAGCTGTTGATAGATTGGAAACCCTTGAGATTATCTTGACAATCCAAAGTCCTCCAGACTTGGCAAGACTCAAAACAGAAGATAACCTTTGACCCCACTGGGTGGTTTAAGTTGGCATAACTCTCAGGTGTTTGTTTTAGTAGGAACGAGGGGGGGGGGGGGGGGGGGGGGTGGGAAGGGGTGGGAAGGGGGGTGGTGACAATGATCATTTCTTTGCCAATTTATACTACGGTATAGGGACACATTGACTTTTAACTCCTAAACAAAAACCAAGTAGATGCATCAGCAGTCCTTAAATGTTTGGCTGCATTTGTGTCATTAAAGCGTCGGGCAGTGGTTCTTATGTTGTTGTTTTTTGTGTGATCGCCATCCGGCGATCGTGATTTTTATAAAATTTAATTTTTCGGAACAATTACAGTATATTTAGCGCAATCAATTTGTTGGATGCCTACAATCTTTATTTACTTTCAAATAAGTAAGATATTTTTTAATAATTCGCTAGCAAAAATATTTGATATCGACAAATGGTGTATTCTACCTTTAAATTGCCTTGGCAATGGATGATACCGGTATACATGATGATGTTTTCCTATTCGAGAATTCCAAACGTTTTTGTAATTCAAATATTTATTTTAAGGAGGGGAATTGAAACTTTAAACTTTGGCCTTTAATGTTCAGTTGAATTACATATGATATACATGATAATGTTTTCCTATTTGAGAATTCCAGACAAGTTTTTGTAATTCAAATATTTATTTTAGGGAGTGGAATTGAAACTTTAAACTTTGGCCTATAATGTTCTGTTGAATTATTAAAAAATTTTATTTACAAATTATGAAAAGTAAACCTGGGATTTCTTTAAATTACTTACTGCAGGTGATTCATGCATTGTTCATATTTGATTGTTGTACAGGCAGCTAGTCAAAACCATCGACACTGGCCGTAAGGAGTACAAGAATGGTCATAATTCTAATGTCTTGAGCCTCCATTTCTTTTCTGATTTTGCATCCCAGGGAGAAACGGGAGAAGATCCTGATGAAGATGGCCACAAAGAACAAGTCATTGGACGCCGAGGATATCGTGCACATTCTCACCAAACCCTCGCTGTATGAAGAGGAAATACAAGACGTGCCTGAGGTGAGTTAGGAAATCCCGACAAACAAATCTTCCACTTCTCTTGCCAACCTTTCTCTCTCTCTCTGTCTGTCCTGGTCATGTATGGGAGTTTTACCTGTGAAGGGTTTCTGGGAGGTATTATTTGAAAGGCTGTAAACTTGCTCCTTGCTTGAAGGCACTCTTGATCATTATCAGTGGAGTTTGCATTGGCACGAGTTTTGATGATTTGATGCGATGATGAACTTTGCGTAGACGCATGCCGAGGATTGTTTAGGGTACGTTGATACGCACTGGTGCAATTTTGCAAGGAGTGGGTACCGGTCTTGTTGATGAAATGCACCTACAGGATGTAACCTCAAGAAGGTCGGGAATGAGTCTTAAATTTAAATTGGTCGGAGTTCATTGGGGGGGTGGGGGGGGGGGGGGGGTTGTGAATTGTGAAAAATATACTTTGTGACTGCCTTCCAGATTGTAATCACTTTGCCCAGTGGTTTATTTGCGCATTACTTAAAGAATTGAATCTGGGTCAAATGCAAATTACCTGAGAGGTCATCCTGTCGGTCGGGTCAACTTGGGGGTTGTACATAAACTTGTTTCTAGAGGAAATTAGTGGGTGTGTTTTAGAGTTCTGGTCATAGGGTTTATTAATGAATGTATTAATTTATGTTGGTGCAATTTTTTCCATCACGCATTACTTAAGTATTAATTTGTATCAATTGGTGCTCTGATTCTAAAACCCTTTAAATTGGAGAAATAATTTGACTGAACCCTTTGTTCAAACTGATCAGTTTGTTCAAACTTATCAGTTTAATCAGCTGGTTTAATCACCTTTCTAAATTAATTTAAACTCTGGCTTTTACTAGGGATCATGGCAATCATTGCAATCATTGCTTTGACAACGCATTCATTAAAAAACAACAACATGATCATGTGTTTTAACGCATCATTGCTTCATGTTCATGGCAGTGTGAGCATTCTAATTCATGATCAGACTTCAACATACATGTACCGGTACGGTTTGCCTCATAAATGAAACTAACAATCGGGTAATTTTGTTAAGGCGATACCTTGTCATTCTTGCAACTCCTTTGAAAACTGCAATTAATGACTTTCTATTTATTATTTTCCGTTCTTCATTGAAGAACTTCAATTGTGAATGACTTGATGTGAGTTTAATAAGTCGCCGCTGAAGCGTTGGATATTTTGTTTTATTCCAATTTGATTATTCGGGTAGGCAGCTTTCTTGTATGGAGCATTAAAGGGTTTTTGTATTTGGAATTTTGTAAAAAATGTTAGTTAATATTGTTGGTGGCTTTTTTGGACTCGGTTTTAACAAGCAGTGAAGGTTTATTTCACTGTCATTTATGATAAAAATGTATGAACATATAATGTAGGTTGACGGTAGATTCCTCTGCCAGAATATAGGGTTAGAGTTAAGTTTTTATCAGGTTACGTGATGAAGTGTAAAGTTTGTGATTTTGATTCCAAGGATTTTTCTGTGTGTATTTTTAATGTGTTCTGTGGTAGAGTTGGTGAATTGATGCATGGTTTCTGTGAACATCCAAGGGTTACTGCATTCAGTAGTAACAGCTATCTGGAAAACTCATTATGGTGTTTACAGTGATACTGTCAAGTTATTCATTGTTAAAGGTAGGATACACTATTTGCAAATCTCACAAATTGTTACTACAAATTTATTTAGAAATATCTTATATATATTTGAAAGTAAATAATGATTCTAGGCATCCAGCAAAATTATTGCGCTAGATATCCTGTAACTGTTTTTTTAAAAATGAGAAAAAAACAACAAAAAACTGCCTGACGCCGGTTGGAAACAAACGCTGTTTTTGTTGCTTATTTTCTTCGCATTCATGATTGTAAAACTTCGGACAGGTCAGTTAAACTATACTTATTATAAAATACATGTACAACTCCCAAATCCACCCATTCCTGATATTTCAAGCAATTACTAGTTGTGTATCCTACCTTTAATTCATATAAAAAACAAGAAATATTAAGATTTGCAACTTTTTAAAATTATTGTATTTTCTTGATGTGTCGTCAATTATGTAAAAATCTAACATTTCACAGGGTCTACATTTTCACACACAGAATATCGAAGTCTCCAATAATGTAAAAAACCAAAAAATACTGCCTTCAACTATATTTGTATTTAAAATATCATCTATATTTTAATGATAATTGATGATCAAACAAGCATTTTGTTTTTTTGCGACTTTGTAACATACATTATTGCACACAATTATGCCCTTAGATAGCACACAGAACAGGTAAACAGTTTTATGTACTTGAATAAATATTGAAAATTGATGTGGTTTGAATTTAAAAAAATCACACCTTTTGTATTCAAGGTAAAGCCAAAGAGAGAAACAAAAGAGGGAAATGAATCGTGAAGTAGTTCAAATCTTTAGCTTATGTGAAGACTGATCTGTATTAATACATAAGTGACCTGCTCCCACAAAACCCAGACATAAGTTTCTATGGTTTTTTTTAAGTGAGATAATGTTATTTCTATTTAGTACACTTCTTCAGCTTTTAATTGGTACCACTACCAAAACCACAATAATCTATGGAAAATTCAATGTATTTGGGAGATAAATTACCACTTTTATTACCACAAACAAATGTATGATTTTTTTTACTTTCTCATTATAAAGTAGATTTTTTTAAACTGAGGGTTAAAGTAAACATATTAAAGAATAAACAAATAACGAAAAACAAAAATCGATGTCCGTCAGATTTTTCACTCCATTTCAACTTTGACGAGCTGTATCTCGAAATAGCCTGTGTGACTTATGTCGGGTTTCATAGGAGCGGGTCACATATTATTTGTAAATGACAATATTTCTATTATCAAATGGTTCAGTCAGATTGTGATGGTGACGAAATGGCAAAAACTAGATGAATTGCCAGTACATTCCAGTAAAACCTGGTTGCGGCTGTTGTTGAACATCCAAATTTGCCCCCACATTTAGTTTAAGCTGAAGTTTTGACATCAGAAACAATTGTCTTTGATAATGTGAAAAATCAGTGTTTACAAGAGGTGCATTTGTGGAATATTTCTTTAGGAAATGTCTAGGCACCAATAAATTGCAATATTCATGTTAAAGGGCTTGCAAAAGCCTTAGGTTTTACATATAGGTTTCAACGTGAAACATGTAACTGTTTTGATGTTGAATTGTAGAAAGAATAATTATTGACAAGCATCCCTGATCCTTTATTTTGTGACTTTAGTTTTTGAGCCAATCAATATTTGTAAGGCTTTTCCTCCGGATGTTGATGATAGTAAAGCATTACAATGTATGTCCCATTACAAGTTTCATCGGTGTATCTACAAAAGAATTTCTGTCTTTAGATTTTTGGTCAGACTGTCTTGTGTCTCGGCAAGATGAACAAATCCGGATGTTTTTTTTCTAGCCTTCTGCGTCCTTTGATGTCATTATCTAAATTGGTTTTTTTTATTTGCAAGATTTCTGTTACAACGGATAGTGTTTTGGGTTTTTTTTTTTCAGTTTATTTCCCCTGGTTTGTGCATATTTCAGCTGTCCTGTCTGTGTTTTTTATTTGTTTTTATTTCACATGTGTTCCTCTGTTTTCTGTGATTTTTTTTTTCAATTTTGAAAGGGGGGGAGGGGGCACAAGTTTTTGTCTTCAATATTTGTTTAACGACACTGACATTTTTTCTTTTTTAAATAGCTTTATTTTCATTTGTGCATGCTGTGTTTGTTTTCACCCCTCCACATTTTTCCCCAAACCCAGCGACGGCCCCGGTCTAAGTCCATACCCGGCAATTACAAACTGGGGGAGTCTAGCTTCCCGACCTTTGACACAACTAACCCCCCTCACGACACCCCTGGTTCCCCCCCTCTGAGCCGACAACCCCCTCCCGGTGTCTTCCCCAAGCCCAAAGTCAGGCGGAGTGGTGTCGGCAGTGCTTTTGCCCCTTACCAGCGAACAGACAGTGTCAGTATTAAATTATTCACATGGCTTCTCTAAATTTCATTTTTCCTTTTTTTTTTTTTTTTTTTAATATCACAGCTATTTTTCTCTCTCTCATATGGCGTTACTAACATCATCATCATGGGGAAAAGTTATATTGGATTTTGCTAACTGTAGATGTTGTAGAGTAGGCGAAAGGTTGAAGGTTCAGTTCAGTCAAGATGCAAACTATGGCCAAACAGTAGATTAAAAACTAATAAATTTGATGCCAGTCTTTTGAAAACATGGACAATTTTGGGCACAAAATATGCAACATTAACAGTGCATTCTTGAATAAAAACTGTTGAACGTCACATTGTGAATGTTTGTTTTCATACAAACTGGCAGTGAAGCTGTGGGCTTGACTTTTCAGTCATTAATCTTCCTTTTTTTGACATAGCATCAGTGACTGAATTTGACCTTGAACCTCTCAACAATAGCCTGGAACCCATCCTGCATTATCTTTGATGTTATAATTCACATGTAGACTGGATTGCTCTTTCAATTCATTCATGTAGTAGGATCATCATAACTTATCAATCATTTTGTCTAAAGTGAACTGCATTTCTCTGGGTAAAAACAAATTGAAACAAAAATAGCACAACTTCATATCACAAATGTACTCGTCTAATAATTTCAAAATCAAGCAATGCAGTCATATTGTAATTTGTTGAGTATGCCAAATATCTGTCTCAAATTTGGTTACCCAAAAGTGTAATTTTCTGCTTGTCCAAATATATTTGTACTGAAATGAAAAGAAAAAAAATCTGTTGATAAGAAGAGATAAATTCCATGTTATGCTATACAATTCTGAACAGTTGATCAAATTGTTTTAGATCTTCTGAATATTGTGGAGTTGCCCACAATGATTTGCTTGTATGCCATTGTTAGTTGCATTGTAGATTCAACCATTGTTTATCACTCATATAGCATTTAGTTATGTATTCGTTGACTAATACAATAAAGCCATTCATAAAATGTAGATAATAGATAGCATTTCTTCTTTGAAGCACTGCTTTTGAAATAAAATCAATTTCTTCAGTCAAAATAAAAGTTCAACGAGTAGTGCTTTTTTCTATTTGTCATCGGAAAAAGATACACTTGCATGACATTTCTGCGACGATTGTACAAGACCCTGTAAAACACCTTAACCTCCAAAACTTTGCAGAAATGTTCATTATTTTACTAGTTCCTTATAAATTACTTGTTCTGTAGGTCTTTAAAAAAATATGAGTTGCTGGTAGCTAGGCATTTAGATTAACACTGCACTTGAATGGAATTTCCGTTAACACTTTAGCAGATGAAAATGTCAGACATTCCTTTAGCATGCTGAGAGTTCTTGACAACATAAGTTGCCTATCCGAGCTTGGTAATGAGACAGAGTGTACATCATTGATGAACTGATGATGAATGAATGCCAAGGGATTTGACATTCTTGAACTGCCAAAGCATTTCCTAAATACACGATACCTTGAACTGTGGAAATTGTATACACTGGAACAAATTATAGGGGAAAATTACTAACTTGTAGACAACTAAATAAACTCAAACTCAACTAAAAAAGCTCAACTAAAAAAAGCCAGGGAGAAGACTTTAAAAACAGCATTCCCCCCCTTCCAAAAGAAATAACTTAATAAAAACAATCTTAATTTCTAAGCCCCAACTTGACAAAGGATTTAGGAGACTGCTTTATAGTGTAAGTTGTTCTTTTTTAAGTAAATGCCACTTGAAATGTACATACCAAGTAGATTTTTTGTCATGGAAATCTCCGTTATTTTAAGATAAAATTCACTCCACCCTCCATACATGTAACTTGCAATTTGTTCACACCATGGATATGTTTGAAACAAAACTCCACAACAATCACTATTGAAGTAGACTATGCATAAGTATAACAAGAATTTGCTGAGTACATAACTAGCAACGACAGAAATGTAAAAGTATTTTGATTCGTCACGGCTGTTTACTAAATTACTTACTGACATAGAACTGGTGTGCAGTGAATTCACTTTTCTTCATTGGAGCCTAACAAATCATCCCCCCATGTGCACAACTAATTCTGTATACTAATTAATCACAGCAACATGTAACAGCTTTGTTAAAGATACCGATAGTTACTGCAAAAAGATGAACTCCCGTGATTATTAACGATTAATGGTTTCGCATTAGACAACTCGGAAAATCATTTTGTTGAATGGGCAATTCATTCTGCAGTTTTTGTTGGGGCAATGTTGCCAACATTTATTAACAACATACAGACTCCAGCAAGTTTATCGGCAAATTTGAGCAACAAATTTATTTTCATAAATGTGCCATGTTTATCTAGAACTTGAAAGTTGTGCTGCCTGCAATACTCAAATTGGAGAAATTGTATTTGTGAGCTCGACCAAACCCTGCAAAATCGCTTTTTGTACATGTACAAACTCAACTCCGAGAACTTCCATCTACCACAGAAAATTGATAATTTTTTTCCTGTGCCTAATGGCTTGCATATTGAGTGCCATTCTCATTCACTAAGCAACGCCAGATGTATTTGTCATTACTGCCTCTCATACCATTAGCGTTCATCAGAATTGAGGGCCGCATTGAAGTCAAATCATTCCCACAATCTTAATTAAAATATGAGGAACAAAATCAATTGAAAAACACAAAATAAGTGTTTAACCAGTTGGCGCTGGGATTGTTTTGACAGTGACCGGGCCCAGGCATGGTTTTTCACAAACCTCGAACCGAGACGGGTTTAGGCACACCCTGATATTTCCACCCTTACTCACTGCAAGCCTGTCTGTGGGTAGCACACCCTGATATTTTTTTTGGTTTCGCTCGCTGCCAGCCATTTGTTTTGAATTCTGAAAAAAAATTGCATGTACATACGCTTCATCCGACATGAGCTGGTTTAGCAACGCAAGTGTTTTGGTGATCACAGCGCTGAGTGCAGTCAGCTTCAAAGGTTCCGATTAATTGTTTTCAGTATTTGAATAAAGTTGACTGCAACTAATCATTTCCGCACATTGTTTGTTGGATTGGGCAGATGCTCGAATTGGACTCTTAAAAAAAAGTTGCCTTTTTGGTAAAACATTTCTTTTGAAAGGATGCGGTCGGGCTTGACAAAATTTTGCATATTTCATGAAAAGCAAGAATATTGGACACAGATGTTTGGTGAATAATATATTTGGTTTGATATTCAGTTGCACAGCTGGAAGACATGATAGTCTGTACATGTATGTGATGAAAACTAGCCAAATTGGAAATGTTCTAGATAGGTTGGCGTCGGAGAATTTGCTCATTGCCGAGACTTTTACTGGTTTCTGGATGTACATGTATTCATGTTCCAATTTTGCACAAAGAAATTTTTCAACAATACTAAGTTATCCTACACGGAGTTCACCTTTTTTTCAAATTTGCATGAAAATTCTGTGATATAATGCACAAACAGCGTGGACAAGGTGTCGGAAGGGAGGCAACCCAGAGCTATCGACGAGTGGACGGCTTCACAGACCTGCGGCCGGGACATGTGGAGCCCATGACGTTCCGAGAAAAACTTCTCCGCGATCGAGACCGGGAGGTGGGCCTGTCGGCCCAGCAGCGAGATTCCAAATCATCGGCCCGCCTGCCACAGAAGAAACGGCTGAGCTTGGGCATTATGGGAAGGGTGGCTGCGTTCAACAAGGGTGAAGGGGAGGAGGAGCATATGGCTAAGCCGCAGCCTCCCAAGCCTGCCCCCAAACCGGTAAGGCTGAGAGTGTGTGATGAAATGAGTAGAAAGGGGCCAAGTTAGCCACAGTAGTAGAATTCCTAACCCTAACCTTTCCAAAAAGTGAATGGATTATGATGGACTTGGGCCATACCAGGAGGCCAAAATCACTGCTGTGGTAATCTGATTGATTTTGTATTTCGTGCAGAACTATTGTTACAATTTTACCATGTATCAACTATAACCCCCACTTCGGTGGTATGGTAGTTTAAAGGTAGGATACATACCAAAAATATTTACTACCGAATTATTAAGAAATATCTTACTCATTTGAAAGTAAATGTTGATTCTAGGCATCCAGCAAAATGATTGTGCTAGATATCCTGTAATTATTCCGAAAAATAAAATTTTATAATGAAAAATTCGCGATCGCCGTCTGGTTTTTCGTGCTTTTCTCGGCATCCATGATAGTAAAACTTCGGACAGCTCAGTTAAACGATATTTACTATAAAATACAACCCCCAAATCTACTCATTCATAATAATTCAAGTAATGACCAATGGTGTTTACTACCTTACATTAATCCATGTACACATAAGAAGCGGAGTGAGTGATGAATTTTGCAAGTTTGGTTCAGTATTTAGTAAAAGGCAGTTACATGTAGGTTAATTTATATTTTAGTGGTGTAAAAGGCTAGGGTTAATACACTTGTACCAATAACCTTTTTTTTCTTTTTTTTTTGGGGGGGGGGGCAAAATAACTTGATTGTATACACATATTAGCCTTGTGGCACCTCAGTTTTGAGTTGTAGTGCAAAAGCAAGATACGGAATGTGTATTTGATGTGGTAGTTTTTGTCTTTGAATTTTCAACTGGAGTGGTGCAAGGATTTTTAACACTTTGAAAATTAAGTAGTGCTTCAAATATGCAATGTACAAACATAACACACGTTAAAGGGACATTGTATTTTTGTTATCGTTAGTGAAACAGCAAAAGTGCTCAAAATATATATAAAGGTGCTTGGCAACGAGCCGGATGAAGATTTTAGCTTTGTGAATGCTGCATATTCCAAGAAAAAAATATTTTAATATTTCAATTTTAATTCAAAATTTGCTGAGTCACAATATAAATTGCGACCACAATCTGCGTTAAGGGTGCGTTTTCAGCCAGCGGATTGCAGCTACTCACGTCTCACACACTGAACAGACCAATAGTAGAGTCAACGCGTGCGCTGCGCATACATTCGAACACTTGCGCGCACTATTTGCGGAAATGTCAAAAAGTGTGTCTCTGAGGCGCAGATTTGTTAAATGGCATTCTTTTGTTATTTTCTCCAAAATGACAGCATGCCAGACAGAATAATTTTACAGGGAGTTCTGAATCATTAATATTTTTACAATAAGTAAGATTTTCAACAGTATTTTGGTTAGTTACATTTTAGATAGCTGCAAAAAGTATATTTCCCCTTTAATAAGCCTCTGTAGGTGATGTCACTTTATTTACACTGTATGCGCTTTCTCAGGGGAGACGGCTTAGGACAAAGGTTTTGTAGTTCGAAAGAAAAGCACACAGGTAAACAAAGTGCGACATCATCAGTACATCATGCCTTATTGTCAAATTTTGTCAAATCAACATAGCTAAGCTTAAAATAGTTAACCTTAACTCCCTACCACTTTTTTCTTCCACATTACTGCCTAAATCCTGCAGTGGGTTTACCATTGAGCTACATGTATAAGGCAGGAAACAAACGGCTATGTACAAGTGCCCTATTACACACAAATGTTTCCTATCCTCGACACAAAACTAACACCTTGACTGAAGCTCTATGTGGAATATGCGTAGAGTGAGCAGTGTGAAACTACCAAGTACAAAACAACCAAAATCCTCCAGCATTAGTTTATCCTTATGACCTGGATACTGCATTATCCGCCAGTGGAAAAACACCCAAACGCCCTCAATCTTTCAAATTCCTCTGATGCATCAACTTCCAAGTGCCCTCAATTCTGCAAAATCCTGCATTTTGCAAAGAGGATTTGGGAGGATTTGGGATGGTTAAGAGTGCATTGCTTACAATTAAAGCAAGAGCAGCATCAAGTTACTAACCAGTTTATGCATGTATGTAACTTTGTAAATGAACAATTGTAATTAATATTGTTTTCTTAACATGGCTTTCTGTTGTTGTGTTCCTATGCATGTGTGTAATGGTTCCACTATTACACAATGTGATGACAGTACAAGTACATATCTTTGAGGAATAAATAAAGAGAAAAAAAAAGTACTTTTCAGTTTTCCATAACTTAACATTGCTGCAGTTGGTTTCTGCTTGGGTAGTATATTGTATAGGCTCATTTATTTGGAGATCAATACCAGTACCTTGCAGTGCATGGCTGAGTGTTCCCCATATCAACATTATGTCTGTGGTTGTGGATTTTCACGTTGGTATGCATGATTTTGAAATTTCGTAGCCCTAGGTGGATTCATACCTTACCCCTTTTTGTTCCCTTAGGAGGAAAGTTATCAACGATGAGGGCTATAAGTGTTATTTCCACATATGATAAACTTTCTTGTTTCCTTTTATTTCTTCAAATTGTTTCGATCACCCAAAAGGAGCCAGAATACACTGAGCTTATCATCAAAATGAAGCAGAGACCTAGAAATGAGGACGGATTTGGTTTTACAATTTTTGGCGGGGCAGACAGCGGCAGATCGATTGTGGTCACCAGCATCACACCAGGTTGAATTCACTTTTGTTTCTTCTTTAAATTCTCATTGTGTGATTCATTTGTAACATTCAAGTGTTCAATTACGTTTGATTTATCCCCTGATAAATTCATCAAATCATACCGTGCTGGGTGGCTTTGCGTGGTACAGGGAGTATCACCCAGACAGGCTTGTAGTGGTATAGTGTGAGGCCCAAAGACGTTATTGGAAAATTACTTTATCTCAAACAATCTTTATTGGAACAAAAAATATGAAAAGGTAAACAACAGGCCCCATTATCACGTTTTTTTAGTACGTTAAAAGAGGACCTTTTGTAC
This sequence comes from Crossaster papposus, assembly GCA_037893245.1. NCBI lineage: Eukaryota > Metazoa > Echinodermata > Asteroidea > Velatida > Solasteridae > Crossaster > Crossaster papposus. The sequence goes on along the minus strand of JBAIAA010000053.1, from coordinate 431,302 downwards.
TTTTATGTTTTTCGTCTTCACGTCTTCTGGCCTCACAGTGTAGAGATTGATAGATTAAAAACATCTAGTGATTGGTCGGAATAGTGTGTACATTTTTACGAAAGTAAGATCTTTCACATGTGACTGCTTCTTGATGTAAATTGTAGTCACAGTAATCTTGAAAAACCTAAATTTCCAAAATATGACACTGAGTATATCACTGAGTATACAGTGTAAATCCACGACGGTGAAGGGCAAAAAACTAATATTGAATTTACATCACCCGACGCAAATTTCATTTAATGAAACAAAATATGATGGTAAGATTGCAGAATGCTATTATAGACTGCAAACAGTGTACATCTAAAAGCACCTTAACGTTTTAAGATTCGATTCTGGCTACTTACATGTATTTAAAAGGACCACAGATACTAAAAACTTCTACACTGTCTACCCGTGTTACGTAATTTAATTCTGTCTTACCTCGAATCATGCGCAGGAAGTACGGCTGAACAATGTGAGCTGAATGTAGGAGATGAAATCGTGGCAATAAACGGCGAGACGACTAAGTTGGTAACATACGACCATGCCCTGTACTGCTTCAGTTCATCTGTCCTGGATGGAGAGCTGACACTGAGTGTGTATCGCTATGAAGACCTGGGTAAGGAAAAGCAAAGGTTGACATCAGTTTGAGCTTTTAGAAAGTAACTGTACATTTTACAGGTTTTCCATATTTGAGATTTGAAGGTTTGCATGGTAAAAAAAGGTAATAAGATATTTGTTTGCAGTAGCACTATGCAGTAAATCTCTTTGGTAAGTTTATGTGGTTCTGAAAGGAACCGGAGAGAACTAAACATTTCGGAAAGTATGCTCTGGGGGGGGGGGTATAGGGGTGGGGGGGTAGGGGTGGGGGGGGGGGGGGGGGTGGGGGGGTAGGGGGGTATATTGGGGTGGGGGGGGGGGGAGGTGCTCCAAGAACAACGAATGCACTTGACTCACTGTGCTAATAACAAAATAATTTAAAAAACTTGAAGCTAATAAGTAATGTCCCTCACTGTTGATTTGAATGCATCGTGAGAGGGTAGGCTGGCTGGGTCCATCGTTAACCAGTTCGCGCCGGATGACGTTTATAAACGCAAAGTTTTCCCCAAATTCAAAACGGATGACGCATAAACACGCCAAGTTCAAGTTCGGAAATGTCTGTCAGCAGCGAGCAAGGCCGAAAATGCGTGGGTGTGCTTCCCGGTACTATCGGCCTGAACCCGCTTCGGATCGAGTTTCGTTAAAAATAATCCCGCCCCTCGGCTCGGTGATTTTAAAATAATCCCGGCGCGAACTGGTTAAGGAGTTCCAGTCTCTGCAAGTTTGTTGGAAGAATGATGAGGAGATTTGACAGTAAGGATATCTAAATCAATGTCAAGGCAAAACTAAAGACGAAGCACAATTTGGCACAAAGTCTAATTGATGTTTGATTTTTGGTACAGGAAAGAGAGCTCGCAGTACTACAAGCACCAGAAGCACAGAGCGCAACCCGGCCACGTCAGACCCCTCAGAATTCTCAAAGCGCCGCGCCGTCTCGCAACCCACAGATCCTAGAAATATGTCTCAGGCAGCTAGGGCAAGGAAGATCCTTGAACAGATGAGGGAGGAGGAGCAACGGATGGAAGACTTAAGACGGGAGAGGGAGGAAGAGAGGATGGGTGTAGCAGTAAATGGGTTAGTTTTTAAGGACAATTTTGCAGCATCACAGATCATCACAAGTCAGTCACAAGTCGATCACAAGGTCATCACTGGCATTTTTTATAATTTGTATCCTCGGTCACTTATGACCAGTGGCCAATTTCATAGAGCTGCTAAGCACACAAATTGTTTAGCACCACAAAAAATGTTGCTCAGTAAATACAGGCTACCAGCCAAAACTCCATGTGCTTTTCAGGCTAAGAACTTGATTTGTAACCCTGTTTTTGTCCAACTTTAAGGAATCATTTTCATGCTCAGCAAATTGTTGAGCTTAGCAGCTCCATAAAATTGGCCACTGGCTTGTGACTTGTCTTGTGCTTGACTTGTGATTTATTGTGATTGACTATTAAAGCTCTGCAATTCCACCTGTACTTAAAGGTAGTATACACCATTGGTAATTGCTTTAATTATCATGAATGGGTAGATTTGGGGGGTTGTATTTCATGGTAAATACCGTTTAACTGACTTTTCCCTGAAGTTTTACAATCATGGATGCCGAGAAAAGCACGAAAAACAGCGTTTGTTTTCAACCGGGGTCGAGCAGTTATTCTTATGTTATCTTTGTTTTTTCGCTCTCGCCGTCTGGCGAGAGCGAATTTTTTTTGAATAATTACAGGATATCTAGCGCAATCCTTTTGCTGAATGCCTAGAATCATTATTTACTTTCAATTGAGTAAGGTATTTCTTAATAATTCAGTAGTAAATATTTTCGATATCTGCAAATGGTGTATACTACCTTTAAGCTAGTTCACCAGACTCATTTCATCGTTGTATTTTCCTGTGTGTTTTATCCATTTAGGAACCAAAATTGGAACCACAGTGACAACAAGCCAGATCCTTTGAGGGCATACTACAATGAGCCAGAGGTAATTTGTTTCACTCGGTCCTGTGTATACATTAATATTTTAAAAAGGATAAAACGGACATTAAAAATAATTATCTTGTTCATGTTACATGTATTAGTATTTATTATTCTTGGATGTTATTTCAAAATATACAGCTTTGCAGTCTTTAGGGTGTAATAAGGATGGAATTTTTCTTAATTTTCCTAAACTGCATCATTTATCTATTCCAAAAAAGAAGCAATTATTTCGTTGTCCAAAAATAGGGGATAATTTGGCATGCTGCATGAAAGGTCTTATAATTGTCAGTTGGTCAATAATTGTTGTAGTGGCTAGACTGTTGTATCCTGAATTTCACAATATACATGTATACTGCATGCTGATCTTTAACCCAATCCTTTAATATAAACAGCCCGAAGAACGACAACTAGGCGATGGTATCCCATCAGGCCTGGCTGACCCCTCTTTGTCCAAACCCAAAGACTCTGCCCCCTTCAGGGACACTGAGCAGACCTCAGTTGTCGAATCAGAAACTTATCAAGAAGTTATCAAGCCAGTGGACAAATCAGAATTGATGTCAAATCTTACAAGAAATTCTCCCAGTGAAGAACAGTATGGAAAACCTAACCATGTTGGGGTGTCGGTAGATGTGCTGGGTGATGAAATACCTCCCGAACGAGATGCAATGTCACCCGATGCAGTGATATTTTTAGATGATGCCTCAAAGGAGGCTGTGGATGGAAAGCATCATATTGAAGGTGTAGAACGCGTAGAGCATGAAGATAATTTGGTTAAGATTGAAGTAGTTGGGGAACAGTCAGTAAACCTCTGGAAGCTGCTTGGGCAGGATGATGCGATAGAAACTCCTGAATCTGATCCCCTGGCAAAAGATGGGAATGAACAAGAGGAAACTGGGCCTGATGGGGTTATATTAGATGATCCTCCAGACAGGGAGATTGGAAGGGCCAAGGTGAGTTAAAGTGGCCATGTTTCTACTGACACCTGGGTGAAGTGCCTGCACAACTAATAAACCATATGCACCTACATGTACACCACACTAATTACATTACTGTATGAAGACGTTATCACCGCTAACTAATGCTTTCTTGCACAAGAGTTTAAAACTTGTTCAGGGTTGTACTCCTTTCACAAGTCCAGTCTCAAATCTAGTCACAAGTTTAAGACTGTGTAAGTTGACCTTGAGAACGTACAAGACTATACGAGGAATTGAATTTCCAGGCACATCGAAAAAGGGCTTTAACGTGTAAAGCAAGTAGTTTTCTTGAAATAGTTTGTTTTGACGCCGTTCTTTTTACTGAAAGGTAGATAAAATTATTTAAATCCATACTATTTTTTATTTCAGTTTGCAAAATGTGAACGTTATATCAAATTGGGGAAAATGAGGGGCGGGAGCGGTGTTTTCTTCATCCCATATTTTGCTTCATATGTTTCATAAAGCCAGTCGCAAGTAACTGGTTGAACAATGACAAAGGAACAGTTCATTTGAATAGACTTGAGACAAAGGAATTGTGATGGACTTGCAGGGACTCGAATACAAGTCAGTCACAAGTCAGTCACAAGTCAGTCACAAGTACATTTAAGTATATTAAAAGTCATTTAATTTTTTACTGAAATGTGATAAGGAGCCGATTTCATGAAATTCGTCTTATGTTACAACTTATCTTAGAACTGAAGACGAGTCGCCACAATAAGATTGATCCTAGATAAATGTGCCCTAGGGCCGATTTTACTAAACCCATCTTAAGTGAGACATTTCAGAGAAATTGTTAATTTATTGGATGAGGGCAAAATTGCCAATTAAAATGACGCCTGTTTCATTCTTTGCAAAACCAATTTTGTTATAAATTAGAAATAAATAATTATTAAAGCTATCCATGTGTCAGAAACCTTTTCATATTCTAGAGCAGTCTTCCTCCTCTTGCGTTAAAATCTACCCTCGGGCCGAACTTCACTTTCAACGTAAAGACGTTGCACTGATTTCAAAGCTATTCACAAATTAACGTGCGTAATCATGAGATAAGACTACCCTTAGACCGATCCTTATTAAGATGAATTCACATGCATTGCTAAACAAATTAGGATGTGTTGAATGCATCTAAAGTTTGGTAAAATTGATCCTAGGATGATTTGTAAATTAGGACGAGTTGTGAGTTAGGACGAGTTACACTTCCCAAGACGTGTCTTAGTATTTTGTGAAATACAAAGGCATTCTGTAGCCATAGTCCCTACTCTTCTTCTTCTTGTGTCTTGACTTGAAATTGAATCGATTACAACACTGGGTAGTCGCTAGTTGACATTCGTAGAAATTTCATAGTATTGCATATTTTCTTACAATTTATAAGGGCGACTTAAAATGTAGCGTGTTTAACAAGGTGGAGGAATCATAATATTTGCATCTTTCTTTTCTTTGAATAATAAGCCGCATTCACATTGGATTAACAATTTGGAAAGATTGACCATGAGTATGACTGTAAGTATAGCAACATGGTTTTGGCCCTTGTGGATATTATGTAATCACCCTTTCACTTTATTTTTTGTATGCACTGTATTCTATCTGGTTTTACGTTTTTACTTTCCAGCAATACTTCCTTTTTTCAAATAACTGCAATATGACATTTTCAAAAGTTCACATTATGTTAGTTTTGTGTGTTTGGATAGCTATTTTAAAAGAAATATTTATTTTTACAAGGGAAAGGAAATTTAGCATTGCCAAATAAAAGGAAATTCTTTTTAAAAAAATCCTGGTCTTATTTTGAATGTACTAAACTGCTTTCTAGGCTGTTTCAATAAATCTCTGTACTGATGATGTCACATTTTTGTTTACACGCGCGCTTTCTTGTGGGAGCCAGTTCGGGATGACGGAGCATAGAAAAGCGCACCTGAAACAAAGTTTGACGTCATCAGTACATATAGGCTTATGGGGGTACACATTGCCTTTTTAGTAAATGTCATTGCAATGTGGTACATTTGAAAAGAACACTTTTCCTTTGTGCTCATCTTTCAAGGTGATGATGGAGTTTAACCAGTTCGCGCCAGATGACGTATATAAACGCACAAATTTCCCCAAATTCAAAACGGATGACGCATAAACACGCCAAGTTCAAGTTCGGAAATGTATGTCAGCAGCGGGCAAGGCCAGAAATGCGTGGATGTGCTTCCCGGCACTATCAGCCTGAACCCGCTTCGGATCGAGTTTCGTTAAAAATAATCCCGCCCCTCCGCTCGGCGATGTTAAAATAATCCCAGCGCGAACTGGTTAACTGTGCATTGAGTTCTTTGAGTTTATTTTTCATTTAACCTCACTTATTTAGTGCCATTTTTTCCTTCATATTTGTAGTTTGCATCATTAACAAAGTGCACAGCATTTCATGATTTATGTCTGATGCACCTTGTAAGGGATTGCTAATCTTGGAAAGTACTTTTCAGTAACAAAATTTGTTCGGCTGCACATCAGAAAACACTAACTGAATTCTGTTTTTCTATTCGCACGTCTGAAAAAAAGCAGATTTTTAGTTTTCTGTAATTTTTGTTACTACTTTCAGTTACAGCAAACACCTTTGATTGCCATTTTGTTTCGTGCTTTGCTATATGTTTACAAGTAAGAAAACGCAACAAATATCTTCTGTTACTAAAGGTGATGATTGCTGTACGCAAAAGCGATTGCCAATGAAATAAGTGATCATTGGTTGAAACACAATTTAATAATAATGAAGTAACAAATAAAGCCCTGGGCAAGAGTTAATGCTTGTCGTTTAAGTTTAACATGCTGTTCTGACCGTATTATCACTCTGATTTGTCAGGAGATTGAGAGTGATGGAGAGATGTTCTCATCAGAGGAGGAAGCAAGAATGGAAGAAGAAATCATAAACAGGATGCAGGAGGAACAACAAGCTGAAGATGAGGCAGAGGCCAGGCATCAACGCGTCCAAGAGGATGAGCAAAATAAGGTGCGATGATAATTGATGTTAAATTGCATGCACTGTATCATTTGTGACCCGCTTTGGAAAAAAGTATACTGTGTATGTAGAGTTATACAGGGTGTCTCTAAAAAAAGTATACCCATTTTCAAATTCATATTATTGCAAAATTACTGAACATTTCAGAAAAAGACAAATGTCTGTTGAAAGGGTAGAATTCCCTCTGTCCAATGGTATAAGATTAATTATGTCATTGCCATGGATGACTGAACAAACAAGACAGTTATGAAAGGTACTGAAATCAGCACTGTGGCAAGTTGGGATGATAAGTCAGGCATGAGACTAAGATGCCACTTATGCATTAACAGGAATGGTGACCATCACCTTGCATTTGCCAGGAAAGGGACCCTGTCATAATTTTCCCAATGTGTTCAACCTCAAACAGCAAAAGGATTTGGCCTTAAAAACACCTGCCGTGAGCTTCGCCACTCAAGTAAAACCAACTTGTCACAGTGCTGATTTCTGTACATTCTATAAATGTCTTGTTTGTTCAGTCATCCATGGCAATGACATAATAAACCTTATACCATTGAAAAGAGAACATTCTACCCTTTCCACAGACATTTGCCTTTTTCTGAAATATTCAGTAGTTTTGCAATAATACCAATTCTAAAATGGGTATACTTTTTTTTGAGACACCCTGTATATGTATACATGCATTGGTTGGAAAGTCCAGGATATAGCCCCTCCCATTCCATTGATATGACGTGTTTGCACAACTTTAAAACAGGCTTTAAAAGACAACAAAACTAAGAAAATAAATCGGAACAATACATGTACACTCAACCCTCTGACAGTGCTGAATACATCAATTTCAACACAAATGTTTACAAACCGTAGAGGTTTTTTTTCCCACTTTATTTTATATCGAAATGAACCTTTTTGTTAATTAAACTTGAAACTTTAAATATTAAAAGAAAGTAGAATTTTTAAGGAAAATATTACCCTCTCAACGTTGAGCGGGCCATTACAAATAAATGCATACCGCGATTCACATCACCTTTAACTGGAGCGGGTCACATTTTATTACTTTGTCAACAGTCGCCTATAGACGAGGACTTCATCACATCCCAGACTAAGCAGGCCGAAGAAGCACCAATCGACTTCCAAAGTATCTCCTCTGAGGCAAGCGAACCTGTTCAGTTCCCATTGCAACGGTCTGAGAACCCGCCCTCTTTTACCAACACATCAGTCGATGGCAGTAAACCACCCAAGTACCACCCAGTGAAGTTCACAACAGGGCCTAAGCCATTCTCGAATCGGCGCGGACCGGAGCCGTACAAGCCCCCAACATTCAAGCCGGTCAGTGTGAAGGATAGCAGGCCTGACGTCAAGCAAGACATGCTAAAGCGGCGATCGGACTTCTTCAGTAAGCCGCCAGAGATGAGCCAATTACCTGTCTTTGGTTACTCAGGTAGTGAACCGGACTAGTGGTTTGCACGTTGGTGTGATTTGGAATTGTTTCGTCCAGTTACTAAGATACAATGCATGCTGAGAAGAGGTGGTCAGATATTTACCTATTGCTGCAATTATAACAGAGATGAAACTCTTTCCAATTTTATTCGGAAATTTGACTTTTTCAAGTTTATTTTCTTTTTAATCTGATTTTTTTCTACGAATTTGATGAAAAGTGAATGCAATTTTAATCTGTTCTACAAGTCGTCGGCGCACAGATTGTAAACCACTATTGCTTCGTCCTTCGGATGGGACGTAAAGCTGTAGATCCCGTGCGTTGTGTAATGCACGTAAAAGAACCCAGTAACACTCTTCGCTAAGAGAAGGGGTTCGCCCCGGTGTTCCTGGCAGCGCCTCGGAATAGGCAACTAGATAGATGGCGCTTTGCAAATGCATGATCATCATCATCATCATATTGTAGATGCACATAAGTAGGTCAAGAATGGACTAGTTTACGGCTGGAAATAGGTTTAAGCATTAACATGTGACACCTGAAACTACTAGTTATGACAGCTTCAAAGATTTTGCACATGGCGGTCGACCGCAGTAAAATGCACATGTTGTGTGATTTTCGTTCGGATTTTTGGAGCTTCCTGATTTAGTAATACAAAATACATAGCTTTCAAAATTACAATGATGATCTCGAGGAAGACAAAGTAGCATTTAGGATAAATTTCACTGGTATTTGTGGGAAGAAAAAGTTGGAATAACCATAACGCAAGTAAATTTAGTAACTTTAATGCATTTATGCCTGGAGTTTTCTCAAGTAAGAACAGAAGTGCACTTAAATCTAATGAGTCAGAAACTCTAACCTCATTTCATACTTTTTAAATGAGGAAACACTGATTTTTTTTCCACATACAATTTCATTTTAACCTAGTAAAAATATAGGCCTAACTGGAGTCGGTGCCTGGAAATTGAGCAATGGGTACAGTAAGTACAGTACAGTTACATAGTGCGCGCGGCCTAGATTTTCACTTTTCTTTTAACCATCTCTGTTATAATGTAGACCCAACCTTATTACAACAATTATTATGAAAATGCAAATTTATGTTTTTAGAGAAACCCCAGAAAAGAAATAGTGCATGTTTTTGTATTAACAATTCCTACTTTTAAGATCAAAACAAAATGATCTAAATGTAGTTCTGACCACCAACACTAATAATTGAAACAAATTTAACAATTGTTTTCATTTAATCACACCATGTCTGCATGCTACTAGCTGCTAACTACCTCAGTGGTAATGAAACACAGGTATTTTAAATTTATTAACATTAATATTAATATCAATATTGTAAAACTGAAATGACTACATAGTCCTTATCATGAGATAAGCAGATTAGTCGTTTTGTGTGCTCTATCTAATAAAACATTTAAACGAATCATTTTGTCTAAAGAATTGCAAAAATGAAGTGATTGCTTTTACATTCATGCTCTGTGGTGTTTATTATCAGATGATGAGAGAGATTTGGATAACCGAAGTGGCCAGTCTAGTCCGGTTCCGGTTGTTGGTGAAAGCGTGACTGCTGAAGTACAACAACCTATCGAAGCTGCCATTGAACCACAAGTCCGAGAGGCCACTGAATCATTCGTCAGGTCACAGCCCAAACAGCCTGCATCGCTTGCATCTCGGAAGACATTTAATGTTGAGGAAGAGAAGAAGAGATTAGAGCGATGGCACGCTGAACAGGAGAGGATCCGCCAGGAACAGTATGAACAGGAGCAGCGGAGGCTGCAAGAGCAGCAGGAGAAAGATCTTGAGAGAGCTGAATTAGAAGAACGCAAGAGGAAGACGGAGGAACAGCAACGGCTGTCAGAGAAGCAGAAGATTCTGCAAGAACAGGCGGCAGAAGAAAGAAAACGCCATGAGGAAGAACGAAACGAAAGGATGAGGAAGAAGCAGGCGTATTTAGAGAGGGCAAGACTGGAGAGGGAAGCTGCAGAGCAGGAGAGATTAAAGGATGAAGAGGAGCAACAGAAGATGGCTGCCGAGAGAAAAATGAGAGAAGAGGAACGTCTGAGAAAAGAAGAAAAAGATCGGAAGAAAAAAGAGGCGGAGAGAAAAGCAGAGAGAGAGGCACAGCGACAGAGGGAAGAGGAGGAGTTGCATCGACAAGAGTTGGAGCGTCAGGATCAAGAAGCAGAAGAACGGAGGATTGAGATCAACAGACTTCGGGAGAAGGAAGCCGAAGAACGAGCACGGAGGAAGAAGGAAGAAGAAAGGCTTGCCGAGGAACAAGAGAAAAAAGAAAGGGAGAGGTTTGCTCGTCTGCGGGAAGAGGAGATTGAGCGTATCCGGGTGGAAGAGAGGGAAAAGTTGAGGAAAGAGTGGGAAAAGCTACAGAGAGAGAAGGATAAGCATGAAGAGAGAGAACGGGTGGAGCGAGAGAGGCTAGAGGAGCTCAGAGCCGAACAGGAGAGGCTTCGACAGGAACGCATCAAACTGGAAAAGCAGCAAGAGGGGGAACGACAACAACTCCAGAGGGAGAAAGAACACTTACTGGCACAGTCAACCAACGGCAAGCCTGATGCTGACAAAATACCTTACAGCCAATCTGACAAAAACCCAGACGTCATTGATAAAGACAGCCACTATGGGGAATATATAGACCCTGTTAGAGAAAAGGAGATAATTGTAAGCGAGGAGAAAAAGGATGTTTATAGTGCACCTCCCCAGAATAACAATGATTCCTACAAGGTTCCGGGACAGGCTTACATGTCACTGTTCAAAGGTCAGTATTGTTAGGCTCTGGTTACCATAGCATGACCATGCGTCTTTTTCTTACTTTTAACCCAGTGTCAACATTTAGAACTTGCCACCATGTCGTTAGCCACTTTTTAGTGAAAAACTAAATCCAAGCAAAAAGGAGCAGTAAATTGACCTTTCGTTTTTAAACAAACTTGATTCTTTTTCTGGCAAGCTACTTCCCTCAATAACTTTCCACAGCGCTCAATATTTATAGATCAAGTACATGTATGCATTATTCTGTGTCTATATTGGATTTGATTTAATCTATTTTTTTATAGATGGAAGTATGGGAAATCAGCATTGGATGGTGGAGGAAGCTGAGAGGAGACGACTGGCAGAGAAAACCAGAACCTCCCGTCCCCACAATCCTGTGGAAGTTCACTCCGGTCCAATCCTCAGGCAAGATCTGGACTTGGAACCGGTGTTGGAGAAAAGGAACTATGACCCGGAACAAGTAGCCCCAGTACGCCACACGGATAAGCAAGTCAGTCCGGAACTGACAAAGATGAGGGAGCAAGATGTGAGACAGCACCCTGTGACCTCACAGAACCCAAAGGACCAGCCCTACCGAGAAGTGGCTGTCGACGTCCCGCCAGACTTCCAGCCGGTCACACGAAGGTCGAGGCCGCAAGAAGTTGAAGCAGAGAAGAAAAAGAAGCAAAATCGACAGTCCATGCCAGATGTGGGGAACCGTGTGCCAGATGTGGTCAGGAATGATGTGCATGGACCCCCAGTGCCACCGCACGGCTCTAACAGGAACGGTCGACGTATGCCGGAGAGTATCTCACAGGTAAGTTTGAAATACTATTCTTGTACACACATTTAATCAAAAAATGAAAAGGTTTACACATACATGTATACCATTTAAGAATTAAAATTAACCTCAACTTGTATTAAAGGATTTAAATGGGCCATGATATAAAAGAACAAAAATAAATAAAACATATTCACTCACTCTGTTGTTATTGATTTTTAACTCTAACTCCCTACCCCGTTTTTAACCTGAATTCTGCAAAATCAACCAATTCAAAAGTGTTAAAACTCCATGTAACCTGAATCCTGCAAAATCTTCCAATATTGATTACTGGTGACCACTGCCTGAATCCTGCAAAATCCTGCAGTGGGTTTACAATTGAGCTGTAAAACAGCCAAACCTGGAACGAACAGCTGCAAAGTTCCCTATTGGAAACAAGGGTCCGCACACATGACCCGTTTCCTATCTTTGACACATAACTTACACCTTGACTGAAGCTCCATGGAGAATGTGCATAGAGCATTAGCAGTGCGAAAGTACAAAGTAACCTCAATCCTCTAAAATTCTCATTTGGATAAATACCCAATTCCTCAATCCTTTAAAATCATCCAGCATTACTTTTAAAGGGAAATTCCAGGCTCAATAATATTTTACCTAGTCTAAAAGAATATATGGTAACATACTGACTCCGCAGAGAATTTGTTTTGATTTGTTATCGAGAACGACACACGCTCCTATTATATATCTTGCCACGATATCTTGCCATTCAGGAGTACAAGGGCGTGGCCATATTCAAATTCCCCGCCTCGCCCGGGAAATTATGACGTAGTGTCGGCACCTCAATGCACATCGCTTTATTGCCTGTTGTTCGCACTGGTATCCCACCTTGACGCGGCCAACTACATTATGCAGACGTATGTTGTATGGCGCCCGACTATTGCGAGTACATATATTGCATTTCTGTGCAGAATATTGATTGACGCGCCACAAACTATCGTTTATTTTTGTATTTTTTGAGAAAAATAGGAAATCTGAGAGCTAGTAATTATGGCATCAGGTCTTTCTCCGTATGATTTTGAGCCCACTTTTACATGTACAGTACACATTATGTATACACTATACCGTACACAAAAGGGTTCACTTGCATTCCTTGCGCGTGCAGGGCCGCTATCGATCGGGCTTCAAGTACTGATGGTGCAGACACTACGTCGCATATCTCGGATGTACCGATAAACCAGAACAAAATGGCGGCTCGCATGACGGTAAGCGTAGTGCGAGAAAATCTGTTTTATATGATTATCGAAACCGATAAAAATGAAATCAAAATCAAGTCACAATGGCAATTGACACTCTTTAACATTATGCAATTATAAACTATGGGTGGAGTTTCCCTTTAAGCCTTGACCTGGATCCTGCATTGTCCTCCAGTGGAAAAACCCCAAATGCCCAAATCCTCCGATGCATCAACTTCCAAGTGCCCTTAATCCTGCAAAATCTTGCATTTTGCAAAGAGGTTTTTGGAGGATTTTGGATTTTAGGGTTATTGTTTGGTTTTGCCCAAACTGTAATGAGAATCTTTTGTACCGGTACCAACTCAAATGCACTGCACAAATCAATACTGACGTTGATACAAAATAACCAACTCAATAAAACTCAACAGGAGACGACACAAAGGGAAGTATCCCTGGTTCCCATGGGTCAGAAAGATGACCATATCAGGTACTGACCTCGTAAAAAAAATTAACAGCCACAAATGCATAATTCATGAGCTGTTTGGCTGAAAGAAGCGATATGTTGGCTACTGAAGTGCAAAGCAAACGTGTGTAAAGTTTTTATTTAAAATCTAATATTTATCTTTGGTTGCACCCTTTGCTTTTACTTTTATGCCACTGAATTTGTCTACTCTCTGTGATGCTTGCCGTTGTTTTATTTCTTTTTTTGTTGCATGTCACTTTGTTTTAACCGTTTCCAAATTGTTGCTGTCGCCATCTTTCTTCCTGTTAATAAAGGAAATATACATCATTTGCTTTTGCTGTAATTTTTTGAATTTCAGGGGTGGGTTAGTATTGTATAACAAATATTGTTACACTGACTTGTTTGAAGGTTTGTGTTCGTACATGCTGACAAACCAATAAAAGAAAAAAATCATGTTCTTGTAGTTTGGTTCCCCGACCCCACTTAAGAAAATCGGTCAGGAAACGGTACCTATTCATATCGATTGCTAACAAAATGCAACCTAACTAAACAGGGTAAATTGGGGGTAGTTTTTTCCAATGCTGGCCGGCCAACCAGCATTGGAAATTGATATAAAATACAACCTTTCTTACAAATCACGGCACACCCAGTTACACTGTCATTCACCAACAGTCCAGTAAGGTATTTTATAATAATTTGGTAGTTTTGTTTTTTGATGTTTGCAAATGTTGTATATTTTGTTAAACTCTCTTCAAACCTTTCAATCTACACGTTATCTATCTACGTGTACTTTGTGTTCTTATTTCCAAAAGTAAAATCACTGCCATCCTATTTTCTGCATCCTGTCCACCTTTCCTATCTCGTTTTTACTCCTCAATCTTCCCACATCTCTTTTTCTCTCCATGACCTCCCCATTCAATAAGCATTTGCAAGTTAAATTTGAATAACATCTGGTACACTCACTTGCTAAAAATGCTAGGCACATTTAAACTTTGAATTTTCCATACCAAAGAGACTGTTACTATTTGAAGTGATTCAGAGCAAGCCTTACACTAGCAACCCCCAGCTTTGGAATGGTCTGGTGTCTTTGTGCTATTCTCATCCATTGTGAACAATGTATTGGTGCTGAGCGTCTCTTGCGCAACCATGCAAAAACTTGCCCCACCATGCAAGAGCTTGCCCCAAATCATGTGATATAGTAACAGTCTCTTTGGTCTGGACAATTTAAAGTTAAATGTGCCAAGCATTTTGAGCAAGTCATGGTCAGAGTACCAGATGTTTGATATTCAAATTTAACACGCAAATGGCTTATTAACCCATCTCACCCCAACTTCTTTTCCTCTCTCTTCCCCTATCCGCAGCCTCAGCTTGGCCCCCCGGGTCGCACCTCCGCCTTTCAGCAACCTAGCAAAAAGCCAGCCCCTGGCCGCTCAGTCAGCGGTAAAGTCATCTGCAGCAACTGCAGCAAAACCCTGGGCAAAGGGTCGGCCATGATAGTTGAATCTCTGGGTCTTCATTTCCACATTGAGTGCTTCCGGGTGGGTAGTTTGTTGGTGAACTCGTTAATCTTCTCATTCTTGCTGTGTGTGGTCTTTTGTGGAATGACTCAATACTCACTAGAAACGTGAACGTTCGTTGAAACCCTTTGACAGTCATTGACCCAGTAGAAATGGGAAATTTGTTTCTGTAAGGTTGTGCTTTCTGTGTCATAGTTAATAGCCTACTGGGTAGCAACCTACCCACATTGTAGTGCATTGTGACCCTCCTGATATGCTTTTATATTTAACGGGAATGATTAGAATATCAAAAATACTTAGAAATAGGAATTGTGAACTCTTTGCTACTGCATGTCAACTACTGCATGTCAACTGCATGTTCTTGGCCAAATTTGAAAGCACTATCAAAAAATCTAATATCTATTTAATGTTTGTGATTACATAGACCAACCATGGAGGAATAACTTAACAGCATGTTAGCTAAAAAAAACCAATATGCCTGCAGTTGTGTGCCCAATTAATAAGAATATTATACTGTGTGCATGTAAGGATCTGGCTGAACTAGTGAAAGGGTCTGATAGCTGGTCTTGAAAACATTGGGCGTGATCCCTGGCCACACAGAATTCTGGTTTTTATGACTTCTGACTAGTGCCCTCAAACAAAGATACGGACAATTTGGGAAACCGTCAACATAAGGCAAGATAGCTTAGTTAGTTGGTAGGGCACCAGTCCGGTATTCCGGAGGTCGCAGGTTCGAGTCCAGTCTTGCCAATTTCTTTGTTCACTTTGAAATTTTAAATATATTATGGTTTTTGTTTACAATTTTGTCTGATATGAAATTTGTTTCTAACCCTTTCAGTGCTGTGTATGCAACATCCAGCTTTCAAACGGAACTAAAGGGACAGATGTACGAATACGGGCCTCAAAACTCCACTGTCAAAACTGCTACAGCAATGATGCAGGTATTAGAAATCATAGATTTTATTTAAGAGAGAAATCTTTGATGATGATAATTCCAACAAGTTTGGTATAAACTATAGGTCCCTCTCAAATGACGTCATTTCCTACAGATCAGCCACGTGCATCTGCATTTTGATGTACATCAGCATTTTGATGTGCATCAGCTGCACCGAATACATTTCGAGCGCGCGTGTTTGGAATAGTTTCTACACTTTGCAACGCCTGCTTGATTGCGTAGAATCTGCAGTTGCCGTTCTTCTACAAAGATGATCGTCTTTGAGAGAGATCTATTCAACCAACTTTGCTTACCAACATTATAAGTCTACACTGCTGTAATCTATAGCTGTTTTGGGTTGATTGTTTTACAGGATTCGAGTTCACAGAAGTCTGATGAAGATGAAGGAGCAAACAAGGACAGCAACAATGATGTCTGATGTAAGGATCAACCCTAAACCTCCTAGGCTCTCGCACTAGAAAGCATAACAAACCTAACAAACGTCAACAGCTCACACAGGTTCTGTAATTATTGGTACTGAACCTAACAGGACCTGCCACACTCCAACAGGTTGATTGACTTGGTACGAATGGGTCCCATGCATTGCATTGACTTGGTACAGATGGGTCTAATGCATTGCATTGACTTGGTACAGATGGGTCTAATGCATTGCATTGACTTGGTACAGATTGGTCAGTGCATTGTTAAGTATCAGTGCAGTGATAACTGGCCAGTGGTATATGGGCTTGAGTGGGTACACACAGGGTGTAAATGTACAGTTGACCAGGAACTGTGCCGTGACCAGCCGTGGGTTGCCCGCGAATAAATAGGGACTTTTCGATTTGCACGTTTACTAGTAGACTGCGACGTATGCGGTCACAAGTAGACTGCGACGTATGCGGCACGCTAAATGTTGTACCTTACCTTTTCGATTTCTACGACTACGACTACGCTCACTCAGTGACGTCATGCCTTATGTTTGGCGCGCGCGCGCTCGCGCGAAATTCGATTAAATAGCTAGATCAGACATTATGCCGAATCTCCATAGACTTAGGGAAGAAATTCTCCTCGCATACATCACCGGCGATTTAGACGACGAAGAATTCATGTTGCTATATGACGCCAATCGGCCTACGAATGTAGACTTTAAGTACAAGGAGTATGAGAAATTCACCTTACAGAACTATAACGACGATGAATGCGCGGCAAGGCATATTTCAGGTAAAAATACATGAAGTTTCCGTAGCGTAGGCCTCCCCTTGTCATATCGGTGCCCGGGCTTTCGGGGACGGCTGGCGTCTAAAAAATTCTAAAAAATAAAGACAGTAAAGTCTGAAACTATGAAGACAAATGATGAAATATTGCAGGTTGCAAAGCTAATCCAAAATGATAGGTTCTCATACTCATACTCATACTCATAGACAATTCTCAGTCTCAATTTCTCATGTTTCGTTTCTACAAAATAGTGATATGCACACTATGTCGTCACAGTTTTCCAACGACGGCAAAACAAGGTTGAACGCGTTCGAGAATTCTGCTACGAACGACGAGTTCGTCGATGCGCATGCGCACTGCTTCACAAATGACCGCATACGTCGCAGTCTACTAGTAAACATGCAAATCGAAAAGTCCCTAATGCCTGTTCATTCCCCAAAACTCCTAAATTTGTTACAAGTCTGATGCCTTTAATTCTGCCTTGAACCTCACAGAACAGGGTCTCCTTCGGCCTTTGGTACTGAGTCAAACAAAGCCCAACAACAAGTTGCAGTTGAATGGGTTTGGGGTAGTTATGGTCAATGGAATTTCCTATGATAGTATGCTTTAGGAACAAATGACCAAGACTACAGAGCAAACTTGTGAAGATTTTATGTGCAGAGACTAGTTTGTAAATATAACTGACTGAGTTGAAGTATCTGCTATCTGCACTGCTTCTGTTTTTCTTTGAAAACAAAGTTTTAGACTTTATACTTTGTTTTGTCACTCTGCTTATGTGAGCCTTATATTAGTTCTCTTTTTGTTTTATTAATTATGTTAATCATATTTGGGATTTTTTTGGTTCAACTTATACTCAGTATTTCACATGTACAAATATGTTAAAATATTATTTTCTGTATTTTGTTTGACTTTGAGACAGTATGCTGTATTTACAGTAAAAGAGCTGCAAAACTATTTGTAATAATATATCAATGTTAATTGAAAGTTAAAATAGTAAATTCTAAGTTTGTGTTTGTTTATTCAATATCAGTTTAGAAAATTACAATTTCACATGAAATGCTTGATTTGTAATGTTGATCAAAATAAAGAACAAAAAATGAACGAAGTCTATCAGTTGCTAAAATTGTGGCTTTTGAGCAGACAACAGCAACTTACATAAAAAAGAAAATATTAATTTGTTTTAAGGTTTTAAATCTTTGCAAAATTGAGAAATTTTAACTTCTTTTGCAAGAAAATTATTACTGTACAAAATCAATTGGGTTTTCCCCCCTAATAATATTCTTTTGTAAATAGTTATTTCATTAGATTAATTCAGTTGTCGGTGGTGGATTCATATTTACATAATTATAAAGGCATTCAACTTTTCCTCAAATCAGCCGATTTCCTCTTTTTTTCTAACTTTCCAGTTGCATGCCTGAAAGTGGGGGGGGGGGGACATAAAATGATATATTGGCTCATGTGGTGGGTGACAATTTTGGTTTGAAGTGAAACAACGAGTTGACAGCAAAAGAAACAGGGGAACAGACAAGCTGTACCCCCATACCCCCTCCCCCGAAGAAAAAAGAGGCAGTGAGAAAATCCCACTGTGAAAATACAAGGGGATGCTGTTGAGTCTTCCTATTGAATTTGCTACTTTGTGTATACAGAGGATTTGAGATTTCTTTTATCAGTTTGTTATGTGTAAAGAAAATCAAGACCAAAACCAGCATTATGTATTAAAAAAAGAGAACCTGCCTGTTCTTTTCAGTAACATATAGTTTGTTACTGTTTGTATTTTTCTGGCATTCGAACCATTTGAGCAACTGTTTTGACAATGTCATTATGCTATTTTGTAAATAGTCAGTGCAAAGTGATGGTTTGCAAAGAGGACAATCTTTGAGTAATCATGGTTTCAAAATGAATGTTTGAAAATGCATTAGGTTTTGGTTACAATCTGTACATATTTAAGTTTAGAGAGAAGCGCTAACTAGACAAATGGCTTCCTAGAGAGTTTGAAAATTATAAAAGAAAGGTGTTATTTTATATTCCTTAAAGTGGTTTGTTAACATCGAAATTAATGCAGCTTTTAAAAGTATTCTGTTAAATTTGATTCAAAATCGTAAAGTGAAATTTAGTATGTAGAAACATGTAGACACAGAGGTTTGTATTTCTACAAACAAAACGGAGCCAATTTGCTTTACTCGATTGAGCTGTTTGAGGTATCCAGGTTAAGAAATGGATGTCTAGAATTCATTTAACTTTATATTCAGAAGGTTAGTAGACAAAAACCAAGTATTCTGTTAACTTGTGTTTTATATTTTGTGGTCAATTTCACAGAGTAGTGCTTATAATTATAATTATGTTGCACATGTCACCCAGTGAGAGAATTGTGTTCACATTGACATTTGTCAAATCACATTGATAACTTTATTGTCTCCATTTTTTTAAACGGTGTTTAAACAAGTCTTAAATTGGGGGAAAGTACATACGTACGTATCCCGGCGTCATGTTTTTTTATCCGATAACAGAAAAATTGCTCTGAATCCAGAACTACATCAAATATTAAAAAATCACAACTTTACCAACTTATAACAGTGGACTGATAATTATAATTACTCAAGTTAAACCATTAACTTTGAGTAAACCTCTTTCCAGTTCGACAGGGCCGTTTGCTGCAGAGAATATGGCAGCCGCATGGCAAGGTTATTGAGAGGTAACCACATAACGTCGTTACGGCTGTAGTGTAGTACAAATCTATTTTAAACCAAAACGTGTACCATAAACTCAAGTAAATTTAATAGGCATACACGACAGACGGCTGCACGCGACGCACAGTGTAAATTTGAACGAATACGAAAAATAACCTCCATCTTTCCAATAATTTCGAAAGTTCTTGGTTCAAAATAGAAGGGGAAACTATAGTAAAATAGTCCTTACCTTTTTTATTCCTCACATCCCAGCATTTTGTCGATTTATCAGCAGTTATATAAGTACATCCCGTGAGGTTGCTGGGCGTTGATTCATGATGCTTTGGTGGTCAGATGCCGCCTTTTTTCTTTATGATTTATCATTTCGCTCTTCTGTTTCTGAATTGTTCAATTTCTACTTTAATCTCGGCTAAACCTCTAAGAAAAATTTGTATCCGGTTTGGCTAAACCTCGAATAAAAGTTTGTATTTAATGTTTGCACGTTTGTCGACTAAGATAAGAAATTTGCATTCCGAACTCTCACATTTTTTTTAGAAACCCGACGAGCAGACGAAAATGTGCGGACAGACAATAGTTGGGCCGTTTTCTAAACCCCGGCTTACGGCCTGGTCTCATCATCATTGCAAAACCGCATGAACGAAGCCCTAACGGAAATGAAACTGGGGTTTGGAAAACGGCCTTGCACTAGTTTTTTAGGCTTAAACAAGCAAATGGTTTTATCGAAACATTTGTTTAACAATTCTAAACAAAAGTTACAAATGTATTGCTGTTGAAAAAAATCCAACTGACCTCCCAAAAAAATATTACAGCTTTAAAACCAACCGATTTTCTGTAAAACATGAAATGTTATGAATTCACTAAAAGAACATTTCCCTTATTGGTAAAAAAGAAAAATTAAATGTGATCATTGTGTATTCAAGTTAGGGGCCACAAATTTTGTTTGTGCGCGGCGGTTTTAAATGAGTCACGGCAGCATGCACGTGACAGGCTGGTCTTCGCGGAGGAATTAGCAAAACTCGCGCAAGTATTCACATGTGTTTGAAATAAGTTAGCTATTTACACCTCAGCGCCGATCTGCCTTCCAGATTAAGGATCCATATTTAAATATTCTTGTACATTTTTTTTAACAAAAGTATATAATGCAGTTGTGTATATATATTTTGGATTACTAATACTGATGATGGAATAAAAAACGTGACCACATCTGCTTACAAGGATTCCTGTATATTGTTTTTTTGTTTCTAAGTGAAATTAGGTATATTTCGCAGGGATATTCTTTCAAAATGTGCACTTTTTATGCTGAAACCTATTCCCAAAGTTCGTTAAAGGTAGGATACATGTACACCATTGGTAATTGCTTGAATAATCAGGAATGGGTGGATTTTGAGGATTGTATTTTATAGTAAATATTGTTTAACTGACCTGTCAGAAGTTTTACAATCATGGCGGTTTTTCTTATGTTTTTTTTAAGTTTTTTTAAAATAAAATAAAATTTTAGAACATTTACAGGGTAACTAGCGCAATAGGCCGTATGCCTACAAACTAGCATTTGCTTTTACTACCAACTTTCAAGCATTTACTAGAATATGTATGAATAAAAATGAAGCAAAAGGTTTTACTGGAAAATATTTGCTAAAGACTAAAACTATTTACTTTTTAATTTTCAGCATTTGCTAGAATATTAGTAAATGCTTCAGATTTGCAGTATTTACTCGTAATTTTTCAAGGTTGGGTCGGGGCTACCTTGAAAAAGGAAAACCAAATACTAATATGAAAAATAGGAGCTTCTGTATATGTGGTTTAGGCAGGAAAAGTGATGAACATGGAAGATGGATTGTCTAGGATTAAAATACAATGAGTTGTACTGATTTGGGGGAAGGAAATGAGACGTAGATGGCCGATAATTTCTTGCAATATTGCTGAGACAGAAAAGGGCATCATGACTGCAAAGCAGCAACTTGAGGCTCCGATTTCATTCAAACACCCCTGTCAGCGTACGAGCGTCTATGCGTGGATGTCTAATAATAATAATAATGAATATTTGTAATGCGCCGGTATCCATCAGAAAGATGCTCAGGGCGCAGCAACACACAAGTATGAAAAACACATGTAAATATCACAACCAAGGTACAAAAATATTAAATTAATCTAATTTCATAAAATATGTTTTAAGTGATGATTTAAAGGAGGCCATTGATGTTGAGAGTTTGATGTGTTCCGGTATCTTGTTCCATAATGTTGCGGCTGCTGATGCAAATGTCCTGTCACCCCAGGATCTCCTAGACCGGACTTTCTTGAGAAGAAGTTTGTTGTTTGATCGCATGAAGTCCCGGTTTGTATGATGTAATTGTAGCAACTCTGATAGATACGGCGGTAGTCTGCCATTGAACGAGCGGTATACATACATAAGAATTTTGAAGGAAATTCTGTCCTTTATTGGCAACCAATGAAGTTTTCTCAAAACTGGTGTGATGTGTTCCCTGGCTTTAGTCCTTGTAACGATTCGGGCAGCCACGTTCTGGAGGCGGTTCAAACGACCCAATACACACAATAGAGACTCTATTGTTATAAACCATTCGGCTGTGAAATCAATTGCAAATAAAAAGCATTTACTGCTATTTCAGCCAGTAAATGCTAAACAGTATTAAAAACTTTATTTTATTCATACGAATTGAAGCATTTGCTTTTCCTTAATGCTTTTACTTTTTGCTTGTACTTCATATAGCATATTGCTAGTTTTTATTCATACGACCCAATAATTTAGCTGGATGCCTACAATCATATTTACTTTCAAATAAGTAAGATATTTCTTAAGAATTGGGTAGTACATTTTTTTGATATCTGCAAATGGTGTATCCTACCTTTAAAGGTAGGATACACCATTTGCAGATATCGAAACAAATTACTACCAAATTATTAAGAAATATCTTACTCATCTGAAAGTAAATAATGATTCTAGGCATCCAGTAAAAAAGATTGCGCTAGATATCCTGTAATTATTCTGATAAAATTTATTTTATAAAGAAAAATTCGCGATCGCCGGACGGCGATCGCCAAAAAACACAAAAAACATAAGAATAACTGCTCGACGCGGTTGAAAACAAACGCCGTTTTTCGTGCTTTTCTCGCCATCCATGATTGTAAAACTTTGGACAGGTCGGTTAAACGATATTTACTATAAAATACAACCCCTCACATCTACCCATTCATGATAATTTAAGCAATTACCAATGGTGTAACTCTTACAGCCTCCTCCCCTTCCCCCGCCCCTAGATAAGTCTCGGGAATTAAACTATCTACACGAATAGAAAGGTCATCTACGTTCAACAATATCAATGAAAGAGACATACAGAACATGTTTGTTTTAATAAATATAGAACATATTTTATTATTACTTTCTTCCTAATAGTAACCTTAAAAATGTTTAGTACAAAAAAAAGTAGGGCTAGCTTATTGGTAATTGCTTGAATTACCAGGAATTAAATATCGTTTGAAGGTAGGATACACCTATGATACAACGATCACAATTGTTTTATATAAAATTCATTTTGTTTAATATAAAAGTCATTAGGGTGGAGTTTACTCGCGCATAGCCACTAATCTAAACATTCCAAAAGTTTAGTGTTGGGAGAACATACTATAATGGATTAGAGGATTAAACGGGTTCGTAACACCTTTTTTTGTTAAAGGGATCGTATACGTTTGGTAATGAAACCCACTGTTTGTTTCAATCCTATATAGTTATAGATATATACCATAAAACTAACCTGTAAAAATTTCATTTCAAAAGGTGGTAGCGATTTTGAGATATTGCCGAAAATCTGGAGCGGTTATGTCCACTCAGGATGAATTATCTGCATTGGAATACACAATCTGAGAAACGTCACTGCAGTAACGCTTCTCAGATTCAAATTTTTGGGGATAAAAAGTGATATCTTTTTCCATAACCGCAGTACTTCGAAGTGAACAGTTTCTAAAAATGCATTTTACTATCCAAAGCTGCTGTACTTCTTACCAAGTAAGTTTTTATTGCCATTAATTTTTAGAGTAATTACCAAACGTATACGATCCCTTTAATGACACAGAATATTGTTTATACTACAGGCAAAGCAGTTACAGTAATTTTCTTGTCAAAACTGTGCGTTCCAATTCTAATCTTTTAACCTGGTTTGTTCAGACTCTGACACGATTTCTAAGCAGTAGACAAAGTCATCTCTGCAGCCAATAACTACACAGTTCCTGAACACCACTGGGGATGAAAAGACCTCCCCAGGCAGCTGGCAGGAAGCCACGACCCCTCCTGACCTCAGGTCAAGGGTCGCCAGGGACCCCTCAGTGGAGCAAACCACCACAAACGTATTGCCATGGCAACTACGGTGGACCGTTGAGACACGTCGATTTGACGTACTACTAAGCTCAAGGGTTATCTCAGTTTTCAGTCTGTCAAGACTGTCATCCGTATGGTGCGCGCCACGGCTCACGCCTTGATTGCGAGATGCGATTTGGCAGATTCGCTCACTCTGGAAAATAAACGGCGATGCGTAAACGGCGGCAGGCATTCTGTGCTTCCAGCGTAGTTGGCCCGTCTGGAGGGACAGGCAGTAGACGTGGTGATCATGTGACCCAAAAACGACGCAGGAGTCTACTGTGGAGGGGGGAAGGGCGGGATGATCCGTGGTGTCGAGGGTGACCAGAGATTGAGTGACGAGTGAAAGACAAGGCGAGGAGAAGATGGCAGCTTCGGATGTGAATCGCCATAACTGAAATAGTAGGATTGCAAAAAAAAGGCGGAAATTAATATTTGGCAGAAATGTAATAAGCTGAAAGGAATTGATTGCAAAAAGTGGAAAATTTAGTTTGGTGCTCAAAATCTAACCTCGTACCTGGGGCTCACTTTGTTTTCAACCTCGTGTCCAATAGTAAGCCCTGGATTAGAAACTAGCTTCCTTTATCCCAATTTGAAACAGCACTATTACGTATTTTAACATTCGGTGTAAATTATCACGTCCCCTCTACCTCTAAAACAATCCCCTCTTTTCCATTTTGCTATAATAATAATATTTTATCTGATCTCACACCGCAACAAATTGAGTCGTTTTTACCCAAACACCGCATACAAAACACTAATTTTAAGCGCAGCCAGGCACCAGACTATTGCTAATTTGCATAAATATATAAAAATGGGTGTGAGCATAGGAAGTACTTCTCGACACCATGAAAACAGGGTTGCGCAAAATGTTTCAAGTCAAACATGCAAATTCTAAATTGGGTCTTTCTGAAAAACTATATATTATACTATATACTATATTATAGTCATAACTTCAATAAAACTCATTGTTCAACTCGGGAAATTTAATGACCATTTCAGGAGCATCAACTAAATTGTTTTATTTTTTTAAGAAAACTTTTACACCTCTTGTCCACTGTGACTGATGCTGTGGAAACTGCCGTCCACGCAGCCAAACACAACGCTATCCCGTGATGTCATTGGTGATGAGAAGATAGGCTTACTGCTGTTGAAACTCCACTTCTTGGTCCCGGTTTCCTTAAAAATTAAGATACGATCAGCAATATTCAGTATCAATCGTTGCCATATAACAAAGTTTTATTTATTTGAGGTAAAGGCAGTCTTGGGTTCAAGACAGACTTGGGAATTTTTTCAACAACAATGTTCAATATTTTAGTACACAAAAATTGGGGGACAAGGATGGTGTTCAGTATAGCGGTGTTTGGTAAATCGTTCAACTGTATAGACTGTATAGACTGTGCACACAGTACATCACTTTGTGGTGTGACAACCATCCACAAAACTTATTTACTTCCTGGTTCGACTGTTTATGACCGAATACCTTATTAACAGCAAGCAGCAGTCTGGCAAGTGTTGCTACATAAACCGTAGATGATGGGTAGTGTATGCATGGAGAAGAAAACACAGAACCGTCGCCACAAAGTAAACGCCATTTGCAGCTCTGCTCCTATAAACACGATGCAAGGCAAAAGAAACAAGGATTTGAAACAACTGAAAAAAAACCAGAGATTGTACTGATTACACAGTGGACTGATTAGCTCAGTTAGTAGAGAATTGGACTAAGGATTGCAAGGTCCGCGGTTTAAAAAACATCCTAAATAGTGTTCGATATATCCACTGGATTTCTAAAAAATCTGTTGACACAATTTCAACAACAAGGTTTGGTATGTTTGGACACAAAAATTAGGATCAAAGGTCAGTGTATTTTGTTAAAATCTGTTGATTTTTTTTCAAAAGCAATGTATTTTTGTACACACAATTCGGGAGCCAAGGATGAGTTTGGTATAGCCGAATGCTCGGTATAGCGGTTTTCGGTATAATAACGTTCCAATGTAAATACAATTCAAGTTCACATGACAAGATGAGACATTTCCTTCCTCAACAGAAAAGTGTGAACATTACCAACAAGTTTCAAAAGCTTCAGAACAGTTGTGTATGACCACAACATGACAGCACACTAGTTTTGCTTCCAAGAACGATTAGGAGATGTTTTTTTCTAATATTATACAGGCTTTCAAATATTACACAAAAGTGTAAAAAAAAGAAAGTAGAAATTACCTCAATATCCACGGCATACAGATGTTGATCATGTGACCCAACATAGACAAGAGATGAACTCGTATCCACGACAGGAGAGCTTTTGATTGTTCCGTTTGTTTTGAATTTCCAATGGACAGTTCCTTGTGTAGCATCCAGGACATAAAGGCTGTTGTCATAGCAACCTGTAAATATCGACCACAAAGACCATCTCACATATAGGCGTTTTATGCACAGAATATACGTGCTTCAGCAAGAATGGGTTACCAGCTGAACGGCCGTGAGAAGTAGGTTGTTTGTCACTGGTTTCCCTGAGCTGAATTTTGCTTAAGATAGACATTTGCCCGACAACTTTTCAGTTGCCAACAGATTTACAGATTTAACTTTGAACTTGTACCTACCAACGATCACTTTCTTCCCACATGCACTTAGACATGCTGAGGACTCCACTCGGTCTCCTAACTCTGCTACCCACAATGCACTGCCAGTTGTCATGGAAACCGCTGCGAACTTGCGAGAATGGGAACCGATGTAAATGATGGGTGCTGACCTGTGGGAAGGCAAATAAAGTAGCAGACGGTCTTAATATTTGTGATTTTCAAATAACTTCAGACAATTTGCGGAAGTTTTAAACAAATTTTATTAAACAAATAATTTGTATCCATACCAAGAATTTGCGACCAGCAGGGGTGATGCGTCAACGCACTTGCCAGTGTCGTACTTCCACCTTTGACGAAGACCGGTTTCGCTACCAAGAGAAGAAATTTCTGCCTGGCTGCTCCTAGCAACAAATGTATCACTTTTGTCACAGAATACTTCCGACAAGAAACCGTCACAGGATACTGTTCTTTGTTTGGTTTCCATAATCTGGGAACATCGCCTCACAACAACACGGTCGGTAGCACCAGGAGACTCCTGTGCCAAATTGTCGGACTCTCGGTAATCTTGGTCGACGGGCGAGGCAAAAAGCTCAGAGTTAGTTTTTGATACGTGATGGTCGTTAGAAGCTTGTTCTACCGCCTCTTGGGAAGCTGCCTCTTGGAACAAAACTTCACTTTCTTGGAAAGAAACTTCACTTTCATCAAGTTTTTCTAGCCTCTGAAGTTCATTTTGAACAAGTGACTCGGAGCCAGTTTGCAACTCGCCATCTTTTACTGCTGTGGTATCAACAATATCACTCGGAACTGAAATCTTTTTTCTCTTTGGTTTCCGAAGTTGGTCATCCGTCGAAGCGTCTAGGCAGCTTTGGATGCATTTCAGGACCGAATTAAAGGTCTGGTGTAGTACGGCATCAAGAAGATTTCGTACGGGTCTTCCAGTCCACGATTCTATGGCACCTATAAGCCGCACGGCGTGAAATGAGTCTCCACCGCTGTGTAAAACGAACGAGTGACTGTCTTGTGGTTCTATAGATGATGGGGCAGCTTTCTGTCACAAAATCCGTCAAAATATCAGGAGAAAATAAGGTGACTATCTATGATGAGCAATCTATTGAAACACATTATTAGCCTCTGGTCCTTGACAAATATAACAACTTGTTCAAATACAAGGTAAATATACCGAAAATATTCCTAAAAATTCATTTTGTATTGAAGACCATACTCCTTTGAGGAAATGCTTTATTGCCCTAAAGCTTTGTGATACTTTGGCTATCAAGTGGTTGGTTTTGAGCTAAATCACCAAGAAATTTGCAAAATCACAGATTGAATTGTGCAACTTAACCAGTTCGCGCCGGGATTATTTTAACATCACCGAGCCGACGCGCGGGATTATTTTTAACAAAACTCAAACTGAGGCGAGTTCAGGCCGATAGTACCGGGAAGCACACCAACGCATTTCCGTCTTTGCTCGCTGCTGACAGACATTTCCGGCCTTGCTCGTGGCGTGTTTATGCTTCATCCGTTTTGAATCTGGGGAAAACTTTGCGTTTATATACTTATCCGGCACGAACTGGTTAAAAACCCAATTTGCGACCATCTGTTGTAAGATTTGCATCATTATGACAACTCGTATAATAACAAACAAATAGGAAAGCTACGCATAACAACATTTTTCGTATATCTTTTTCAGTGTAATAAAATAAAAGGAAATGTAATAAATAAATGAACAAGCTATTCCAGAAATTAGTTACATTGATTATTATAATGCCTTGTACCAAACATAAATATTAAAATATTAACACGGTGAAGAAAGAATGTTGCAAATTTGGTTTTCAAGTTGTGCGATTCAATCAATGATTTTGCAGCCAATTTCTTGCCTATTTTTGCTCAAATTTGACTATGAGATAGCCCAGACACGTTTATAACTTTTACCTTCCACAAAATTGCCAGATCCTTTCTCAGCATTTTCCCTTTTTCAGGAGGGTCCCGGACCTCCCTCCTAAGCCCTTCCATCACTTCATCAGCGTGCGCCACCAATGCTCTCTTGTCAACTTTCCCGTGCAGCGTTAACGGAAACGTCTCTAGAAAGACAACTTTATCCGGAAGAGAGTGGGACGGAAGTATGCCCTTTAGCAAAACTTGAAGCGACTCCTCGTGATTTCCACTGGATAGAGATTGATCAGGGTCTTGGGCGACTCGAAACGGAATGCAAAAAAGGAGGAGTGTCCCATCGCGTGTCTGGAGGACTTCGCAGGATTCTACCGCTTGAAGGTTTTCGATTCTCTGTAGGTGCAAACAAAGGGAAATTATTATATCCATCTTGAGGGTCATTGCAGGCAATTGACTTATCGCCGTTTGCGACCATTATCCAATCGTAGTGTCTGTTGAACATCACATGATATTCCAAATCTTGGACCAACAAAAACCATTCCAAATATGCGCATCATTTGGCCGTCAAATTTAACGTGAACGGTCACTGCGGCCCGTTATCACGTTTTCATACTAATCTTGTTTGCAACACATTGGCCAAGCCTGTCTAGCGTAGTTTGTTCTGTTCATATTTCTTAAGTTTTCCTATTCTCGGCTGGTTAACATATGTATAGTGGGGTCCGGGGAGTCTGCATTATTCAATTACCCGTTATAACAAGATACTGGAAAATTGGAAAAGCATTTTTTGTCATGTTTTGCGATAAGTGGTTTCACGAAAGTCTGCGCGTACGCATGGGCAAAGTTGTTTCAGAAAATCCGGGACAACTCGTGTATCCGGTCAGAGAGAGCGTGTATTTAAAATGGTTTACCGTAATCGCATCCATGTACGATTACGAAGCTTGCTATCTTAGTGTGGACTTGGTAACAGAAGATGTCCACACTTTACACAAACCTAAAACCTTCTGTGGAGCTTGGCCAAGTCCACACAAGGTTTCCCCTCTTGGATAAAGGGCGCTAGTGGTAAAACGGGTTAGGGTTACATATGGAATAATTGAAGAGGATTATCCTAGAGTATAACAGTCACAAATGTGGATTAAAAAAAACTTCATGGTGTGAGAAATATTAGTATTTGGTGAAATTTGATCGGTGGTTCTTAACTACACGAATACAAAGAATGTCCACACAGTAATAGTAAGGTTCGCATAATTGTGCCGCACGTGTGTAAAGTTGTCTAAGGGACGTGGCTAAACTCTCCAACGGCGATAGGTCAATTGTTGAAGGGATTGCCTGGCACATATGTTGTTTGGAAGACAGACAGTGGTGTATGACAGGCAGAGGTTTTTCTTCAAGATGCAATAGAAGTTATTAATAAATGAAGAAGTAAGTGATTAAAACTGTTTATGGGTCTGTTACGTTTAGCTCACCCAAGTGGACACGGTTTACCCTCGGGTTGTTTTATTAGGTCTGACGTCATACACAGAGATAACCAAAGTCAGCCACCACATACCCTGCTCGTGAAGCAGAGTCACTGGTGGAATACATCACATGCATGTTTTGCTCGTTCAAAGCAACAAACAAATATAGCAACTGGGCTGCGGATAACTTCAAGTGAGCTCAAAAATCAACCTAATTATTTACTGAGCTCATTGCGACTTTAGAAGCTGTTATTCTTGACAGAAGTTGTTACTTGTTTGCGATTAACGGAAAAGCAGTAAATTTGAAGGTAAGCCCAAGTAAAAAAAAAAAGCATTTTGTCTATAGCTACGGCAGTGACTGTCACATCACATGAAGATCGTGATGGCCTGCATGTGAGCATTTCTTTAGCGTGGCTCTCGTGGGTAACCCAAGGTAACCCAAGAGTCACTCCGGGTGAGCTACTCGAATGCACCCAGTATTTCTTACCTGTTTAACCTGCAGCAGACTGACTAGTTTGCCATTCCGCTTGACTTGGTCATCACAACGACCAACAAAAACCAAACCTCGATCAGTGATGCGCACCCTATCACCCGTCGATCGCATCACCCCCTTCTCACTTAACGGTGCGGTCCAAGTCTCGTCATTCAACAAACATACCCTGTTCTTGCCTCCTGTGTGGAAATATGCAAATTAGGCAAAACTTAAAATTGTGTGGTTCTCGTGATGCTTTTATACCAAAGGTCTCAAAGCGCATCTTTATGAGACCAGTTGGCAGCAGGTTGAGATCAACGCATCTTGTCTCTACCCTTATTTATAACAAGCGTTTTGACATAACAAAAAGGTTGTTGAGAAGCATTTTTCTGAAGACAATTTTTCTTGTGACGGGATGTGGCAGGTCAGTTGCGTTCGCCGCGGGGAGTTTTACAATCATGGCTGCTGAGAAAGCATTTTTTATTTTCAACCAGCGTCGGGCAGTGGTTCTTATGTTGTTCTTTTTTTTTTGCGATCGCCGTTCCGCGATCATGTTTAAAAAAAATAAAATTCAATTTTTTGAAACAATAACAGGACATCTAGCGAAATCATTTTGCTGGATGCCTACAATCGTTATTTACCTTCAAATAAGTAAGATACTTTTTAATAATTGGGTAGTAAAAGTTTTCAAGTGTATCCTACCTTTAACAGAATCAACAGACTCACCAATGAATAGCTGTCCTTCTCCTTCCGTGATGGTTTGGCCGTTCTCATTTCTTACCTCCAGTGTGGTTTCCAGAAGTGGCTTACCTAAGGGAATGCTTAAAAATAATATTCATAAATACCTACGACAGTTTACTCATTCCTATTGGTCGAGAGCCCGTCACGTGGCTAGTATTAAACGGCTGATGATAAGGACCGGTTGGGTTCGGCTGGCTGGTTTTAAACACTAAATCTTAAACACTTTTCAAGTGTCACATGAAATTTGGAGTCCTATGAAATTCAGTGCCTTTTACCGTTTTATTGGTTGAATGTTCACAGTCCACAGTTCACAGGCATGCCCAGCATCGCGCGATACACAGGCCTAGTTTCAAATATTTGCTATTCCACTCTAAGCCACTCGATATTTATGTATTATCATCTCACCTTTCATGACATTCCTCCGTTTTGCACTTTATGTCAATCTCCTGGCACGACGCCCAACTGGACACCTCCGTTATACCGTATAGGTTGTAAAACTTTGTGGTATTGTCTGCTCCCCTCATTTGGTTGATCTGAGCCACTGTAGGACAGGTTTCTCCGCCAAAAGCCAGGACACGAACGGGTGAAGAGGAAGTTAAGAGGTGTTGACGCACTTGGTCTCTCCCAAATTGTCTCGTAATGGTTGGTGTAATCTGGTTGGGTGAAATCAAAGATGAGTCTCTTGAGGTATACCTCAAGAAGTCTCAAGTCACCCTGGTCAAGTCTCAAGTCACCCTGGTCAAGTCTCAAGTCACCCTGGTCAAGTCTCAAGTCACCCTGGTCAAGTCTCAAGTCACCCTGGTCAAGTCTCAAGTCACCCTGGTCAAGTCTCAAGTCACCCTGGTCAAGTCTCAAGTCACCCTGGTCAAGTCTCAAGCCACCCTGGTCAAGTCTCAAGCCACCCTGGTCAAGTCTCAAGCCACCCTGGTCAAGTCTCAAGTCACCCTGGTCAAGTCTCAAGTCACCCTGGTCAAGTCTCAAGTCACCCTTGTCAAGTCTCAAGTCACCCTGGTCAAGTCTCAAGTCACCCTGGTCAAGTCTCAAGTCACCCTGGTCAAGTCTCAAGTCACCCTGGTCAAGTCTCAAGTCACCCTGGTCAAGTCTCAAGTCACCCTGGTCAAGTCTCAAGTCACCCTGGTCAAGTCTCAAGCCACCCTGGTCAAGTCTCAAGCCACCCTGGTCAAGTCTCAAGCCACCCTGGTCAAGTCTCAAGTCACCCTGGTCAAGTCTCAAGTCACCCTGGTCAAGTCTCAAGTCACCCTTGTCAAGTCTCAAGTCACCCTGGTCAAGTCTCAAGTCACCCTGGTCAAGTCTCAAGTCACCCTGGTCAAGTCTCAAGTCACCCTTGTCAAGTCTCAAGTCACCCTGGTCAAGTCTCAAGTCACCCTGGTCAAGTCTCAAGTCACCCTGGTCAAGTCTCAAGTCACCCTGGTCAAGTCTCAAGTCACCCTGGTCAAGTCTCAAGTCACCCTTGTCAAGTCTCAAGTCACCCTTGTCAAGTCTCAAGTCACCCTGGTCAAGTCTCAAGTCACCCTGGTCAAGTCTCAAGCCACCCTGGTCAAGTCTCAAGCCACCCTGGTCAAGTCTCAAGCCACCCTGGTCAAGTCTCAAGCCACCCTGGTCAAGTCTCAAGTCGCCCTGGTCAAGTCTCAAGTAGACTCGGTCAAGTCTCAAGTCGACCCTTGTCAAGTCTCCAGCCACTCTGGTCAAGTCTCAAGTTACCCTGGTCAAGAATCAAGTCACTCAGTTCAAGTATCTTGGCCGTTTTCAAAACCCCAGCTTCATCTCCGTCTTGGCTTTGTTCAGCTAGTTTGGCAATGGTGATGGAGCCAGAGATGGAGACTAACCTGAGGTTTAAGTAACGACTCGAGTCTTTCTAGTCAAGTATCAATTTAGTCTCCCCGGTCTAAGTCTTAAAGGTATGATACACTATTTGCAGATATCAAACATTTTTAGGAAATATCTGTGCTAAATATCCTGTAATTGTTCCAAAAAATTTAACAACAAAGACAACTGCCCGACGCCGGTTGAAAACGAACGGCGTTTTTCATGCTTTTTTGTCAGCTTCCACGATTGTAAACAAATTCGGACAGGTCAGTTAAAATATAACCCCCAAATAATCTACCCATTTCTGAAAATCAAGCAATTACCAATGGTGTATCCTACCTTCAAGTCACTGGGGTCTGATCAAGTCTCAGATCACTCTGAATAAAGTCCTTTTCCAAACCCCAGCTTTCGTCTTCATATCAGGCTCCATTCATGCAGTTAAGCAATGAGCTAGAACTGGAGACGGAGCCAGGGGTTTGGGAAAACAGCCTCTGGTCAAAGCTCTTGTCACCCTGGTCCAGTAATATAACTCGTATATATTCTTATATTAAAATAGCACCCAAAGTATACCTGCAATATGGATACTCTGTTTCTCACTAGAATATCTAGAAGTGTTCTGGGCATCACTTTGATTTGGTCAGGCACCAAGACTACACTTGCTCCCTTGGACAAGGCCAGAAACATGGTGACAATACTGGGGTCAAAGGTCAAAGTTGAAGCTACAAAGATGACATCATCTGGGTTAATGCTAAAAATATCACTGAAAAGAGAAAATAAGAGTATACAAGTGTGTATTTTGTGATACGTTGGTTAAACCCTAATGCCACCTACATGTAATACTACAAAATACTACTATTAGTAAAATGTAGTATCCAGCACTCCCACTTTTGTGTGTGCAATGCCAGTAGTATTTTTTTGGGTATTTAGTACTTCACCACAAATACTGTACATATAGTAATATGTAGGTTACTAGATGTAGATATTGTACAATTATTGACTGTTGTGATGTGGAATATGACGTTTGAACACCCGAGGGACGCATAGCACCTTAGGCAAGGCCAAGGGTACTATGCGTCCCTTGGGTGTTCAAAATGTCATATCCCACATCACAACAGTCAACAATTGTCTTGTTTTACCTCTGATAGCACAAGTATGCGAAATCACGTGTTACAATTTAATGCACCCTTTTTTGTCAGTTTCAAATTTGTTAACATTTCACAAACTTGTATTGAAAAAATTGAACACTTAAAAGTGCTCCACAAAGAACAAAGTTTAATTTTTAATTTGTAGAACTTACCTTAACGCGGTAATATTTGGCACTATACTCTGATGGGGAACACGCACAATCTTTGGCCAGCCTGTTGTACCGGAAGTGTGCAGGACATAGGCAAGTTGGAAGACAGGGGATTGGCTGAAAGTATTATTATGAGGTTTCTGATTGGCTGACAGTTTGACCAATCGGAAACTGATACCGTGAGAAAGTGACAGGCCACCTGTCGACAGGGCGTTGTGTGTCTGGCCATAGTTCAACAAGAAATTCTGCAGTTGTGATGAAAAGAAAAATGATTAAAGAGCTACAATTAAAAATTTACGGGTGCGTTCTTTTGGCTCACTTAAAGGTAGGATACACGATTTGCAGATACCGAAAATATTTACTACCAAATTATTAAGAAATATTTTACTCATCTGAAAGTAAATAATGATTCTAGGCATCCAGCAAAACGATTGCGCTAGATATCCTGTAATTATTCTAAAAAATTAAATTTTATAAAGAAAAAAACACAAATAA
This sequence comes from Crossaster papposus, assembly GCA_037893245.1. Lineage (NCBI taxonomy): Eukaryota > Metazoa > Echinodermata > Asteroidea > Velatida > Solasteridae > Crossaster > Crossaster papposus. The sequence continues at coordinate 396,619 of JBAIAA010000053.1, read as the reverse complement.
CATAAGAATAACTGCTCGACTCCGGTTGAAAACAAACGCTGTTTTTCGTGCTTTTCTCGCCATCCATGATTGTAAAACTTCGGACAGGTCAGTTAAACGATATTTACTATAAAATACAACCCCCCAAATCTACCCATTCATTATAATTGAAGCAATTACCAATGGTGTATACTACCTTTAAGTTAGCCCTGGGTCATTCGTTTAGGTCCGACATTTTACTTGGGGCTTTCCGGGTCAGTCACCACAGTCCCTGCTCTTGGAGCAGAGTCACTGGTGGAATACATCACACGTATGTGTTGTTCATTCCAGGCAACAAACAAATATGATGTCTGGACTGTAGATAATTTCAACATAATTAACTGAGCTCATTGCAACTTTATAGAAGCTGTCTTATATTGGTACTTGTTTGCGATTAACAGATAATATATGATGACAAAAGTGTAGGCAGGATGCAACATTCTTTTAAAAGTTATGAATGAAACACGATTTACTTTTTGTTAAAACACGTCGTGTTTGGGATAAACTTTTGTTCTCACAAATTTTGAGAGTTCAAAATAATTATAATATGTCAAGATAACGATTTTCAAAAAATACCGGGTCTGAACACACAAAAACAGGTATTGCTTTCCAAATTGTATAAGGTGTTGAAAATCTAAATGAAATGTATACCTTCTCCAGGGATGTTGAGACTAAAATCCACAAGATTCCCTGAGATGTGATCAAGTATTCATTCAATTCATGAGGCGCTCTGGGGTCTAATGGTAGAAATGAAGCACCGGCCTGAAGTATCCTGGTAAACGACATACAAGATATCATACAGAGCATGATTAGAAATGGTCAGCACTCGATCTTCAAAAATTCAATTTATAACAGTTTCCTTTCTACATTATTGATATCAACATTGTAATACTACTTTCAGATAGTTGTTTCCAAGGCTTTACAAAAGAATTGAACAGTTTTCTGATAAGGCTCATAATCTCGCTCATATTCTCGCTCATTTTCGCTCATATTCTCACTCAAATTTGTTTTTTAAAGTAAGATGCAGGCACTTTTTTTTTTTTGGGGGGGGGGCTTAATATATTTGTAGACTTTATAGCAGAATTGTATACTGTGGGGTTGCATCATATGGTGATACATTAGGTTCCACACACCACTCCTGTATGCTACATGTATGCTTTGAAAGTCTGTTATTGTTAAGCCTATAAGTAACTAAGAGAAAAATTACGATCAGAAGGAAAAGGCCAATGTAAAAATAACTCAAATTTTTATCATTTTGTTTGTTTTAAATTGTAAACATTAATTTGAAAAAAAACAAAACAATTGTTTGATGCGGCACCGAAAAAAAAGATGCGTCAAATTTTTGAATGTGGCCTATATCTTAAAGGTAGTATACACCATTTGCAGATATCAAAAATAATTACTACCGAATTATTAAGAAATATCTTACTCATTTGAAAGTAAATAATGATTCTAGGCATCCAACAAAATGATTGCGCTAGATATCCTGTAATTATTCCAAAAAATTGAATTTTATAAAGAAAAATTCGCGATCGCCGGACGGCGATCGCGAAAAAACAAAGATAACATAAGAATAACTGCTCGACGCCGGTTGAAAACAAACGCTGTTTTTCCTGCTTTTTTCGGAATCCACGATTGTAAAACTTCGTACAGGTCAGTTAAACGATATTTACTATGAAATACAATCCCCTTAATCTACCCATTAACGATAATTCAAGCAATTACCAATGGTGTATCCTACCTTTAAGGCTTAGCAGATGTTGTGGGTTTGAGTCCCACCGGATTAGATTGTGAATTTTTTTCAGACAATCAGTTGGGACAACTTGGAGTATAAAGTCAGTGAAGAGCAAAACACAATATTTAATTCATCACCCTGATCAACGCAAAGTCCATCTTGTGAGTAAGATTCAAAGTACCACAGACCCAAGTGAGTCCAAGTATATTGTACAGGAGGTCCACTTTCTTACCCCAAAATACAAGATGGAAGCATGACAGAGTTTTCATAGTACAAGCCGACCACATCACCCTGCCTGCATCCAACACGATGCAGCATCATTGCCAAGCATCCTGCAGCCTCCTGCATCTCGCGGTACGTTGCCACCACAACCTCCTCTCCATCATCAAATACGACGGCTGTGTTGTTGGCATGCTGATTGACAACCAAAGTGACCAATCCGTGTAGGGTTTGACCGACTATGTCTTTCATTTTTGCCGTGTCAATCTAACTTTTTAACTTGAACTTGAAGTTGATCAAGGCAGTGAGACGGAGTCATCACTGTCATTAACTGTCAATGAGATGGGCATGTTAACCAAATAATTAGAAATGCTTCATTCCAACTTTGTAATCCAATATGGAAAGAACAATAGTATTCTGACGCAACTTCAGCGGTTGTGAACACTTTTTAAGTATTTCCTAACATTGTAACAACATTGCAAATGTTTCTCAGTCCTAGTCCGAGTTACTGGACCCTAGTTATTTATTTTTTTTACATTTAGACATGATCTGGCCAGTGTAATACTCCGAGTTACTGGACTCTACTCTCTAGTTATCGCTTTTTTTAACATTTGGACATCATCTGGCGCTACTAGCTTTTTTAACATTTGGACATTATCTGGCGCTATTAGTAGCGCCAGATGATGTCCAAATGTTAAAAAAGCGATAACTAGAGTCCAGTAACTCGGACTAGTTTGGCATGCATACCGTATAATCAAGACCGAAGGTAGGTTACAATAGTCAGGTTCCACTAAATCTCGGCAGCTAGCTGCATGTGCTACAACAAGCACTGCAGTCTGGGAACGTACACGACAAAACTGCAAAATGGCGGCGCCCATGAACATCAAGCTGGGCGATTCATCGGATAATTCTGACGCAAAATGCGCTAGCTGTGGCGAGTGTCATAAGGTCATGAAGCGTTGTACTTCCTGTAGAAGCACTTTTTATTGGTTTGTATGATTTTGGACGTTTGTGTTTGTCTTGTTGTAACTCAAAATCTGACTTGGACTTGCAACGTACATATATACAAACTTTCGGAGTTGTTTGTGAACCCACATACGCGCGCGCGAGGGCGCTATAATTCACAAGCTACTACAAAGTTTTGTGTTGATGCATAAATTAAAGGGATTTTCTTGACAAACTTTAGCCGTTTTCTTTTATTACTAGCTAGCCACAACTATGTTTTATACTTCAAAGAATAAAAGGTAAAAAAGAATCACAAACTTGAAGCATTTTGTGTATTTTTTAATGAAAAATATGCCATGAAAAAAACTGGAAATGTGTCAGTCAGCTAGCTTTCCATCCAAGTGGTCTAAAACTGCTTAGAATGCACAACAGAGCATCTAGAATTCCCGGGGCCCTACCCCGCCGTAAAGGCTTCGTGATACGCGCTCGCAGATTAAGCACGCATCAGTTTCCTCTTTTTTTGAAATTGAAGAGTTGCATGCCTGTTGTTATCTTTGTCATCAATTTACCCAAATATTTCCTATACAAAACCCCGCCCTTCTACAACATACCACTAGTTTGGTAAAGTGCAATAAACAGGGCCTGACTAGTCCGAGTTACTGGACTCTAGTTATCGCTTTTTTAACATTTGGACATTATCTGGCGCTGCTAGTTGCGCCAGATAATGTCCAAATGTTAAAAAACCGACAACTAGAGTCCAGTAACTCGGACTAGGCCTGTATAGCTAAACAATCACAGTTGAAAAACAAAATCTTTGTTAACTATTACAACAATTGTTAGGTTGGGTTACAGTGAGGAAATGGGTGAGAAAGATGTACATTTCAATTTTGTTTGGATTATTACAAGGACCATCATTTCCAACACTCATGTCGGAAAGCAAAAGAGATTTTCAGTTCCATATTTTTTAATTTATATTTTTCTGTTTTGCCTCACTTTCTGCAGTTCCAGAGATTGCCAAATCATAGACTGGCCAAAACACAAGACGGTTTGCTCGGAATTCGCCTCATCGTCCTGTGCCAAAGGGCAGGAGACCAATCACGCCACAGCGACCAACGATCCTACCTATTTCGTCGCTGAAAGGACACAAGATAATATCAGAAATACTGCGCAGACGTATAATCGAGACCACCCACGGCCAGATGCAATGTCATACACTTCCAAAGACCCGTCGGAAAAATCTCCACCTTGCCAAGAACCTACTTGCAGGATCACTGTCAAATGTCAGAGAGGCAAGCATCTAATTCGCGTGAACCCACAGTGGGAGGCTTCTAAAATGTTATCCCACATCAGCCAGGAAATCCGAATTCCCACGGCAAGGCTGAAACTGGTGCACAAAGGGAAACTTGTGAACGAGCAGAACGCAACAGAACTTGTGACGGACAAGGCCGTTTTTCAAGCCATCGGCGAAGTGGCGGAGAGCGAGGAAGGCTTGGATGCAGCTCAGGTTGACCGCGTCATGTCTAAGATCGGAGTGGGGAGAAACGAAGCTGTCCGAGCCCTGAGACTCAAGGGTGATGTGACGGACGCAATATTGTACCTTGGGAACAAATAAGATTATGACAGGTAAAATTACAGGACATTGACAATGTAGTGGAGAGGCAATGATGCGACCATGCAGTAGAACTAGTGCTGGGCGAGTAGTGATTTTTCCCACTCGATTGCTCGCAAGTAATCGAGTACTCGCTAGTAGTTGTCACAATTTTCACAACGTGTAAAATTACGATCACACACGTGTTTATCACCATGTGTTTTCATTTGTTTGAAGCATAACGGTGATTTCAATAAATTCAAACTATAATTAACGTCAAAGGCCTATCACAAACATTTCAAGTTAAAAATCCCTTATGTTGTCTGATAACGTTGTCTTTGCTGTCACGCCTCAATAATTTTTTTTAAAATAACATGATTAAATTTATTGCTGAATTAATTTACGATCCCATCTACCCAAACCAAGAACGTGGTTTTGAAACCTGATATTTGCAGGAGAAGTATCGCTTCCATTGTATAAACTCTGCGGGCTGGGGACATCTGCGGTCGGCGATTTTTGCTACATTTTGTTTTGGCTCACTCAAAGGATTTAATAGTTCGTTGAACCTTATTTATTTGGGAATAAGACGTGCCATTGTAGGCGTGCAATTATTGGGGGCGGCAAGTCAATTTATTACGCGTCGTTCCATCATACGATCACAACTTAATCGTTTCATCGCTTGCTAACAATCACTACTCGGGAGTATTTATTGCTACTCGGGCTGGCACGAGTAATCGAATAGTTAAATAATCGCGAGTAGTGCTACGAGTAGCAAAAACTAATCACGAGTAGGCGAGTACTCGAGTTACTCGCCCAGCACTAAGTAGAACGACGGAGATATGTGGAGGATGTGGTTGCCAAGTAACATTACTGCATCCTTCAGTCATCATTGGAAGGCAGTGTTGGCATGGCAACTACATTTGAAAAACCTCTTTAACCCTAAGCCCTACTGCCTTTTACTAAGTACCATACCAAATCCGCCCAAATCCATTCACTTTGCTTTCTATACAAACATGACGTCTTTTCCAAAGACGACAGTAATAAATATTGTACACGTCGCGTATAATCATTTCATCGTAGTGCGCCTGCAAACGAAACGATTATAGACCAATCAGCGATCGCAGAACGGCGGTTGTTTACATACGCGCAACACGTACTACGCCCACGCATGAAATTGCTTTGTAAAGTAGCGCTAACTATATGCAACAGCAGGCCCGCGCGACTGCTGAATGGGTAGTTGACTGCGTGAAGCAGGTTTGCAAAGACGACAGTATGAGTTAGGGAGCTGGACTAATCGTTAGCGGGCACACAGCGTAGAAAGATTGTACGCGACATGCACAATAAACATACTGTCTTCTTTGGTAAAGACTAGCTACCTATACATTGAATAATGGAGCCACCACTAAAGTGGTGGTTAGGTTGCATTTTATTGGCCCTTTTATGGCAACAACAGCTGCTGCATGATGGACAAAATCATTCGCATTTCCCCAGCACTGCTTCAGGCCCCCTGGCTCGAGTCCAATTAATATCCATCAAAATTGTCCTCCAAAATATGTCTACTGCAAGGCAATAATAAGGCCTCTACCCATATTAGGCGTATAAGTTCCATAGCCCAGGCTGGGTTCGAACCCCAAAGTCGCAAAATTACCCACAGACCGCACCTCAGTGCTCCAGACCACTAGGCCATGGCACTTAAAAATTACCATATTTTAACAGCCCCGACTCCAACTGCTTTTGGCAGGTTTGGTACAAAACATTATCAACTTGTTGTTGGACTGTGTTTGACTTGGTACAAAAGGCCCAAGAGACCCTGTTGAATTATGTGAGGTTCAGGACAGAACACTGAACCAAGAATGTCTGTAAAGCTTTGTTAGTGTCAAAATGTTTGAAACGTGAACAATAGACTTACGTTTCAGACATTAAATGTCTGAAACGTAAGAAGCGAGCACGTTTCAGACATTTCACTGGAAATGTCTGAAAGTGAAACGTAAGCTTCCTAATCACCAATTATATTTCAGACATTTCCAAACCTCAAAATGTCTGAAACATAATAAGGTTAAAAACATTGGCCAACTTTGGCCTGGATATGTCTGAAACGTAATAAGAGGTGTCAGACAGCTTGTAGCCTCTGCCACCACCAGTTGTCAACAACCACCACTAATTAACCACAACAATTTCCTGGCCTTTTGCTACTGTTTTATGCAAATATCCAATACCACAGAGCTATTCTGTTAATAACCACAATTTTCATAATGAGTAAGTTGTAAGGGGAGACTGTAGGCCTATAGCTAGCACTAGGCTTAGTACTTGAATATAAATATTTACTGCTTTAATCGGTGTTTGTCCATGGAGCATTCTGTATTTCCGAGGTGAAGGCGACGGAAAATAGAATGCTCCATGGATCATATGAATCATACACTATCATTAGTACAGCAGTCAGCGATCTGTTTACATGACTACCCAATCTCACATTAAAAGTAGGATACATTAAAAGAAAAGGCGGGCATAAATGTATGTAGAGATTATCTTATTGGCTGATCATTTAAAGGATTACAGAAATAGAAAAATAAAAAGTCCTTATATGATATAAAACATAGGTTACAGTATTAATACACCCAATAAAAAAAATTGTGTGTGATTTTAGGGTTATTTGAGCCATTACAAATTTCAAATTTCTCTTCGATCGCCCCGCCCAGAAAAATTCCTCCTGTCGAAGTCGTGACGTCACTTAAAGAATAGCTTTCTTCGCGATTGATCGCGATCGCGTGCGTACATACGTAACCACGCGATCGCAATCAATCGCGAAGAAAGCTATTCTTTACGTGACGTCACGACTTCGACATCCAGGCATTCTGTCAAAGGAGGAATTTTTCTGGGCGGGGCGATCGAAGAGAAATTTGAAATTTGTAATGGCTCAAATAACCCTAAAATCACACACAATTTTTTTTATTGGGTGTATTAATACTGTAACCTATGTTTTATATCATATAAGGACTTTTTATTTTCTATTTCTGTGATCCTTTAACATCAACATGATCAATACAAACCTGCTTCTATAGAGATAATTGTCACTTTTGAAACTGGATCTACGACCATTGAAATGACAATAACTCCATCCGCAACATTGTATCTCAACCTTCGAGGTGTCAAAATACGCAGAACAAAATTATGCACTGGGTTATTTGCTTTGATTAATCCATACCCATTTGGGTATGAATTGGCTAATTTTTAAGTGTCTCGATATTTTTTGTGATGAGTTTATTACATATGTATCCACTAAAGGGGTGAGGAAGGTACATTTGATCCAAATATTGTTCCAAATGCTTGTGAATATGCATGTAAAATGCTTGGACAAGGATATTTCATTGCAAATGGTCAGGCCTTTTTCTAGTTTTAATTGATTTTCAAGTTTGTTTCAACTTATTGACAGCAGCACTTGCATGTATTGCGATTATTGTATGGAGATCAAGTGCAGGCGCAAGAATATTTTTAACGAAACTCGATCCGAGGCAGGTTCAGGCCGATTTTTATTGGGAACTCACACCCATGGGATTTCTTGCCTTGCTTGCTGCTGACAGATTTTCAGCATTGCTCTTTACGTATTTATCCATCATCCGTTTTGAACTTCGGGCAAAATTGTGCAGATACATGTACGTCCTTCGGCGCGAACTGGTGGTACCATTCCTATACCTCCATGTTTGAATGAGGCTAAATTAACATGGGCCTATTGTCCAACAATGGCCATAGGTACACTTGGCCAGCATGATGGGTGCAAGCTTTTTGTTCAAATTTAAGGGTTATAATCCAGGATCCTTTGCAGTGTACACTACAAGGTAGCATTTGGGACGTGTGTGAATGCAGGGTGAACCGTACTATTCACATAGCTAGTAAAATACAAAGGTATCACCGGAGCCGAGAGGTGTTAATAATTGCCGTCTTTGAAAAGTCGAATGATAAAGCGACTACAACCACCCGGGCGTAAACATAAATAACTGCCATTGTCATGGTCGATATTTATTGCTTTTCAGATCAAGCAGGTTAATTCACCTACTGTGAAAAAACTAGATGTCGTAGGCGTGTGTCCCTGACAATACAAAGGACACATTAGACCTGTGATTCATCTTAAGATTTACAGCAGTAATTTTTCCAGACATATATGTCTGCCTTTGGTCATGGTCTGCTAAGTACACACACTACTTTTTTAATCGGAATTATTTCATGATAAGTGCGTACTAGAAATTCATGTATCAAGAATTTAACCAGAAAAAAGTGCAACTTGATTCCTTTGTACTGCCAATGGCACATGGATAAAGATAAAGGAAGTGGGTCTGGGTAGCTCGATCAGAGCAGTTTTCGCTAGACTTTTTACGCCGGGCTAGTACTATTTCGAGGCCTGCTTTTTAGAATGTAAAAACTTCGGGAAAATAGAATGCTCCATAGAGAAACACCACTTAACCAGTTCGCGCTGGGATTATTTAAACATCAACGAGCCCAGGGGCGGGATTATTTTTAACGAAACTCGATCCGAAGCGGGATCAGGCCGATAGTGCACCCACGCATTTCCGGCCTTGCTCGCTGCTGACAGACATTTCCCAACTTGAAATTGGCGTGTTTATGCGTCATCCGTTTGGAATTTGGGGAAAACTTTGCGTTTATATACGCCATCCGGCGCGAACTGGTTAAGGTAAATATTTGTATTATTAGCTCTGTGGTAATGGTTATTTGCATATAACAGTAGCAAAGGGCCAGGCAAGTTGTTGTGGTTGTTGACAACTGGTTGTGGCAGAGGCTATAGCTGTCCGACACCTCTTAATGCCTACACAATGGCTGTATTACGTTACAGACATTTCCAGGCCAAAGTGGGCCAATGTTTTAACCTGATTATGTTTCAGACATTTTGAGGTTTGGAAATGTTTGAAATGTAATCGGTGATTAAGCTTACGTTTCAGACATTTAATGTCTGAAACGTAGGCCTAAGTCTATTCTATTGTTCACGTTTCAGACATTTTGACACTAACAAAAGCGTTTCAGACATTCTTGGTTCAGTGTTCTGTCCTAATCATACAGAACCCAGCGTGTGCAGTTGTTGAAGTTTGTTAGGTTTGGTGCGAGAGCCTAGTTGGCAATTTGTGTTTTTTAGATTTAGCTTTTTTCAAATTATCTAGGTTATTAGCTTTAAAATTATGTATCATTTACATATGTACCCCTATCTTACCCCCCTGAGGAAGCTTGGATTTAATGATAAAACTCTAACAACTTGATTATGATATTAACAGCTTTGAAGTTCAGAAAAACATATTATATACACAATTGTTTCAAAAAATTGGCAAAAAAACACACTTATGTTCAAATTTTGAGAGATTGTAGATTATTAGATCGTGATTTAGTAAAATCCAAAACCTCCAAATGGTAAAATCCACCCGAAATGACTTCAAGAGTACATTAAACACATTGTGTGACTTTGTCCAGGTTTCGTTGGAACTAGGTCACATGATGTGCACAGAAAGAAAAAAATGCCCTAACAAAATGCACCTACATACCCTGATTCCAAATGCAATGAAAATGTAGAACCAAATTTTGTTTGGCCTAACAAGAAGTCAATTTACCATGACATCTGTGTGAATTGATTCCTTTACTACATTGTGTAAATATTCCCAGCTGCTATTCACACTTGTAAACATTTAAACAAGGCCCATTGTTATACCATTTGGCCAGCGGGTGCTCACGTTCCCATACAATTTTGGCGCTTCGCTGACTTCGGGTGAACTAGATCAAACACCTGAATAATGCAAATGGTAAACATTGTGGAGGAGGGCGCGCGGGTGTGGAATCTCTCATCCAGATTTGCAGAAGCCCACTTTTTGTCAGTTTGTTGTGGGTACTGCTCATAGTTTGGGTCGTATTTAACTACTGGGAGCTAGCGATACATGTGTACCTTAAAATAGGAATATATACAAATCATGGATGAGGTATGTATTTAACATTTGATTAACTCGCATTGCCTGCTTCGTGTCTTAGGCTCATGCAATTTACAAAGAATCATACCCATCCTGGCAAATCCCAACACCATATGGTAAACTGTACACATAAACTGTTAGATTCTGATTCTAGAGGTATGCCTATAAACCTAGTGTAAAAGTTTAGGGGTCCAGTACCCATCCTAACAGATCCTAACAAAATCTGGTGTTGGAGTTTGACTGGATAGGGATTGTTGGGGTTAAGTAATAATTGTTTTATCTATCTCTTGGGTTGATTTTATTTTACAATGTATACAATGCTCATAAATCTCCGTCGTCTGATTGGTGTGTCATTGATCACGTGTCATTGAATAATTATTCGTTCCAAACCTAACTCAAATAAGTTAAAAACTTCCCTTATAACCACTGATTATGGGTAACAAAAGACCCATTACTTCTGTGAATATCAAACCGTTTAAACTATAGGCCTATGTATTAACCAGTTCGCGCCGGGATTATTTTAACATCACTGAGCCAAGGGGCGGGATTATTTTTAACGAAACTCGATCTGAAGCGGGTTCAGGCCGATAGTGCCGGGAAGCACACCTACGCATTTCCGGCCTTGCTGTGGATGCCTACAAACATTATTTACTTTCAAATAAGTAAGATTTTTTCTTAATAATTCGGCAGTAACAATTTTGGATGTCTACAAATGGTGTATCCTACATCCTAAATCGCAGCTTGTGAAATAATGTAGTTTTGAAATTCACAGACACATTGACACATCAAGTTAATTTAGAAAAATTACAATGGAACTTTTTTGAAATAATCATATCACTAAAAATTATGTCCAACTACAGTAGCACCCATTTGTGTAGAGGTCTTTCTCCAAAATGTTAAGCTTTGAACGTCATAAAATCTCAATCTGCAGAACCAAGAAAGATTAGCCCCAACACGATGTACAAATTTACCCTTTTCAGAATTGATTGTTCATGAGGGGTTAAAGATAAACAGTCCTTGTGGTCTCTGTTTGTGTAGTTGTAATTGCAGATAGTGAGGACTTCAATTCAAACTGTGTTTGTCTATTGTGTATTTGATGACCAATAAGCTCAGATAACACACATCCATGTAAATAACCTCAGTTAAAGGGGTAACAATTTTTGGCCCTGGGCTTAACCAGTTCGCGTCTGGATTATTTTAACATCACCGAGCCGATGCGCGGGATTATTTTTAAAGAAACTTGCTCGGAGGCGGGTTCTGGCCAATGGACCTGGGAAGCACACCAACGCATTTCCGGATTTGCTCGCTGCTGATGAACATTTCTGGCCTTGCTCTTGACGTGTTTATGCGTCATTTGTTTTGAATCTGGGGAAAACTTGGCGTGTATATACGTCATCCAGAGCGAAATGGTTAAAAATTAAAGTTGGTTGTCCGTGCGTTTTCAAAGTTTTGATTTTCATTTCAAAACGAATTTTGAAGAAAGACCACGTACTGTTTACGAATAAATTTTGTTTTTTGGGCATTGGCAGGCCTTTACACATTGTTAAAAGTTTTTGTTATCATTGCATCAATTGCACGCTCCAGTTCAATTGTGCATACTGGGACCCCCCATGAATTACACAAATACAATGCTAGAACATTGGGTTGAGGCCCAGCATTATAAATTTATTCAAATACTTAAAAAAAAAAAAGTTAAAACAAACTAAACAAACCAACAAACAAAACCAAGCAACTCAAGCAAGTATTTGGTTAATATATACTTCTTTCCATAAAACGATTTACCCAAACCTTCACAAAACAGATCAATAATAATGTGATGTGATGTATACGAATTGTTCAGACTGTCAACTCCGAACAAAATGTGAATATAAATCTCCAACAGAAGAAACTAGAGCATTTCGGTGGGGCAAATGGTGGAGTTGAAGGCATCCAAAATGGAGGCAAAGATGTGGCCCATCAGGGCGAGGTTGACGACAGGAGCTCTGGGTCTGGTGGTGACGGGGAGGGCAAGAGAGAGACTTGGGGCAGCCAGATGGATTTTCTTCTCTCCTGCATCGGGTTTGCTGTGGGGCTTGGCAACGTATGGCGATTCCCCTATCTGTGCTACGCAAACGGCGGCGGTAAGAAGAGTTCATTATTAAGTCGGTCACGGGCCAATCACAAACTCAGTCACAAGGCGTGTCGGAAGGACTCGGTCTGAAATTTGTTTTAATGAAAGCTTGTCAGTTATTTCCCTGAAGATTAGATCACTTGTGATTGACTTGTGGTGACTTGCGATTAACTTAGGTTTGACTTGCGTTTGGAGTTTTGCAGGACATGATAATGAGTTGTGATTGCCTTGCTTTTAAACTTGAGATCTCCTTGTATTTGCTTGCATTTGAGTTACGTTTGACTTGTGATTGACTAATTGAGACTGACTTGTGACTGGCTTGCGATTGACTTGCGATTGACTTGCGATTGACTTGCGATTGACATGTGAATGACTTGTGATTGACTTGCGACTGACTTGTAATTGACTTGCGATTGACTTGCAACTGACTTGTGATTGACTTGTGATTGACCTGTGACTGACTTGTGAAGACTTGTGACGACTTGTGATTGACTTTTTTGCAACTGACTATTTGCGACTGACTTGTGATTGACTATTTGCGACTGGCTTGTGATTGACTTGTGACTGACTTGCGATTGATTTGCTACTAACTTGCGATTGATTTGCATTTGACTTGCGATTGACTTATGACTGCATGACTTGGGTTTAACTCTTAATGACTTTATTACAACTCTAAACAGATCTTATCTTAATACCATCTTTAACCAGTTCGCGTCGGATGACGTATAAACATGCAAAGATTTTCAGGAATTTAAAACGGAAGAACTCGGAGGTACTCGGAGCGAGGCCGGAAATATCTATCAGCGACCAGCTCGCAGCCGGCATCTGTGGGTGTGCTACCCATCAGATGACCGGTGAACCCGCCTGGGATTGATGTTCTTGAAAATTAAACCAGTCAATGTCAAAATAATCCCGACGCGAACTGGTCAACTAATTATAATCCTAACAATCCCAATCCAGTCAAACTCCATCACCAGGTTTTGTTAGGATCTGTTAGGATGAGTACTGACAGTATTTTACATTGGATTCGGCATATACCTCCAGAATTAAAATCCAACAGTTTGTGTGTACAGTTTTCCATATGGTGTTGGGATTTGCCAGTATGAGTATGGTTCCTAGTAAATTACACTAGGGAGTTAAAGTTAAAAGTTAAAAGTCGTACTTTAGTCAAAATGTAGTTTTTGAAATAGTGCGTTATTAGAAACTAATCCTAAAAAAACAACCAAAACACCATGTTGAGCATTGAAATATTTGGTTAACTTGAGTACTTCCTTTCACATTTTAGGTGCGTTCTTGGTGCCATATGTCATCATGTTGTTTGTCGCCGGTCTACCATTGTTCTATCTGGAGTTGGCTTTTGGGCAGTTTGCCAGCTTAGGAGCTGTTGCCATATGGAAGATCAGTCCGATCTTCACTGGTAATGACAACAGGTCTCCAATTATTCTTAGAAAGATAATACGATTTATGCTTATTAATAACTTGGTAGAAAATTAGTTAACTATGGTATACAAAATGTGTAATTTTTTCAGTTTTAAATTCCTGAGTTCCTATTCTAAGTTCCAAATTCCAGAGTTTCTTTTTCTCATTTCTAAATTCCTTATAGTTAATATTCTGCAGTTCCATTACATTTCCCAGTTCAAATGTAATTTCATCTGAATTCCTGACTTCCTATTCCTCAGTTCCAAATTCCTAAATTTCTATTCCTTAGTTCTACATTTCTTAGTTCCTCTTCCGCAGTTCCAAAATATTGTCCAGCTCAAATGCAATACCATCTTTTGACTATCTATACTATGGATTCTAAAACCACACCCTCTTCTAGATAAACTCTCTTCTATAACCCAATTCTCAATCACAAATGAACATTATTCTTTCCCTTTTTCCTCTTAAGGTGTTGGCATTGGTATGATCATCATCGCAGGCCTGGTCGCTACCTACTACAATGTCATCATTGCCTGGACTATCTACTATCTCATCCAATCCTGTACGACTGAAGCTCTGCCGTGGTCCACGTGTGGTCATGCATGGAACACTGAACGTTGCTACGACGAATCTGTGAACTACACCAAGGAAGAGAGAGCTAACCTGACCAGACCGAGCGATGAATTCTGGCAGTAGGTTCTAAGATTGACAATTCTCCTCAAAATCAATGCTGTAACCGTAGTAGTTTGTTAGCTTTTACATTATATTATATGGTCCATGCTGTTATTTCATGTGTAAGGATAGAGTTTATTGAGTTGAACTTGTTACGAATGTTGTCTTTACCCAATTTGGGTCAGAGGACGTGTATAACAAAACGGATGACGGATAAACTCCTCACGAGCAAGGCCGGAAATATCTGTCAGTGACCGGCTCGCAGCGAGCGATGCCAGAATTATTAGGGTGTGCTTCCCACAGATGCAGGCCTAGCTGAACCCATCTCAGATCGAGGATCATGAAAAACAATCCCATGCCTGGGCCCGGTCAATTTCAAAACAATCCAGGCGTGAATTGGTAAGCAGTTTCAACTCGTTGAAAATCTTGAAAATCTTCCTCTGAGAGAAATCTTCTTAAAAGATTTTACCTGAATCCTCCAAACTCTTTGACTTTGTAGGAATCTATGGCAGCTGTACATGCCTCAATCCTACATATTGATTCCCACATATCCCTTGTTGATTTTGGAGTCTCTATGGAAGATTTGGGTTACAAACGCAAATAATTTGTACATCTGTTGTTTTTTATTTTTTTTATTTTTAGTAATCAGGTTCATCAGATCACAGATGGGATCCATGACTTAGGCGGGATAAGGCTGGAGTTGCTTGGCTGTCTAGCACTAGCCTGGATTATTGTCTATCTGTGTGTCTTCAAGGGGATCAAGTCTTCTGGAAAAGTAAATTTCAGGCTAGGGGCATCCTGACTTGTAATTGGTGGACTTGTGGCCGACTTGTGGCCGACTTGTGGCCGACTTGTGGCCGACTTGTGGCCGACTTGTGGCCGACTTGTGGCCGACTGGTGGCCGACTGGTGGCCGACTGGTGGCCGACTGGTGGCCGACTGGTGGCCGACTGGTGGCCGACTGGTGGCCGACTGGTGGCCGACTGGTGGCCGACTGGTGGCCGACTGGTGGCCGACTGGTGGCCGACTGGTGGCCGACTGGTGGCCGACTGGTGGCCGACTGGTGGCCGAATCGTGGCTGACTCGTGGCCGACTTATGGCCGACTTATGGTCGACTGAAAATTAACTTGACTACAACCCTGGGAAATAATTGGTAAAAAATAGATCTGGTAAATTCAAGACGTGATTGTTTGACATTATGCTTGCAGGTGGTGTACTTCACAGCCTTATTTCCCTACGTGGTTCTCATTATCCTGCTCGTTAGGGGAGCAACCCTACCAGGGGCTGGTATAGGAGTGGAGTACTACATCAACCCCGTATTTAGCAAACTGTTGGATGCTAAGGTAATATACATTTATGAGAAACCTCCAGAATTCTTTAACCCATTGGCACTTAATATTACCTTGCAATTTATTCAGTAGAGAATTTCCATATAGTGCCTGCTTAAGACAGAGGGGTTTATAATGGCATTACGGGGACTGTAATGTTAAAATGTACCTGAACGTTTACGAGAATCTCTGTAGGATTGAGCAAAGTAGAAGATCCGAACCATGTTTCACTTGGTGGTTTCCAGCCACATTTACGAGCACCGGCCCCAACCCACTCCAGACCTTCCTGGATTTAATGGATGTATAAGGAACAAATACAAGTTGATACAATGTATGACATTTGCTTTGAGGTTGAAAGCTGAAATATACTCTGGTAGTTTTTTAAGAAGATCTAACATGCTTGTAGTAATAAATTGGGGCAAGTTGCAGCTGAGAAGTTTGGAATGATGCACAGGTGAAAATGTATTACCGGTATTTGTTTGTCTCTTTTTTTTAGCCATGGAAGGACGCAGCAAATCAGATCTTCTACTCGCTTGGGATTTCCTTTGGGTCGCTGACAACAATGGCCAGCTACAATAGATTCCACAACAACTGCCAGAGGTGAAAAAGAATTTCAGCAATTTAAGGAAGTCTCGCATCTGCCCTTTCAATTTGAAAGTTTGTCTTTACCATGCTTAAAAGTACGGAGAAAAGGCACCATTTTGTGTTCCGGTGAATTGAAAGAACAGTATACATTTTACAGCTATCCAAAAAGTGACCAACCAAATTGGAATTCAAAAGCTTATTTGATATTATTAGTGATCGACTCTAATCTCCCATTGAAATTATTCCTTCTGGCATGCTGTCATTTTTAAGAAAACAGTGAAAGAAGTATATAAATGCATCTCAGAGATGCGTTTCGGGAAATTTCCAATTGATAGAAATTTTCAATTTACAGTAGTTGCTTCAAAATCTAAATTTTTGAATATTATTTTCTCGTTATATACAGCATCCACAGAGCTAAAACTTCATCGATTTAGTTTTCAAGCACCATTCATTCGATTTCGAGAACTGTTGCTAATTCCAAAAAAAAATGAGAAACTGACAAAATGGTAAACTGTAACTTTTTGACTGCAGAATTAATTGCCTTAATAATTGGGTGGAATTAAGAATTCTTAATTAAAGATAAGCTAATAAACACATCACAAAAAGTAAAGTTCCCTCCAAAATAACTCCTCATAATTTCAAAAGTAACGATTTCTTACAGATTACACCTATGGTTATCAGGGAAATGTTGTGTGAAGATTGTAGGCATCCCTGACTTTATGGTTGACATGAGCACAAATTGAAGACAAAATCAAAGTCAAAGTCAAAGATCACAAGAGTAATTTCATGACTTTAGTTGATTGTGAATCAACCAAAAACTGTTAGTAATTTGTGTATCCACCACCCTTTTCAATGACCTCCATGTAGACAGCGTCTCCTCATGGTATTGAGGAATAGCTGAGGACCATAGCCATTCAGATCTCAACCCACTGACCTCTATACATGGACAGATCATCCATTGTTTCATTTTGAAGTCGGCATGCAGAGAAGTGTAACATGGCGTCACTGCTGTGAGCCAATGAAATGTCCAGGTGTAGAGTCCAGTTGGTTGGTAAATCCACTGACCTCTACAACTGGACATTTCATTGGCTCACAGCAGTGACGCCATGTTGCACTTCCAGTTCGCGCCGACTTCAAGTGTTAGCACAGCAGCATATGGACAATGATCCGTCCAGGTGTTGAGGTCAGTGTCTCAACCCCATTGAGCATCTTTGGGACCATTCTGTGAATGCACTCTGACTGACTTGACACAGTGTTTGCAGGAGGAATGGATGGCTATTTGCATCGCGGCGACGTTGCGGGCGGAGGATCCACACTCACTTGGTAAATCTTTGCACCACGAGCATGACGTATTATTGCTTGCGCTGGAGTTTTGGGTGCCCACCCATAAATCGGCTGGTTGACCAGTCAATTATTAAGTCGGATTGCCATAACGGGTGCCGGAAAGGAAGAGCTCGATTCTAAATGGTTGGAAATTGGGCCAGGTTTGCGATTCTGATGGAGGTATAGAGCCTGGATTGGTGTTCGTTTTAGGAAACGAGGTAGGAGATATCTAAATTCTTGCCGGTGGTCCAATATGGCACTGGTAAGGAGGTACAATTTTATAGGGCAGCCAGGTCATTTTGTCAATGTGAAATTTTATAATGGTTATTAGGCTGCGAAAGTGTCGTAATAAGAATTTTAGCAAGTTCGAAATTCGTTCTTTTAATACCATTTTGTGTGTTTTCACATATACCATGTTATGTAGGAATTCCTCTATGCGTGTACGTACGTTGGTGCAGTGACAAGGTCATCAGTGCAACGGGCGTGGCACATTGAGTAGGGTACGCAGTCTTTGTATTGTACAAAGCTATTGTACAAAGCTA
Source organism: Crossaster papposus (assembly GCA_037893245.1). Classification (NCBI taxonomy): domain Eukaryota; kingdom Metazoa; phylum Echinodermata; class Asteroidea; order Velatida; family Solasteridae; genus Crossaster; species Crossaster papposus. The sequence goes on along the minus strand of JBAIAA010000053.1, from coordinate 378,179 downwards.
TTGTGCTTTAGCACGCGCTCAAGCATGCACGGCGCGGCACGAAGGTGGCATCGCATTCCTGCGGGATTTTCATGAAGGCGTGGGTATTGTCAAAAGGTATGTGGATATGGATAATTTATTTATTTATTATCAGTAGGCCTGTATCGGACCGGGTTTTATCATGGTTCATAATAGTAGCACTCATTAGTAATGCAAAATACCGGTCCAGTTATCAGAGTATGATAATATGCCTAATGTAAGGATGGTCTAAAACGAAGAGGATGTAAGGTGGCTTTCAAAATGCAAAGCACATGTACATTTTATTTGTATTCCCTTAGCGTCGCCGTGATTGAATTTGTTGTAGCTTTCGCGCAGTATGGTACGGCTAGGCTGCGCATGTTCGGCGTTCCTAAAAAATCTGAGATTTAAGGAAGTAAGGCCTATGGCAGTTTAAGCCAGCAGTCTCAGTAAACCCTTCCGGGTTATGAGTATAGGGTCAAATGGTTGTTATCCTTAGTTTGTTTCACAGTTATTAATTTGTTCTTTACAAAATATGATTTACGTTCATCTTCGTGACAATTGTGCATAAACAAAAAGAAAATTTAATCCCCAATCGGGCTGATCGAAATAATTAATTTGGTAAACTTTTAGGTAGATTTTCAGAGAATAGCTGTGGAAAGGCCTATATCAAATAAATTTTATAGCTCTTAGACCACTGTAGCGCCAGCTTATGCAATTAGGTTAGTGAATCACCATGGGCACTAGGGGATGTTTCATATCAGATGCGACAGGTGAGTCCGTAGGTATAGCCAAGTGAGTACCAGATGTGGGGTTGTTTTTCCAGACTTTGTCTAAATTCAGATCGAGTTGTGAGAGAAACTTGTAGTCCTATGTGACGAGTTGTTCCTTGGGAAGTATTGAGGACACGGCAAATTAGCTTCGGACATCCAGTTTATTTCTGTAAAGACGAAGAGAACACGTCGTCTTGTTACGTCTTCGTTTTAGAATGGTAATGACTAAGCCCGCGAAAATCGATATCAAAATCAGAGCGGATGAGGGCGCTACACATAAAGCATGTTACATAACACGTCAATACATACGAATTAGAGGGGGGTGTCTCAAACTCGATTTACATTAAAGGGAACATTATGTACACCTGTCACACTCTTCCCCCTTTTGGGAATATGTCATTCTCGACAATTACTTAATAATTACACGGAACAAATGTCTAGAATCAACAAGTGAACAGTTATAGTTATATGTCATTTTTGGCTACTGCATGGCTACTGGTACCACATTAAAACAACAGTTTTTCGTATATAGTCAAATCCACAGAAATGAGATACTTGTAAGCATAATTATACACTATAACACAAATCATTCTAGAAAATTTACGGTTATTTACTAATGTAAATCACATTTTTCTTCATGAACAAAATATTAAGTTCAGTCAATAACTACGTCATAAAATACATGAATTCATGTACAGTACAATTAGCCTTGATAAATATATACAATTTAAGTTTAATCTATTCTTGCAACAGGAATCTAATACCAATTTTCTTTCTAGTTTTGGCCATATGGGGGCTCTTGAATTTGGCCAATAACTTCTTTCCTTTTTCAAGTTTCTGATTGTACAGATCTTGAAGTGCTTGGTCCTGTGTCACTATTTGCTGTTTTGTTTGACCAAGAAAATCGTACGTGAGCCTCTGTACCGGTTTTCGGTTCCTTTGGGGTCTGCTGGGTTGGGGCTGGATCATATCATGACCTGATGGGGACTCTTCTATTACGGACAATAAGCGTTCTGTTGGTTCTGGCTCGTCATTGGCTGATGGTGAGATTTCTAAAGGAGACATTGTCATGAACCCGGTTTCGTCTTGGCTAAGGGGTGGAGAAAGAGACTCTGGTGACGGACTGAAGCTGTCTTGTTGAATTGGGACAAAGACGATGTCAGCGTCTTCGTCACTGGAGTTGTCATATTCATCGTGGTGCTTTTCGGATTTTCCTGCGAGTACAACTGGTTCTTGTTCAAGATGGATTGTTTCCTCTTTGTCTGTAAGATTTTTATCAGAGATTTCTATGTCTTTTGTCGATTCTGAGGACATATCCGCTTCATCCTTTAGTTCCAGGGGCAGGAACATGCAGGGGGTAAGAAGATTTCGATGAAGAGTTCTTTCTTTGCCCGTTTCAAGAGAGCTAACCACATAGACAGGGATGTTTGGCTGTTTCGAGACTACGATGTATGGCGTAGTCTCCCACCTGTCTGCGAGTTTCTGAGTGCCTATTATATGTTTGTGTTGTACTAGGACTCTGTCACCGAGACGGAGGGGTGCTTCACGACTATCTCTGTCGTAGAGACGTTTCTGCCTCTTCTTCGCTTTTTGGGCGAGTTCACTGGCTATCCTGTAGGAGGTTTTAAGTTTGTCCCTAAGCTCTTCGACATATTGGTCCTGTGAGACGAGTGAGTTGTCATCGTCTTCCTTAAGGCCAAACATGAGGTCTATTGGAAGATTGGGATGTCTCCCAAACATCAGAAAAAAGGGTGCGTATCCGGTAGAGTCATGTCGGGTAGAATTGTATGCGTGTGTCATTGCTCCTACATAGGTCTTCCAGTCCTTTTTCTGATTTGTCTCAAGTGTTCCCAACATATTGAGCAGTGTGTGATTGAATCTTTCGGTCTGACCGTTGCACTGCGGATGGTAGGGTGTTGTGCGGCTTTTCTTTATACCGCATACCTTGCATAGCTCTCTGATCAATGAACTCTCAAAGTTACGACCTTGATCCGCATGTATCCTGACTGGGAAACCATAGTGCTGAATAAAATGCTCCCACAGGATCTTGGCAACTGTTTCAGCTTTTTGATCTCTTGTTGGATGGGCCTGGGCATACTTAGTGAAGTGATCGGTGATGATAAGTATGTTTTCGTAGCCTCCTTTGGATCTTTCTAATTTCAAGAAGTCGATGCATACTAGTTCCAGGGGCTCAGAGGACTGGATACTGACAAGTGGAGCCTTGGTCCTAGACGGCTTGGTTTTTCGAAGACAGCACCGTTTGCACTGTTCACACCAGACCTTGATATCACTAGACATCTTGGGCCAATAGAATCTACTCCTAACCATATCCAACGTCCTTTCATAGCCAAGATGACCCAGGTCGTTATGCAGGGCAGACATGGCAGTTGGTCTGTACTCGGGTGGTAGGATCAACTGTTGTGCCATGTTACCGTAAGGTGTTCTTCTTTGTCTGTATAAAATGTTGTCTCTCAGACACAGTCTGTCCCATTGACGAAAGAAGAAGGAACATTCAGCTGATTCTCGTGCTCGCTCTCTTTGGTTTGGTTTTCGTCTCTGTTCTATGTAGAATACGACGCGTGATATAATTGGGTCGTCACGTTGTGAAATAGCAATATCTCGCTTGGATATTCTTGGCAGAGCATCGTCACTCGCTTGCAGCTTTGGTGGGTTTGAACCTTTGACTTCACTCCTAGTTGTCACTTGGCACTTGGCAGATGAAACTTCCAGGAATGGTTTTGAAGATGAGGGGTGCCCTGCGCAAATCGCTTGCACAATTTCAGACGGAATAGTGATAGCCTCCTTTCTGAATTCCAATGATGACCTTGTTGCTTCGAGATGGGACTTCCTGGATAGTGCATCTGCTGCAGCATTGCTCTTTCCAGGTCTGTATTTGATGTTAAAGTTAAACTGAGACAAGGCTGCCACCCATCTCTGTCCTGTAGCGTCGAGTTTGGCCGATGAAGTCACATATAGGAGGGGATTATTGTCTGTTAAGACTGTGAATTGGTTACCAAGTAGGTACTCTCGTAGCTTGTCGGTAACCGCCCATTTGAGCGCAAGAAACTCTAATTTATGAGCTGGGTATCGCGACTCTGCAGGCTTCAAACATCTGCTTGCGTAGGCGATCACACGCTCGTTGCCGTCTTGTATCTGACTGAGTACGGCGCCGAGGCCAACACCGGATGCGTCAGTCTGAAGGATGAATGAAGCCGTGTAGTCGGCGTAGGCAAGTATGGGAGCTGATGTTAGGTGTTCTTTCAAAGTATCCATCGCTTGCTGACATTCTTCAGTCCAGACGAAAAGAGGTGGGGGTACCCAAGGCTTTTTCCGACCCCTTTTCTTACGTCGGGGATCACCAGCGGTGAGCTTGTACAGGGGCGCCACAATGTTGGAATATGCCTTGATAAACCTCCTGTAGTAGCCGGTAAATCCTCCTGTAGTAGCCGGTAAATCCCAGAAATTGCTGGAGCTCTTTGCGATTAGAGGGGCTTTTCCAATTTTTCACCTGTGATGTTTTCTCTGGATCGGTGGATATACCCCTTTTAGAAACGATGTGACCGAGGTACTTGACTTCTTTCTGCAGTAGGTGGCATTTTGATGGCTTGAGCTTTAGTCCGTGTTGACGGAGGCATTCAAATACCTTTCCAAGACGTTCAATATGCTCATCAAAGGTCGACGAGAAGACTATAACATCGTCTAGGTATAGTAAAACTGTCGAATAATTTTGGTCGCCTAGACATGTCAACATCAAACGCTGGAAGGTGGCAGGTGCATTCTGAAGTCCGAATGGCATACGGTTACATTCGTAAAGTCCCATTGGGGTGGTAAAGGCTGTTTTGGCTTTGTCACTCTCTTCGACTTCAACTTGCCAGTAACCCGACGTGAGGTCTAGAGTTGTGAATAACCTTGCGTTACCGAGTGCGTCGAGGGCTTCCTCGATGCGGGGGAGAGGGAACGCATCTCTCACGGTTCTTTTATTTAACTGTCTGTAGTCGATGCAAATTCTGATAGAGCCGTCTTTCTTATAAACAATTACCATTGGTGAGGCGTAAGGGGAAGAGCTCTTGCGGATGACTCGAGACTCTTCCATATCTTTTAGATGTTCTCTGACAGCTTGGTATTGAGAGGGTGGTATACGTCTGTACGGAAGACGGAAGGGTTGATTGTCAATAAGTGGAATCGTGTGTTTGACAGTGCAGGTGTGTCCATAATCCAAGGAGTTTATGGAGAAGACATCTTTATATTCATGAAGGAGATTACTAAGTTTATTCTTCTCGTCATCATCCTCTATCATAGCATTTGTCAGGTCCAATGATGTGATAATGGAGACAGGCTCTTCAACAGTATTATGTTTTCTGACTTTGTCAACTAATGGGGTTTGAAGAAATTTACGATGTATACTCCAATCAGCTTGGGGTTCTCCTTGGTCACTTTGGGTAGTGTTAGGCTTGAGTGGTATCTCGTCTATATGCAAGATAGATGAAACCTGGGCCAGCTTGCAGTTGCGGGTAATTGTGATGGGTTTGGCAGAGATGTTGCATATGCGGACTGGAACACGGCGATTCTTATCAACATCAGTGACTAGGTTTTTAACTTGGACATAGGAAGGATTTTGTGAAGATCTCTCCACTACTGCTGTATAGGTGTCATTTCCCTGACACCGTGGTGCCTCGCATTGTATTTCAACCTCCTCTCCTGGTGGTACTGTTCTTGGGAATCTACCAACATATCTGGCGTAGCCTATTCTCCCTTGCTGATCCCCTATGTCAGAAGCTGCAGTGTTGATGTACGCTGCGTGCCATACTGTACTCTGAGCCTTTATCTCATCCAAGTATTGATGGCCTCTGGCTAGATGTTGGTCTCTTTGTGATGCCCTTATGACATTTGTACCGATTAGAACTGGCACTTTGACCCTGTAGCTGTCGGTCGGGACAACAAATACTGGTACATCATCATAGGTTACACCAAGGATTCGCAAGGAAACTGGAAGAACGCCGAGGTAAGGGACCTTTTGACCACTAGCACCTTCGATTGAGACTTCGGCTGATGATAATTCAATACTTCGAAGTTGGGGATGAGATTTCCATAAGTCTTCTGTGATGGTTGTCACTTGAGAGCCAGTATCAATGAGCGCACAACAGTTCTCGCTGTTTATGGTCACAATTTCTTCGTTGTTTGGCCCAATGAGCTGCTGGTGAACTGGTGTGGAGTTGTTACTATAAACGGCATGGGACTGGTGAGATGCTGTGTTGTCGTTAGTTGTTACTGTTGGGCATTGTTTCTGGCCTCTAACGGCTTGCCCCCTAGCCGCGGGCCTTGGTAGTTTCCCGGTAGGTTTCGACAGCCTCTTGCTATATGCCCCTCCTGACCACAACGATAACAGATAAATACCCGTGATGTTGTAGAAGCGGCAACCTGATGAGAGCTTTGCTTCCGAGATTGGGTTCTTCCAGGCTCGATGTTCAACAGTTCCACCTTCTGAGCGAGTAACTGGACCGTTTGAAGTAGACTCCTTAGGACGTCGTCGTCAGAGGAAGTTGTTTTCGTAGGCTGGCTGACTGGAGGTTGTAGTGTTGTGCCTTGTGTTTTTGGAACACTCTCTGGTTTCGCGTGGTGCGGCTGAACTTGAGCCTTTGATGTTGACATCGATGTAGCAGACACCCTTGCTTCTCGCTCGATCTGTCTAAGCTCGACTTGTAGTTCCCTGAAGAGCATATTTCTAGGTTTCATTGGAGCCAGTCTATTGGTGATTTTTTCGTCTCGAACGCCCCTCATGAACTGTTGGGCCAGCATAGCGTTCCGGTTACTCCAAGGTAGTTCCTCGTTCAATCGTTCTTCAATCTCACGAAGGGTCGCTTCCAATTCAACGGCATAGATACTTGGAGATTCCTTCGGTAGTCTGATGCGTTCATAGAACTCTGCAAGTGGATCACCAGATGTCAGGCTGTCCCCAAACTGAGCTTTCAGCTCTGCAAATGCGTTCCTTGGTGTTTGCTCCAATGATGGCAAGTTAAGAACGAGTTTGCGAGCTGCACCTCCTAAGTATCGTACGATAGTTGGGAACTGCATTTCGGTTGGCATCGAAGTAGACTCAATCAGATATCGTGTGTCCCGAATCCAGTCTTCGATGTACATACTTCCTCCTTCGCGGCCAGTGAAGATTGGGACACTCTTGATCTGATGAGAAGGCACAACATGTACCGGGGGTGATGGGGACGAGTACTTTGGTACAGGGGTTGGATAGTGACGATACACCGGTACAGGGGAACTTCGCAGGGGAACCGCCTCAGCTGGACCATCCGGTGTGGTGTTGGACTGGTGTTGCAGAATGGGTAAGCTATCGGAAATTCGACGTTCCAAGGCTGCAACATCGGCGAGCAGTTGCTCAGTGAGTGGTCTTCGAGACTGGAAGTGAGGATTCTCTTGAAACGATGTGTGTGGGTTCCGTGGTGGCTGTTTCGGGCGGGTACCAGTGCCTGGATACGGTGTCAGATGGGGCATGCCTCTAGTTGTTCTAGGTGTAGGATAATAATTCCCCGCGGTAGTATCCCTTCCGGGAGTAGCCATAGCTTAAAAGTATGGCTAAAAGTTGAAGATCAGCTATCACAGTTGTGTATGTCAAGTACATCAAACCAGAAAAAAAATCAATCGATATCAAATGAAAATATATCACATTTGAGCAGTCAATTGGAAACACAACGTAATCAAAATAGCAATACAAATAATAAACGTATTTGTATTTACTGAGTGGCAAATTGATAATGCAATTGAGATTTACAACCGTACCAGATACATCAACTCAACTCAAACACTTTTAGGAATGTAAGCAAATCAATCAGTAACGGCGTGTTGAAAAAAACAAAAACAAAAACAAACAAAAACAGTATGAATTACCTCACCTATTACAAGTGACTACTAATCCACAACGGTAGGCCTATGCCTACATAATGCACAGTAGCAAGAGGGGGATTAAGGGCACTGAGGTGTTAAGTGTTTCTGTTGTGGATTTCTCGATTGTGCCCAGTAATTCGTTAACAATAGGCTATACACAATCGAAGTCCTTGGCTAGTGGGAGAAGGTGGTGAAATTCCTCGTACTTGACAAAAGTTAAAGATATCTCCTTAGAAATGCTATCAATGTGTTAGCGAATGTTTACGTTTCTTTAAAAAGGCTTAACAATAACTTACAACATCTTGTGCCTTGGCAAATCTTGTAGCCTGCGTATTTGGTCTTGGGTCCTGGAATCGGCACCGTAGGTTACGTTGATCATGCAGTGTCAAGGTTTTACAACGTGCACGTTTGGATATGCGTGCCGAATGTTCAAGCTCAGTTCAATGATGGCCGGTACATGAGTTCTTGTACCTAAGCTAGACACCAAGTAGAGACACCAAGAACCAATCCATGGGCTGGATCTTAGATGGTAACGGAGATCGGCCTGGGAAACTGTATCGCGAGTGATCCAACGGCAATTTAACACGGCTGGCGGGGAAACATTGCTTCGGTGGACACAGCGATTATTGACAGCTCAGGTCTTGGGATCGGTCAGCACGTCTCCTCGGGGACCAGTCCCTTGTCGTCGCTCGATTGGAAGACGATCAAACTGCACGGCCAATTAGGTGAAGGACAGCACAGAGAATTTAGGTCAGCTCGATGCGAGGAATCCAAGAGACGAATTGCTAGTATACAGCGGCGGATTAGCCTTAGACTTTTGCGAGACCGCTGGGCACAAGGCGGCCGTGGGGTGATGTGGGATTGCCAGGCAAAATTTGCCGTTAAAAGACCCTCAATACTCGGATCTTCCACCAATGTGACGAGTTGTTCCTTGGGAAGTATTGAGGACACGGCAAATTAGCTTCGGACATCCAGTTTATTTCTGTAAAGACGAAGAGAACACGTCGTCTTGTTACGTCTTCGTTTTAGAATGGTAATGACTAAGCCCGCGAAAATCGATATCAAAATCAGAGCGGATGAGGGCGCTACACATAAAGCATGTTACATAACACGTCAATACATACGAATTAGAGGGGGGTGTCTCAAACTCGATTTACATTAAAGGGAACATTATGTACACCTGTCACACCTATAAAAGGACATGTCAGACCTTTTCGGAGTTAAAATATTATCACTGGTGACTGCAGTGGCAATACGCCATAAACATACGTGTAACTGTAAGTGCTGGTAGTAAGCGGTAGGCCTAACAAGGTTATATAGATGGATTTATCCCTCTGTGATTTGACGGATGCAGCACCGTTTATGTATCTCACGTTTCCTTTTGATTTAATCCCATATGCACAGGACATGTGACGGCTATGGTGTGGCAGGGGTCATAGTGAAACAGAAGCTTCATCATCAGAGGCACTAACAAGATGGAGGAGGTCCTTGGAGCGATAGAGGGGTCAAGCTTTGCCCTGGGTCCCCCAAGGTTTCAGAGTGAATATAGGCCTAAAAAGGAGCATTTATAGTTAGCCCCTGAAATTGTTTTATGTTTGGCACAGCCCAGGCGATCAGACCTTGATTGGTATGGGAAAGTGTATTTGGAACATTTGGACGGTGGTCTGTGCGTTGGGTTTGGCCAAGAGGTGGATGTTGGTCGGGGATTGGACGCAAGGGTGGAGTGTCCTAGGTAGTGTTGGTGGAAAGGGCAGTGGGCATGTACATTTATACGATGGGAAAATGTACAGTAAACGCAACTGTATAGGCCTAAACAGATTATATCAATTTATTTTCAGTTGTGGTTCCACTTGCAGGATTTGGTTGCTCTAGATGACTATAGTCTTGGCAGAGTGTAACAATGAGCAACAGAAGGTACAGGTCAGGCTCAAGCATAGTTTCTTGGCGGGGTCGGGCCCCGAGGTTTGCAAATACCATGCGCGGATCCAGGGGGGGGGCGCACCCGGCGCGCGCCCCCCCTAAAAAAATCTCGAGAAGATTGAGAAGATCTCGGCGTTGGGGCTTCGCGCCTCCTGCGCTCCCATATCTTCTCCCAATATATTATGTTGACAATTTTTGGCGCCCCCTCTAACCGAAATTCCTGGATCCGCCCCTGAATACTACCTGTAAAACGGTGTCTGGGAAAGGCCTATAGTTGGCAAATGCCTTAAAATTATAATAAGGAATGTAACGCTTGGTTCACAAATAAATCTGTAAACGTGATGCCTGTGAAAATTATGCTCGGCTGGGAGAATGTCTGATCGGCAAAATGATTAACCAAGTATCCGCGAAATCTATGGGGGTGTAGCCCGGCGGGTGAACCTATGTTGTGGGAACGATTTCCTATTCACAAATTGTATGTGCATGTCAGCCAATTTTCGGTGTCGGGCGATTTATATCACATTGTGGTAAAATCCTTAGAAGAGTATGACTGAAAGTAGACAATTTATGCTGTCTAATAAACGCGAGCATCGCAGCAATTGACAACTGAGCGTCACAATCGAAAAGGATTTTAGATCATTCGTTCGAGTACGTGCTGCGCCTATGGAAAATAGTTTTGTAATGCTTGGAGAAAACAAAGGCAGGCCCCGCATACAGATGTTTTTTGCTAAAAGGAAGTCTTCGGGAAAACTATTCATCTTCTATAACAAATATTTATTTCGATTACCTATTTTCTGGCTGTTGAACCTTTGCTAGGCAAAATGTAGCGTGAGTTACCTTTACGAAAGTTGCCACCGCGGTATGTTTGGGTCCAAAACAGAAAATGGATTTTCAAATCATCTTAATAAAAGGATTATATTGCGGCATAACACTTTTATAAATTAAATTTTGTAAAGTACTAAATTGAGTTAGTTTTAGCTAAACAAGATTGAAAACGAAGGTTACCGGTGATAAGCATTTACATAAATAATGGGGTCCAGTGTGAACGAAGTAGTTCATTTTTTATTATTAAAGGTTTAAGGTCAAATGTTGATCATAAAACCACTTTACATCAGGAACCCACGAGTGCCAAGAATATAATGTATACATGTAAACTGTCGATAGAAAGCGCTCAGAATGTAACATGCGCGCGATGGCGCAGGGCCGTTGCAGAGGGGGGGGGCTTTGGATTTGGTCTATTCTCTCTATAACTCAGGATTTATGTACTTTCAGTCGATCTGGTCAGCTGGAATGTCAATTGGTGGGCTAGGTTTAGACTGAGTTCTAACTTTACTATGAAGGCGGCAATACAAGGTACTTTATAGTGACGAGTCTGAGCCGCTATGGAGTGGTAGGGAAATCCCTGGCTACAGGGCGCTACATGTGCTAGGGGAAAACCCCGTTTACACGGCGGGAGGCGTTTATGCATTATGGGGTGTGTAGTCATGCGTGAGTTCGTTTTTGATTGAAATAGGGGACGTATAACATTAGAGGGCTATAGGGTTCCCTATTTCGAAAAGGGGCCTTCCGAATCATTTAAAGCACGAACAAAAGAGGGATAATAGGAGGTCCATCAATTTGTTTCGTATATTACGTTATGAAGACACTCCATGGGAGGTTCGTGGGCTGAGGAAAATCTCTCTGAACTAAAACTTAGAAAGGTCTGTCGACCTAAATGGTCCATGTATACACGCGTTTGTTTAGGGTGTAAGTGGACGACACGAAGGTGATTTGGGGTTATGTTTAGAATCGAGGACGTCCTCGATTGAGTTTCGTGTACAAAACCAACGAGAGCCGTTCGAAAAAGTTATAGTGCAAACAAAGGAAATCATCGAGAGGAACAAACTAAACTCCTCGACGGATTTAATAGACAGACGTGTTGGTATGTGTACATGTATAGTGTATGTATATATTTGCATATGTGTGTGTATATGTATGGGTATGGGTATGGATATGGATATGGATATATAGATGCATAGAAATATGGATAGATGTATATGGATGTGTATGGATATATTATATGGATATAGGGATATATAGGAATATGTATGGGTATAGATGGATGGAAAGGCAAGGAAAAAGGCAAGGAAAAAGGCAAGGAAAAAGGCAAGGAAAAAGGCAAGGAAAAAGGCAAGGAAAAAGGCAAGGAAAAAGGCAAGGAAAAAGGCAAGGAAAAAGGCAAGGAAAAAGGCAAGAAAAAAGGCAAGGAAAAAGGCAAGAAAAAAGGCAAGAAAAAAGGCAAGGAAAAAGGCAAGGAAAAAGGCAAGGAAAAAGGCAAGGAAAAAGGCAAGGAAAAAGGCAAGGAAAAAGGCAAGGAAAAAGGCAAGGAAAAAGGCAAGGAAAAAGGCAAGGAAAAAGGCAAGGAAGGGAAAAGTGGAAAGGAAGGGGAAAAAGGAAAAGGGGAAAGGAAAGGAAACTGAGAAAGGAAACTGAGAAAGGAAACTGAGAAAGGAAACTGAGAAAGGAAACTGAGAAAGGAAACGGGAAAAGGAAAAGGAAAAGGAAGGTGGAAAACCCGATTGGTAGACATAATGGGGGAAAACCCCCGAGATGATGTGGGGAGAGCCCCAGGTATTGATGTGGGGAAAGGCCCAGATTGGGATATGCATTTGTAAAGAGGAAAATAGCCCCAGTGAATTAAGGAGGGAGGTAAAGGGATATATTTTTGTCTTTATATTTGTATTAGTTATTCGGCCACGAATGGCAACATTCGAATGAATATGCCGGTACAGAGAGTAGGATAATGTAATAAAGTGATGTAGCAGCACAAACAGGGGCAAAGCAAAGGGTTATGAATATTAGACGGCAATGGGAAGTCAAGGTGTTGCAATAGAAGACAAAACGGAAACGAGACAATACCGACATAATAGTCAGGAAAGGTGAAAGGAATAATGAAACGGGGATTTACGGTATTTATGGTAAATTGAATCTAAAACTTTTAAGATTTCATGCTTGTAGAGATTGCTCAATAAAACAGATGCATGACAATGGGGGGAAACAGCCCCAGTTATAATGGCACGGGATTTGTTTGTGTGTTCTATATTCCCCTTAAATTTGAGCTAAATAGGCCGATTCTGTAGACCACGCTCCCCGGAAGGTCGACAACTCGCAGGGTATTATTTTGACGTCTGATAAATTGGTTGCTATGCTGTCCGGTTAGATTTTCGCCTTCCGCTTGTGGGAAAAATACGATATGCCCATTTTGGTTTTAGTAATGGTCGAGTGTTAAATGAAACATTTGAGCACTTTAAGGTTTTAGTTACCTGCTTCTATACAATCACGCTAAGGTTAAATTGCACTGTGCTAGTAATTGAACATGTACATGTACACGTCACGCTACAAGTACTTGACGGGCGCGGTCCACTCTATACATTTTGATGTCCACGGTGTTTTGTACATTTTGAGAAATAAAACAAACAAATGGGGAGATGAACCCCGGTTATAAGAATGAGATAATAAAACATCTCGGGAAAATGAGACAAATAATAATAATCTGGAATGAGTACCGTAAATAAAGGGAGCAAGCCGCAAAATTAGGCAGAGCGGATTATCAGGAGATAAATATCTCTATACAAATATGGCAGCAAATAGCATCGGGAAGAAACGCATGCGTGAAAATGTATTTATACAAAACTAGAGAATGGAGTCCCTATGTATCGACAATTTTGTTTTCTCCGTTGTTTTTACGATTTGACCATGATGTTGTGTCCAGTTTTGCCCTGCTTTTGTAGAAAAGGGCCACTGTCGGCCAATCATCAAGAATGATTTAAATCGTGAATTACATACTTTGGTGCCGATATGCATTAGTAGATAAAATATTTTCAATTGTTAGCTGAGCTGACCGTTTCGCATAAGAATGTTTTGCAGGAAGGACTCTGGTACATCGAAGTGAGGGAATGCAGTAGCAAGCACTGACCTTGTTCGGCACGCAAGACGACGGGCGTGTAGTTTGATGATAACGCGCTTACGAGGGACGAGGGAAGGATGCAAGTCAGGATTAGAACTTCGGCAGCTCAATTGGGTATTCTTCAAGACAATGGCCTCGTCTGGCGCACTAATTGAAGAGGTAGCGATGGAGAAGGGACATCCAGAAAGATACTGGAGATTGTGAGTATTGTTTGAAATGAAGCAACACGGAGATGCTGCCTGTGTCCCGTGAGGGCTGGTAAGTAATAGCTCAGACTCTTTTTCGATTGCTCTTTTTTGCCGTCGAGACTTGGTGTTCCCCAAGTTCATGTATGCTGCATTTTATGTTTCTCTTACAGGCTGTGCAACAGGATAGGGAATGCGAAAATAACATACTTTATTCACGATTGAGAACGCGAATAGTTGGAGAACTACATTTCGGAGAAGGATGCATACGGGGATCTTCTGGCGTGATTTGGTCGGCGTATGGCACTATTTTTGCCGCTTCTTTCGGACATCCGTATCGGTGAAGAATATAAAGAGGTTTAATCGGCTTAGGGCAGTTCGTCACACAAAAAAAAATATAAAACAAATAAAATTAAATACAAATACAAATAAAATATAACGAAATAATTAAATAAATCGCAGGCGGAAATAAAAGGAATACCACGCCACAACTGGTGATTTACAGATTAGTTGAATACAAACAACCGTTTGAGGTCTTGGCAGCGGAGCGTCTACCACAAATATAGCCAGGAAGGATTGTGATACACGTAGTCCCATGTGGCCGGTGTATTTCGAAGTTTGAGCGACAATGCACATTCTTTTAAGTCATATCTCTTCTGCTGCAGTATTAGTTCAATGGAAGCCAGGTGTGGAAGTCCAAGTTTCGTGGAGATCATGTCACGTCAACATCAGGGAAATATAAATGTCTACACGTTTATTCCAGCTCCCTGGCTTGGTCTACACAATGGTTCAACCGCTTCAGACGGAGAGTCCAGGAGTATGAATTTCGAAATGATAAAATATTTATAAAAGATAGCAGAAGAGCCTCGACGGACGACTGGGCAGGAAAGGCAAATGGTTTCCTTAGGTTTATGCGACGGAGGATATACGTTCTCATTTTAGGGGGTTGTGTTGTGTTGTTTGTTTTGTTGTTGTTTGTTTGTTTTTTGACAGGTTCACATACACGAGGCCACGCCAGCATGAGGAGTTATGTTCAGCGGCAGGCAAATAAACGGGGTATACAGTAAGACGTTTCTTGGTTAAACAGACGATCGGAGATAGGGGAGGTAGTCGGCGCAGCCGGAAGTGAAATTGATACACTCGTATTCGGTTGAGGTTGGATTATAGGATGCTTTAGGCAAATCCACACAAGTCCAGTTTATATGTACAAGGTATCATTTCACATTTGAGGGAATTCGGATGGCGCGGGTCGACTCGGATGAGGATGTCCTTTGATTTAAAGCAACCAGGAGGTATAGTGGACAGCTGCCAAATTTCGCCGATGGATGGGCTCGGTGAGAGAACAGTTTTCCTCGAATAAATTGCTGACGGGCAGGGCGAGAGGTCGTTATAGGCAGCTCAGGATTCAGCATGCATTGTAAGAATAGTCAAGATGCTATAATCCATCTAAGCAACTTGTTGGGATAGTGCCTTCACTAACAGGCCAAGTGCAGAAGCGACATCGGGTGGCAAAGCGAAATTAAGAATTGGTTGGCTACAGCAGATATGAGTACAATAGCAAAAGGTACAATGCAAAAAAGGTAAGGCAGCTGGAAACGGCTCTCTGAGGAATAATGTAAGGTGCTGAGCTTCTTGCGGTAGTGTGCAAACAAGGATGGTACCTACAAAGCATGGGCTTGGCCTCATTTGAGGGTCTGCGGCAAGCGGCTAGAGGAGCCTGTCGGCAGGGAACAACACCTCAAGATCCTTAACTGGTAGACAATTAATAGATGCAGAAATTATTGGTGGCATATGCTGTGTATCCCGAGGAGAATCACGGGTAAGATTAGGGGTGAGGCGTGGGATGAGATGTGGGATGAGATGTGGGATGAGATGTGGGATGAGATGTGGGATGAGATATGGGATGAGCTATGGGATGAGCTATGGGATGAGCTATGGGATGAGATATGGGATGAGATATGGGATGAGATATGGGATGAGATATGGGATGAGATATGGGATGAGATATGGGATGAGATAAGGGTTGGGTGTAGATGAAGAGAGCATAGGGGAATGGATTGGGAGTCTAAGTTCGGAGCGAAGAATCCTTCCCCCCATTTCTAAGATCAAATGTGGACTCTGGAGTCCGAACAAAGCAGCGATGCAAATACTTTACTATTTGCATCGCGGCGACGTTGCGGGCGGAGGATCCACACTCACTTGGTAAATCTGGTCACTACGAGAGAGGACGGTATAAGGCGAAGAAGCCTTTGGTTTGTTTGCTCCAAGGACAGGTAAGGTCTCAAACATCTTTCCCACCCACCCGCCCTATACTGTAGAAGGTACTGCTGTTCGGATTCTAGTCTCTACGCTCGAATCCTTCCCCCCATTTCTAAGATCAAATGTGGACTCTGGAGTCCGAACAAAGCAGCGATGCAAATACTTTACTATTCCTCAGCAGCGTGTTAGCAGACATAAGAATAACTGCTCGACGCCGGTTGAAAACAAACGCTGTTTTTCTTTTCTTGACATCCATGATTGTAAAACTTCGGACAGGTCAGTTAAACGATATTTACTATAAAATACAAACCCCCAAATCTACTCATTCATGATAATTCAAGCAATTACCAATGGTGTATACTACCTTTAAGGGAATTTTGTCTTTAATTTGTGCTCAGTCAACCATGCCTCCAATCTTCGCACAACATTTCCATGATAACTATAGGTATATTCTATGCTAAGTGTAATCTGTAAGAAATTGTTACTTTAGAAATATGAGGAGTTATTAAGGGGGAACTTTCTTTTTGTGATGTGTTTACATTTTTTTCAGCATTGAGCTTCTAATTCAAGCTGTTAATGTATCTCCGTATGCAAAATGTATTATGAGTTTGTAAATGTTTAAATTGACGATTTATCATTATTATTTTATTATTGGTTTATTGCAAATTCCAACGTCACAGCCCTAGAGCTAAAATATGTTTAAAATTACATTAAAATATACACAAATGTTAACTTATCCGACAATTCATTAAAATAAATGGTTAATAAAAATAGTTTACAAATATGAATAAAAAATATGAATTACATAATACATGTAACATTAATTACAAAATATGAATTACATAATATGAATTACATAATATGAATTACATAATATGAATTACATAATATGAATTACAAATATAAAACAAAAACATGTACACTGTACAAATATTGTGACATTTTCTTTGTGTTTGTCATCAGGGATGCACTGATTGTCGCACTCTGCAACTGCGGTACCAGCATCCTAGCTGGGTTTGTCGTGTTCTCGACTCTTGGTTTCATGGCCTTGGACAGCGACAGAGATATTTCTGAAGTTGCAGCAAGCGGTATAAGCATCACATTCTGTCATATTATTTGTGTATAATTGTTGGGCACTGGACAATGACCGAGAAATCCTCACACCCCGGAGTATTTCTTTGGTGAATGCCCGAGTATTTAACGCTCGGTTCAGACAGGCGTTCCACAGTCGCACCGAACCAAATGAGTGAATTGAGTCCGACGTCTGAAACGAATAAGGGCGACAAGGCGCGCCAGACGGCAATCAATCGACTGCCGGAGTTGTTAGAGCGACTCAGGAGCGACTTGATTTCAATTTGGTTCGGCGCGACTGTGGAACGCCTGTCTGAACCGGGCGTTAGTAACTAATGTTTTTGTTTTGTTGTTGTTGCCATTTTCAAATGTCTCAGAGACGCACATTTTGAAATTTCCGCAAATAGTGCGCGCAAGTGTTCGAATGACCCACGGGGCATGCGATGGTGCTACTTTTTGACTACGTTCAGTGTGTGGCACGCGCGTAGCTGCAATCTGCTGGCTGAAAACTCGCCCATAACGCAGATTGTGGTCGATAAAATTGCACATTGTTCTTTTAACGAAACTCGATCCGAGGCGGGTTCAGGCCGATGGTACCGGGAAGCACACCCACGCATTTCCGGCCTTGCTCGCTGCTGACAGACATTTCCAACCTTGCTTGTGACGTGTTTATGCGTTATCCGTTATCCGTTTTGAATCGGGGAAAAACTGTGCATGTATACGTCCTCCGGCGCAAACTGGTCAATAGTAAAGCTCAAAATGTAATTTTCTCAAAACTGATTTTTCTTTTGAAACAAATCCATTATCCATGTATCCATTAATTGTTTCTAAGTAATGTTTTTGTTTTTCCCTGCATCAGGTCCAGGTTTAGCGTTTATCGTCTACCCAGAGGCCTTAGCTAAGATGGAACCAGTGCCTCAGGTCTGGGCAGTTCTCTTCTTTCTTATGCTACTGACACTCGGTCTGGACAGCATGGTAAACAAAAAACACAAAACACAAAACAATATATTCTCAAAGTGTGCCTTGAACAAAGACAACTTAACCAGTTCGCGCCGGAGGACGTATATACACGCAAAGTTTTCCCCAGATTCAAAACGGGTGACGCATAAACACGTCACGAGCAAGGCCGGAAATGTGTGGGTGTGCTTCCTGGTACCATCAGCCTGAACCGGCCTCTGATCGAGTTTCGTTAAAAAAATGATCCCGCTAGGTTTTGTTAAAATAATCCCGAACTGGTTAAAGCTTGTGCATTTTTATTGTTTGAAGCAACAAAAGTGCTTACAATAAAAAGAAAGGTGCTTGGCAAATAACCCAATGAAGTTTTTAGCTCTGTGAATTCAGAATTTTCTGAGAAACCAATATTCTAAGATTACAATTTCAATTCACAATTTGAATTGCGGCCACAATCAGCATTTAGGGCGCGTTCTCAATAGCTCCCAGGTGTGCGTATGCATCGTTCCAATGCTTGTACACCGTTCATGGATTACAAACCAACTACTCATGTAAATTTCAAAAAAATGTCTCTGAGATGCATCTTTGGAAATGAAAGCATGCTCAAATAAATAAGTACACCGAGAATTAAAGATAGGATACACCATTGGTAATTGCTTGAATTATCAAGAATGGGTGGATTTGGAGGGTTGTATTTCATAGTAAATATCGTTTTAACTGACCTGTTCGAAATTTTACAATGTATGCCGGGTAAAAAACAAGAAAAATGTTCAACCGGCGTCAGGCAGTTTTTCTTGTTAATAATGATCGCCATCCGGCGATAATTATTTTTTAAAAATAAAATTCAAATTTTCAGAACAATTACAGAATATTAAGCGCAATCATTTTGTTGGATGCCTACATTCATTATTTACTTTCATATAAGTAAGATATTTCTTAATAATTCAGTAGTAAAAATTGTCGATATCTGCAAATGGTGTATCCTAACTTTATCCAAGTTGCGCCGGATGACGTACATAAACACACAGTTTTGCCCAGATTCAAAAAGGAAGACGCATAAACATGCCACGATCAAGACCGAAAAATGTCTGTCAGCAGCGAGAAAGGGCGGAAATGCATGGGTGTGCTTCACGGTACTATCGGCCTGAACCCGCTTCGAAACGAGTTTCGTTAACAATATTCCCGCGTGTCGACTTGGTTATGTTAAATATTCCCGGCGCGAACCGGTTAAGTCTCAATATCTTTTAAGCTTTTCAACAGTATTTTGGTTGGTTACTCAAATTTTGGGTTAGCTGCAAAAGGTTATACTTAGGAATTAACTTACTTTGGGTGCAGTACCGTCTAGTAGTACAGATGGTTTGAAGATGTTATCATTATGTTTTTCAGTTTGCCATGACAGAGACTGTTACAACTGCCATCATGGACGCATTGCCCAACCACTTCAGACGTTGGAAGTGGCTGATCATACTGGCAGCCTGCTGTGTTGGATTCTTGATGGGAATTCCACTGGTAACCCAGGTAAGGGTTGAAAGCAAACTTCTAGGAGTTAAGGCGATAAAGAAAATTAAAGGTTTGGTAATGATCATCCGATTCTGGTGTGATTTCAATATTCTTGCAGAGAAGTCACTGAAGTCAGTCACTAGATGATTGATGTAATTTGACTTGTGATTTGCTTGTGATTTATTTGTTACTGAATTGTGATTGATTTATGATTGGCTTGTGGTTGACTTTTGATTGGCTTGTGATTTATTTGTTATTTGCTTGTGACTGGCTTGTGATTGGCTTGTGATTGGCTTGCAATTGGCTTGTTATTTGACATGTTATTTGACATGAGATTGGCTTAATTGAAATTGGCTTGAATTATGATTTATTTGTTACTTAATTGTGATTGGCTTGTGGTTGACTTGTGATTGACTTGTGATTTATTTGTTACTGAAAAGTGATTGGCTTTAGCTTGTGTTTGGCTTGTGATTGGACTTATTATTTATTTGTGATTTTTTTGTTACTAAATTGTGATTGGCTTGTGATTGCCTTGCGAACGATTTATATTTGACTTGTAACCACTTGTGATTGATTAATGATTGATATTTGATTGACTCGTGATTGCGATTGACTTGTTGAGGGCTGGACTATAAAACTTGGTTTTTTTCTGTGATTTTACCCAGGGTGGCTTGTATGTACTGACCATAATGAACGACTATGCTGGCGGCTTTTCTCTGATGGTCATATCCATCTGTTACTGTGTGGCAATCTGCTACGTCTACGGATACAACCAATTCGCTCAAGACATCAAGTCTATGCTGGGATCGCTGCCTAATATCTACTGGAAGGCTTGTTGGGCTGTGGTGTCACCACTTGCTATGGTGGTAAGTAGGCTGTATAATGCAGGACTTCGTAGAGAAAAACAAGTCAAAGTAGAACGAAATTGATGTACTCGATGTTATAAGCTTGACAACAAGGGGCCAATTTAGCTAAGTACACACAATTCCGATTCGAACCCGCCAGCCGACCTCGGCTAGCTCGGTGTTCGAGTGCTAAGACGTCTCCACTAGAAAGCAGGAGGTCATGGGTTCAAGTCCCACCTAAAGTCGGTGAATTTGTTTTTAAAGGATTCCTTAGGAAAACACTGAGTATACAATGTAAATACATGTCTGTAAAATGAATAAAATCTAATATTGAATACAAAAATTGCTTATAACATGAACATTCTTCCTTATTAGCAAAAGCATGGGTACAAACCAAATTTTTCTAGTGATATGTATATCGTTCATGACTGGTACATTCAGCTGGTTTTTGTTTAGCATGTACAGCACATTGAGTTTTGGCTGGGAACCTGTTTTTTTTAATGAGCAGGACTATTTTGTGTTAAGCACTTTGTTGTACTTGGCAGCTACATGAAATTGGCCCTAGTTATAGCTGCAGTTGACGATACAGTATTTTTAAGAGCAATATGATGTGCGATCAGTTTACATCTGTAGTCAAATGTGCCCGTGGTTATGCGCACGCATCATGTTTTGCATAAATTTGGTTAAGAAGTGACCTCACACTGAGTTATCGAACAATGAAAATGAAGTTTCACCCTTAACACCATGAATATTTCACGGTGATTGAAGGGTGAAACTGCATTTATATTATTCAAGAACTCATAGTGTCAAAGGTCACCAAATTCTAAGGCAGTCTGACCTGCGAAGACACTCATCTTCAACCAAATTTATTGCGCTGGGCACATTTAAATACAGATTGAGGGGTTGCACCGGTTAACAGGAGCTCATGGGTTCGAGTCCCACTGAGCACATTAAAACAATTTCACAAGGTGATCCTGCACTACTCATAGTGCATATCAAAATCTGCAGCGAATGGGCTAAACCAATTAACGTTGAAATGTACATGTACATCTCCTTGTTGCAAAATTCTGATTGAGTTGTAATATTTTGTTGAATCTTTCCTTTGACAGGTTGTTGTGATAGCTAGCTTCATATTCTACGCCCCATCAGAATACAACAAGCAGGTGTTCCCACCGTGGGCCCAGGGCATCGGCTGGGTGCTTACGCTTCTCTCGTTTGTCGTCATACCGCTGTACGCCATCTTTGCTGTCATCTTTACGACCGACAGCACATTGTCCATCTTAGAAGTGAGTGTCACGGTCTTGTTCAGTTAATAAGAGCTTCGATCTGGAAACAGTGGCTTCCTGAAAAGATGAAGATAATGTTTCGGCATTGACAAATTGAATCACTAGAAGGATATTGTGCGTTTCTTAAGAGTTGCTTAAAGATCGACGTATTCATACTAGAACTAAAGAGTTTCTTTACACGAAAGCGAATGCGATGCGATGCGAATTTGACGTCACGAAGCATTCACTGCGAAAATTCGCTGGAGTTGAAATGTGTTTAAAGATAGGATACACAATTTACACATATCTAAAAATTGTACTACCGAAATTTCTTACTTATTTGAAAGTAAATAATAATTGTAGGCATCCAGCAAAATGATTGCGCTAGATATCCTGTACCGTAATTGTTTCGAAAAATCGAGCGGCGTTGACGAAAAAAAACAAGAACAGCATAAGAACCACTGCTCGTCGCCGGTTCGGAAAACGAATGCCGTTTTTCTTGCTTTACTCAGCATCCACGATTGTAAAACTTTGGACAGGTCAGTTAAACTATATTTACTTTTAAATACAACCCGCCAAATTCACTCATAATCCACTCGTAATTCAAGCAATTACCAATGGTGTATCCTACATTTAACTTTTGTGGATTTCCAGTGCGAAAACTCCCTGTGTTGTCACAAGTTCGTGTTCGCTTTGTGCACCAAAAATGATTGAATCCATGGATTTTCACATAAGTATTTTCCAACAATAAGTTTATTATTTAGCAAATATACGGTGAAAACATAGGATCGGAATGCGTTGATTAAAACATTGCAATCCAGCGAACATAAGATATGGCCTTGGTTTTCTTAATCATTTCTGTGTTGTTATTTATTTGTTTTCATTCTGTTTCTCGACAGCGTATCAAGAGTCTTCTGAGGCCCACCTGGGATTGGGGTCCGGCCTTAGACAAGCACCGCATTGAGGCAGGCTACGACCCATTGCCCGCAGACGGTACCCCGCCGTCACCCCTGGAGATGAAATCCAAGAAACCGCAGGTTGCACTGATCTACAGCGCTTCCATGGCGGAGCAAAGAGACGGCAAGGATCTGTACTGCTACGACCAATCTGTACAGGTGGATTTTGACTAGAATTGAAACGGAAAACAAACATTTATCTTATGGTTATTAATTCAGCAGTGTAATCGAGTCCCTGCAAGTTCTTTCACAAGTTCTTTCACAAGTCCAGTCACAAGTCCAGTCACAAGTCCAGTCACAAGTCCAGTCACAAGTCCAGTCACAAGTTCTTTCATAAAGCCAGTCGCAAGTAACCGGTTGAACAATGACAAAGGAATGCTTTTGTTAAAAGTTCATCTGAATAGCTAGTGACTTGACTTCAGACTGAAGGACTTGTGATGGACTTGCAGGGACTTGAATTGTGGGGACTCGAATACAACTCTGTATTTCAGACTTTGCTTCATGCCAAGGCCACAGTCGAAGGTTGGATAAATTGGCCTTGTTAGTACGCAGATATGTGATGGGGTTGTGCCTTTGATGATACAAGCGTAGAATGTGGCACACAGTCAGAGTATGTCATGAGAAAGTGATTTGGATGTAGGGCCATCCTCACAGATTTGTCCTTTCAAAATTTTCAAAGTGGCTGTCATTGCTCGTTATTCTACCTATTTTTTTTCAAAAAACAATCTGTGATGGCCCTATAGCCAAATATCTTTCTTGTGACATATACTCTGACTCGTGACATAAAATGCACAATTGCCCTTAATATTTCCCTATCTGCCCCATTAGTGTGTTAGGTCATTTCGTGTCAATTCAAGACGCTTTTGGAGAAAATGCTTTATACTATGATTTTGATTTTGATTTGATGACCGTTCAAAGAGCTTAAAAATGATGTACAACTTGGCCTTCTAGGTGCTATACTTTAGGAGACATAAGTATTTAATGTTTGGAGGTCATGCTAATTATCCAAAAGTTCACTGATACGTATCTCAAAAGCTAACAAGCCAATTTACAAAAGAACAATTAAGTCCTGGGGGTTTCTCATATCAATCATAACACCAAATATCATTTTAATCTGTGAGGGTAATTGGGTCCAAATGCGTGACGAGTTGACACGGAATAGCCCAGTTACGACCACATGATGTACCCTTAGGGAGATACTATTTAGCGTAATTTTTTATTGAATAATAAAAATAATAATAACGGCTTTTTAAGTGCTTGACATTATTATTATCCATAATCATTGGGCCAACGAAACATTCCAAATACCATCTCAGCTCCCTGGGGAGTATACACCTGGATGCAGCCATTTCGGGCAAGGCAGCTTTAATCAATCACAATAACCATCTCTATCAATCACAATAACCATCTCTGCCCTCAAAGGTACCCATTTACCACTGGGTGGTGAGAAGCAATGAGTGACAAAGTGCCCTGCCCAAAAGCACACGCACTGTAGTCCCAGGCAGGACTCGAACCCACAACCTGTAGCTTTACCTGCAAGTTACCAATTCAATGCTCCAGACCACGAGGCCATCGAGGCACTCCACAGAGATTAGAGAGACAAGTGGAATTTATAGACATTGGGGAATTATCAGGTCAGGGAACCAGTATATCTGGGGCCAATTTCATAGAGCTGCTAAGCACAAAAATTTGCTTAGCACAAAAAAGTCTTGCTCATTAAAAACAGGTTACCAGCCAAAATTATACGTGTTTTTCATGCTAAGCAAAAAAACAGCCGATTATCAATCCAAAACAATAAATATCACATGAAAATTTGGTCTGTAACCTTGTTTTTGCCAAGGACGAATTGTCATGCTAAGCTAAGCAAATTTTGGTGCTTAGCAGCTCTATGAAATTGGCCCCTGGCTTGCACCCGTTCAATCGATTGCAAACAGAAAATTGTTAGTTTTTTTTCAACAATAGTAGTTGGTCGGCCATCATTGGAAATTAATACAAAAAAATCAACTTAAAAAACAGCACACCAGTTGCCACGGTTTCACAAGATGTTAGAGACTATTTTCTTTTTCATAATAATTCAGTAGTTTCGTTTTTTATTATGTTTAAGAAATGTAACTCTTTTTAACCAGTTCGTGCTGGAGGACGTATAATATACACGCAAGGTGAGCAAGGCGATAAATATCATGGGTGCGCTTCCCGATACCATCGTCCTGAATCCGCCTCGGATCGAATTTTGTTCAAAATAATCTCGCGCCTCGGTTCGGTGAATGTTACAATAATATCCCGGCGCAAACTGGTTAAAGGTAAATTACACCATTGCTATTTTTTTTCCATAAGAATTCAGTAGTTCCGTTTTTCATTATATTTTCAAATGTAATGTTTTTTAAAGGTAGAATACACCATTGGTAATAATTGCTTGAATTATCAGGAATTAATGGATTTGGGGGGGGGGGGGTTGTTCTTTATAAGTGACTTGCCTGAAGTTTTACAATCATGGAGGCTGAGAAAAAAGCAAGAAAAACGGCTTTCGTTTTCAACCGGCGGCCGTTTTCAACCGGTATCGGGCAGTTGTTCTTATTGTTCTAGGTTTTATCCGCGATCGCCGTCCGGCAATCAAGAATTTGTTTTTATAAAATTCATTTTTTCAGGACCAATTACAGGATATCTAGCGCAATGATTTTGCTGGATGCACAGGATTATTATTTACTTTCCAGCTCAATTATTAAAGTAAGATATTTCAAAAAAATATTCGGTAGTAATTTTTCTCTCAATATCTTCAATTGGTTTACTATATACCTTTAAACCACTGGTGGTGTTTATGTAAAAATTCTCTTCAACTCTTTTCTGTATACATGTGTAACCAGTGAAATATTTCAATTATATTTTTCAGCAACCTTTAATCTTTTTTTTTTAAAGTGATAAACTGTACGTTAGTGTTTTTGAATATTTTACAATTTCCTGTCGACAGGATAGCTTTTTAACATCAATTTTGGATCAATTTTATTCCTAAGTATAAATCAATATTTGCTTTAATTTTATGTATAAAACCTAAAAACTACTACTAGAGCAACTGTGAGAAAATCTTTCCCTTGGCCCTCACAGGGTCAAACACATTCCAATCCTCTGCTAAAGTAATCGCCATTATGACCATACCCACTGCCCCTAACTTATTATTATTCAATAGGTTTTATAGTTACTTTTGTTTATTGCCCCTTATAATCTCTTGATAGTTTGCCCAGAAATGTGACTGAGGCACAGGCCCATGCCCACATCCTCTGTTCAAATGGTTCAGTCTTGAAGTAACCACTGACAGGAAAACACATAAAAAGTCTACGGTCTTCTGTTGTTGAGAAAGTTTTACACCACGCTGGCTGCGCACACTGAATAAAAACATGAATTCCATCTCAAAACTTGAAGAGCCTGTTTCCATCTGTCACACATGTATATGATAAACATTGAGAAAAATGCTTAACAAAAATTCACTCTAAGTTTCACAGTAATATATTGCAAGGAACTGAAACTTGTGGTGGAACATATTCCATTTGTATACTTCATCCTTTCAATAAAGGCCGTGTCCATTGTCGGAACCCCTTGGCTGCGGCCGGCTTGATATTACGCAAGAGTCTATGAGATGTAGCTTCAGCTGCGGAAGAAAAATAATACACATTAATTTTGTCCCTTGCTTTGGTAGGGTTTTGGTTGGTAAATGTTTCCATACCTCTGATATTATGTAATATTAATATTGTTTATTTTATTTTAATAAATACCTAGGAAAGTTGATATCTTCTGATTAGTCGAGACTCGATCACGTGGAGGGCATTTTTTGAAGTAATGGCCCCGGCTTTCAAAAATTGAAGCAAATTCACTGTTTATTTCCTAAATAATATTGATTAAAATGAATAACGGGGTGATTCACTGCGTGATAATGTACAAGGTTGGGGGATGACCGCTGGTAATGGACCTTGCCTTCGGCTCGATCCATTACCATTGGTCATTCCCCAACTCGGTTCGTATCACGCAGTAATGACCGGGTCCTCACCCTGTTATGCCCTAAGTAACTGCTTTTGGTAATTTATCCCCCCCCCCCTCCCCAATTTGCAGGCAAAGCTAAATTGATACAACATTTTGTGTAGATCTGGAAAAAAAGTTAACTAGGTTATGGCCAAAAGAGGGTTAAACGCTTGAAAATCACATAGTGGTCTGTTGTTTTTTTATGTTTGCGGGTCTAAATCCTGTGAAAAAACATGAAAATTAAACCGAAACTGTTTGGCACATTTCAAATTTCCACTAAAATGTACTGTATCTCTTTAATTAAAATAGTTGCCCTTCTTTTTAATAACAAAAAAAATGCCACCTCTAAATTTCTACTAGGATGCACAAAATCGTGTGTATTGGACCCTAATTTTATAATTTTGACTTGATTTTTGACACTGAAACAGATCATATATTTATATAAAATTTCCTTTATCGTACTCACCGCACACTCTATTCACTGGATAATTCTTGGACTTGCCAAGTGCATTATGCTACTGGTTCCAAGGAAAAATTTCACTGCCCGCCAAATTCAAAACGGTGAACATGTTCACCTGTTTTCGTCTGATTTTTGTTGTCAACTTGTGTTTGACCATGGAGGAATAAGAACTTCTTATTCCTCCATGGTTTGACCCAATCAAATTGATCTGCAGATTAACAAGCCGCGATCTCGTACAGGTACTTCTAACCAATTCGAGCGATTCACAATACCTAGAAGCTGCCGTTGGAGGCGCAAATCCTGCTATACCCGCAGTGCATCATGGGGAAAGGTCGGCATCAGTTTGAAAAACGGTATTGATTTTGAATAAACTCATCAGTTTTGACGTCTTTTTGGACGCGCACGATTAAAATTCCAATTTTTTTTCTGCAAATAACTGTTTTAATCAACGACTTTCGGGATACATTTATGTTTGTGTTGTACATCGCGTGAACAATGAAGAATATATATTTCACTACAGTATGATATACGGAAGAAGTCGACCGTAAAGTTTAAAAGTGGCTCTTTTGAGTCAAACGCTTGGTGGCGCATAGCCTTTAAACAAGGCCACATGTCTGATAGACGTCGAGCGACTAAAAAGAGACTAATCGCGAAAACCTGAGTGAACTCCAGTGCGAATTGCCCAGACAAGTGGCCTTTATCAATCTGGTTTGGATTTCTTATGTTAACCTTTGTTTCCGACTGGAATCGCTACCGAAATGGTAGCGTCCAATCAGCGAACGTATCTCCGCGTGCCGGCGTCAGCTTATATTTGAGTTGGACTAGTTCATTTTACAAACAGGGAATGTCCAATCATGTCACTTACAATATTTAGCTCAAATCATTAGTTGCTTCCTAATTTATTGCAATTTTGCATGTAAAATAGATTTAAATGTGATATCTTGTATTTATCATTCATATATTCAACTCAGAAGCAAAATTTATATACGTTTTTGTACCTTTTCTTACATGCTTTGATATTGAACGAATCACGAACGAAGCCAACTGGGAGATCGCCGTTCTGATTGGGCGTATTGGCATGCTAATATGTTTCTATGAATAATTCATGCCGAGCAGTAAAACATACATTGCAAAAGGCCTCGTGACATTCGTCACTCGGTCGCGCGTTCACCCCGGGTATCTAGACTCATCTCAGCCGCTTAGCCAGAGTCACGAGGCCTTGTCAAAAGGCTAGGTGGCGCACTGCATTGTGAATCGCCCGAATTGCAATGGCCTTCTAACATTGCGTCTGACAACGATTCCCCCCCAAACCCCCCCCCCCCCCCCAAAAAAAAAAAACCCCCAAAATAACAACAAAATAGTTCCTCAAGTTTGACAAAAATACATGTTATTCATCATACATCTCAGGAATTTGTCTTTTCTACTTATCGAACGGCTTTACTTTTTATTATTATTTCATTTCAAAATGTACTTTAAAGACGAAATAATCATGAAAACTGCACAAGCGGATTAATACACTTTAGCCCTGCTACTTTAGGCCATTTCTAAACCCAGCTTCGTCTCCATTTCCGCTTCGTTCATGCAGTTTGGTGAATAGTGATGGAGCCAAACGGAGCCTAAGCTGGGTTTGAACAACGGTCCTCCTGAAAGGTTAATAAGGAGATGAGACACCGAGCTGATTTGTTTCGATGGCAAAATAAAAGGACAAAAGAAGGCATCTCTTTATGAATTGTACATTGTATATTTGTCATTGAACCATTTTCTGGTGCTAAAAACAATTATAACATACCTCATGCTAGTTTTTTATCCTAGTTGGCTGAACGGTCATTTAATTCAGTTTTAGGTGCCCAACGACAAGGAATATATGATGTATCGTCAGACCCCCTAAATCTACGCGGTCCTATTTCTGCGCACTCGCCTTTAATTTCAATTTGGCAACGCGCGCGTCTTTAAAATGATGTACCGTCACTAGGATCGTAATCTTTGATGCATGAACTTTCTACAGCTTTTTACAGCTAATTTACTAGGTACAATTGTTGGTAGAGGCT
Organism: Crossaster papposus; assembly: GCA_037893245.1. Taxonomy (NCBI): domain Eukaryota; kingdom Metazoa; phylum Echinodermata; class Asteroidea; order Velatida; family Solasteridae; genus Crossaster; species Crossaster papposus. Next base: position 349,101 of record JBAIAA010000053.1, on the reverse strand, counting down.
TTCGGGCCTGCAGAAGTCGAAAAGATGACCGCACGGTAAACTTTGTTGGTCGCCCTCTGTCGTCATTATTATAGCTACCGTGTCCTATATAATTAATTTTTTTTAAAGGGGTTTAAAGACTTGCGGTGCAACAAAGAAGACATGTTTCTTATATTATTTTGGAGTTTTCTTCTGTCATACCTATTAAAATCTGACATCTTGACAATTTTCTCTGTTGATTGGGATGTTCAATATATGACATTGGATGATCTATAAAGATTGTTCAGGATACCAAATCTGAGGAGGGGTCAATTTATTAAGGCATTTAAATATTATTAGGTTTATTTGTATTTTTAATTAATTTAGGCCTAATCTACAACTGAGTTTATTGATGCACCCTTCTAAAAACTCAGCTAACCAATTGCTACTTGAAATGAACAATAAAACGCACAACTTGGTCCTGGGTGTACCTTGTATAAACCATTATCATAAAGATTATTAATATTAGAACGAGAGGTTTTGAGTTTGAACGTCTGAGGTGACAATTTGTAATATTGTAAAACTATTTTGTATTTCCTAAAGAGCATAAAAAGCCATTTTAGTATGAATTCAGAGCACGGCAGTCTTTAGTTTAGTTTGACTGAGAGTATGATTCATGAACACTCGTGTAGAGCTAATCCTACTATATTTAAAGTAACAAAAATTGAATTAATTGTTTCAATATTAATATACATTTCAAACTTTATTAATATATTTCTTTAATGATAACAATACAAACTGGGGTCTACATAATTATATATTAAATAGGTAACTATGTATAAATTGTATGTGAATTATATGCCTTTGTAAACAAAAAATTAACAATTATCTATTGAGAATTCAACCATTATGTCGAATTCTTCTTGAAATTACGAAAAGTGTACTGGCATTGGGAAAAAAAGGGAAATAATTATGTTAAAAATGTTCAAGCTAATATAGTTTCCAAAATCAAGGAGTAAAAGATGTTGTTCTTGAGTTGCATGGCCCGGACACCGTAGATTTTTCATGAAGCGCCCCACTGCGCAGATTTAGGCAGGATTTATTTCTGAACGTTAGTAGTAGGGAATGTGCCGTATGTGAACCAAATCTTAAAAAACTCAATTTGGTCTAACAAAAAAAACCTCACAAATAAAACTCTAAAAACAGCGCCCTCTATAGGTTAAATAAAAAAACAATAAATGACAAACTCTAAAATTAATTTTAACAAAAGGGCCCTCAACAGAGGGCGATATTTTATTTTATTAAATAAAAAACAATAAATGACAAACTCTAAAATTAATTTTAACAAAAGGGCCTCAACAGAGGGTGCTATTTTATTTTATTACTCTAAAATTAATTTAACAAAAGTGCCCTCTGTTGAGGGCGCTATTTTATTTTATTTTTATTGATCACAGTTTTTTATAACTTTATCAAAATTACAGAGGGCTACATTGCCCCTCACAGAGGGTTCTATAAATAGCCCAAAAGCAGACACGTATCTGCTTTTGGGCTATTTATAGCTTTTTAAAAATGACGTCATTTCTAAATTACAGAGGGCTACATTGCCCCTCACAGAGGGTTCTATAAATAGCCCAAAAGCAGACACGTATCTGCTTTTGGGCTATTTATAGCTTTTTAAAAATGACGTCATTTCTAAATTACAGAGGGCTACATTGATTGCAATTACACTGGGTGGGGTGCTTCCATCTATTTCCTACTGTTTGGTTTGTACTAAAATATGTCTTTATAAACTTCTTATTTTTTCTGAAGAAATTTAATGGTAAGCGACAACGGAGTAATTTGGGATATTCCTTTACCAGTTTATAAAATTCCCTCAATAGTTTTGCCCAATCTTTTTGTAAGCCGCAATTTTGTTTTAACCACGTATCAAAATTTGATAAAAACACCTTACCCTCCCGTTTTTCTCGTTGAAATTTTTGAAACGAAACTTCTAGCCAATTCCCAAATTTTGCTGCGTTAAACAAACTCCTATTTTCCCTCTTTGTATGAATTTGGTTGAATTCTTCCAAGGCTTCTTCATGTCGACCGTCGATGATAAATCTTTTTGCCTCATCGACGAGTTGGTGATATTGGAGAAATTGTTGCACCACCCACTCGCCGCTTGAGTCGATGAGACGATTGGCTTCATCGACGTCTTCTCTCATATAAGTCAGTTTGAGGACTTGCCTTGGAAACGCCATGATACTAAAGCAAATAAAATAAAATAATAGATAGAGTTTTAATATCACAGCAATTATTTTTTTGAGCTACGATCGTAAACAAAATTAGAAGAATACATATTTAAACATTTATATTCTCACCTTTTAAATATAAGCCGCAATTTTGTTTTTCTGGTAGTGAGACGATCGTTTGTGACGAGCTATCGTACACGCTCACGCTGTAAAATTATGTGTAGAAATGATTTTGCAACTCATGCCTCGATATTTATACCACTATACAAGGTCAGTAATTTTCCTACCCACGCACTCGATCACGAGATGTTTAAACATCGCGTGACAAAAGTAAAAACAACTTCCCACGCACTAGAGTCGCGGACACAAAGGATGACACATCGCTCGAGCACAAAGGTTGTTTACGCATCGTGTGACAAAAGGTTTTTCGTGTCAAAAGGTTTTTCATGTCGAATAAAATATTATATTTTTTATAAAGGCGGCGCCGACGGTGTTGCCACCAGTTTTGCCACATAAGGAGGAGGAGGTTGATCGAAATAATTTTTAGTTATCGTTAAGCTGTAAGTTTTGCGAGAAGACCGTTTTTTTCTTTTACCACCAACTCTTCTACGCGTCTTTTTATCTCGGATTCCATATCGCTCTCACCTTTCTTTTCTGACAGCTTGCTGCCGGATCTAATAGCCTCTTTCATATCGTTAAATTGTCTCAATTCCTTTAACACCAAAGCGTACTCTTCGTGGGATATATCACCGTCCTCTATAGCTTGAGAAATAAGATCTCTTACGCTATTGAGTTTAGCCTCAGCCAAGACTCTAATCTCGTCGTGTTTTTTAACTTTATGTCTAAATCGTTTGCTAAAATATTTTAATACAAATGCGGTGCAACCAAAACCAATGGCTACTCCCTCTAACGCTATACCAACGGGTGACGTAATGACGCCGCTTATAGCCACGATTCCCAAACTCCCACAAATCACACCACTCGTCCCGGCTAGGGTTTCTGTTGTAGAAAGTGCCGTAATTAACTTGCCATATTTTTTACACAACGCGCTTCGCTGTTCTCGTTGCGTTAATATATCTTTTTGAACTTCTTCGATCTTTTGCAATCTAAACACCCTCGTTTCGTCGTTTTTTAGATCGGGGTAAATACTAGTCGTCATTTTATTAAGACAAAACTAAAATATTTCTACGTTAAAAATTATCTCTTTACCTCTGTTATCTAACACCTCACCAAGGCCGTTTTTTAACGAAAACGTGAGGCTGTTTATTTTGCCAGCTACCAACTCTTTCGAACACTTGTTATAGTTGATATAAATTGGATCTTGGGGATTGTTTGAACGAGCAGCATCACCGTGTACGGGTATACTCTCCAACAGGTTGGTTTGTTTTCCGTCAACAAAATTTGAATGCGTAGACAGTTCTTCGCAATGTAAAAAGACCGCGCTGTAAAGATTTAGGTTAAATTTTCCAAAATGATTACCACCATAAAGCCAACCCCTAGGTAAACCTAACAGTTTAGACAAATTACCTGATAGTTTTATGCGATTTTGTTCGGGAATGGATATATAAAACAGTTCATCGGATAAGGTCTCTATGGATATATTGTGAAAATTTGTTATAAAATATTTAAAAGAATAAAGATTCCATCGATCGTGAACAACGTGATATTCCTCCTGGTCGACAATTTGATCTGACGTCGGATCATTTGTTTTACCCTTAAAACTCTCCCAATTTATCGACGCTTTTTTGTTGAGGTTATAAAAACCCAAGTCTAACGCAAAGTTGTTTAACTTCATGCGGCGGTCACCCCCGACGTTATCTATAGGTCGCGATAATTCAAAGGTCTGCTCGTTATCCGTCATGACAAACGTATGAGACTGCATTTTACAAAAGTAACTAAAATATTTTTACGTTTAAAATTATATCTTTACCTCTATTATCTAAGACCTCGCCAAGACCGTTTTTTAACGAAAACGTGAGGCTGTTTGTTTTATCGGCTACTAACTCTTTTGGAGAATTGTCGTATTTAACATAAATTGGATCTTGGGGATTGTTTGAACGAGCAGCATCGCTCGATAAAGGTATACTCTCTAAAAGATTAGTTTGTTTTCCATTTAAAAAATTTGAATGCGTAGACAGTTCTTCGCAATGTAAAAAACCGCGCTGTAAAGATTTAGGCTAAATCTTCCAAATTCAGTTAAATCACCGCTGCCATAGATCCAACCCATGGGTAAGCCTAAAAGTTTAGACAAATGACCCGATGGTTTTATATCCGCTAAAGACTCAGAGGTTGCCAATGACAAATAAAATAGTTTATCGTTTATCGGAGTAATGGTCATAGGTTTAATATCATCTTTAAAACGATCTTTTAAAGAATAAAGATTCCATCGAGCGGGTGTGATATCGACCACACCTTCTTTAACACTAATCCGAGTATGTATAGCATACGATACCCTCTCTACTTTCTCAACGTTATACAAACCCACGTCTAAAATGACGCTGCTTAACTTAATGCGACGGTCGCCCTCGACGTTATCCATAGGTCGAGGTAGCTCAAAAGTCTGCTCTTTTTTGGTCATAACAAAAGTGTGCGACTGCATTTAAAAAAAGTAAAAAAAATAAAAAGTTAATATAAAAATGAACGCGACTTATGGAAACAAACTGAATCCACACAGACTCCTTAAAAATCCTCGGGGTATAAAAGGCAACCGCCAGACTGTTGTCGTAACTCACAATCCTAGCACGATCGACGCGAACGACAAATTAATAGTCAAGTTTCCGTCGTTGAGCTCCGACGACGTGATCGTCCCCGGCATATGAAAAACTTGCGCGCATTTGCTCAATGACACGCTGAACGTAGCCTTCAACACGAAAAACGTCAGACAAATCCAGGCTGTTCCTCCAAACTTTACGCTGTTCACGAAAAGTGGTAGGTGGTTTTAACCCACCTCGCCCGGCATTTTAAACTTGAAATAATTCCCTTTCAAGTAGTGATATTTGTCAAACCATTTTTATCCGAGCCGATAGGGCTCTTTTCGATTACAAAACTGGTCCAAAGGCCCAAAAAGTGTCTTTCCTATGGAGGTCAACACAAATTTCTCATTTTTTTCGCGGGTCGTCTCACTAAATCGAACAGCACAATCGTTTAAAGCCCCCTTTGGTTCCACCTCGCACGCAAGATTAAGCCTTATAGTATGTTCTTTCATTTGATATAACAATAGTTTCTATTGGTCGAAAGGACTTTAGGGCTCTTTTGAGTCCAATCATTGTATCCCTCTCTAAAAAGGCGGCGACCTCTATAATTTATGCTAAGTGGCCTATAGTCTGGTAGCTGAAATTTCTCATAATATGGTTCTATGCGCGTTGCTGCAAACGGGAACTAGACTATCCACACACGCCACGTTGTCGTGGAAGAATCCTCGTCAGCTTACTTCGGTTACATTGCCTCGATTTGTTCCATTTCTTTTCATTCTTACCTTAAGAAACCTTTCTTGAGTATGCTGATAGATAGTGAAGATATATAGTCACGATTCAAGTTGTGTGTTTCTTTTCTTTTGAAGAGAAATTGGTCATATTTTAGGACTAACTAACGGCGTGGTTTTATTCTTCTCGTTCGGATTACAACATTTGCTTTTGAGGGGTGTTCGTACGTCGTACTGCATGGTATTCATGTTTCAGCCAAATTTCTAAATGATATAGTTTAATATTCATATTTATGTCAGTAGTTTTTCTCTTTTCAAGAACATAACGTGAATAAAACTTTGCTAATTTTGAAATACAAAGTTAAGTATGTGTATATCTCCATTCCTATACGTGTGTGTATCTCTATTGTTTCCTCTCCCCTATTGTGATAATGTTGTAGTCCACTGACATGGTTGGTTGTTTATGTGCACGGAGGTCAGTGCATTCCTCTGTGCTTGCATAATCCACACACACACAAGGGTCAAATCTTTTATGCTCGAAATCGGCTCAAAGTTTTCCATATGTTCTACAAAACTAGCTTTTAATATCGATCTAACCTCGGACGACGATGCCGATCGAAGTCTGTTTAAAAATCTAGGACGAAATCTCGTAAAACAAATAAGAATATGTATCGGTGGCCGGGAGATCGTAAACTTGACCGACGCCGACGTTTATAACATTTTTAAAGATCTTTGGTTACCCAAAGGTATCAGAGATCACTACGCCGGAAACGAGATTTCCAACATATCGAGCCTACGCGTGGGTACCGGCAACGCGGTTGCCGGTGGCAACTCTGGAAAAGACAAAGCAACAGCGGATGCCTTTGGAAACAGATTTTGTATACCTCTAGATTTTGAAATGCTCACGGATCATCAACCGTTTTATCCATCCGCTCTGAACGACCAACTGTCTTACGAACTTACTTTTAACGATTACGTCAAAGTCGTAAATTCTACCGACGCCGAAGCGAGTTATCGCATCTCCAACTTGGCGTTAGAATATGAGATCGTTTCCAACAAACATTTAGCTCAAATCTTAGCTCAAAAATGTCTCGGCAAGACGCAGTTTTTGTTCGATAGGATTCAGAGACACGAAGTAAGATCTATCGATAAATCGGACACCGTTTGGAACTTTAATTTAAACGTGGCGGTTAAAAGTCTCAAGGGTATATTGTTTTTGTTTAAAGACCCGACTACGAAAACCCCCGAACTATTTTATAACCCAAAGATAGACAAAGTTAGCGTGACGATAGAAGGAAAACCTAATCAACTCTACAGTTCGGGTCTCAAAAGCTATCAACACTGGGGAGAAATCAACAAGTTCTTTGGAGACTCATCCACCGAGCTAGGGGCTGGTATATGTAAAGATTTAGGGTTGACGGAGATGGATATCGGTGATTATTTTTTGAGAAGATACGGACTTTGGTTAGATATGAGATCGACGGACGACAACAAAAATCACGGATCGGGTAAACAAATCGGTGATATAAGCGGAGGAATCTCTATATTGATGGAACGCGACGCTCAAACCGCGGGCGCTCTAAAGTGTTATGTCTTTTTGGTTATGGACGCGCAACTTAACATCCAAGGAGGCCGCTTGAGCAGCGTCAACTTTTAAAAATAAAAAAGACACTATATAAAATGAGTAAGTTGACGCCGCACTGCGCTTTAATATGTGGAAGGACAAACTCTGGCAAAACAAAGTTTGCGTTAGACTTGCTAGAAAACGAATACGCCAACAAATTTGAATACTTGGTGGTCATATGTCCGACTCTGTCAAACAATAAAACGTACCACGAGAGACCTTGGTTTTTTAACGACCCCAACGTTTACGCGTGCGACCCCGACGTCGAAAATATGAACATGAACGAAGCCATAAACTTTTACAGAAATAGACTTAAAGGATTGCACACTTTGTTTTTAATCGACGACTGCAGCGCTTATCAAGCGATAAAATATCGAAAGGGTTCTAAAGGCGGTAGTAGTGTGTGCATGTTATCTAAATTAGCATTTAGCGGTAGACATGATAACCACAGCTGTTGGTTATTGACTCAAAAATATAACAGCGTTTTAAAAGATTATCGCGAACAGACTCAATGGGTCGCTATTTTTTATTGCAAAGACAAAAAAAGTTTTGATAATTGCCTCGACGAAAATGATGTGGTGCCGGATAATAAAAGACAAGACATAAAACAATATCTCAAAGACACTCCCTATAGTAAATTGATTTTACATACGGATCCTCCGGCTAAATGGAACTTGTTGAGTTAGTTGTCAGCTAGTTGTTAAGTACTTGCATAGCTAGTTGTAATTTGTTGATGATTTGTTGATGATTTGTTGAACAGCTAGTTGTTAAGTACTTGCATAGCTAGTTGCGTTTTGTTGTATAGCTAGTTGTTAAGTACTTATATAGCTAGTTGAGATTTGTTGAACAGCTAGTTGTTAAGTACTTGCATAGCTAGTTGCCAGCTAGTTGTAAAGTACTTGTATAGCTAGTTGTCAGCTAGTTGAACAGCTAGTTTATCTCGCTATAATAAATGTTTGTGATGATCGATCTTTCGCTCAAATTTATTATAGCGTCGGCCTTGTGTATTTTATCTTACGAATATTTTACTCTAAAAAATAAATTATATCGTCTTATAAAAACGGAGCTGTCTACTTTAGACTCTAGCACGCCGACGCCACAAACGGAAAAACATAAAACTCGATTGTTGGGCGTAGTATCAGCTGGTGATTCTAAAAAGTATTTAGGTAAAGAATTTAGTCAGGGGGATATAGAAAACCTAGACGCAAACAAACAAGAAAAAATGTACAACCATTACGAGGCTCGACTGGGTAAAGAAATGATTACTAGTTTGGGTAACTGCGTGCTGGGAATTTACTCTAGATTGTTAGGCGCGAGTCTACCTATGATCAAACCCCTAGGTGTCAGTCTACGAGTAGACTCGGAAGACGCACTCACCAACGATCTAGAGGAAGATCCAGTTATATCTAGCTCGATAGCTAGTTTACTTTGCGAAGTTTATTACAACTACGGAATGTTGTTGTCGCCGTTAGTAGGTGTCTTGATAACATCTAAACATTTAGTTATCAACAAAAATTATATACCTATAATAAAAGATGAGTCAACAAGAGAGCCCTCTTCAGCCAGAGAATCTAAAAGTCTCAAAGGTACAGACGGTGACGACTAAAACTAAAAATCCAGGTAGAGTAAAACAAGGCAAGGCATTAGCGGAACACAACAAAAAGAGAAAAAAACAAATTGCCAAGATGCAAAATATAGACGTAAAGAGTACTTCTCCTCCTCTTTCTTCTTCGTACGCGGTAGTTGGGCCGTTGTCGCTGGTGGTTGTTGTAGTTTTAGGAGGACTCTATATATGGAGCCAGAGAGCCGCACCACCAAAACCACAACCAGCCCCGCCAACGGTCAAGAGTCCAAAGGCTCAACCACCTTCGTGGGTAGAAATGGAATAAAAAAATAAAAAAACAAAATAAGCGAGCAATTATAAATGGATACTAATAGCATCGTCAACAATCTTTATCACGCCGCTATCATCTCTATGTTAAGCGTGGGATTTACCATGTTAAGTAAAAAACTTTTGAAGATCAAACCGGCCGATCTCGACAAGTTGAGTGTGGAAGATGTAGCGAAACTAACGGCTACGATAAGCGGATCGATGTATGTAAAAACCTGGCTGGTATCGCAAAATATACTTCCACCAAATATATTAAACTCAACGTAAAACTTAAATTTGTTTATATAAATGGCTGAAGGTGGAGATTTTGAACCTATAGAAGACTACAAGGAAGAATACAACGATCTAGAAGACTACAACGATGTCTCTCTCGACAACGAAACGGCGTTAGATCCAGCCTATGCTCAAGCTCAAGCTCAAACCCAGGCGGGTGTTTTAGAACAAGGGAGACGTTTGTTTATTAATAATCCAATAGTTGAACATTTCTACGAAAGTTATAAACAAAAACAATATGGGCTTAAGAAATGGGAAAGATTTGTAGTAAAAAATAACACGTTATTTGTTGAAAACGACGAAGGAGAAGTACAATTATCGATCAAAGGTAACCTCGATAAAATTTTAAAATTAAGTTCCATCCAAAAAAAATCTAGTATAGATTTTATTAGAAATGAATTAGGTTTTAAAGATTATAAACGAAACCCATTTAGTAAAAAACATGAAAAACTACTTGAAGAGAATCCGGAGTCTATCCCGATGACTAATCTTCCAGGAGCAGCAGATGATATAAGCGAAATTGTCGAAACTTTAGTACCACCCACCAGAGATGTCAAAGATCTTGAACGAGAAACAGGCTTACCCATCAGAGAGATCTTGGGTTTAAACAAAGCTCTTCAAACTATGAGAGGCAACTTAGAACTGAATTTAGCGCGTATCAGACAACTCGACGATGAGATAACTCAAACCAAAGCGGAACTCGCCGAAAGCTTGAGCGACGGTTCCACGGCAGAAATGAGAGATAGATTAGTAGACTTAAAAATTGAAAGATCGAATAGATTAGAAGCCGCGTCTGACAATGAAAAAAAACTCAGAAGTCAGATGAGTCGGTTAAAAGAAACGATTACGAGTATGTTAGATGGTGACGAGACATTGAGAGAAAAAATTAGAACGTTGTTTAGAGAACAAGGCGTGACCATCGCGAGCATTTTGACGGCGTTTAGTTTGGCTATTGGTTTGATAGTAAAGAGCGTTTTATCTGTAGGTGCACCGACGCTCGCGCCCTCACCTGCACCGCCCGCACCACCGTCTAACGCCACCAACGTAAAAGAATGGATACAGTCGCAACTAAAACATCTGTCAAACGTGCTCGCTAAACTAGGTTCCAAGCTGCTCGGCGCCTTGCCCGGAATTTTAGGTGGTATAGCGAGTTGGATATTTAACGTATTGAGTAAAACCGCCGGGTGGTTGGGAGAACACGTGTGGGCCTTTATAGTGGGAGTCGGAACTTTAATTTTTGTTTATTTACAAAAGCGTCTCTAAAAAAAAAAAAGCCTTCTGTTAGCTACAGAAGGCTTTTTTTTTTACCACAAGTCTAAAAGCAGGTATGAGATACCTGCTATGGCTAAAGTACCGACAATCAGCGAAGTGTTTTCATATTCGTGAGGATCTCTCTGGGCGGGTGGTGGTGGCGGTGGTGGCGGTGGTGGTGGTGGTGGTGGCGGTGGTGGTGCAAGCGCGGGTGTTGGTGGTGGAGGTGGTGTGGGCGAGGGAGGGAAGGGTGTTGGTGTGGGCGAGGGAGGGAAGGGTGTTGGTGGTGGTGTGGGTGTGGGTGTTGGTGGTATGTTTGAGTTTATCTTCGAGTTTAATCCCAACGCCAACTCAGCGGTCGCAATCTGTATATTGTTGTTATATCCTTCGTGGGTTCCGACCCTCAATTGCATGTTCGAAGGCACGAGATATAATCCTTTTGCCAACACAAAGTTTAACGAACTCCTGGCGTATTGCAGCGAATCTTGAAATTGGGTTATAGATTCTTCCAGATCGGTCGGAGACGATATCAAGTCTTCTACGATATTAACAAACTGAGCTTGAGCGTCGAACCCCGTACCAGGCGTCATGATACTAGTTTTTGTTTGTGCTTGGGCCCCCAGCAGCGCGTAAACATACGCCCTGACAGATTCGTTAATTTTTTCTATAGCAACATCCGTCAAAAAGGACTCGCGGATTATAAAACGTTTCCACGCCGAGCCAACGGCGTCGTCTTGCGTCAAATTAGTCACCGTTTGAGAGCTGTAACGTCCAGATCCTCCAGGAGGATCTGAGGGGCCAAACCCCATTTTAGTTCCTCCCGCGTATTTACCGTAACCAATACCCAAGTCAGTGGTATCGTAATCTCCCAAAGGTTTACCCCAAGCATAAGCCTGACCCAATCCGCCAGAATAATGATCTATCGTCTGTATCCAAGTGTTTTTAGGATTTGCGTAGTAAAATCTACACGCGTCTATATAAGACCCGCGATCTATGTTGTTGTCTACGGCATTAAATATAGTATCGTTTGGAGTGGGACATTTGAGAAACTCTAATACTTTTCTAACGGTAAAATAAACGTTAAATCTGTATACGGCGCGCGTCAGAGGATCGATCGAATTAATAAGATCCCACCCCAAACCCACTCCGGTGGTACTACACCAAATGGCAAAATTAAGTTGATTTTGATAAAACGTCATCGGTTGTGTTTTCCATCTGTTTATTACCTCGTCCGTTTTAACATCGGGTAATTTATAGTCGCTAAGTAAATCTGGAAAAGTAGCCGTAAAAGCACTGCGGTCGACCGCGTTCACTACTATCTCTAGGCTCTTAAAATCTAAGTCCATTTTTATAGTATTTTTTTTTTTTTTCTTTTTAAAAATGGCTAGCATCGTTATAATGATCGGAGGTGCTATAGTTAACGCTTTAGCTTTCACAGGATCCAACTTTTTATTTTCGAGCATGAAACAACAAAAACAAGACGAAGAGCGCAAGAGACACGACTTGGCGTTAGAAAAACTGGCGACGGCGAAAAACAATTGGGAAAGAGCGAGGACAAAGTATCTCGATTGGCTAAACGATCGACTCAAAAAACAAGCGAAGGCCCAAAGGACTTTTGAAAGTATAGACGAGGCTCTTAGGGAATACAACTCGGTTACTCGCTCAGACGCACAAGTACCCGTGGGCCTGCAGCATGAGCCCACTCTAGCTGATTTTTACGCACCGAGCGAAGATCAAAAGACCGGCGAGTTGGCGTTTGTTTTGGGGGGAACTGCGTTGGTAGGTTTTTTAGTTTATAAGTTTGTTTAGTTAAATAAAATGGAAACAAAGTTTAAAAAAGTGTATTACAGCCCCGCCGGTTATTGGAAGGGTGAAGGCGCGGTTGTAAAATTAGCTAAAAAAACGGGCGCGTCCAAAAAAGAAACTAGAAATTGGTTAAGAAAACAAGCGTTGTGGCAAATTTATTTACCACCTCCTACGTATATACCCCGACCTACGAGTTTAAACAAGTCTATGGCTGTGCCAAACGAAATGCACCAGATAGACTTGTTATTTTTACCTTACGATAAAGTCGGTAAAAAAGAATACAAGTACGCGATGACGGTCGTAGACGTAGCCACGCGTTTTAAAGAGGCCGAACCTTTGACCAACAAGACGAGTACCCAAGTGGCCGACGCTTTAGCTCGAGTTTACGCTAGGTCGCCTTTGACTTGGCCCAAGCTGTTAAAAGTAGACGCGGGTAAAGAATTTCACGGTGCTTTTAAAAAGCAACTGGAGGAGAAAAAAGTCGCGATACAAGTGGGTGAACCGGGTAACCACAGAGCGCAGGCAGTGGTAGAAAGATTTAACAGGACTTTGGCAGAGAGATTGTTCGGCCATCAATACGCTACAGAGATTGTTAATCCGACGGAGAGATCGCGACTCTGGGTTAAACGATTGCCCGACGTGATTAAGGCGTTAAACGATGAAACCACCAGATTGATAACGACGGAAGATTACGAGCCACTAACTCCTAAGCTTGCCATGCGAGAAACGCAAGTTCGCCAAATGAGTTCTTCTCCCTCAGAGGTAGAAAAAGAGTTGGTGAGAAAAGGTGATATTTTTAGATATCTTTACGCACCTGGTGAGTTAGAGGGAGGAGAACGCAGGCGAGCGACCGATCCTATTTGGAGTCTCGAGGTTTTTGGGTTGGATCGCGCGATCAAAGTAGACAACCAGCCCACTCTTTATTATCTCAAGAAAGGTCCCAATCGAAGTTTCGTTAGTCAAGAGCTCAAGGTTGTGCCTTCAGACACCGAGTTACCTCCAAGCCTATAGTGACCAAAAGCTAGAGTAGACGAACCGTTCGGGAGTATATACCGCTTTGTGTCCAGAGGACTCAACGACAGTTTGGTTTGCTCAATGGTGTGCAAAATGTGATTTTTTGATCTGATGTACGTCATCGTGTCTAGCTGAGATTCTTTTTTTTTGAGACAGTCGAGATAACGCTCGTGACTTAATTGTTTGTCGGTGACTGCTTTGGTGACCCCTTTGGCTTTTTTAAGGTTAGAGTCAGAGGTTAAAATCGAGTACATCTTTGGTCTTAAGCAAACACATTCGCTGACTAGTTTTCCACCAAACTCGTCTTTAAATTTACCGATGACCTTTTTGTTTTTAGAGTCATAGATGTTGTGATCGGTGGGGTAGTTTGACAGGTCGTATGACTCCGAGTCTTTTTGTATATCTTCATAAACATCGTCCGTCTCAACGCTCAAGAGTAGACTGTCCGTATCGGTATAAAGTAACCCTACTCGGTCTCTATAGGTCTCTTTGAGATGGTTATAATAAAAGTCGTACATGAGAGTTTTTGAGAGGTCTAAAATACTCACTCCCGCATAAATAGGTTTGTTTAATAGCGTCTTGGTCTTATACATTTCGATAAACGATAGATTGCAATCTGTGAAAATCGTCGTATGTTTATAGCTCGGCTTACGCACCAACTCTTGATATTTGGAAACTTGGTCGTCTCTGAGCAAAAACGCGTCCGTTCTATTTCTCACGTTTTCCATCGTCTTTCCAAAAACGCTGTTGTTCATGAGCTTAAAAAAGTCCTTTTCAAAGTCGGACGTTGCTTTAGCTCTTAGTCGAGTGTTTTTGTCTATGTAATCTTTCATCCAAGGCGCTTGCTTAAATTTTAATACGCGATGTACTTTTTTGAGTTGCATACCAAGATTTAGATACTGTTGTAACGATCTATAGTGCAAGACATATTTACGTCTGTTGTATAGAGTGGCTATTAAGTTAGATTCGTTGTTCTCGACTGCGGTTAACCCCAGTTGATACTCAGATAACCACTCTTTGGGTACTTTGATATTTTCGGGTGCTAGCGGAAAATCATTGTGCCAATCGTGCAAAGCGTTGGGGTAATCTAAGTCTACCTCCAACAGACACCCTATATCGGACGTTTCTGAGATTGACATAATGCTTTCTGTCGTGAATTTTTTGGGTTTTACCCATTCAAAATCGGCGTAGGGCAAATATTGACTCATGGCCCAACCGTACAAATTGTTGGCGTCAAGATACATGATGTAAGTCGATGGCTCGTCTGGATTAAAATCGGGTAGATATTTATTGTTTGCTTTGTGGTACCTAGCACCACCTACGCTCGATAGTCCTCCTCTTTTTGCTTTTTCAAAAAACAGATGTTTGTCCACATCGGTCAATAACTCGAGCTCAACTCCCGAGTGTTTTAATAGCGCGTCCCACGATAACCCAGGAGAGGTATAATAGTTAGCGGGATCTAACTTGTAGTTCTTTTTACACATTTTTCTAAAATTTTCAAACACACCTGCCAAAGGTAACACATCGGTGGTCACGTACAAATCGTGATATTCGCCTAAGTTTTTGACGTTAAATTCGTTCCACACTTGTTGAGCCTTAGAATAATCTTCTTGCGATATATTAGAGTCTTTGAGGCTGCTATAAAAGTTGTCGATGCTTGGTAAGCTCGTCTCTTCAAACTTATCGAACGAGTCCATATACTCATACGGGTAAACACCTTTTTGTAAGAGTAGGTCGACATTTTGATCTTTATAGCGTTCTCTGAGTAGAGTAAACGCCTCTTTTGGACACGCGTTGACTAGTCTATCCAACGACGTTGCCATACATTTAAACGAGTCTATAAATCTCAGTTGACCGATCGAAAACGAAATGTATTTTTCCGAGTTGCTGGGAATAAAATCGATTTCTTCTTTAATCTTAGACAAACCTTGCATGATTAAATGCGCGTCATAATTTTGTAAATTGTGAAAGATGACGGGTATTGTGGTTTTATCCGGTACCACCTGCAGTTTTAGATTGCAATAAGCGTGCGCGGCTCCTCTGTATTTACCTGTGATGTGGCAGTGATCTCTCACCTTTCTAAATTTGTTAATCCGTTTTTTACACTTTAGACATTTGTTTTCCTTATATCCTTTTTTGTTTACGTAACAATATTCTTCTTTTTCTTTGTCAGTGTGAGGTTCTTTTGGTATAGGGCACTGACAGTTTAAAGAGTAGTTGGGGTATATGGACTTCTCGCAAATCCAACACGTATTTGCGTTTTGGTGGTCGATGTTGTCTCTTGTGGTAAAGTCTATGGGTTTGGGATGTTTAAAAACTATTACATTTGTATCTTAAACGCAACGTCGAGTCTAAGAACTTGGTCACGGCATCTGTTCCTCTATAGGTCTCTTGAAATTTTACTTTACCGTCGCACCTTAAAGCGATCAACGAATAACCGCAAGCTTTGTGAACTTGAGTCTCCTGCGTGTTTGCCTCTTGAGGTTTTAATTTTTTTAATACCGATTCAAAGTCGGCGTAAATGACAAATGGTGCGTCTTGCGCAAACATGTGATTTTTAAATTTTAATATCGGAGTGTCGTCGTTAAAACCTTTTGGAAAGACGGCCTTAGATGGTGGCTTATCTGTCCCCTCGCAATCTTACGTATGCCTGTCTAACTTGTCTCGTGTGTTGTGTGTGTTGGTTTCTACTAAGCCGTCTTGATTTGTTTTATCGTATTTCGCTTTAAATCCTAATTGAACTTTTATGGTCGATAGATCTCTCAGCTCCGACGTAACAATTTTTTCAATCTGCTTCACGTGTGTATTAAAAAATTGCTCTACGTCGTTGTTAAACAACCTAGGCGTCAGCTCCCAGTTTCTATAACTGTTACCAAAAGCTCTATGTACTTGAAAATCTGCCTCTCTGAAACTATCGGGGTTTTTATACGATTTAATCGCTAAAATTAAATCCTTTCGTAAAAATCGACCTAGTTTACCAGTTGGCGTAAATTGTAACTCTTCGTCGTCTACGATTTGTTTGAGATCATCTAGTTTCTTGCGATTCAAGTTTTTATATTTATTCTCCTCTATTCTAATAACGTCGATATAGTTCCGACGTAGGCTCCGCCCTGAGATCGTGATATTATTTCGCTCCACATATTGTTGCAAGGTTGATTTAGACCAACGTCCATATCCTATTGGTGTTGGTTTCGTCATCATGATTTATATATAAGTATTATAATAATTTTTTTATTTAATTTTTCTTGAGAGTAAACCAAGATAAACAAAATCTCTTTTGTTTTTTTAAAAGAGGGCGCTCTCGCAAGATAGTTTTATTTGTGAGTTTTTTTTGTTAGACCAAATTGAGTTTTTTAAGATTTGGTTCACATACGGCACATTCCCTACTACTACGTTGAACTGCTCGCTTTGGAATTCCCCGCTTGTCGCTACAAATAAAGAGAATTTTGCTTTGTTAATCGGCATGGTGGAAGATCGTAAGCCACCAATATAAATTTTGTTGATGAAAAGAGTGGTTGCTCTTTTAGTTTTAAGCTACTAGGTTGCAAACTCTTATGTGCGCAGAAATAGGATGATCGAGGATATACTAAAAATTGTTTACTGGTTAATACGCACTCTGCAGGTTGAAAAGGCTCATAAAAAAACTTGACATATTTTGGGTCTGTGAGTGAAGAGTTCCTATTTCCTTTTGGCCTTTTTTTTGGTTCAGATTCGGCCGGGTTCAATTTGCCACACCATGCCAACCCGAAAAACACATCAATATTTTGCAGCCGAAACTGGAGTTGAAACCGAGATTTTGTAAATGTCGTCATCCTAACAATGAGGGCGCTCTTCGGTATTGACGGAGTCATTGGACGTTGTGTCAACAAACGATGCGGCAACAGCGGCCAAGCGGTAAATTTAACTTTTTGTATCGTCTCTGTTTATTGTATCAAATGATGAATTGTGGTTAATATAAGTGCAATTTGGGTGGAGGGACAAGCCGTTAGAGTTAAGCTAATCGAGATAATAATCGGGCATGGCAAACTATTTAAAAACAAATATATAAATCACAGGCAAAGTTCGCAGTCGTTACGGCTGTTGACGATATGTAGCCTGACATTAGTAAATTAGACCCTCGAACGTGGCGGCCTTGATTGAAGTTATACACTTATGTCTAAGTAATAGCTATTTCCAAAAGCTAAACTGGCGAACCACAGTCAACTATCCAATGCTAAAATAGAGTAGAGAATATAGGCCGTAGGCCCTACTTCCATAAAACTGCATCCTCTTAATTGTTCAGTCACATTTCCTGTAATATTTTTCTTCAGGTACAAAATGAGTGGCCCTATTTCTCCAACACCAATTTCAGCGACGGCAACCTCTTCATATGAACAACAGGTCATCGTTGATTTACAGTAAGTTCTTGTCGTTGCCATATACACCGGACATCGGTAGAAAATCTCCGAATTTAATTTTGGTGGATCTGCGCTGTCGGTCAATCGTGGAGGAGTGTTTTGTTAAAGGGAATTAAAGTCGGAGATTTGATACCGGATTGACCGATCGCGCAAGTGCATTTCTGTGCAATCAAGTGATAGCGCCGCAGATCCACTGATCATACCCAATATTTACACAACATCGTCTAAATGAAACAATCGTTGCTTTGGTCTTCATATCCAGAACCCAGCTGAGACAACTGGCCCAACAGAACCGAGAATCAATTGCCAAGGCGCTGTCGGCTGCCAAAGCCACAGAGACAACCCCTGTGTCTTCCATGGCAATCCACCCAGAAGCCACTCACTCCTCAACCACGACCTCTCGCCCTCCTGCGACCGATGCAACTAGCGAGCCATCAAAGACCTTGTCTGTCACGTTTTCATCGGGCACCCAACTTCCGCCCGTCACTGACGACCCCACCGATCTGCGTCGTCTCACTTCAAGCATATCCAGCCCCGCCAGATACACCAGCGGGGCGCCCACTGACCCCGTGGCTGCGTCGAGATTTGACAGCAATCACAAAATACATTCCACCGGGGGTTTGATCACAACTGAGCCGTTCAACCCGGAGAGGAAAGACCAGTACACTACACCTGAGCTCCCAGTCACCAACTCCGCTAGAAGGTAAACTGGGCACAATGTGTTTTGTTTTGTTTTTTTGTGCATGTTTAAGGGAAAAAAACTAAAAATTAACTGGTAGTGGTAGTAACTCGGTTCACCTGTTTTACAGGGTTTAGCACCTGAGCTCACAGCCAGAACTCTACTAGAAGGTAAACTGGGCACAACAGTTTTTGTTGTTGCATGTTTAAAGAGCACCTCTAAGTAAAACGAGTTTTCTCTGATTTTACATTTTGAAATAAATATGGAAGTATCCCAACCGAACGCAATATCAATGGGATTTATAGCCCGCCTAAAAATAGTCTAAAAGAACGTTTTTTCGGTTCATGCCAAGACGCGAATTCTTAAAAACGTAAAGGTCACGCTTTTGTTTACCCGCGTCATTGAGGGGAAAACAAATAAATTGAGGAGAAACCCAAATGCACATGCACGCACAACACACGCATGTTGTACGTTGCCCGGCCCTAGCTCCACACAACTTTCCATTCTTTGACGTGCACGGGGAGGCCAATTCACTCAAGAATACAAGCCAGGGAACAGTAAGAAAACCACTTTGTCTTGGTACTCACGAATTTATAATTCTCATCGAGGATTTGTAGGTACAAAAGCCTTCCTTTCACTTTGAATGAAAGTCGAACACGAGCTTTGTTATACTCTACAACTTACAAGTACAAATCTAAGCGGGGTCAACGTGCGTATTTGCCCATGTCACCAGCGCATACCCACCACGTGCAAACCACAAAACGAATCGCATGCGTGTTGCATGCTGCTAGTGCTACCGGCCCCACGCACGATAGTCCGCCTGGTTACAACACATTATTGACGTTAGCGTCGGAATATACTTATGGCAGAATCATACAATTCCTTGGAAGATTTGAGCGAGTATTCGGAAGAATTCAATGACGAAGATTCCCAAGGCAATGCACTGGACTCGGCAAGGAGACCTGGAGGTTTTTCCCCTCCAGGTCCATAGTCCGATCGCGACGATGTATCACTAAACTAGTAAGCCTGGCACCGATCGTTCGCGGTGCGCAACCGCTTCGAACCCGAGGCCCCCGTTGACGACGGGGCGCGTGGTGGGGAAAATCTCGCTGAACAGAAAGGCAACAGGTATCGGTTTTTACACACAAACTGGTAATACATAATTTAGATGAATATACATTGTATCATGATGCCACTTTAATAGTTATCTCGGTGAATACAAGTCATTGCAAAAGTGTTGGAAAAACATGAACCACTGCAGAGAAGCGACCACTTGGACAACCTAAAAATCCGACCTTGTGTACATGTACGTGCACGGCTTACAAATCGGACCCACTCTTTTCGTGTCTAAACATTCTTCTTTGGAAACCTCAGAAAATTTTCTTCAGGGTTTAAGACAATTCCTCAAACATTTACCTACCACACAGGACTTCAGCATTTCGAAAAAATCGAACAAAATACGAACTAATTTCGAGAAAAACATTGAGAAAAGAAGGCCGCAAGCAACACAATCGCACGCGGTACGCGCACGGTGTGGCGGTGGCATGCATGGCCTTGTGATCGCATACTAGCTGAATAACACGATGACGTTTCGGGGTCATGTTAATCTCATTTGCATACATTAAACATGGCTGTCGTTTTCTCAAAAATAGAGCAGAATCGTGTTGGGAAAACCGAATTGAACTTTGTTTTTGATACACTAAAGTAAACCCCATGGAGTCAAATTATATACTAACGGAAAGATTGGTATATACTCTGTCATTAAATGAACCAAATACCCAAACTACAAAATTGTTAGAGGTGCTCTTTAAGGGAAAATGCATAATTTAACTGGTGGTAACTGGAGTAGGCAGATTCATCAAATTTTAAAGTTGATTTGATAGTTGTTGAATTTATTTTATTTTAAAGAGCTTTCAAAATGCAATTAAATTAGAGGTCCCCTAGCTTCATAGGGCAAGCGGTTCTTAAGTTATCACCATTTTGAAGTCGTATTTTTTTACTTATAAAATGATGCTTGTTTTGGCTGAAAAACTGTGACCACATCATTTGATAATGTGTACAAACATATGGGAAGATTACACACACAGTGGCAGCATTGCTGTTTGGGGAATCCATAACTTTTTTTGGCAACGTGATTTTCTTACAAACCAAACTTTCTATGGTCAACTACACCCTGTAATTCTTCTTTTTTGACGTTTTGAGCTTTTACAAAAATTCCCTTGTATGTTACATTCCATGACTAGATGCGGTCACACAAACTGAGGTAATTTTGGGCATAAAATGGCGCCACCAATGTCCATGGTGGTGAATCTGCTTAACTGGAGGTTTACCTGAAGGTTTTACAAGGTTTAACGGGGTTTTGTGGGTTACCTTCGGGTAAAACCTCGAGTTGCTCACCGGCCAGTAGGCATACACTGAAACCTGAAATCCTAACATTGTTTAGTTTTTTGCTTATTTTCTTCAGCCCTTTCAAATTACTGTGCTAAATAAAATCAATGGGTTTTGTTTTGTTTTGTTTTTAGTAATTTATTTAGAGGCGGAGGGATAAGCTGATTTACCTCAATTGTTTTTTGTTTTAAACAAAATAAAAAAACACTGTATTAAGTTTTGTAAAGCTTGAATTCTCTCGTTTTGTAAACTTTGGTTACTTCTCGGTTGCATGCCATGATGACTCCTTTGTACATTTATCTAACTGAAGGCCTGTGATTTGTTTTAACTAGCTTGGCTTCTTAACCCTAACGTCCTAGGCATTCATTGAGGTAAAGTACAATACCCTACAAAGTACTAACCCCCCACTTCTAACCAGAGGTGATGGCCCGGTTATTGTATGATCGTCACCCCAGATTTTGAGGTCATCTTGTACCAGTGAAATGTAAGAAAAATAGAACACCAACATTACAAAGGTTCAACGCATCGCTTTTATGCAAAGTCTAGAGAAGTAATAAGGGTAAAAGTTTGCATGACATTTGCCGACACTCGCATTCATTAACTTAAATTTTTCAAAAAACATTTTTTTCTTCAGAAGCCTATTGGAAAAACAGCTTGAGAACACCAAGACACAGGTTTTCAACCTGGATGCAAAACTGAAAGAGGTTTGTGGATTCTTCTGATAAGTCACAGAAGTGCAGACGTTCTTTTGGATCTAACACGTCTAAGATGGTTTCAGCTTGGAAGTATTCACAAATTGTGGCTTGTATTGTAACCTCGTTTAGGCTAGACCAAACATATTTCCCTTGCCTTGCAAATCTAGCTGCTTTAAAAATTTATCTTTGACTGTTTTGCGATTAATAGGTCTGATATTCCATAACTGAACTGTTTGAATCTGTCCTCCTTTCACTGTCGTCCACAGTGCAATGATATCTGTGAGAAGCAGAAGCTTCACTTTCGGACCGCCATTGTGGACCTACAGACCAAACTGAACGATACCATCGTGGGAAGGAACTCTGTGTTGGAACTCAGGTTGGTGCTCGTGTCAAATCGAGACTCTCGAACATTGCGGCAATGGCATGTCGAGTAGTCTGCAGGTAGTTCTGCAGGTTGGGGGTTTGAGCCTGGCCTGAGCTAGGACACTTCCACACATAATATGGGTAGAGGCATTATTAATGTCTTGCAGCGGACTAGTTACCCAACTGTATTCATACTGTGAAGAGATCAGATTGTCTTGTTTCAGCGTGAAGGGCTGGTTCTTCCACACGTTGAGACGTCTTTTGCCTTGTGATGGGCAGTTGTGTTACAGCTAGTTAATAAACAGGCAAATAATACAATTGGATACAAATATAATAGGTTTTTAATGATGTTTGACAACAAAATATTGACTTAAAGCTCATCTTGTGGTGACAGGTCTCATGTGATGTTGATGTTTTCTGCGGCTGCTGTTGTTGGACTTAAATTAAATTTAAATCTAAATATGTAAACCAATTTCAATCATTCATGCCTTAATATCAGCACACAGGTGCATATATATCACAAATCAACCATATCCACTTCTTGATTTAAACTCTGGCCATTATTTCATTCCTTGCGGTCGTGTCTCTCCCAGACGGAGAGAAGCCGAGAGCCAGGAGAAGCTAGTCAACCAGCTTCAGGAAACCTTTGCCGATGTGGAGACAAGCAACCAACAACAAGCACATGTAAATATAGCAGGAGGTTGTGGGTTCGAGTCTCACCCAAGTGATTTTTGTCTAATAACCCCCCCCCCCCCCCCGAATAAATTGATGCATCTGACTGACTTCATATAATTCAGGTCAGACAGGCCTATGTACCAGACAAGAGTACTAGGGTCGAGACCTGACAGGCTTTATATACCGGTCAAGCTAACGGGGACCTTTTCAAACCGGGTCTAAATGGTCACAACCCCTTACCTGAAAATTCCCATACAAAAATTCAAAACCTTACCATCTATCCATGACACTCCTGTTTGTGCTGAATGTTGCAAACAACCTTGTTAAGTCCAATAATTTAAAAAGTGGATTTGATTCCCCTATAAGAAGGGAACAGGGCCCGTAACTACACAATCGCTGTTGTCTGAGATATTGGCCCCCATTTCTTCATGTTTATAATTATGTGCACATGCTAATGCTATGCTATACATGCCTGGTGTGTCTCCTGTAGGTCCTACAAGATGCCAGCAATCGCGTGTCCGTCCTACACCAAGAACAACAAGTCTGCATCGCCGCGCTGACCCAAGTCGCTCACCTGACTGTTCACCATGCCGCCAAGCGAGGGCTCACCCTCGGCCACAAGGCAACCTACTCTGGCCCCATGGATTCCGAGCTGGCAGCAAGCACGCTGAAGGAGGTGCTGGAGTACTACGAGAATGAGCTGGAACACATGAAGCAGAAGTTGGGAAGGGCGGAGCTTGAATTGACGGAGGCACGTGAACAGTTTACTGAGAGGTGGAAAGACAATGGGGAAGAACAGAAACAAATGTAAGTTTTTTTGTAAAGTATAGTATTTGTTGGTTGTGCATTTTTATCTTTTGAAGCAGCAAAAACTGAAATGTTGGTTTGTAACCCTGTTTTTTCCAAGGAAGAATTTTCATGCTAAGCCAATTTTGGTGCTTACATCTACTACGAAGGATCCTATATTCAGTTTATGAAATTACTGGATGAATGTAGCATTTTCTTTCTCTTTCATCAGTAAACATATCAAATAATGTTTTCTGCTGTTTTTTTCAGGTTGCGCCGTCTGCGCGAAGAAAATGAGAAGCAGCTGAACGCAGCCAATGAAAGGGCTCAAAACGCCCGCAAACAGACCCTGAGTTTACAGTCACAACTGGCTCATACACAGTAAGCTGGAGAATTGTCGTAGTTTGGGGGTGTTGCATATTGTTTTCATGAATTAGTTTTTGAAGACCACACTTTTCATCATCATTTTAGAGTTCAGATCAATTTCGGTTTGGATTCTGCTTAGATTTGTAGTGTTTCGGGTCCGTTAGGCCTAATCAACTCAATCGGATGCACATCATTAGTCAGAAGCCAAATTTGTGTTAAATCTAGAGAGCAAATGCAGAAGCAGTTGGAAGGGAAAGAGGATCAAATTACGAAATCTCAACGCAGACTGGAAGAACAACAAGACGAAGCAAAGAACATGAGAGAAGCACTGCAGACAAAGGTATGAGGTCTTAAACCCCTAACCCTAACCATCTTAAATCTTCCAACATCCTCAGATACTCTTTGCAAAAGGCAGGATTTTGCAGGATTGAGGTCACTTGAAAGTTTATGCATCGGAGGAATTTGCAGGACTGAGGGCGTTTAGGGTTTTTGCCAGTAGAGGCAATGCAGCATCCAGGTCATCAACCTAAACTAATGCTGGATGATTTTGCAGGATGGAGGTTATACTTCGGGGTATTTATCCAAACGAGGATTTTGTAGGATCAAGGTTATTTGTTACTTTGTACTTTCACACCGCTTATGCTCTATGCACATTCTCCATAGAGCTTTAGTCAAGGTGTAAGTTACATGTACATGTATGTGTCAAAGATAGGAAACATTTGCATACAAAATGTCATGTATATGCAGACCCTTGTTATAACATGGCACTTATTAGCAGCTGTTTGTTCCATGTTTGGCTGCTTAAATGGTAAACCACTGCAGGTTTACGCAGGATTCAGGCAGTGGTCACATGTAACAAATATTGGATGATTTTGCAGGATTCAGGTTTAGGTGTGAGAAAAATGGGGTAGGGAGTTATAATTAACGGAGATGCAAGATTGTTGTCAACCATGGATTAATGTTAATTTGATTTGTTCTGTTTGTTTTTCATTAGTGCGACACCCTGTCCTCGGAACTAGAAGCTTCACAGAAGCAGCGCAGATTAGCCGCAGAGGAAAAGAACCAACTACTTGATCAAAATCAAAAACTGGAACAACGGCTGCATGATGCAAAAGTAAGATGTTTTGGGTTTTGTGAAGGATTTTGAAAATAAAAAAATTGAAAAGAATCTTTTGAAAAGGGAAATCTCTGTATCTGTTTAAAGTTTAAAGTATAAAGTTTATTTTTCTCTCGTATGACAGTATTGAAATTGTGCAGCATGATATTTCAAACAAGCATTTAAGCTGCGTACTTTATATTTGGAAACCTTGAAAACACAGAGAATGCTGGAATCTTTTTGACATTTTTGGTGCTTTTTTATGTCGTGTTTTCTTCAGGAGTCAACAGAAAAAGCCGAGACAGACGTGAAGGCTTTGCACAAGAAGAATAACCAACTGTCAGGCCTGGTGAGGGAGTCTAGCATCGACTTGAACGATCTCAAGGGCCAACTGGAGCAGGAGACTAGCGAGTGTGAAGGGCTCGGCAGGCTGGTGGAGGAGGTTAGGCAAGAATCGGGCAGGCAAGCCGCGGAAAGGGTAAGAGAATTATACGGCCATGTCCGAAATGGGTTTCCAGAGCTAGGGCTACGTCTATTGTCAGCCTACTCACGCATAGTTGTAATGTGCGAACACCTGGACAATAGCCATAGACAAAAGATTCGGACGCGGCCTAAGCTTGGGTCGGAATTTTAACTGTGAAAGGTTACAATTGTCTCGTAAAGAGGACTGCTTAAATAGAGTCTCTTGAATAAAGCAGGAATTTAAGTGAGTTCCCACCTTCTCCCAATTGTCCCAACATGAACACTCATTTATACACACAAATTGAAGATTTCCAATTGTCGACATGTTTACTTAGTGTATTGTGAAACACCCCTCTGTTTGTGTTTATGGCTTGTGCCTCGCTTGATAAATTTTACATATAAACAACTTCTAATGTGAAGATTGGCACTCGTGCATTGCATACTGACAGCCAGATGACAGCCAGTGTAGTGTAAATTTATGAAATATGGACTCATTTGAAAGATTGCACTTGCCGTGCGACATGATTCGACCAATGAAAGGGTACAAGGGAGCTGTTTTTTATAGGAGTCCTAATATTAATAATAATGAAAACTTATATATATCGGTATATCTGGTATCGAGACAAATCTATAAAAGGTGTTTGAAATCAGTGGATGTTCATCAGGTGTTTAAGCCCACCCATGTGACAGGCTTTCGACCATTTGGAACGGGTAAACTGTTTGTATGAATGATAATGTAAGGAAACAGTCCTTTAAACTTTACAAAGGACACCTAAAGTACTACTAAACATGATGCATTTTTGGCACAGGTCTCCGAAGTTGAAGAAAAAAGCAAGCAACGAATCGTGGCCTTGACCAAAGACTTGACGACACAAATCAATCGCATCACTCAAAGGTGCGAGACGCTCGTGGCAGAGCTTCAACAGACAGGCGAAGAACTGGAAAAGACTCGGAAATCGAAAGCAGATTTGGCAAAGGCTCTCGCAGATGTTCAGCAGGATCTTCAGCAGGCGATGGTAGATAAAGGAGACACGATGTCGGACCTCGATAGGATCGGGCAGGAGCTGAAGGCGACGAAGGATGAGAAAGAGAAATGCATCGCTTTGCTGGAGGAGAGAAACCTAGAGCTGAGGTCCGTGCAGAGTCTAAAAGATCAGCTGCAAGTACAGGTATAACCCTCTGCCACAATTTGTCAGATTTGTGTAGAGTACTATGGTCCTGTGGTTACAGTGTTGGACTCATGCTCGATGGTGCATGGGTTCAAACCCTGCCATGTATGTGGTACTTGTGCCCTTGGGCTCCTGGACACTTAAAGGCAGAATAAACCATTGGTAATTGTTTGAATTATCTGGAATGGGTGAATTTGGGGGTTGTATTTTAACCCTAACCCCCTAGGCCTTACTTTGGGCTAAAGAACTGCGTACTACAGAATACTACTTAGTATTTTGTAGCACTGGGTCTCTCTGTGACTGATGATTGGGTGTGTACTGACAGAGTACAGATACTGCCAACTACAAAATACTAATAGCGGCAACTGGCAATACAGGTCAGTAATACTTACCTGGCAAAAAATGCAGTAGTCCAGCCTTGACCCAATGCTGTGTCCCAAGTGACAAATTTTACTGTAGAGTTTAGAATACCCTACACAGCTTACATGGGCCATGCACACTCAGCAAGCAGAGGGACCCAATGCTAAAAAGTACTACGAGTGCAATTAGGGGTGAAGTACCAAATACTAAAAATTACTACAGGCATTGCACACAAGTCAGTGAGAGTACTGCATACTACTTTTTACTACTTGTAGTAAAAAGTAGCATTAGGTAGGGTTAGGGTTATAGTAAATATCGTTTAACTGACCTGTCCAAAGTTTTACAATCATGGATGCCAAGTAAAAAGCAAGAAAAACGGCGTTCTCAACCAGCGTTGGGCAGTTAACATTTAGTTGTCAAACTTGTTTTTTTGTACAGGTGACTGAGAAGGAAGAGCAGTGCAGCAGGCTTCAAGAGCAGACGTCCAGCATGACTCAGCTGGCTGACGTGACCAGAAAAACTAACGAGGATTGGAAACAGGAACGATCGCAGATGAAGGAAACACTAGAGAGACAAACAAAGGTTGGTAATTCGGGGGCCTAATCATCCTTACTTGCAGCTGATAATCTGAATAAGGGAGGGCACAGCTACAACGTGGCCGAGTCGATGGCATTTAGACAGCTGCCATACGACCCTATATGACCACTGCACCGCCAGAGATCGATTGGATTTTTATTTACAATATTATTACTCTGTTCATCAGGCCATGGACCACGTGGCTGCCTATATAGGTGGTCATTTAGCCTTGACCTCCTCAGGTACCCATTTATATGACAATTGTAGATAAATGTCTTGCCCAAGAGCACAAACACCAACAGACAAAATATGGACTCTCCAATACTTTACAGGTCTCATGAAGGTTTTCTACCAAAAACAAATACCTGGGCTAATGAATTAATGAGGTTGGGAGTTGGCAAAAAACATTGCATTGACGATCTTTGAGTGTGCTCCGTGATAAGATATGGGTTGTATGGCCGGCTACCAAATGTGCCTTTACGTGGCAATCGACTTGACCATGTTGTAGCCGCGTCCTTCGCAATTCACCACCCCAGCTGAGAGTAAGGATGATTAGCTTCCCCATTATTTTATCTCTGTGACGCATAATTTCTAACCAAAGTCATTGATTGCACACCTTTGTTGTATCAATTTTGAAATACCAGTTCAGGTGGTAAGACATTGCCGGGGAACAATGCACAAATTTAACAGGCGGCAAATCAAGCACTTACAGGTTACCTCAGGGTTCAACTTCAATCTCTAGGGACCGCTGGTTAAGTTTTGCATTATTCCTTTATTATGCACTCGTAAGTCAAAACTTATGGGTTTGAGTGCCAGCCAATTAATCTTGTAATCTTTGATAGCACTGGATATAGAGTGCTATAAATATCACACTGTTAAAAACCAAAACCAATTATTCAAGTTAAAATTTCCTGCCAAAATTCTGCCAAAAGTTACTCTCATCTCCCTCTGTCTTTGTCCTTGGACACTACAGGAGCTGCAAGATATCAAGCTCCGTCATGAGAGCCTGACAAGGAAGCTGAAGATACGAGAGAAGAGATTGTTGAGTCTTGAGGAGGACAAGAGGCGACTTGAGGAGGCGTCGCAAGGCACGGTCAGGGAGTGTGAGACGGTTGCGAGAAGCAGGGAGGAGCTGAAGACAGAGCTACGTCAAACCAAGACACAAGTAAGTACATCAGAAGTCTCTTCACAAGTCTTCAGACGTTCTCACAATTCATTCACAAGTACAAGTCCGTCACAAGTCCACCACAAGTCCACCACAAGTCCACCACAAGTCCCCCACAAGTCCCCCACAAGTCCCCCACAAGTCCCCCACAAGTCCCCCACAAGTCCCCCACAAGTCCCCCACAAGTCCCCCACAAGTCCCCCACAAGTCCCCCACAAGTCCCCCACAAGTCCCCCACAAGTCCCCCACAAGTCCCCCACAAGTCCCCCACAAGTCCCCCACAAGTCCCCCACAAGTCCCCCACAAGTCCCCCACAAGTCCCCCACAAGTCCCCCACAAGTCCATTCCAGGTTTTTCACAAGTCTTGAGATGTCTTCAGAAGTCCTCAAAAGTCTTTATCACATTTCAATCGCAAGTTCTCACACATACTTTACGAGGCATTCGTGTCTATCTATGCAAACTGTGACTGAGGACTTGTGACTTGACTCATGTAATTGATTTTCTTCAGATGGATCTGATGTCCATTGAGGGAGAGAAACTGAAGGCCAGTCTGCTGGAGATGGAACAGGGTCACCAGCGAGAGGTTGGCAAGTACCAGACCAAGATTGATGGACTGCAGAGGGAGTTACACATGACCAACAAGACCATCAAGGCAACAGCAGCCATAGATGGCAAAGGTGGGCAAAACAATTGGTCAGGAGCGTTTTCACAAACCACGGCATTGACAGTTTCCGGCTTGTCACATTTATTGCTAAACATGGGTCTGTTTTCTTCTACAGACTTATCGTTTTTTAAATTTTATTCATTTGACCCACAGCTGTCGGAGTTGCCGAGAGCATGCAGAAGCAAGTCACAGCCAAGCGTAGCGAGATTGACATGCTGCAGAGCGAGATTCACTGGCTGAACGAGTGTCTGGATGTTCTTAGGAAGGTACGGAGAAACAACGTAGTACAAGTGTGTTTGAAACAAACTTACTAATTCCTCACTGGAACAACTTGCCGTCTACTACAGTCAGTGCCGCCATATTCAGCCATCTCAAGACTGATGTTGCTGATCTCATCTACTATACTCCTGCTAATCAAGCCCTGCGCGCGCCACTTTAGTGGGATGCAGAGGATTCCGTTTTGCTGGAGAGCTAATACAGATACAGATACCCTAACGATCACAGATTTGCCACATGCTACCAGCAGATTTTGGAGGATATGAGAAAGATAGAGCCCAACCGGTATTTGCAAATCCAAATAACTGCCAATTATTACCCCTGCTCATCAGGCCATGAGACTATTTTGCTTCAGCAGCTCAAAATCAGCGCAATCTGGTCTCTCTCCTCTTGGCAATCCATTTTTACTCTTGACGATTGTAGTAAAGTGGCTTGCCCAAGAGCACAAGCACCGAGGGAGATTAATTCGATCTTGTTGATGTTTTGTTTTATACTACACTGGGTAATTATTATTTAGGAGAAATCAGCTCTGGTCTCTGAGCGGGATCGCTACAAGGCCCGGGTGTCGGAGTTGACCAAGAACAGCGAGAACTTGATGAAGGAGCAAGAGAGGTCAAAGGACACGAGGTCAGAGCAGAGATCCGTTGTGGCTAAACTCGAGGAATCTCTGAAAAAGGCGAGTCCAGTTGTCTTCAGTACAAACCCTTGTTATTGTTAATACTTCTGGTAATGAAACCAAGGATCCCTCAGCGCCCTAGTCACTGTAGCTCATAGCCTGAAGAAACCTGTAGAGAGAAGACAATGAGAAGAAGGTACAGTTTTAGAGGTGGGAGAAAAACCCCAGAAGAATATCCTGGGGGGAAACCCACAGAATCAGGCAGGGACAGAGAACCCAATCTACATATTGGGCCAGGCGGGGTTCGACCCAGGTCACAGTGGTGAATAGCGCTGCACCATGTTAAAACATCTCTAAAGATTTTTAGAGGGTAAAATGCACACGCAATTACTTTCAAGGGAATTCTGAACAAGAATTTCATTGATTGTAGTATCCACTGCTTTATCAAATGTGTGACCAAGTGGTGTTATGACATTTTAACTTGTAAACGGGTTTTTATTGGTTGGAGTCAAGAAAGCTTCGTCTAAAAACACAAAGTAAAGTAAGAGTAAAACCAAATGAAATTTTAAAAGAAATTGATTTGGACAAGGTTCCGTGAACAATAGTTTTTCCTTAACTGTACTTAGTGAATTGTTTTCATTAAAACTTGTTACATTTTTGCTTAGGCCGCTAAGAAGCACGCTGAATGTCAGACAGTCATAGAGAGGCTGGAACAAGACATAGTGAGGCTGAAACTCAAGCACAAGCTGGAAATCAAGGTCGGTGTTCAGACTATGTCGATGACTTGAATTGGACTGTGTTTCCAAATTTGCTTTCCTGTGGAGACCAAGAAACAATAGAGGAGAAAAGAATGAAAAACGTCCTCACAAGGAAAATCTAAAGAGGAGGATGTCTCCACAAGGAATATTGTGCACAAAGTCTGTAGGGGAATGCTTTTACAGAGTACAGGAACTATGGAAAGAACATAGTCGTGTCTCCAAAGAGATAGACATTTGAGAATGTCTAATTGCATTTTTAACACAGGATAAAATGCAGTACGGTGAATTAGAACTATTTCTGCATTGCTTATTTATTTATCTTTGTTTTTAACTCTCATAACTTTGTTATAACCTTGCATCAATTCCTTTATTTGTTGGTCCCATTTCCTGTATTACATCATCCAAGTAGGTGATATGCTTCAGCAAAATTAAGTTTAAAAAAATTGTGCTTATAATAAATGTTTCTGTTAATATTTTCCTTACTATATTTCCGAGCAGGAACTTCATCAGAGGGCAGGAAATCGTGTCAGCCAAACAACAGGCATTCCCTCCAAACCACCCAGCCCAAAACATTCCCTAACTCAAGGAACGGCCGCATTAGCAAATAGAGACAATAAAATCAAAGCAAGCCTGAAAAAAGTCAACAAAGTCAACAAAGAAAATGTTACAAAAGACTACAAAAATGTCAATAAAGAAGACACCAATTCCTCAGGCGGACTTCGAAATATGATAAACACAGGAGTGATTGCTGCAAAAGGTTCTTCGAGTCAGTATGAGCGTCCACAAAAAGACTTGCCCGAGTCCAAAGTGCGTTCGACTCCCCTGGTCACCGGTGCTGCAGCGGAGAGCGACAGGCCCCCGTCTCACATCAAGGAGACTCGGAAGACGAGTCTAATGCCTAAACACGACCTAGCCCAGCTTCTGACGGACGGGGAGCTGAGATCGCTCCTGCTTGAGATGTACGGCATCGTGTCCGGTCGGCCAAAGATTTCCAGATCCACAAGTCAGTCTGCAAGGTTCATTCCAACCTCCGACAATCTAGCTTATTCAGAAAGGTAACCTGGGCTTTAATCCTTCTTTAAAATTCCACGTTGTAGCAAACTTTAAATACTGCTGAAAACTTTGATACATGAATGTAACAGGACGTTTACCAATGTGCCGTCCCATAATGTCTTGCTGTTTTCTCAAAGGGACAGCTTACCTTTTGCAAATATCCACAAAATAACCAACTCAATTATTGTTCAAAAGCTAACTTGATGTAAAGATATTAATGACATTATTCCATCTGGCATGCCGTCATTTTGAAGAAAATAATAAAAGAAGTCCTAAAATGTGTCTCAGAGACGCATTTCTAGAAATTTCAATTAGTAGTTGGTTCAAAATGGACATCTTTTCGGAATACAGATCATTCACAGAGCTAAAAATTCATCAGGTTGGTTGTCAAGCACCATCCTTTTAGGTTTTTAATATTTTAACTGCTTCAAACGATAAAAATGCGCAACTGACAAATGGTTTACTATAACTTTAAGTGAGCCGCTTTGTAATTTTCCTAAAGTTCAATTTGTTTTCTCAAAATCTACCAACAGTTATTCACCGAAATTTTCGAAACTTCTCAAATTTTTATTAAGTACCAACTTTCTCTCATCAAGAACGCACACATTTTCGTAATATTTAGGGACAAATTATTGTTTGTTTCATGGTTTGAAGAAAAAACAACAACATGTCAGATTACTTACTTATGTAAGATTACTTACTAGAAAGGAGAACCCAACTCATTCATTCTTGTCGTAAAATTGTTTTCAGCAGATTGAAAGAATTTCAAGAGGCAAATAGCAATGAATCAGGCTACATCACAACACCTATGACAAGACAAGGAAAACAAGGTAAATTGGGGCTTTAATATTTTGTGTTAAAAAAGAACATCTCTGCTCTTTCACTAGGAGTGAATTTTACTAATCTTGCAGCAGTGCTTTTTGTAGACACATGCACTTAGATTTTAGCTACGCACTCAAATCAGGCCAAACTTATGCAATACTTGACTTGCCATTAGCAGAATGTACTATCCAACAATCTACCCTTTTGGGGTGAAGGATCATGCACATTTATAAACTGTGTACTTTGTATGTTCAAAACACTGCTTAAAATCTAAAAAAGAAAGTTAAAAACCTGCTAAAGTTTCAAATCGGATATTACACTTTTCCTGAAACTGAAAAACAATGCACAAACTTTGGTCACAAAACATGTTTTATCTATAAACTCCAGTTAAAAATGCCAGGCTTTCGATTATTTTTGTGTTTTTTTGGTGGTTTTTTTAATTTGCTCCTATCTATCTTACTTTTTTTAATGAAATTCCTACCTTTTCCTATTTTCCGGGG
Organism: Crossaster papposus; assembly: GCA_037893245.1. Lineage (NCBI taxonomy): Eukaryota > Metazoa > Echinodermata > Asteroidea > Velatida > Solasteridae > Crossaster > Crossaster papposus. The sequence continues at coordinate 315,766 of JBAIAA010000053.1, read as the reverse complement.
TCCCACAACTCCATAAAATGAAAGCCATTTTTCATATGTAAATTGTGCAATGAAGGGCTTTGGGCGCAGGAATACTGCAACTGCAACTGTACTTCCAAGAGCTTAGTTGACGATGAAGCACAAGTGTTATGAGTACAGAGTATGCCAAATGAGGCTTTTAGTTATAATGGTGTGGTTATCTACAAAAAATGTTTTTGAAAGGCCGCAAAATTCCTATTTTTATCCTGATTTTGTCCTCTGAAGTCTCTCCATGCTTTTTTAAAAACATTTTGATCCCACTTTTCTTCAACTCTTTCACCTGGGTCTGCTTGAAAGCCAGGAATGACCTACTCGCACATTTGTTGATTTCTTCTAATATGACAGCAGATCAGACTGAATGATTTCACTCGCTTCCTCAAATTCCACTAGTTTCACGGAGCAACACAAACTATATACCCACTCTTCAATCTTTGCATACCAGGTATGACGGCACCCCTTCTAACCTCCTCCCCAGTCACGGAAGATCAGGCACCAAGGGTCCCGGACCTGAGCCTTCTTTCCTCCGTCCCATCAGCCGTGCCGGCCAGCTCCCGGACCACCCCGGAACCAGACTTCCTGCACAGACCGCATTCTCCCGTCTCTGACCTGCTCGGAGTCAGTCCGCAGAATCCCCACAGCAGCCACGACAACAATAGTCAACAGTCGGGTTCCTTCAAGGTGACGCGCTTTGAAAGCCCGGAGGGGAGCGGGGCACCAGACTTCGGTGTCGATTCCAGTCGAGATATCAGTACACATCGGAGTAGTCTTGTGTCCTCAATTAGTAAGTTTCTATTTTTATTCAATTACAGTATTAAAGGTAGGGTATACTATTCGCAGCTAATCAAAAGTAACTGACCAAAATTGTTGTTGAAAAGCTTACTTGTTTTAAAGATATTTAAAATGACACTAAACTCCCTGTGAAATGATTCCTTCTGGCATGATGTCATTTTGAAGAAAACATTAAAAGAAAGTCCTTTCCAAAGGTATGTCTGAAGTCAGCGCTACAGAGCTGGATTAAAATATTTTGTGTGAAGGGGTGGTTTAGAAAAGAGTAAAGACATTTTCCACTACTTTGGGGTACAACTATGGAATGCAGGGCCACTCAACTACTCTCGGCTTTATTTACCCTAGGACATAGAATGGAGTGGCCCTGTATTCTATGGGCTTTGGGATACAACTATAGAATACAGGGCCACTCCATTCTATGTCCTAGAGTAAATAAAGCCGAGAGTAGTTGAGTGGCCCTGAATTCCATAGTTACTTTTCTCTCTCGGTGATCCATAAAGCATTCCATTTTCCCTCGGCTACACCCTGAAAAAACAGAATGCTTCATGGATCACGTCGGGAGGCTAGTTTTACAGTATACCACTTTAATAAAGCATTTAATATTTGTATAGTATTACGCTCGTCCGCCTTAGTCCAGACGGTGTGAAAAGTGGTCATTGTAATTGCTTAAGGGGCCATTCACAATTTTCAATGTTTTAAAATTTTGACTTTTGGTCGAAATAGTGGGTGGGTGGGTCAAGGTAAATAATTGAAAGTCGAAATTCACTTTTCATAAAAAAAACAGCAAAAAAACACCAAACCCACGATCTTCCTCCATGCCTGAAACAACTGCACACCATGCGTTCACTTCCGATACACGATCTTTTCCAACTTCTTTCCCGTGAGACACTACGAGCTGTATGTACATTGTGTACATGTATTATGTACCGGTTGCGGTACGTGTTGCGGTACGGTACCCCACTAGTGTGAAACACCACCGACGCGTGGAGGTGGTTTTTCATTGGACTTGGAAACTAGGCGTTCGTAGTTGTTAGGCCTTGCAGTGGTACAACTACAAGTGTACTAGGGGTGTGTTTCACTCAAGCGAACGTTGGTGAACGTTAGCGTTGTTCGCTTGAGTGGAACACAATGTGCGCCAATTATTATGTTGGCGAACGTTAGCGAAAACGGCAAACGTCATTCCGAGCTGTTCGCTGTTGGCCAGGGACGTATTTTAATGTTCACTGGGCGCCGCCATTTTGAAAACGTAATTAAAAAAATATTGTTCCACTTCGACTGGTGCAAACTCAAAATGTAGGCGAACGTTCGAGCAAACAGTTCACATAATTGGAACGCACCCCTGGTGTGCTAGATCGACAATACCCGATAAACATGGCCGCCACCATGGATGTCACAACGTGCGAGGTGCCTACAAATCTCCGCATTTTTTGGACGGAGCAGAAGCAAATTATGAAAAATCCCTGTTCACCATACGAACGTTTTGTGTGCGCGTCATCATGTTTGCTATCTAAAAATAGTCCAAAAGAAACCAGTTTTGCCACTACTCAGCAGAAATTATTTATTTAAAAAAATTAATTGCCGGACGGCATTTCGCAAAATAAAACAAGAACAACATAAGAACCACTGCCCGACACCTGTTAAAAACGAACGCTGTTTTTATTGCTTTCCTTGGCATCCATGATTGTAAAAACTTTGTTAACCAGTTCGCGCCAGGATTATTTAAACATCACCAAGTCGAGGCGCAGGATTATTTTCAACGAAACTCGATCCAAGGCGGGTTCAGGCCGATGGTGCTGGGGAGCACATCCACGCATTTTCGGCCTTCCTCGCTGCTGACAGACATTTCCGGCCTTGCTCTGAACTTTTAGTGTATATACGTCGTCCGGCGCTAACTGGTTAAACACTCAGTTAAACGATATTTACTATAAAATACAACCTCCAAAACCTACCCATTCATGATGATTCAAGCAATTACCAATGGTGAATCCTACCTTTTAACTCTTATAATTGATGTGTCGTCTGGTGTAAATGGTTTTGTTCATTAGGTGGTGAAGAAGTTGACACGAGGGTCCGGAATGAACAGTTGCAGTGCTTGCAGGTCAAGCTAGAGAGACTCGGCAAAATAGGAGGACATCTGCAGAAAGAAAACAAAGGCAAGTGAATACAATTTATAACGCTCTATAACTACCTTAGTCTGCAAAGTTGTTGTGTTTTATTTATTTATTTATTTATTTATTTATTATTTACCCTGGGGTAACCTCTCAGTGAAACACTGTTTTTCAGAGGGGCCCAGCAGTTATACAATTTGAATTGCGAAGGACGTAGTCGAGCCGCTGGCACGTAAAGGCGCCTCTGGCAGCCCGCCACATCGACTCATATATGACTACGGAGCACAGCCTGAGATAGAAAGTGATTTTATATATATTTTTATTTATTATTGAGCCAGGAACACCGGGGCGAACCCCTTCTCTTAGCGATAAGTGTTACTGGATTCTTTTACGTGCATTATAATGATTATTATTATACAATACACGGGAACTACAGCTTTACGTCTCATCCGAAAGACGAAGCAATAGTGGTTTCAGTGCCTTGCTTAAGGACACAGGTGTCGAGACCGAGATTCGAACCCACGCTCTGCGGAACAGAAAACCGGGTTCTTAACCGCTCGGCCACGACACTCCACTGTTTAGCTTGTCCAAGTCCCAGGCAAAACTTATAAAAAAATAATAATAATAACTTGAAGAACTCTTTAAATTACCAAAGGCCAGTATCATGGAATAGTGAACACATGAACTTGCTAATCCTTGAAACTAATTTGCTTAACAAAAGCCGGTCAACAGCAAAAATGCTATGCATTGCATATTGCTTCTGATTGGTATCCCGCAAATTTACGTTCACATATCAATTTGCTGAGCGATATTTTCTGTATGGCATCTCCGTAACAACTAATAACATTTAGCCTGTACGTCTGTTATTTCGCTTGAATTTGTCAGTTGTTTATTGTAGGGCTGTGCATTAATTTCAGATTATGGAATCAAGTACCGGTAGCCAACTTTAAAAACTACGCAGTAAATCTTTAGACAATGAAAGTGAAAGTTTTTTTTTATGTCATTTGTTGGGAATTTACAAAATGAAACTGGGCTACATAGAAAAATAGAAAACTGAAATGTATTTAAAATTGATGACGCTTGCGAATTTGCAGTTTACAACTTTAAAGGTAGGATAAACCATTTGCAGATATCGAAAGTATTTACTACCGAATGGACCGATCCGGCCTGTCAATCACTACGCGCGCATTGACCAATAAGATTTCGAGTTTTGTTCAGGTAAATAGCAACGGTTGCTACAGGCGTGGTCCGCCATTAGCTCGGTCAAACTATATCACATGTGCTTAGAAAAGTGTACACAAACAAATAGCTTCGGTACGAAAAGGCACCGTGTTTGTCAATCAAAATACGGCTATGTGGAGTTTTTAAAAATGTCAAAAATATGCATGAAATGGTCAGGAAATATATGTAAATAACACGCTGGTACTCGTATCACGGCATCATTTTGTTCCCGTTAAATACCAAAACAAATCTCGAAAATGAGAATTACCGTTGAACTCGTGTGACGTGAACGGCGGGAATGTCAAGAAGACAAGGTCAAGGACAGTATAGTCTAAGGTAGGATAGGGGGCCTATGTAGAGTTAATAGTAATGCTCTACATGTGTAGAAGTCTATTAATTAGGCTATGATTTATTCCAGTACGGGTATACTTACCAAGCAACCATACAGATACAAATACACCGTCCGTAACTTAAAATTCCATGGTTTTTCTTCTCTCCTGATCGGCTCATGGCATGCATGCTTCATTCCCCCAACTGCAACTTATTCATCCTTCATGTACTGTACATACCCTTCCTTAAAATAATGGTCATCGTCCGCTAGCTTGCTGATAGTCCCCGCCTAAAGTTTAAATAAATATTTCGTTGTACGTGATACGCCTAGCCTACACGTACATGTACATCTGTATACGTAAAGTACGTATGTACACGTACGTTCACGTGAGTGCAACTTGATCGAGGTAATGGCGTCGCCATGCCGTTGCTAAGGTGGGCGGGGCTTATGGTCAAATCCGGATCGGTCCATTATTAAGAAACATCTTACTCATTTGAAAGTAAATAATGTTTTTAGGCATCCGGCAAAATGAATGCGCTAGATATAATAATAATAATAATAATAATAATAATCATTTAAAAAACGCTTTCCATGTCACAAAGACATCCCAAAGCGCTGTACAAATATATAACAATCATAAAAACACCAAGTAATCTAAAACTATCAATTAGGTGATAAAAAAGAACTGCTTAAAAAGATAAGTTTTCAAATTAGCTTTAAAAATTTATAAATTATCAGCAGATCGGATTGCTGCTGGAAGCCTATTCCACAGACAAGGGGCATATATTGTGAATGATCGATCTCCATAGTATTTAGTTTTGCCAAAAGGCTGCTTTAAACATACCACACCAGAGGTTGTCGAGCGCAGAGTGCGTGTACTCGGTTTAACACTTAGTAATTCACATAAATAACCTGGAGCTATTCCCTTCATAATCTTGTAAACAAGACACGCAATTTTAAATTCCACACGCTTATATTTACTGGAAGCCAATGTAAATTTTTCAGCACTGGAGTAATATGCTCAGATTTTTGCATCCTAGTGACAAGGCGTGCAGCTGAATTTTGAATCACCTGTAATTTCCTGAATTCAAACTCAGGCAAGCCAAAAAGCAAACTGTTGCAATAATTAAGTCTTGAAGTAACAAAGGCATGGATTAATTTCTCAGTTGAATTCCGGTCAAGCAGGTTACGTATTTTACCAATCCTCCATAATGCATAAGACGCTGATTTGCATAACTTAGTGACATGAACAGACATACTCCCGATGCATCTAACATAACCCCAAGGTCACGAACTACTGGAAGAGAATGTACACTGACTTCCCCCACCTGCACAGAACAGGCCCGGGAAGGACCCTTCCTACCAAATTTGGAGGGAAATCTGATAACCTCAGATTTACTATCATTAAGTGCTAACATGTTAACACACATCCACTGACGTATTTCTTCAATACATTGCTCAATTTTGGTAATTGGTACATGGTCACGTGTGCAAGTCATGTACAGTTGGGTATCATCAGCGTACATCATGTAGTTTAAACCATGACTTAATATTATATCTTCAAGGGGTGCAGTATAAAGACTAAACAATATAGGTCTTAAGACAGAGCCCTGGGGGACACCACAATTAAGAGGCAGTGCCTTAGACACCACTGACCCAACATGCACCTGCTGCGTTCGTCCTTGTAGGTAGGACTTAATCCATTCAAACACAGTACCACTAACTTGAAACCTACAGCGCAGCCTATGCAATAATATGTTGTGGTCAATGGTGTCAAAGGCAGCTGACAAATCAAGTAAAACAAGAATGACATCATTTTGCAAATCAAGCGAACGTAGCACATCATTTTGCACTCGAAGGAGTGCAGTTTCTGTGCTGTGACCTCTCCTATAAGCAGACTGACATTTAGGAAGCAGATTATTCTGACATAAATATGAATTTATTTCAACCAAAGCTACTTTCTCAATGAGCTTAGAAATATATGGTAAATTGGAGACAGGTCTATAGTTGTTCAAAACATTACGATCGAGACCCTGTTTCTTAAGAAGTGGTCGAACAATTGCAGATTTACATTGCTGTGGAAAAATACCTGATTGCAATGAAGTATTAATTATATGCGCAATAACAGGTGTAATTTGGTACGAGCATTGCTTAATCAACTTCGTTGGCATAGGATCCAAAACAGATGATTTAGGGGGTAATTTGTTAATGAGTCTTTCCACGAAAAGTTCCGATACCAATTCAAAACTGCTTAAACAAAAATCATTGTCTGAGACATGGTCAAGCGGTGGAATTGAAGGCATATTTTCACGGATAGTTTCTATCTTCCTGTGAATTATTCCGAACGGCAATCGCGAAAAAAAAAAGATAACATAAGAATAACTGCTCGACGTCGGTTGAAAACAAACGCTGTTTTTCCTGCTTTTCTCGGAATCCAGGATTGTAAAACTTCGAACAGGTCTTGATAATGATAATTCATGATAATTTATGATAATTCAAGCAATTACCAATGGTGTATACTACATTTAAAGCAAATCTCACTGTAAACACTTATTCATAAATACCTGGGACAGTTTAGGCATTCCTATTGGTCGAGAGCCCGTCACGTGGCCGGTATTAAACGGACGATAAAGACATGGCTGGAAGTGTTTAAACATAGATGGAAACAACATTCCGTCCCCAGGGCTCACTTTATTTCCAACCCTGAACAGTACCTCGTCTCCAATAATAAGAGCGGGTAGTGTTGAGCGCGTACAGCTCGACACCTTGGGAACGAGGTTGCCAATGGCAGTAATAGTCTGGTTCACAGTAAATACGCTTTAATGCATGTATTGTGTAGAGAGCGACAGAGGCGAAAACATGTCATTTGACACAAACAGAATGGCGAAACACCGAAATTTACTTGCGACAATTTTCCGGGATTTTCGGGGCTTTTTGGACTGAATTTTACAAAAAAGGTATTTATGAATGGGAATAAATGTGTGTTCGGTCGGTATTAATCACTCTGTTTAATACCTCTTGGAGTCTGGGTGCTGATAATTACCCTCGCCTTCGGCTCGGGTAATTATCAGCACCCAGACTCCAATCGGTATTAAACAGAGTGATTAAAACCTCTCGAACACACATTTATTCCCTTAATAATAATAGGCAGTTCTTGTATAGCGCACGTATCTACCAAGACTGGTACTCAAGGCACTCTCACATTATTACCCCGGTCATTGGGCCCATGAAACATTTCAAATAATAAAGCTTGATGCTGCCATTAAGGTGCAAAGCAGCAATATCAACCACAATAACCATCTCTGCCCTCACATGTACCCATTTACTCCTGTGTGGAGTGAAGCAATGAGTGACAAAGTGTCTTGCCCAACGGCACACACACCATAGTTCCTAGGACGGATTGGCACCCCACAACCTGCAGCTTTACCTACAGATTAAAAATTCAATGCTCCAGACCACGAGACCACGGCACTTCTATTTTGTTGCATTAACTCACTGATGTGGCAGTATTATAGTACAGCAGCCGATTTCACAAAAAGTGCGTAGCTTGCGCCATTTTCAAAAGTGGCGTAAGGCTTAATCAACAAAAATGTTGCGTAGCTGCGCCATTTCCTTACGGAGCTTTTCACGAAACTTGGCGTAGCTGCGCAACGTTTTAAACAGCGTTTACAACGACTGTTTGCGTATTATTGTGTTCTTTCACGAAATCGTCGTTGTATCACCTTCGCCCACCATTTTGAAAAATAGTTTTGTCCGACTTTCCGCGAAATCGCGTGGCAACATTAACAATTCTGTCACGGGTAAAATAGTGATTATTTTACTTCAATCATGAAACTGTAAGTGTCTTTTATCAAGCTTAATAAGTTGAGCAATGACGGGCTCCACGTCAATTACGATTTGCTGGTAAAATAGGTCATTTTCAGTCGCTACGCCATATCTTACGCCACCTAAATTGACTGCGCAAGCTACGCCATAATTTGTTGCGTAAGCCGCGGACTTACGCACTGTCCAACTTTCGTGAAACTGTCGTAAGCGAAATGTTGCGCAGCAAACAAAAGTAGCGCAGCTTACGCAATAAATTGTGGCGCAAGTGGGCTTACGCAATTGCGTAAGGTTTCGTGAAATCGGCTGCAGATCTTATGAGCAAGCTGAGTGAAAAGGAACTTTTGAGATTTTAATGTTCGGGTTGGTTTTTCTGTAATCGGGTAACCGGTTCCCAAATTACCCGTAACTGCACACCTCTAGTTTATTAGCTGAAGTTAATCTGGTAATGCAGTAATATTTAAAGTGCAACCCTTCTTCTTTTTAAAATCCTTTACTCAATTTCCCCCCCAGATATGGCCATCATGATCAAACGTCAGGACACAAGGCTCAAGAAATGCCGGAGGCAAGAACAGAGCATTCAGCAGCTGGCGAAGAAAGGCCGATAAAATCTCAACTTGGGGGCTTTATTTCTAATTTGTCTTCAAGTCACAGGCCAGTGATGAAGAACAAAAATTGCAAAAACCAAATGGGGGTAATCTCCTCCTCACGATTTTCAGATTTATTGATATTTGTAATTTGTTATGTTTGCTACACATTTTAAAGAAATAGTATAAAAAAATCGCGGAATAAAAGTGTTTTTGAAGAAAGAACAATTACCACCTTTTATTTCCATGAATATAGAACTCGACATTTTAAAGACCTTTTTGGATTTTATCAGCCATTTAAAGGTAGTATACACCATTTGTAGATATCGAAAATATTTACTACCAAATTATTAAGAAATATCTTACCCATCTGAAAGTAAATGTTGATTCTGAGCATCCAGCAAAAGGATTGCGCTAGATATCCTGTACTTATTCCGAAAAATATAATTTTATAATGAAAAATTCGCGCTCGCCGGACGGTGATCGCGAAAAAACAAAGATAACATAAGAATAACTGCTCGACGCTGGTTGAAAAAACCCGCTGTTTTTCGTGCTTTTCTCGGCATCCATGATTCTAAAACTTCGGACAGCTCAGTTAAACGATATTTACTATAAAATACAACCCCCCAAATCTACTCATTCATGATAATTCAAGCAATGACCAATGGTGTATACTACCTTTAATCAGCCATAACTTGTCAATGGAATGTCCAATTAAAGTGCAACAACAGTATTGTTAAAGGGGAATCTTATTGTCTGTCCTTGCAAATCCTCAGTTTCAACCTCTAACCAGTTCTGTCACATATTTTGCCAAAATGCCTCACATTTTTCCAATCTATTCAAAACCAAACTCTATAACAAATTACTATTTATGGTGTTGGTTTACATTAATGTGCGGTGCTTAATAATGTGCGGTGTTTTATGTCCATTACATGTACATTTAAGACAACAGGTTATACAATTTTACCATTCTTTTACAAGTTCTTTTTAAAAGCTTGTTGGAAAAAAAATCAAAAAAAAAAATCTTTCTGAGGGAGGATTTAAACCCAAGACCTCCATCTTACATGTGCATATAAACACTTAAGTTATAGTATACCATTTGTCAGTTGTGCATTTTGATCGTTTAAGCAGCAAAAGTTCTCAAAATCTAAAGAACAGTGCTAGACAAGTAACCTGAGTTTTTGCTCTGTGGATACTTTGTGTACCGAGAAAATAATATTATAAGATTTAGATTTTGAACCATTAACCCTTTAAACTCAGGCCTGTTTTCGAAGATTTTGTACGTGTTTCTAGTTTGTATATACATGTACAAATATCATTTTCAGTGTACAAATCCCATATAATTATGTATCATTGGAAAGCTTACAAATAAGAGCTATATTTTGGGGGAATATTTGGACCCCCAGGAGCTTTTAAGGGACTTACAAGTCAGATGTAGTGCAGGGCTGAGTGCAAAGGGTTAAATAAAAAATTCAAAACAAATTAAATGCATATCTGACTGTGACTTTGGACTTCTTTCATTACATGTATTTTTTTTCAAAATGACAGCATGCCAGGAAGAATAATTTCACAGTGCCGAGTTTAGAGTCATTACTATCTTGACTTCAAGAAAGCTTCTGAACAATTCGAATCAAAGAATGTCCACCTTTTGAGTCGTTTCTCCAACTTAAACTACATCTCTTTTACAGGTATTGTCAATAATTTTAAACGATCCAAAAGTGTCAATTCTTACTAATGCTTTAAGGTAGCGCACTTTGAGGAAGATCTGCAGAGCCTTGTCGGTAAATTTGTTACAACATCGTCTGCCTTTGGCCTTACTATAAATGCCAAGAAAACACAAGTCCTGTTTCAACCAGCACCGGGTATACCAGGCACTCAACCTACTATTCTGGTCCATAGTGAACCCCTTGAAACAGTGGACAAGTTCACCTATCTCGGCAGTATAATAGCCAAGGACAATAGGCCAGACAATGAAGTAACCTCACGCAGATCGGCTGCAGCCTCATCCTTTGGTCGCTTAAAAAAGCGACTTTGGTCACAGCGTTTTGGTACCAAATGAAAGCTGAAGATGTGTACTAAATGGAAAAAACAATATCTTACTTTAAAAAACTTAACACACACTTTAATATGTCTGGTTTTGTGGGAGCAGCAAACCACAATTTTCATTTATGGTATGTAAAGACATTTTTCACGGGGATACACTGTTACATGTTCTCATAAGGAATAACTATTATGTCGTCAGAGTATTTACACCATCATTACATTTTAATGGAGTTTAAACACTACTCGGGCAATTAACATCTAAGGAGAATAGTTTAAGTTTAACGAGGATCTCGCAACCGACTTGCCGTAAATTGAGCAGAGAATTAAAGGTTCCACTTGGTAGGATCCTTGTTCTTGACTTGTCTCAATTATTCAAAGTACCGTTGACATTGAGGGTTAAACTGGTTCACAGCCTTGTCAACCCAGCTCATGTAGTTTGCATCGTAATGCTAATTTATATGCCTCCCTGTATTTCCGATTAATGACGCCGTAAATGAACGGATTGATGGCAGAGTTGATGTAGGAGAGAATCCGGGCAACTTGGACAACGATTAAGGCCTGCTGTAAGTCCAACACGTATACTCCACGGTGGTAACCGATAAAAAGGCAGAGTTGTGTTACCTCGAAGGGGGCAAGGAGTACAAAGTATGCCGTACCAGTGACAACCAACATACGGGCCACCATGTTACGTGCGTGCGGACCAGCTCCGATGTTAGCCTGGCCGTGGGACTGCATTGCGGCCACCTGGCGTCCCAGGGCGCGTATGATCCGGATGTAAAAGACGAAATTCGCAATCAGAGTCGCAAAGAACGGGAAGGTTCGACACAGGAGGATGTAGGTCGAGATCCAGTCGTACGGGATCGTGTATGAGATGACGGTGGTGGGCAGAGATTCGCCGTGGTCGCTGCCTTCCGGCCACTGCAAGCAGTACACTATCTCTACTCCGCAGATGGGTAATAATGTCAAGGAGAGGAGTAGGGCCACCAGGCTTGCGCAGGCGATAGCCCGGACCGCTCTGCGGCCGGCCTGGCCCCTGGCTACTCGCAGTGGGTGGCAGACGGCGTAGAATTTCTCCAGGGACACCAAGGTGATCAGGAACAGGGTGGTGAAGTAGGCGGTGTTGGTGATGACGGTGACCAGCATGCAGCCAGCGCGGCCTCCATACCCGGTGTCGTCGGCCGAGAAGGGAGAGGCCAGGAACAGCAAGAGTTTATCCCCTACCCCAGCGCACAGGTCTACCGTGTCGGCCACGGCCAGGCTGACCAGGTAGTAGTTGGTGGGCGTCCTCATGTGAGGCAGTCTTGACACGACGAAGATGAAAGCCCCGTTGGACAGAACGCCGAAAACGGCGATCATTGGCAACACCACCGTCGTCATGGTGGTCTCGCTGCTAGGGTGTGGTTCAAATAAGCTGCTGTCTTTCGTGACATTGTAGACGCCTCCGTTGCACTCCATGATGGGCACTAATGCAAGCGGTCAAACAACAAGCTATCTTTAGAGCTCACTATAGGCCTAACTTGTTATGAGATTATCCGCGAACGAAGAGCCTACGTTATATTCCCGTTTACAACTGTAGCGGCAAGACGCGCACAGCATACTTCGTAGTTTAATGGTGTTATCGTACGTACCCGGCTCGCCCTCGGGGAATATTTCCGCTCGCCCCCGTCTGTCAGCCGTGATTGTCCAACCTATCGCGTACTAATTAAAGACTGTCCGTGGATCAAAATATCATAATCACCATGACGTCTAATTCCAAGGAAAGGAAGCGAGATGACGGGCAGCTTTTTTTTCAATAAGGGGATCGTTTGATCTTTGTACACTGCTTCTTTCCCTGGCAAAGTCAAACGAAACTTGTCGTATACCTTTAATGACAGTTTCTCTATACCTGCTGCCAGTCCTTATGAAAACGATGCACCTCTAACTACCCTTTCCCATTCCTGGTCTTCCAACTGTAATAACATCAGATCAGAATAACTTAATGTCGTTATTAAATTCGCGAAGGTCGTTTAAACAACCCCCGTTCCATCCTTGCGTCACGGGTAATGCCCGTTCCAACAATTAACTAGGTATATACGAGTCCGGCGGTACGGAGTAATATTAATCAGATTCCGACCCGCTCGCCGTGATTCTCTGCACACTGCAGAGAGTCCCTGTTGTTTGATCGCCTTGGACTGGTAACCCAGTCACTTGTGTTTGCGTTCACCGCTGTCCTTGGTGCAGAGATGCCGGTTCATCTTCGGAAGAAAAAAAGAAGGAAAGATGAGAAATTTGTGCCGAGTACACCATGTGGATGTTTTAAATGTTAAAACTACCAGTGCTATAGGTATCAAATTCACATTTTCTTCAATGTTGCTTGATATGGGGGGGGGGGGGACGCGTGCGGTGGAATTAAAATTAGTCATAAAGAATAATCGACTATTTTACAAATCACCTCATGTATTATACAGGGCAGGTATAAAGCCTGAAGATATTTGCGAAGAACAATTTTAATTAACGGTAGTAACAATTTTGTTGCCAGGACAAGTATCGACGCGAATGTTTGTAAGTGCCTTCAACGATGTGATTTGTATGGTGACAAAGTACTATTGTATACCATACCGGTAACATGCATGTCAAAATTCGCTATGTGCATTACTAGCTCCTCTCGATCATTCAGTGATCGATGCCGGTGGCCCAATTATGGACTGGGGTTGATACCCTAATCCATTTAAAGGGATCGTATACGTTTGGTAATTACTCCAAAAAATTAATGGCAATAAAAACTTACTTGGTAAGAAGTACAGCAGCTTTAAAAAGCGCATTTTTAGAAACTTTTCACTTCGAAGTACTGCGGTTATGGTAAAAGATATCACTTTTTATCTCAACAAATTTGAATCTGAGAAGCGTTACTGCAGTGACGTTTTTCAGACTGTGTATTCTAATGCAGATTATTCTTCCTGCGTGAACATAACCGCTCCAGATTTTCGGCAATATCTCAAAATCGCTACCACCTTTTGAAATGAAATTTTGACAGGTTAGTTTTATGGTATATATCTATAACTAAATGGGATTGAAACAAACAATGGGTTCCAATTACCAAACGTGTACGATCCCTTTAAGTTCTTACTTTGGAAAGCTATTTAAAATAATGATGATCGCATCCCCACAGGATTAACCGGGATTCATTACCCTCTTCGCTATTCGAGAGCCGTGTGTTTGTGCCCCCGGCACCATGCACATCACTGCTAATAAAATAAGTCTTATATCTGCCTGAGGGAAAAGCACTAAAAAAAGCACTTTAAGTCAAGCTCATACCTCAGGGCGAATTGTCATATACAACGGAGTCATTCAAAATAAAACTCAAATAAGACGTCTGCATTTAACACAAATTGTGATAGGAACTACGTTTCCTCAGTTAAGGGAAAGAAGGTATAGACAGAAATCTTGTTAAAAGTACACAAAACTAACTTTTGTTGTAGTTTTAGGCAATTTGTGTTGAATTGGAGTTAAATAGACGTTGAGCAATACGAATCGTGTCCCAAACTTCACACTGTACTCAATTCCACACGTTAATCCACGACAACGGGTCTTTTAGAATGAAAGCGTTTATACCCCCGACACACCGGACTGGCGTCCTACTGTGACCCTATACAAGGACCCAGGACCGGGGAGGGACGCCATGACGCCGTGGGGTCGTGGTGAGAACGCAGAAAGACGCCGTGTGATCCAAAGAACGCTGAAGGTCGCAGAACGACGGCGATTACTTTGGTCATGTTCAAAGTAAACGCCGAGGTTTGACGTCCTGGCTTAGGACGCCGTGTGATCGCCCTGGGGTCGCCATGGTCGCCGTATAGCAACGCGGTAGGAACTCGATGGACGCCCTAGGGACGCAGTGCACAGACGTGGTACAGTCGCCGTTGAAACGCGGAGAAATGGATCGGCGACCCCACGGTGACCTTACTGCGTCCTTACCACGTCTGTGGGGTTCTTACCACGACCCCACCACGTCTACGGCGTCCTTACTTACTGAGTCCATCTCGAGTTGTCTGCGACCTTACGACGTCGTCAAGGCGTCCCTACGTCGTTCATGGCGTTTCTACGGGGTTCCTACTACGACCATGGCATATCTACCAAGTTTACACTGCGTTCCTAGCGCGTTTCTATTAGTATTAGCGCGACCATGGTTTTCGTGGACGATCAACTATGAAATCTGGTTTTTCAGCTTATTACCATCAGTATGTCTCTCGACGTCAAGATTGTATGTTGTACTCATCATCATCATGGCAGTAGATTATGAAGGTCGTGGTAGAAACGCCAATAACGCCGTGGGGTCGCCGGTGATCGCCATGCAGACGCCGTTGGTACGCCATGCAAACTCAATAGAAACGCCAAGGACGCGGTAAGGTCGTGGTGAGGACGCCATTGGGACGCCGTGTAAACGCACAGATTGCGGAGAAAAAGAGCCCGGTCTGACAGGTGCCCGATTTTTTTCTTTTTTTTTAACACAATGGGGTTCTCACGGCAACCATCGGCGTCCTCCATTATTTTTTAGGACGCAGTATTAAAAGAAGCCAGTCCGGTGTGACGGGGGTATTACAAAATGCAGCGAAGCCCCTCAGTAATTTCTTCAAAAAGAATTGGAGCGCTTGCGAATTATAATGTTCCCTTCACTTTAATTTAAAATTGAGACTGCGTTAATTAGCGCGGCCCATAGGGCCTACCTTTAGTAATAATAATAATAATAATAAGGGCATTTATATAGCGTTCTTACACACTGGTATCACAACGCTTTACACAAAATAATACAAATGTGAATACAAAACGGAAAATGTAAATAATAACAATCTATGAAGATCAAGTCTGGAAAAGATGTGTTTTAAGCAATGTTTTAAAGTCAGTAAGGGAAATGGCATGGCGGATTTCATGTGGAAGATTATTCCAAAGGTTTGGAGCAGCTGCATAAAAACCTCTTGTGGCGATTAAAGTTTTTGGTTTAGTGAGGATTCTGGTATCGGAACTGGAACGGAGTGTACGATTCGGCTGGTATGGGGTGATAAGTTCAGTGAGATATGAGGGTGCACTGTCACTAAAACATTTATAAGTGAATGTTAACAACTTGAAAATTATTTGTTCCTTGATAGGAAGCCAGTGAAGCTGTTTAAGAAAAGGTGAAACATGGTCTAACCTTTTTGCCATAAAGATTAGTTTGGCTGCTCTGTTTTGGAGTCGTTGGATGCGTTTTATGTGATTTGGATATGAGACTATTCCTCCCTGAAGAGACTGCAAAATTAAGAGACTGTATATACAATTACAAACCAACACCGAAAAATAGGCCTAGTTGGTGAGGGGAATATTTCGAAGTTTTGTTCAAATACCTTTTCTTTTCTAGAAAAGTCTGTTTATGCACGTTTCCCCGAATGACATGTACTTGGACATTTTAACATGATCTGTACTGTCCAATAATTTGAGCGCAATCGATCGGTTTGTTTTTCTTTAGTGACAGAATGAGCCGGGCAGGACGGGAAGTGAGACTCGAGTTTCAACGCCTCTAGGAAATCGATGAAACAACAGCCTACGTTGAGTTATTCAGTGAATAATGTACATGGGTCGAAATCATACACATTGTGACATTTAGTGTATCGTTTTTAAGTACTGGTGAAGTGGGCAAGTATATTTATTTGTTGTTTATTTGCGTATTTAGAAAAGCAATTTATTAAGAACAATCTCTCCCTATATGCAGGTTGACGGACCTAATTCTAAAAATAAAAAAATCTGCGTAAGTTACGTTTAAAGGTAAGATACACAATTGGTAATTGCTTTAATTATCAGGAATGTGTTTTTGATTATCATGGATGCCGAGAAAAAAGCAAGACAAAAGGTGTTCGTTTTCAACCGGCTTCGGGCAGTTGTTCTATGATAATAATCTTATTAATTTTTATTGCGCCCATTCCATTTAATGTACACGGGCGTTCCTGTCGTTCGTGGGGGTTTTCCGCGATCGCCTTCCGGCGATCGTGACTTTAAAAAAAAATTTGAAACAATTATAGGATATCTAGCGCAATATTTTCGCCTGATGCCTAAAATGATTATTTACTTTAAAATAAGTGAGATATTTCTTAACAATTATGTAGTAAATGTTTCGATATCTGCATAAAATTGTGTATCCTGCTTTTAACTCATAAATCACATAGCTAAATAGATACAATGGAACAAACTCAAGCTTTAAAGAGGAGACAAGTAACAAAGAAAGTGACCAAATTATCTGAAAAGGCGTTTTCAAATGTTTTTGTCTCTCTTTTTTCGTCTCAATTTCACAAACAATAATACAGAGGTAACGAATATGTTTATATAGGAACTGTGAAAATCTACTTGCTCTACTCCCAAGTTATGCTAATATCGGCCATTTTACAATTCACCAAACCTCACATTCAATTTCGTCCGCGAGAAAAAAAAATCGCACGCTTTTACCAAACCAATTCAGTCATGTTTATCATTCAATCTAAACGTTTCGCGGTCACCCCTTTTAAACGCTGGGTGGATAATATTTGTCATGACATGCAGATCAAATTCGTCCGAACTGTTGCCGAAAGGCAGCATTCAGATATCAAATTCGTCTGATGTCAATAAATGTCAAACTTATGCTAAGTAAATTGGTCTGATGTGTGTTGACTCAATCACACATCAGACTAACTTATTTACAAAATGTAAGTAGTGTAAGCTGTTATGTATTTTTGCATTTTATTTTGCTAAAGAAGGATTTTTTGTAATATTTGGATAGATTTTACCTTACTAAGTGAGAAATCCATTGGTTCCATTTTTTCCATCTACTATGTGGCAGCCATCTTGGATTTCAAAATGGCCGCCATCCTGGACCTATTTGTAACATAACTTTGGGCTTGATTATCATATGTCCATTTATGGCAAACCCTATGTATTTGACACAAAAAAAACAAAGTAAATCTTTGATTAATATAATTAATTTTAAACGATAAGTAACTAAATTGGTCTGGCAAATGCGTGTGAATTATCTCCTCGGATGAAATCGAATGTGAGAATTGGTGAATTTGAATGAAAAAACCTGGACAAATCTAGCCTATTATTAATATTGTAATATAGATTTTCCCAAACGATATCAGAAAATGTGCACATTAATTTGTAAAAGATGCATTCGTTGTCGTAGGAAATAGTACGAACATTCACAATCCCGTTTTCTATTTAACAATTGATGATTCTTTTTTCATAACAGTGCATTCAGTCGGGAATTTTTTTCGATTTTCCGTAACCCTGTGTTCCTTCTATTTTATCAACAATCGATTTCGCTAATTGTGCAGCCGATTACCTGCGCTTAAAAAAAATGTACGTCTGTCAAGCATTATAATTATTTACGTGTCAACCAAAGTAACATAATACTGAACCAGGGGCCAATTTGACGGAGAGCTCTGCTAAGCACAACAATTTGCTTAGCCCAAACAAGTCTTGCTCAGTAAGACATGGGATACATTATCCGTTGGTTACTATATACACTGTTAAACTGTTGTTTCCTTTAGAATATTAAAATCATCAATACGGTTCACTTTTTGGCACAGGAGTCGATTATAAAACAATAATAAACCAGAATAAACAAAACCCGAGGAAACACCCAAACAATAACAAACGTTAATGTTTTACAAACACAAAAACAAATTAGGTCTTGGTCAGGTAACCAATGAAGCCACTAGGCTCCATACAGGAAACATGCATACATAAAAAAAGAAGGTTTGACTATTAATTTATAAGTGAAGATACGAAACAGTTGTCTCATACAATGTTTTTGTTTACTTGTCTGTTTGCATTGATTCTTTGTCGTACTCATTTGAATTCTCATTTGGCAAAATGTATGCTTCTTTACTAAAAAAAAAACCACAAAAAAGCAAATATCTCCAGTCGAACCAGCTAAATTTAATGATGATTGTGTGCCACGAAAAAGAAAGACGATATGCTAAACTGTACACAATTTGAATGCCTCAAAACTAAATTGAATGCCCGAATTCTGAATTTGAAACACAGTAAAAAGCAAAATCGTTTTAGTTCGAACGCACGAAAATTAAATTGGCTGCTAATGCGGAAATTGACAGAGAAAACATATATCGATGCGTAATATTAAAGTGCTATATACAAACTTACCTTTAAAAGCTACTCCCTAATTTCTCCAACATTGGCAAATTGCTTGCATCATCCGCAGATTGTGGCGCGACGCATTGTTGCTTGCCTACAAACCATCGGCGAACGTCGGCGCGTGAGGAACATTAGGGACTTTTCGATTTGCACGTTTACTAGTAGACTGCGACGTATGCGGTCATTTGTGAAGCAGTGCGCATGCGCATCGACGAACTCGTCGTTCGTAGCAGAATTCTCGAACGCGTTCAACCTTGTTTTGCCGTCGTTGGAAAACTGTGACGACATAGTGTGCATATCACTATTTTGTAGAAACGAAACACCACATCAGGAATAGCAACATGAATTCTTCGTCGTCTAAATCGCCGGTGATGTATGCGAGGAGAATTTCTTCCCTAAGTCTATGGAGATTCGGCATAATGTCTGATCTAGCTATTTAATCGAATTTCGCGCGAGCGCGCGCGCGCCAAACATAAGGCATGACGTCACTGAGTGAGCGTAGTCGTAGTCGTAGAAATCGAAAAGGTAATGGCCCTGTCACACCAGACCATTTTAGGCAAACGCGTGAGTAACGTGTTGTAATTTTGGCAACACGCTGGCAAACGCTGACCAACGCTAGGCCAGCGTTAGCAACACGCTGAGCGCGTTACTCACGCGCTGAGACATGCTGTCACACGCTGAGGAAAACATATTTTTTTCAACATACATACAATTTCCAGCGTTTGCCAGCGTGTGACTGTACACGCTGGCGGAGCGTTGGAGGTTTGTTACTCACGCGTCGAACACGCTAGACGATCGTTATCAACCCGCTACTCACACGCTGGTGCACGCTGGCGTACTCTGGCGACACGCTGGTTATGGCACTGTCACCCCAGAACGTTTTAGGCCAATGCATGAGTAGCGCGTTAAAAATAGTTGATACGCTGGCAATCGCTGAACTTTCACCGAAAAAGTCAAGTGGAACCATGATTTCAGCGTGTCTATACAGGTTGATAACGGGTTCATAGCGTATGCCAGCGCGTGAGTATCGTGTAAGGAACGCGCTCAGCGTGTGAGGAACGTATCACTGATTTAAAGTAAAAATACGACAGCGGGTCGCCAGCGTGTGAGTAGTGGGTTAGTAACGATCGTCTAGCGCGTTCGACGCATGATTAACGACCACCCTGCGCGCCGCCAGCGTGTGCAGGCACACGCTGGCAAACGCTGAACATTTTAGGTATGTTGAAAAATGTATTTTTGCCTCAGCGTGTGACAGCGTGTTCCAGCGTGTGGGTAACGCGCTTAGCGTGTTGCGAACGCTGGCCTAGCGTTGGTCAACGTTTACCCGCGTGTTACCGAAATTCCAACACGTTGGTCTAAAACGTTCTGGTGTGACAGGGCCATTAGTGTAGTAGCGCGTCGGCTTTTTATACAACTAACCATGTGGTCGTTGCAGTACGCTGGCGCGCGTTGGAACGCGCTACTCACGCGCTGGGCAGTCGTTCATCAGTCCTCGAGCGCGTTACTAACGCGTTTCTCACCCGTTGGCGAACGCATTGAACCCGTTAACAACGCGTTATGGACACGCTGAAATCACGGTTCCACTTGACTTTTTCTGTGGAAGTTCAGCGTTTGCCAGCGTATCAACTATTTTTAACGCGCTACTCACGCGTTGGCCTAAAACGTTCTAGTGTGACAGGGCCATAAGGTACAACATTTAGCGTGCCGCATACGTCGCAGTCTACTTGTGACCGCATACGTCGCAGTCTACTAGTAAACGTGCAAATCGAAAAGTCCCTATTATCGCCTCTTATAAAATTATAGACGATGTGCCCTCTGACGTCACGTGTTTACATCTGTATTCAAATGTGCCCGTCAATATGCGCACACATCGTGTTTTGCATAAAATTTAGTTGAGGAGTAACACCACAGGTCAGATTACCTTTGAATTATGTGACCTCTGATGTCGCCTCTTAACCAAATTTATGTAAAACACGATGCGTGCGCATATTGACGGGCACATTAGAATATAGATGTAAACAGAGGGCACATGGTCTAAACACAGCAGTGAGACTTCACTAGTTAGACTTGATCCCAGTCCACTTGATTTGGCCCACTGGTTCCGATAAATCTATATCACCTATCAACTGAGGAATCTTAACCAATGCAATAATACGAGCCTCAGGGTGGGACACAGTGCTAAAACAAAATTGACAGATATTATCAATCAAATTTTGTTCCAGTTAAAATGAAAAATTGTAATTTAAGCAAAGAGCTAAGTTTCGATCTTGGTAGGCCTACATGCATTTTTTTCTTTTACGGGAGCCAATTAGAAAACAAAAACAAAAATTGTCTAGGCCCTAAGCACAACAATTGGATTTCATGCTAATACAAAACCAGCTGAATACCAGCCAAAAACAATATAGCATCACCTGAATATTTGGTTTGTAACCCTGTTTTGTTTTGCTAAGCACATTTTTGTGCCAGTTCATAGGGCCTACCTACAAATACTTGAATTACCGATTTATCCAATGATGGAGTACATTGAGACCGAGATTATGCAACTGGTGTCTGGCTATACATTAATACCACACTTTGTGCAAAAATTAGTCTAAGTGCCGTTTTGCCTCGGGGCTTAGTGCTGTCTAAAACCGCTAATAAGCGGCTACGTCGAAATCTACCCGTCCATAATCAGACGAGCTAGAACAATGCAGCAACACTAAACAAAAACACGAATTTGCGCCTTGAGTCGAGACTTCTTTTAGCGTCACGGGGGCCCTGACATTTCAATGCTAAACCTAATCAATATAAATGTTCAACCTTCGCAATATGAACGTATAATCTTCGCAATGTGCACTTTGGACGTTGCTAATAATTTCGTAATTGGCATCGCTTCTTTGTTAATAGAAATGACAGAAACCCATTACTGCTTGTTGGTATCCGGTCACTTCGGCACCTAGCCAAGTCGGCACCCACCAATTCGGCACCTTGTCAACTCGGCACCTGACCAACTCGGCACCTAGTCGGCACCCAGCAACTCGGCACCTAGCCAACTCGGCACCTGGAATTTTACCTCCTGCTCACGACTTCCAACTCGGCACCTGACCGACTCGGCACCTAACCAACTCGGCACCTGACCTCGGCACCATGCCTCAACTACTATGGGCCGTGCCCGAACTACCATCTACATTAGTTTTATACATTTCAAGAAAAACTACATGTGTGTGTATATTACAAAAAAAATATAAAACGAACATTTACAGCTCAGCTAGCCGGCCCGCGCGACAGACGTCGGCGGGCGCGCGGCAGCGGTACATCCGCCGAGTTACCCATCCAGCATTTGGGGCCGGTACGCGGTGTAGGCCTATTATGACAAAAACGGACTCATTATATTGTGAGAGCATTGTACATTCTTAAGTGGAGATATTTTTTAATTTTTATTTTTTTTTAATTTTGTTTTTATTTATTTTTATTTTTTTATTTATTTATTTTTTTTTATATTTTTTTAAATTTTTTGTATGCATGTTGGTTTCAAAGACGTTTTAGATGTAGGCCTATGTCATATTAGACCCGGCTAGTGCACGCTGCACGCGCCACCACCCGGCCGGCCGGCGATAGTTCACGGGGTCCCCCGATCGGGAGACAATATCCCAAATGAAGTGGGTCCGGGTCCGTAGTCCTTCCTTTTTGTATTTTACATTTTTTTTCCCATTAAAGGCCTATTTTTTTCTCTATAAAAATGCCTCCAAAATAATGAGAAGAGTTAGTGCGGGTAGGTTCATGCCCCCGTACTAATATCGGAGGTGCCGAGTAGGTCAGGTGCCGAGTAGGTCAGGTGCCGAGTTGGTTTTTGTGCAGGTGCCGAGTTGGTGGGTGCCGAGTTGGCAAGGTGCCGAGTTGGTGGGTGCCGACTTGCCAAGGTGCCGAGTTGGTGGGTGCCGACTTGACCAGGTGCCGAAGTGACCGACATTCCTGCTTGTTGGCTGCTTGTTGGCTTGATCGCTTTTGCTGAACATTTTAAAACTGAGGAGTTATGTTTAATTATTACGTCAATTCATTATGTTTTCATTTTTGTCCTCTCGCAAGTACGCGATGTGAAAACAAAGGAGACATAGTAACGAAAATCTGATGTGAAGGTTTTATTTAAAGGTAGGATACACCATTGGTAATTGCTTGAATTACCATGAATGTGTGGATTTGGGGGGTTGTGTTTTATAGTAAAATAGTTTAACTGACCTGTCCGAAGTTTTACAATCATGCTAAGAAAAGCAAGAAAAACGGCGTTCGTTTTTAACCGGCATCAGGCAGTGGTTCTTATGTTGTTCTTTTCGGAACAATTACTGAATATCTAGCGCAATTCTTTGGCTGGATGCCTACAATCATTATTTACTTTTAAATAAGTAAAATATTTTCTAATAATTCTGTGGTAATTTGTCCGATAATTGCAAATGGTGTATCATACCTTTAAAATTCATACCCATTTAAAAACAAATCATATTATTTGTCCTTGTGCAATGCCAAGATAAAATTAAAACATGACTGTTTTCGGGAGGAGAGTACGCTTAGAAGTCATTCATGATTGCCCACCGCTTATTGGAAGGTTAATAAAATGAGATGACTTGACTTAGACTTACAATTTATAAGTCGTACGTAACGACATAAGTCGTACGTACGAGTTACAATTTATGAGTCGTACGTACGACATATAAATCGTAGGTACGATATGTCGTACGTACGACATAATGTTGTATGTACGATTTTTTTTTTTTTACCATGTCCCTAATACAGGGTGAACCTAAAAAAACAAAACCCACCGGAAAATGGCCATAATCCCAAAAGTATATATTTCATGGAAAACCTGAAGTCAATATTAGAAAGTAGGAGCTACAAGCTTTCTTCTGACACCTACATCGCAGGCCTACGGTCACTGGTAACTGAGTACCATTGTCTTGAAAACCATAGGCAGATTTCAGAAATGTCCAAATAGGTGTGCGTGTTGTTATCTTCGTGTAGGCAAATAAGGTCGCTTGGAAAAGAACAAGAACATAATTCCCTTTGTTATAACCTGTTTATTTGAAACAATAACAATGAAAACACTTATTTGGCTTTCATAAGCATCTTTCTCCGATTCCTTCAACATGGCCGCCACCTCTCTGAACGCAAATTTCACATCGTCTTTGCATATCCTGCACTGCTCTCCTCACCATCCCCGGATCTTGTCGTAAAATGTCAACTTCTTGCTGAATCCTCTCCCGTAATTCCACAAGGTCCCGTGGGGGACTAGCGTAGACCTTATTCTTCAGGTATAATAATAATAATAATATCAGAGGATTTATATAGCGCAAAGTATCTGGAGAACCATTCAAATGCGCCGATCACTGGAAATTACTGTGGTCCGTATGAAAGATTGAATAGATGAGTCTTCAGAAGGCGTTTAAATGATGGAAGATCAGTTGTGTCCCTTAACTCGTCTGGCAAGATGTTTCAGAGACGCGGTGCACAGCTATAGAAGGCCCGGTCTCCGTAGCTTGCCAGGCGAGTTTTGGGAACATAAAGTGTCTGTGATGAAGAGGATCTGAGACCTGGTCGCATGTTGCGAAGTTGTAATAGGTCTCGTGTGTAGGATGGGGCTAGTCCGTGAAGGGCTTTGAATGTGAGGAGTAAGAGTTTAAATTGTATTCTGTATTTGACAGGAAGCCAATGAAGATTGTATAGTACAGGTGTAATGTGTTCTGAAGATCTTGTTCGTGTGAGTAGGCGGGCAGATGCATTTTGAACTTTTTGAAGACGTGTTAATGATTGCTGGGGTAGTCCTGTAAGTAAACTATTGCAGAAGTCTAGTCTAGAGGAGATGAACGCATGGATGAGTTGTTTTGCAGTATGAAATGAAAGTGATGCCCTGATTGCTGCTATGCGACGTAGATGCGCGTAGCAAGACTGGCAAACTGTGGTAATATGTCGGTCAAGGTTCATAAACCTGTCACAAATGACGCCAAGGTTGCGCGCATCAGAACAATGGGAAACTAGAGTGTCTCCAATGCGCATGCTAGTAATATTAACTTCCTGTCTAAGGTGAGGCGAGCGAATGATGAGAAACTGGGTTTTTTTAGTGTTAAGTTTGAGTAGATTGGCAGCCATCCACTTGCGCATGTCGTCTAAGCAGGTTTCAATGATGTGTTGTGTATTAATTTGTCGTCTGATATATTGGGAGAAAATGTGGCGTAAAGCTGCGTGTCGTCTGCGTAAAAATAGGTGTGGAGGCCATGCTGTCGGGCAATGCGACCAAGGGAAGATATGTACAGAGTAAAGAGCAATCACACAATCACGGCAATCACACGGTGTGCAAAGAGTTCTCGAAGACGTTCCCTGACGGCGATAAGTCGATAGGCAGGAGCACCATCTTGGGCCCACCACAGACTGATTTGGACATTTCTGAAATCTGCCTATGGTTTTCAAGACAATGGTACTCAGTTACCAGTGACCGTAGGCCTGCGATGTAGGTGTCAGAAGAAAGCTTGTAGCTCCTACTTTCTGATATTGACTTCAGTTTTTCCATGAAATGTATACTTTCGGGATTATGGCCATTTTCCGGTGGGTTTTGTTTTTTTTAGGTTCACCCTGTACAGCTTCGTAGTACGAATGCTGCATTTTCCGAGAAAATATTCCAAGATCTCAATTTCAACTCAAAATTTAGGCGCGGAGATACTTTTAATGTGCGTGTTGCAAAACTTAATAAAAATTGATGGATTTAATTTTGAAAGTCTACCCTAAATTCAACGCGCGTGCAAGTAGAACAAACGCAAACAACTTTACGAGCGTCATGTCAGTTAAAAAAAAGTAACGGCAAAATCAACTGCAGCGTGCGAATACACACGCACATTTGCAATGTTTGCGCTCATTTGCTGATCATGCGTTTCGGTTTTGGGCGTATCGGCTTCGGTAACGCACTGTATAGAATACAAACGCAGATATGCAAATAGCCGTTCAAAAGCCGTACACAGTTGTGAGGTTTCCATAGGTTTGTGCACAAACATAGATGCGCCCAGCTCGCATCATGTACATCGAGCCAGCGCTCTAGTAATTTAATATAGCTCTATGCAAACAACCGATCACTGAAATTTTCAAAAGTGTGCATCCGAGACGCATCTTTCGAAATGGCCTTCTTTAATCGTTTTCTTTAAAATGGCAGCATGCCAGAAGGCATAATTTTACAGGGAGTTTATTGTCATTAATATCTTTAAACCAAGTAATAAGCTTTTAAACAAAATTCGGTTGGCTACTCTTTGGATAGCTGCAAATAGTTGAATATAAGTAATTACATAATTATGATTACACTAATTAAACGAAATGAGTTTAAATATTTCTAATTATAGGGTTTCTCAGTCATTTTAACATTTATGTCACAACAAATCCCTATAACGAGACTTTATTTTCGTCTCTTAACATCTAGCTCAGTTCTAAATTTCAATTTCAAAAGGTTACCAAATACCAATAGATTTCATTTAAATCTTATACAAGTGCAGTATAATTCAAATTTGTAGCATTCCGAATCGTGATAAATTCGTAAAATTCGTGTTAATACCTAACACACCGCAACGCTTCCGTAAGGACTCGTAAGAAAACGTAAGGAAACGTAATTTTCCTACGAGAGTTTTGGTCTGAACAAAAACTCTCGTAAAGAATAACGACCCCACCCGGACGCTTAAGAATCCATACGAATGCTCTAGGAAGCGTTGAGAATGTCCCAGGTGCTACAAGGAATGCTCCCAGTTGTACACAATTTTTCACCGCAACGCCACCGTTGCCGAAAAAAAAGGTCCAACATTCAGAAAAGTTTTTCTCTGAATGTGTCGCGACAATGCAGTTTTTGCGTAGTTCTTACAACGTATGTGCGAATGTCGTGTGTAGATTTGCCGAACTATGGCCAGTCCTCATACATAAAGAACATGCGACTAAAATGCGAACAACACGAATGTTGCACGAATCTCGGGCAGCATTAATGCGGACATTTCGCGACACATGGCGACACATGCGAACTTTTTGCGGCATATTTCGCGAATAATGAACGTCGTGCGACATTCATGCGACATTCGTACATAATGTCGCGCGATTATCTTGCGAAAGGCTCGCGTTTGTTTCTTTGGCGAAGTCACCTGTTCTCAAGAAGTACGCGAACAGTTCGTGAATAACTCAATAAATGGACAAATTTCGCTGAGACATGCGCGAGACATTCTCCCAACTGTCGGAATCTGTTTGGGGTTTCACGAAGATTTTGAAAAACATCACGCATGTCGTGCGCATTATGACAAAGCTTTTAAGACATTTTCGGAGCAGATTACGAGCAAATCACGACCCGGGATGCTGGAAACGTTCGCAAGAAATTTCAAACTTTTTTGAAATTCCCGCCGAACTAAAAACAACTCCCGCGAACAATTGACGACGCCTTCGAACCCCCGCGCATGTTTGGCGAACTTTTGGAGCCTAAAATACAAATGTTGGACTTTGCCATTTTTTCGGCATTTGCATCCCTCGCAAATCGTTTGCGTGGCCCGTGAAAACCGACCATAAGGGTGGGTTTTCACGAGGCACACGAACGATTCGCAAAAAACACCACCACAAAAGTAAAACGCTCAAGTATTGCGTCGAGTATTGTCAATCTTTAACAGCGCCATCTGGCGTCAGTCGGTGTCCAGTGTCACCGATTAGCGAACGATGTAGCTACTGTATAGCATGCGATGTAGCTCACGAAGCACAGCTAGCTGTATATGGGGTGAATTCTGCCCTCTTCCGTCAGATAATATTTGTATTTGTATTCCGTGCTCGTATTTTGATAAATGTGAAGGACAGACAGTAGTTATAAAGCCTTGGAGGGTGCACTGGCCTAATTCAAGTCCCATTGAAAACAGTGTAAAATCAACAATGTTTAGGACCAAGTTTCATGCACACCGACATCACTGGGGTTTCTCAAACAACAATCAGATTATTGTCTTGGTCTTTATCTTTCCATTTCTTTTCAATTTTTAGTAGGTTAGCCGATTACATTTTTTAATATTCACACCAAAAGAAACTCACCTTCCGAAAAGTGATACTTCCCGAGCCTGCAAGCAGCCATTTTACAAATGGCACCCCTCCACATTCTAGGGCAATTAGGACCCATTTTTCAACCGTAATTTTGTCAAGTCTTCCCTCAGATTGAAGCTCAAAAACCAGGGAGTTGATCCTATGCTATATTTACACAATCCCACCATTTCTTTTACCAAACGGCATCCTTTTTCAAAAGAAATTGTGGGGGGCACATTTCATGCAAATGACCTCGCGTAGAAATTCTCCTTTCAATTAGGGTGGTGCACCCTGGAGGGAAACTTATTAAAATATTCATTGTAAACATAAAGGTAGGACCTCCATGGTGCTAAAAACCGGTACTCCACGTATAAGGGTGCACCACCCTAATTGAAAGCAGAATTTCTACGCGAGTTCATTTGCATGAAATGTGCCCCCCACAATTTCTTTTGAAAAACGATGCCGTTTGGTGAAAGAAATGGTGGGATTGTGTAAATATAGCATAGGATCAACTCCCTGGTTTTTGAGCTCCAATCTGAGGGCAGACTTGACAAAATTACGGTTGAAAATGGGTTCTAATTGCCCTAGAACGTGGAGGGATGCCATTTGTAAAATGGCTGCTTGCAGGCTCGGGAAGTATCACTTTTCGGGAGGTGAGTTTCTTTTTTAGTGTGAATATTAAAAGAATGTAATTGGCTAACCTACTAAAAATTGAAAAGAAATGGAAAGATAAAGACCAAGACAATAATCTGATTGTTGTTTGAGAAACCCCAGTGATGTCGGTGTGCATGAAACTTGGTCGTGAACATTGTTGATTTTACACTGTTTTCAATGGGACTTGAATTAGACTGGTGCACCCATAAGCACGGACATTGAAACACCGCCCCCATACGTTTTCAAGCTGCAAGTTTTGGTGCCTAAAGTTATTCAGGTTATTGAGTGCCCAACATAAAACAATGACTGCATGTTTTGTTGCGCCTGAAGTTATTCATGCTAGGGAGTGCCCAATTTAAAACAATGACTGCATGTTTTGGTGTGCCTGCAGTTATTCAGGCTATGGAGTGCCAAATTTAAAACAATGACTGCATGTTTTGGTGTGCCTGAAGTTATTCAGGTTATGGAGTGCCCAATTTAAAACAATGACTGCAAGTTTTGATAAGTTCTTCAGGAGTACCTTACGCAATGGCGCAAGCCCCCTTGCGCCACAATTTATTGCGTAAGCTGCGCCACTTTTTGTTTGGTGCGCAACATTTCGCTTACGACAGTTTCACGAAACCTCACGAAAGAGTATTACCGTGGTGTACGTGTTACCACAAACTACTTATCTTAGTTTCACGAAAGTTTGACATTGCGTAAGTCCGCAGCTTACGCAACAAATTATGACGTAGCTTGTGCAGTACGTAAAGCTATAATACACCATTGATAATTGCTTGAATTATCATGATTTTGTGAATTTGGGGGGTTATATTTTATAGTAAATATCGTTTAACTGACATGTCCGAAGTTTTACAATCATGGATGCTGAGAAAAGCAAGAAAAACGGCGTTAGTTTTCAACCGGCATCCGGCGATCGTGAATTTATTTTTATAAAATTCAATTTTTCGGAACAATTATAGGATATCTAGCGCAATCATTTTGATGGATGCCTATACAATCATTATTTACTTTCAAATGAGTAAGATATTTTGTAATAATTCGGCAGTACAATTATTTCGAGATCTGGAAATGGTGTATCCTACCTTTAATACCATTTTAGGTGGCGTAAGATTAAAATTAAAATTGGCCTAATTTACCAGCAAATCGTAATTGACGTAGACCCTGTCATTGCTCAATTCATTAAACTTGATAAATGACACTCACAGCTTTATATTGAAGTAAGGAAATTGCTATCTTACGCGTAACATAATGTCGGACCCTGTTATATTTTGCCCCTTTAAAATAAAGGCCTGTGACCGACTCAAGGGCTTAAAGTTGTTCCCACGGTTTGAGATGGTCGTTCCACATTCCTCTTCGGCCCGGCACCTGTTTTTCCCCGGACATGGTCAAGATAAGTAAATTTGGTCGTAAATTCTCTGACCACATCCTTGGTACTTTAGTACCTGACTCTAAGAAGATGGCTTTTCCTGATTGGCCCTTCTTAATCGAAATATGAGAGCATCTGCCTAGTTTTAAGGAAACTAGCCAATGAGCTCGGTCCACCAAAATCTTGGCGAGCACATGATCAAATAGATATATCCCCAGAGCGCCCTGGCCTCCTCAGAAGCGATCTGGAGACCTGATGAGAACCCAGTGGGCAAGTTGTTACCGGTTACCGATATTACCGGTAATATCACCCCAAAATTTGACTAAGTCCAAATTTTACCGATATTACCGTGTTATTACCCAAATGATATTACCGGTGTGATAATGAAATTGTTATAAATTCCTTAATATTTGTTTTTTTAATATAAGGATTGGATCTAATTGATCCTTGAGACCGACAGGATCTGTTTCTGATGAGAAAAACTGGTGCACCGGTCTACCAAATTTCAAAGTCCAAATATAACCGTTATTACCCTGTTGAAACCAACATGTTACCGAGTAACAACAGGATAATACAGGTAATATGGGTAATGTGGTGAAAGGGTTGAATTGGTTATAACATCGGGAACTTGAGTAATAACAGTAACATTTCCAAGTTCTAATATTACTGTTATTACCCTGTTGAAACCGACATTTTACCGAGTAACAACAGGATAATACAGGTAATGTGGGTAATGATGAAAGGCTTGAATTGGTTATAACATTGGTAACTTGAGTAATAACAGTAAAATTGTAGCAATCCTAGCAAAATTTCCAAGTTTAAATATTACTGTTGTTACCCTGTTGAAACCAACATGTTACCGAGTAACAACAGGATAATACAGGTAATATGGGTAATGTGGTGAAAGGGTTGAATTGGTTATAACATCGGGAACTTGAGTAATAAGAGTAACATTTCCAAGTTCTAATATTACTGTTATTACCCTGTTGAAACCGACATTTTATCGAGTAACAACAGGATAATACAGGTAATGTGGGTAATGATGAAAGGCTTGAATTGGTTATAACATTGGTAACTTAAGTAATAACAGTAAAATTATAGCAATCCTAGCAAAATTTCCAGGTTCAAATATTACTGTTGTTACCCTGTTGAAACCAACATGTTACCGAGTAACAACAGGATAATACAGGTAATATGGGTAATGTGGTGAAAGGGTTGAATTGGTTATAACATCGGGAACTTGAGTAATAACAGTAACATTTCCAAGTTCTAATATTACTGTTATTACCCTGTTGAAACCGACATTTTACCGAGTAACAACAGGATAATACAGTTAATGTGGGTAATGATGAAAGGCTTGAATTGGTTATAACATTGGGAACTTGAGTAATAACAGTAAAATTAGTAGCAATTCCAGCAACATTTTCAAGTTCAAATATTACTGTTATTACCCTGTTGAAACCGACAATTTACCGGGTAACAACAGGATAATACAGGTAATGTGGGTAATGGTGAAAGGCTTGAAATACCTGTGACAAAATGGAGGCACCACCCGGATTCTGCTCACTTTAATTTTTTTGTTCCCTTTTGCTGATGTTTTCCTTGCAACCCTTGCTTGTTATTTTCCGTTGAAATATATTTGCAAAGGGAACGTTAACAATCCCCCTTGCGGAAGCACATTTCGTTGATTCTTATCCTCTCTCCCCATGGTTAGTGATTGGTCACTGTTATTATCACCTAGTTGTTTCGAGATTTCAGATGGTAGATACCTGCAGTCACTGTTTGTTTACCTTTTTGTGGATGTTGTTTTTCATTGATTGAATTGCAATTTGATTCTATTGATCGCACATTTAGCTGACTGTGTTGATTACTTTCCATTGCAATTTGATCTATGTTGACATTTTGTTGACCTCTTGCACAAAATTGCTTGCACTGCTGAAATGTGTTATGGTGCTTGACAAATGTTTTTTTTATTGTTAATAATCATAGCCTTCCCCATCAGGTTTTCTGTACTGTGTTAATAGTCGAAAGCTCTTTACATTGTTCTTGGTGTTAAAATCTGTAAATCTTGCCTGTACCAATTAACCCAAGCACAATGGATTTTTCCGACGCTCTGAAAGAATTTCTTACCGTTCATGATAAGTCCCTTGATGACCTAAAATTGTCCATTGGGGTTGACCCCAATGTTGCCGAAGACGAACCCAAGCCAGCTGACGTCGTGAAACCATCGGCTACCCAACCGATTCCGGGCTCCAGTCGATCTTACCGCCGTTTAAGATTATTTTCGGGCCGAACCCCTGTCCCTACTGGTGAGCTGGACTTTGAAAACTGGCGTCGGTTAGCACGGCAACTCCTTCGTGACGAAAGCATCCCAGACAAGGAAAAGAAGAGTCGCGTCACTGAAGCCCTCATCCCTCCAGCGCTCAGTGTAGTTTGGGCTGTACCTGATGATAGCCCAGCCCAAGAATATTTAGAATGTCTTTCTCGAGCCTATGGTTCAACATCAGATGGTGATGAACTCCTAACGTCCTTCAGGTGCACCTATCAGAAGGAAGAAGAGAAAGCCTCTGAATATCTCCTTCGGCTACACGCTCTGCTCACTCAAGTTGTTGAAATGGGCGGCATAGAAAATGACGACAGTGACAGAGCCATGTGTAGCCAATTTCAGCGGGGCTGCCTCTTCAACGATCCCCTTCTGAACATGCTACAGCTGCGCGACAAGAAGTCTAACCCTCCTAGTATGCTGGAATTGCTGCGGGAAGTCCGAAATGCCGAGGCTCAACTCGAGGAGAAAGTGGACCGGAGAAAAGGCATGAAGTCTCCATCAAAGCGAGTCAACGTCCTAGCTCAGAGTGCCCCGTCTCCCTCGTCTGAAGCTGCAACGAGCTCCACTGTCGAACCTCGTAACTGCGAAGTCGCTGAATTGAGAGAGGCTGTTGACCGTCTACATCGGCGGCTGGATGGTTTTTTCAAAACACAAAGTGCCACCCCACGCAACCCCACGTCTCCTTCAAATGCCACGTTTCCACCCCGCCAACGTGTCGCAATCTTTTGCTACAACTGTGGGGAGGACGGCCATCGGATGGACTCCTGCAAGGCCCAGCAAAATGCTGCCATGGTTCAGAAAAAGATGATGGCTCGACAGACGAGAAACGAGAGTGGAAAGAAGTCGGGAAACGGCAGCGGGCAGCTGTAGTGGATCCGACAACCGCCCAAAATCGCCCAATGGATCCAGTAAAACCTACAAGTGCCGAGATTCGGTATCAAGGCTCTGCTTCCGATAAAGTCAGTGTTCCCCCTGGTGTCGTCGGTGAACAACCTATCACCCCTGTTTTCATCGATGGTCACGCCTCGATGTGTCTCCTTGATACCGGGTCGCAGGTCACTTGTGTCTCCGCAGGATTCCACGCCCGCCATCTGCCCCATCGCCAGCTACAGCCCCTATCCCACCTCGCGGTAAGAGGTGCAGCTGGCCAACCAGTGCCATACAAGGGTTACATCGAGTTAGACCTCAAGTTTCCGGCCAGTTCCGCCGGGACGCAACAAGAGGTCACGACCCTTGCCCTTGTGTGCCCAGACCGACAGGGAAATGACGAAGTCCCCCTGCTTGTGGGCACTAATACCAGTGTGGTGCGTGGCATGTTACGGGCCTGTGAAGAAGAGGCTGGAAAAAAGTTCATTGGGAAACTTTCGGTCGACCATGTGTGGCAAACAGCATATAAGTGTTGCCTTACCTCCCCGCTCACTAGTAGAGTTAGTATTGTGAAGTCTGTCCGGGAAATTAGCATTGGTCCAGGTGAAGAAGTACACGTGACCGGTCAAGTTTATAACTGTCGCCGGTCTAAACGCGAAGTCCTCATCGAGCAGGAAGTTTCAGCCCAGCTCCCAGATGGCATCACGGTCAGGAACAGCCTGGTCGAGTTGTCTGCAGGAAGGAGAGTGAGCACTGAA
Organism: Crossaster papposus; assembly: GCA_037893245.1. NCBI lineage: Eukaryota > Metazoa > Echinodermata > Asteroidea > Velatida > Solasteridae > Crossaster > Crossaster papposus. The sequence goes on along the minus strand of JBAIAA010000053.1, from coordinate 281,704 downwards.
GTTATCCTGGCCAACACGTCCTTCCAAAGTGTTGTCATCCCCGCACATTGCCGATTGGCCTTTGCTTCAGACATAGCTGAGAAATTGCCATTCCCGGCAGCTGAGCACTTGGCCGTACCCAGCCAGACTTGTCACGAAAAAGAAGGTATCAGTCTTGACTTTGAAGGATCACCCCTTCTAGAAGTTGAAGTCAAGCGGATAAAAAAGCTGTTTCTAGGTCAGCCTGACGTGTTTTCACAAGGCGACCTCGATATCGGATGTACCTCGTCGGTCAAACACAAGATTCGTCTTTCTGATGAAACCCCATTTCGTGAGAATTGTAGGCGGATCCCACCAGCCGATTACGAGGATGCCAGGCAACACTTGAAGGAACTCCAGAGTAAGGGCATCATACGCGACTCGGAAAGTCAGTTCGCCTCCCCCATAGTTTTGGTGAGGAAGAAGAATGGTGATCTGCGTCTTTGTATTGACTACCGGAAGCTCAACACTCGAACTGTCCGGGACCAGTACTCTATTCCCAAGATAGAAGATACCCTCCATGCGATGAATGGTGCGTCCTGGTTCTCCTGCCTCGATTTGAGATCAGGCTATTATCAGATCGAACTAGCTGAGGAGGACAAGCACAAAACGGCCTTTTGGTGTCCCCTCGGGTTCTATGAGTTCAATCGGATGCCGCAAGGTATTACCAACGCGCCTGCAACCTTTCAGCGTTTGATGGAAAAGTGCATGGGAGATCTACTTCACAATGGTGTCTTCGTCTATCTCGATGACATCATTATTTTTTGCAAAGTCACCCGAAGAGCATGAGGAGCGTCTCCTTCGTGTACTTGACCGTCTCCATCAGTTTGGCCTCAAACTAAGTCCTGTCAAGTGCAAGTTCTTCCAATCGTCTGTTAAGTGCCTTGGTCACGTGATTTCCTCCGAAGGTGTGAGCACCGACCCCTGCAAGATAGAGGCGGTTAAATCTTGGCCACTGCCAAACACGGCCAGAGAGTTGAAGTCCTTTCTTGGGTTTTCTGGTTACTATCGTCGATTTGTAGAAGGATACTCATCCATTGCCAAGCCACTCAACGGGTTAGCCGCCAAGTTTGAACTGACAAGAAAGAAACATGGAAAAAACAAGGCGAAGTCCAAACTACGTAGTCCAAACGAACCATTCAAAGAGTTGTGGACAGAGGAATGCCAGATCTCCTTCAGTACGATAGTACAGAGGCTCACCTCAGCCCCTGTATTGGGTTTTGTTGATTATGATAGGCCGTTTGTCCTTACTGATGCCAGCGGAACTGGGTTAGGTGCGGCACTGTACCAGGCAAGTGAGGATGGCCACTTGAAAGTCATTGCGTACGCCAGTAGGGGGCTGTCCAAGAGTGAACTAAACTACCCTGCATACAAGTGGGAGTTTCTCGCTCTGAAGTGGGCCGTCACCGAGAAATTTCGCGACTACCTATACGGCTCGAAGTTCACCGTGCTGACGGACAACAACCCCCTGACGTACGTGATGACCACCGCTAAACTCGATGCGACTGGGCACCGGTGGTTGGCTGCCCTGGCCAACTACGACTTCGTCATTAAGTACCGGCCCGGTCGCCAGAACATAGACGCCGATGGCCTGTCGAGGCGACCCCAGCCATGCCCCTCGACAGATAACGAGTCTATGGAGACAGAAAAGAAGCTCTCCAGAATGTATGACCGTCTTAGCTTTAATGAAGACAACACCTGATCCAGAGAGGCATTTCAAGCTGTTTGCGAAGCCCGTCATGTCCGCATGACGGATGGTGCATTATCCATTGATGACGGCGAGTCGGCCATTGTGGAGAGCATGACCGACTCCCACCAGTCCATACCTTCGGAGTTTCTCGAAGGCGAGACAGCTTTGCCGGCAATGGGTCACGCTGAATGGCAGGTCCTGCAAGTCGAAGATGAGTCCATTAGCAAAGCCATCCAGTCCGTACAAAATAAGGAGAAGCCAAGCGGCGAACAGCGGAGAGCACTACCAAGAGAGACTCAACTCTTACTCCGTCATTGGGATAAGTTGCAAATCAAAGATGGGGTCCTGCATCGGAAGAGTACCACAACTGATGGTCGGAAGGTGTCTCAGCTGGTTCTACCAATGAGTCAGCGAAAACAGGCACTCCGAGGCGTTCATGATGACGTCGGCCATCTTGGATTTGAACGCACGCTTGACCTCGCCCGTTCCCGATTTTATTGGCCGAATATGACGACCGACGTTGAGCACCATTGCCAAACGTGTGAACGGTGCGTCCGCCGAAAACGTCGAGCCATGAAATCTGCACCTCTTGTACCCATCCAAACTAATGCACCAATGCAATTAGTATGTATTGACTTTTTGAGTTTAGAGCCGGACGATAGCAACACCAAAGATATCCTGGTTGTAACCGATCATTTTACACGCTATGCCCAGGCATTCCCCACGAAGAACCAGACATCGCGTACTGTAGCCAAGGTGTTATGGGACAACTACTTCGTCCACTATGGGTTCCCTGAACGGCTACACTCAGACCAAGGGCGAGACTTCGAGTCACGACTCATCAAGGAGTTGTGCGTTGTCTCTGGAATCAAAAAGACAAGGACCACGTCCTATCATCCTCAAGGGAACGGCCAGTGTGAGCGTTTTAACCAGACGCTGCTCAGCATGCTTGGCACCCTTGAGGATGAACAGAAGAAGAAGTGGAGACTCCATGTTGGCCCCTTGGTGCACGCCTACAATTGTACCAAACATGTGTCCACTGGTGTCTCTCCATATTTCTTAATGTTTGGACGTGACCCCCGCCTGCCCATTGACGTCCAGTTTGGGTTGCCCGGACAACAGAGAGGCAAACACCACGATCAGTACGCAACCGACCTGCAAGAGCGACTGAGACGAGCCCATGAGCTTGCGTCGGCTATGATAGAGAAAACTGCCCAGAAAAATAAGTCCCGATACGACAAGAAGGTACGGGAGAATGCACTGGAGGAAGGTGACAGGGTGCTCATCAGAAATGTCGGCCTAAAAGGGCCGCACAAGCTTGCTGACCGTTGGAGAAAAACCATGTACCGAGTGCATCGGAGAATGAGCCCCGACATGCCAGTGTACGTCGTGAGCCCAATTGATGGCGATGGCCCAGATAAAACGCTTCACCGAAATATGCTTCTCCCCTGTGGGTTCTTTCCCTCCGGTAATGATGTGCCTGATGAAACCGAGCGACTTAAACCCAAGCCTCGCCGTAAACGTCCCATTAGACGACAATTACTTAAACACGCTGACGACATGGATGACGCACTAGACTCTGACCGATCGGATGAAAACTTCTATACACTTCGTCCAATACCGACCCCTAGACGATCGATCAATCTCAATCCGAATGCCCAGATCTTCCATCCTGAAGTACTCTCATCAGAGTCGACACCTCCCGCCGACGACCTCTCATCTCACGCCCCTATCTCTGTTGAGAGTGACTCCACCCAGGGCTCGCACCATTCCCGCTTAGATGAACCCATGCCGTCCGCCAGCAGCACTGATGCCAATTCTCCGTCCAACTCATCCAACTCAGATGAGCAAACTCGTGATGAGGACGCGGAGTTGAATCCTCCTTCCACTGAAAGCAGTTCTTCCCCCGACCCATCCGCCTCGGGTGATCAACTTCATGATGGAGAAGATTCAGAAGAGTCAGACCCCCCTGCTCCGGAGCTCACTTGTAAGACATCGACTGGCACCGACACAGATGAGCCAAACGTTGTCTCTCGACCTGTGCGGAACAGAAGGCCCCCAAAATACTATGGATTTGAAGGGCTAGAGGCCAAGCTCCTCGAGCAACACCTTATGACGCAACAGCGAGCATTAGAGGTCACCAATAACCTTGTCAATGTCATGTGTCGACGGTAAAATTGTCCATCTTTGTGTTACCATGTCGTGGACGCCACGGTTTTAGAGGGGGAGTATGTCGGACCCTGTTATATTTTGCCCCTTTAAAATAAAGGCCTGTGACCGACTCAAGGGCTTAAAGTTGTTCCCACGGTTTGAGATGGTCGTTCCACATTCCTCTTCGGCCCGGCACCTGTTTTTCCCCGGACATGGTCAAGATAAGTAAATTTGGTCGTAAATTCTCTGACCACATCCTTGGTACTTTAGTACCTGACTCTAAGAAGATGGCTTTTCCTGATTGGCCCTTCTTAATCGAAATATGAGAGCATCTGCCTAGTTTTAAGGAAACTAGCCAATGAGCTCGGTCCACCAAAATCTTGGCGAGCACATGATCAAATAGATATATCCCCAGAGCGCCCTGGCCTCCTCAGAAGCGATCTGGAGACCTGATGAGAAGGACGTGTTTCTCAAGTGCTGTCTGCACTTCACCGTTTTAAGTTATAGTGAAACATATTTCCTCCTTCTCATCACTGGCTTGGTATATCTGTGGTACAGGTAAGATTTGCACCTTCTATTGTTTTGCTATACAAGTTACTGCTTGATCGACCTTTGTATTTTTGTCTATACTCACACCATTTAGTTTTGAACAACCACGATATAGTTGTTTACTAGTCCAGCATGGCTTGAGACAGTGATCACTTTGATTGTCTGAATCGACATTCGCTCTAATTTTGTATATACTGTGTATTCATGACATTACCGATTCTTATATCTCGGTGAAGTTTCTTTGTTGTGATATTGCTCATCACATTCTCGATGTTATCATTTAGTATAGATGTTTGGTGTTATTACTAATTCGGCTATTTTCCTGACTATGGAATCTTTGCTGAATGGTTGCTTATATTGTTTTAACCTTACTGTAAGACGATTGCGTCTTTATAAATGACTTGTTCGACGATCGCAGTTTGATCGCGCGTAATGCTGAGAATGATTGTTCTCGTTCTGAATTTAGCCACAGCTTATAGACCGTCTCGGGTTATGAATCCAGAAGTATCATTTCTGTGAGACATTCCTGACAAAGTCTTTTGTACATTTTATCATCGTTATTAAGTTAGTTCATTCTTGCTGCACACGCCATGTGGTCTCTGGCCACGTGTCGTTGCCATAGGCACGGGAGTGAGTGCCCTTGGTTTACTTTAGAATAAGGAATATCCCGAGGTGACCTTGAGTATGGTCAGTCACTATCACTCGCTTGTTTTTTTATGTTCCTGCTGTGAACTATCTTTTGTCACGAGAACAGGATTCTCGTTAAACGATTTGCCCACAATTTTAACCTCGCTATATCTGTTGCGTTTTGTAACTTCCCAATAATCTCAGTTGAAACGTGCATATTCCTAAACATGGATTTTCCTCGTTCTAAGTTTACAATTTTAGTCCGAATAGATAAATAGATTTTAGTCCGTTAGACATTCACGGCCGAGTGTTGTTGCGTACATTTTCTCACCGATGTATTAGTGCTCATAATAATTCCCTTCTTCGTTGTTATCATTTATATACTATCGCGTATGGGCACATACAACTTTTGTACATATTAGTTCAATTATGTCTAGCCACATACATATGGTTTCTGACCACGTGTCGTTGCCATGGGCACGGGAGCGAGTGTCCTGGTGTATTCCACCCCAAACCGACCTTGAGTTGTTTTAACTTGCGCGAACTGTTTTCTATATATTTTCTGGTTGAAAATCCAGTGATACTATTCAATTTGTAATCTCTTAACTTAGATGTTCTGGGTGAACATATCAATTAGTTCCTGTTATTTGATCACAGTCTAGAAGTTTAAATACCGCTGTCTTATATCTAGTTAGTTGTTTATTTTCGTTATCTAGTTAGGATTTTAATTATTCCGTGTATTATATACAATTGCTGATCCTCCATAAGTTAAGAAGCGATCTGGAGACCTGATGAGAAGGACGTGTTTCTCAAGTGCTGTCTGCACTTCACCGTTTTAAGTTATAGTGAAACATATTTCCTTCTTCTCATCACTGGCTTGGTATATCTGTGGTACAGAGTACCGTTCAATAGGTTTATCGCTTTGGGGAGCCGACCCGGTTCGTCTCTCCGCCATGCACTTCCCTTCTTCGTTCCACTTACTGGACTGGATTGCCTGAGACGGCAAGGACCACCGGAGCCCATCCGCGTGGAAAGCCAAGCCGAGTCGGATCACGCCAAGTCCCTGGATGGATTGTCAGACGACGAGGACCACCAAAGCCCATTCGCGTGGAATTGAGCCAAGTCGAGTCGGACCACGCCAAGTTCAAGCCAAGCCAAGATCACGCCAAGTTCACGCCAAGCCAAGATCACGTCAAGTTCAAGTCAAGCTAAGTTTAGGCCAAGTCAAGTCAAGCCACACCGTTTCCGCGAGATGAACCCAAAAAGCAGCTATGTTAATTTTATTAGTTTGAGAATTCTGTTATGTTATTGACCACATTTCCCCAGATTGTGTAGGCCCTATATTCTCTTGTATTGCCAAGCTTACCAATTCTCTCTGTGTCATCCTACTGAACCCCTGTCATATTGTTATACCATTGATATCTGTTTCATTATAGGAATTTAACCTGTTGTTCAGTCATTGGTTTAAATCCTATACTGCCATCTTTGTTTGAATAAATCACTGTAATTACCTATTGGAGGAGGATCAACGAAAACCTAGCTCTCCGTGTGGATTCCCTTTCGAGCAGAGTCTGTTATTTAAATTAACACGAACCGCGGCGGGTATTTTCAACGATATATAAAACGTATCGAAATACCTGTGACAATAATGTTAACGTTACCCCATGATTCCGTGGAAAGTCGGACAAAAGTATTTTTAAAATGGCGAGCGGAGGTGATTTAACGACGATTTCGGGAAAGAACACAAATATACGCGTAAACAGTCGTCGTAAACGCTGTTTAAAACCTTGCGCAGCTACGCCAATTAAGTTTCGTGAAATGGTCCCTAAAGGCCCTGTCACACCTTTGCGTATATCAAGTACTTATGAGTTCCTTATTAAAAAATGTCAATACGCAGCCGTACGCTCAAAATTTCAAAATGTTTCGATTACTTTGACTTATATGCGACGCACACCTAGCGTATAAGTAACGAATTCAGCGCATCCATGGCGTATGAGGTGCGTATGAGTTGCGTATGCAGTGCGCAACACTATTTTACTCCTGCGAATAGCTGCGTATGCAGTGCGCATGCCGAGCGTATTCCAGACGCACCCTACTTATCCCGACCGCATGCCTGACGCACTTCCGACGAATGCCGAGCGTATTTCCGTCGCATGTCCGCCGCTCGCCAAGCGTTATAAAAAGGCGGCGGCTTCCCGCTGTTGTCAGTACCAGTGCAGATTCCATAGCGTGAACATCAGCGTATTACCGCGTATGAACCGCTTATCCCCCACGAACACTAGCGTATTTGTACCGCGCTCGACCGATGCGCTGCGTATTTATAACTTATGACCTGCGTAACAGCGTACGCTGCGTAGTTTTGTGCTTGCCCAAAACTATATCCGGCGTACTGGGCCGTACTGTGCGCATGCCTACGTACATAAAACTTACACAAAACGATTGAGATGCATATGAGGTGCATATTGTGCGTATGAAAAAATGTCAATGCGCAACTCATAAGGAATTAGGATACGCAAAAGTGTGACAGGGCCTTAACATAATTGTTAACGTTACCGCATGATTCCGTGGAAAGTCGGACAAAAGTATTTTTTAAATGGCGAGCGGAGGTGATTTAACGACGATTTCTGGAAAGAACACGCAAACAGTCGTCGTAAACGCTGTTTAAAACCTTGCGCAGCTACGCCAATTAAGTTTCGTGAAATGGTCCGTAAGGAAATGGCGCAGCTAGTTGCGTATAGTAAGCCTTATTATATGCCACTTTTGTAATTTTTCGTGAAATCGGCTGCTGCTCCCTCGATCGCACAGTGGTCTTTGCAAATTGCATCCAGCGTTTTATCTTAAGTTTTAACTTATTTCTCCGCAGGCTTTCCTAGGGAGCCAATCAGCCATCGCAGAACTGCGATTATCAACACGTACTACGCGCACGCACGAAATTCCTTTGTAAAGCAGCGCTAATTAGATATAGGCCTACTAGTCCAGGCAAAATACATAATTTTGTTTTGTTGACCTCAAACAAATTGCAACAAATTGTTTTTGACCACAGTGCACTTCTATAAGGTCCCTAGAATTACATACTAAAAGTCGACAAAAATCCAAGTGGTGGAAATATGACTAATTTGCATAAATCGTTAATCCCTGCCGCGTAATATATTTATTCCCATATTTGGGTATATATATATATTTTTTATTTTTGAAAAGTTTATTTTGGTGATTCTACTTACATATCCTTACATCAATAACATTTGCTAAATCATATAAGTGACTGAATAATTATGGGAACATAGTAAATATCAAAAATGACAACTTCGTGACCCTATAAATGTGCGCACATTACACTGTCTCCAGATATCATTAAGTAGTCAGTATTGACGTGCTTCAAATTCACCAAGTTGCTTACTGGCACAGTTATCCTATTAAAACCTTATGGAAAATCACATAAACAATGTTAACATTGTGATATTTAGCCTAGCAAACAAAAACTGGGAGAAAATGGTGTGTCCCTAAATTGGGCTAACAAGTAGGTGAAGGGTTGCCTAAGGTGAGAGACTTGAACAAGTTCAAGGAAACCTCCCAAATTAAAATTTGTTGTTGCTTACAATAATCCTATCTACGTTAAAATGTATTTTGGGGATTTCCTTGAACTTGTTCACGTCTCCCATGTTAGGCAACCCTTTAACTACTTTTCGCCCAATTTATGGACACACCATTTTCCTCCAGTTTTTGTTTGCTGGGCTAAATATCACAATGTTATCATTGTTCCTATGATTTTTCATAAGGTTTTAATATGATAACTGTGCCAGTAAGCAACTTGGTGAATTTGAAGCTCACCAATACCGACTACTTGATGATATCTGGAGACAGTGTAGTGTGCGCACATTTATAGGGTCACGAAGTTGTCATTTTTGATATTTACTATGTTCCCATAATTATTCAGTCACTTATATGATTTAGCAAATGTTATTGATGTAAGGATATGTAAGTAGAATCACCAAAATAAACTTTTCAAAAAATTAAAAATATATATTATACCCAAATATGGGAATAAATATATTACGCGGCAGGGATTAACGATTTATGCAAATTAGTCATATTTCCACCACTTGGATTTTTGTCGACTTTTAGTATGTAATTCTAGGGACCTTATAGAAGTGCACTGTGGTGAAAAACAATTTGTTGCAATTTGTTTGAGGTCAAAACTTATTTTTCCTGGACTATACATGTACAACCCAGGCCAGCGCGACCGCTGAACGGGAAGGAAGACACTGTGCCTATTCGAATGGTCGAATTTGCATTAACAGGTCACGCCCCATTTAAGCAGTTTGCAAAGGCCACTGAGCGATCGGTGGAGCTGGACTATGAATCGTGTCGTTGTTAGCGGGCGCACTGTCTAATCATGGTCCAAAACAGTGGTCTTTAGCGTAGACTACGGCATGTACTACGTATTTATTTATTTATTTATTTATTCCATTTCTTTACCCAGGGTGTGCCCAAACAGTTTAAAACTGGTTTTCATTGGGGCCCTGCATACATCATCAAAAATTAATAAAATAACAGTACATATTATAAATACAAGGATATTACAGAAATTCTAAACATATACTAATTCTGATTTACGAGATAGGCGAAAACCCGCCAAATAAAAAACCTTTTAGGTGAAAAATAAGAAGGGGAAATTCCTATCCGGCTCCACATTATAGTGGCAACCAAGTTCTAACTCCGTAGATCAGCGCAATTGGCATAATATCTAACACTCAGATGGCATGTCGGAGCTCTGATTTAAATGTGCTTAATGAGTCCAATGTTCGCAATTGTTCGGGCAGATTATTCCAAATATTTGCACCACTCACAGCGAAACTTGTGGCGTAGCATTCTTTTTTGGCGAAAGGAACTTTCAGTGCCGTGTGGGTTGATTGCCTTGTTTCGCGAATTACTGTAAGTGGTTTGAAAATATTTGTCATGTACAAAGGAGTCATTTTGTTGATACTTTTGAAGACAAGAATAGCCTTTTTTGACTTGACTCTTTTTGAAAAAGGGGTCCAATTAAGACGAGCAAACATATCCTCTGAAGGGGTGAGGAAGGTACATTTAAGGATTATCCGCGCGGCTCTTTTGAGACATTTGTTTAACATATTATCGTGAGATATGTACCTTCCTCCCCACACAGTACAACAATACTCTAATGTTGGCATAACTAGACTTACAAATAGTGTGTGCAAGCTGTGCTGAGGAATACAATCACGGATTCTTCTTAGTATACCTAATTTAGACACCACATTTTTTCTTACGTATTCGACATGTGGGCCCCAACTTAATGCTTCATCAATAATTACACCCAAACATTTATAAGACTTCACATTTTCAATACGACTACCAGCAATGCATACATTTAAATTAACATTAGATATTTTCTGCCTAGTACCAATGAGCATGCATTTGGTTTTGGTGGCATTTAAAGCTAGCTTGTTTCTTCCGCACCAGTTGTGAAAACTAGTAAGAGCTGTATTTAAGCTACTTTCTATTATATTAATGTTGGAGGAGCTACACGTTAATGTTGAGTCATCTGCATACATAAATAAGTTGCAGTTTGGGGCAATACAAAATGGAAGGTCACTAGTATAAACAATGAATAAAAGTGGACCTAGTATCGACCCCTGTGGAACACCAGTGTTTACGGACAGGACCTTTGATATGGTGCCGCCAATATTCACAGACTGACTACGTTCACTTAGGTACGACTTAAACCAATTTATTACAGAAGATGACATGTTCATCCTTTCTAGTTTCTTTAGTAAGATTTCATGATCAACACAATCAAATGCTTTACTGAGGTCTATAAACACACTGCCTGTAACTTGTCCATTCTCCATGGCCGCAAAACACTTGTTTGTTAAGTCATGTAGGGTGCTTTCAGTTGAGTGCAGGGGTCTAAATCCCGACTGGCAACTAGGAATCAGATTGTTTTCATCAAGATATCTATATACCGATGAGTGCACCCATCTTTCTAAAATCTTAGAGATAATTGGCAGTATAGAAATTGGACGATAGTTACCTGTACTACATTTATCTCCTCCCTTGTGAATTGGTGTTACTAAAGCATGTTTCCAATCTTTAGGGTATCGCTCACATCTTATAGACAGGTTAACAATATGAGTTAAAGATTTAATGATATAAGGTGAAGCAATTTTAATCATTTTAACACTAATTCCATCCGGACCTGTTGCTTTCCCAACCGACATGGATGATATTTGCTTTCGAACAAACTCTTCTGTAATGTTAGGTACTACGCAATCTTCATCAACAGAATCAAATATAGAGGCGTCAGTATTGTCATCTATTTCAAGTTCACGCAAAGGGTAATTTCCAGCAGTACGCTTGCCGATTGTTGAAAAGTGTTCATTTAATGTATCAGCAATGTCGGCGATATTGTCAATATTTTCCCCATTTGGGGAAGTAATCGAATTTGGTACAGTTTTTTGTTTCTTAGGGAGTACCTCCTTCAGAGTTTTCCACAGCATAGAAGAGTTGCTTTTATTTTCTTCTATGGCGGATGTGTAGTAATTACTCTTTTTACTGCGGATTTTATTAGTAACATTGTTCCGCAGGTTTTTGTATGAATCCCAATGAATTTGTAAGCCTGTGTGCTTTGCAATTTTGTGGTCAAATTTGTTTATGAGGCTTCTTACATTAAGATGGGCGAATGAGAAACCCTCGGAACTTTGATTGCAGATAATACCATCTGTTATGTCTATTTTAGAACCTTGCCTTGTGGGTTGAGCAGCTCCCTGACCATTTTCAGATGTTGGTTCCACTCCTGGCCTCGATAATGTGTCGGGGCGGGTGCTCTGGTCTGGGATACTGGCTGCCGTCGTTGATTGAGGTTGATTTGGTGCCGTTTCGGATGGGGATGCGGGTAATACTGGTTGGCCATTAGAAAACCCGTCGGAACATCACGGGTCGCTGTAGTCCGCTTCGTCAGGACATCAGAGTACAAACTCTGACCGAAAGGGGTTTTCTGATGTGGAATGCGACTATCAAAGGTCTTTGGTGGTCCTTTGATGTGTTGGATAATGTTCGTGGCAAGTAGGCGCACTCCTGCTGAGTCGAGGTGCACACCGTCCGACACAAGGTGGTTTGAGTTTATGTTACCGTTGTCAATGAAGCCCCAGTTATTTCGCTTTGCTATGGACTTGAGCAGATTATTAGAATCATCTACTCTCTTGTACTGTGGCACCGTTTGGTTTTTACGGTGTATGATCGAAGATATTGTCACTGATCTTGGTTGTAGTGACTCGCCGAGGGAGGTGATCTGAGCGGCAATAGTCTCCGGGTTGTCGGATGTGTTGTTGGTCCCAACATGGAGAATTACCCGAGATACGTCGTGCTTGGTCGACAGCTGTATGGCGTGGGGAGCAAGATCTTGGATTTTTGCTCCACGCATGGTGTGGCACATCACTTTCTTTTGCCTGCTCAATCTCCTGGGCTGAAGCCGTTTTATCATCGAGTCACCGATTAGAAGCACATCTGCACAGTGGTGTTCCGATGGTGTGGATGCTGATTGTTTTACTTTAGGTGCCGGTTTGTCCTTTGCAGTGGTCAGCTTCTTGTGCTTTTTCCGGTATTGATTCAGCTGCTCGTCAAATTCTAAGGACATTTTAGTTTTTGAGGGATGGGGCAAATGGTTTGGGGTTGGGGAGGATCCCTGCTCCTCGGTGTCAGGCTGGCCGTTTAGCTGCAAGACTTCGAAGTACGAGTCGATCACCAACTCGGCCTCGGTCCGGGAATCACCGGTGCTGGAGTCGGTGATGACGGGATCCTCTGTCGCCAATGCAGCGAAGCGGTTGCTTGTCGGTACCAGAACCGCTGGGCCGACATCCAATGTACAGTGGCTCGCTGGACTGAGATCCGCTGTACGGTGGCTCGCTGGACTGGCTAGACTTGTGGGCGTCCATGGGTGGTTCCGGCTCAGAGCACTCGGCGGGCGTTCTGAATCATCATGGGCTTCACGAGAAGAAGGACTCATCAGCATATCAATGGTAGAATGGAGAGCGTCACATTCCTTTTTCAGGTGGTCTATTGTTTCCCTTTGGGAACAAGAAGATCGAGAAATCTGGCCAGATAGTGTTGCAAATTGGTCTGAAAATTTCTGATCAAGTAATTTTATGTCATTTTGGACCTGTATGATGGCTTGATAAATGACCTGTGGGGTGGGTTCAGGGACTTGATCGGGGGTTGTGACACCTGTTAGGTCCCGATCTGTAGTATGCCTTGTTTGCTTGTAATTTATCTGACAAGCTGAACTAAGACAAGACATGGGAAAAGTGTTCCGATGACCAAAAATATACAGACATAGGTCCTTGATGTCATCGGATGCTGTTTGATTAGATCTACGGGATTTAAGTGAAAAAACTGTACTTAGCTTTTTTGACGAGTCGCCCGTTTCGTCGCCATCTTGGACGTCTTCACGGTACTTCTCCATCGCAGCTTCAAAAATCACAATCCTCGCTTGTAACAATTCATCAATGGTAAAATCACTACTTAGCACTGACCGCAATGGCATAGGCGGCGACACTTGGAATTTAGACACGATATCCTGTATCTTAGTGTCGAGTTTTGATAGAAAACTCGGAGAGCTGACACAACACACGTCTTGTCCGTTGGCTGCCATTGTATATAGACCATGCATTATCCACATCATAACAACCAAAAACATCTTGCCATGGTGCATTACGGAGATCGTCCGTAAATGCATCACTGTTTATATTTTTTAGACATCGAAAATTTATTGAACGACCTTTCATTTTTGGTGTTTTCCAACTGTGTAGCCCATAAACAAGATAATGATCACTGATTAGGACTGGTAAAACACCACAGTCCTTTATGAGCTCTGGGTGGGAACTAAAAATTAGATCGATGGTAGTTTTAGTAGATTCAGTGACACGTGTTGGGTCATGTATGAGTTGCGCCATTTGGAACAAACTAAAGCAAGAAATAATTGGATTTGATTGCATACTATCGTATTCCTCTGAAACATCACAATTAAAGTCCCCAGTTGTAATAATTTCTTTACATTCACATGAGGCCTTATTAAGGATATCACTCAGTTTTCCCATAAATTCGACAGAGCTTGAAGGAGGCCTATAAATAGAACTGATAAGCACAGGCTGTCTTTGTTTGCACTTAATTTCAACCCATATACACTCGACATCATATATTTCGAGATCTTCACGACGAGAGAACATTAGGGTATCTCGAATGTAAATTGCAACACCGCCACCATGTCGGTTCCTGTCTTTTCTGACAATAGAATAATTTGGTAGAGTTATTTCGTCATCAGAGATTGAGGCGTCGCAAAAAGTTTCGTTTAGACAGATGATGTCGAATGGATTTTTAGACATTACAATCTTAAAATGGTCAAATTTGTTTATGAGGCTTCTTACATTAAGATGGGCGAATGAGAAACCCTCGGAACTTTGATTGCAGATGATACCATCTGTTATGTCTATTTTAGAACCTTGCCTTGTGGGTTGAGCAGCTCCCTGACCATTTTCAGATGTTGGTTCCACTCCTGGCCTCGATAATGTGTCGGGGCGGGTGCTCTGGTCTGGGATACTGGCTGCCGTCGTTGATTGAGGTTGATTTGGTGCCGTTTCGGATGGGGATGCGGGTAATACTGGTTGGCCATTAGAAAACCCGTCGGAACATCACGGGTCGCTGTAGTCCGCTTCGTCAGGACATCAGAGTACAAACTCTGACCGAAAGGGGTTTTCTGATGTGGAATGCGACTATCAAAGGTCTTTGGTGGTCCTTTGATGTGTTGGATAATGTTCGTATGTATTATTCACGTTCACTTATCAATAGGTTGCTCTTCCAAATTAGACGGATAAAGCCTTTCCGAAAAAAAGTGAGGTCACAATGCGGTTCGTGTGTTAGTCTATGGCTGTGGCGTTGGCTTTCAACCATTGTACATGTATCGGCAAGGCTGTTTAATTTACTGCGGCTATACAAGAATATATCGTGTTTTGCAAGTGCAAGTACACCATAGCGCTGGCTCGTATACAAAGTGATGCCTGCTTGTCGCATCCATGTTTGTGCACAAACCTATGGAAAACTCGAAACTGTGTACGGCTTTTGTACGGCTATTTGCATACCTGCGTTTGTGTTCTAGTTCGTTACCAAAGCCGATACGCCCCAAAACGAAACGCACGATTAGAAAATGAGCGTTTAATTTGTTTCTGCGCAAATGCATGCGCGTACTTTTTTACTGGCATGACGCGCGTATAAGTTGCGTCTGTTCTACTTGCATGCGCGTTGCATTTAGAGTACACTGTCAATATTCAATCCATCTATTTTAATTATGTTCTACAACACGCACATTAATTCAAAATGTCTGCGTACAGGATGGATTCAAAGTATCTCCGCGCGTAAAAATGAGAAGTTAGCGATCAGCGCTCTAGTAATTTATTATAGCTCTATATGAAGTTACACACATACATGTACGTAGGCCAAATGTCAGACCAAGTAGAATCCTTAGAAAAACCTGTTATTGTTCTTGTTTATTTTTAGGTCCACTTAGTGAATACAATGCTTTGTACATTTGCCCTTGCACTCGACTGGATGGCACTCAACCCTTTAATTATTGAATGACTACTGTCAGGCTATTACTGGCAATGTCAATCGTCAGCCTTGAGACTAGACTTGCGACGACCACGGTGATACACTCCCCAAGGCGGGGACGGGCCGGGGGCCGTCTTAACCATCCGTCTGGTTAATAATAACTCATAAATTGATTGACGTTTACCACACAGCAGGTGCTCTCCCATCACGTATAGTGTGATCAGCTCCATGGTATAACAGCCCTCTCTGCGTGAGCTGACTTCTTGCTACGCTTGAACCCCATCCTATGGATGTCCTAAAGTTGTAGCATCCTTTCTCGGACACAAGGTCCTGAAATCCCCGATGTACAATATGTGGTTTGTTACACGTCCGCAAAAGGCGAACCTACACCCAAACAGGTCGAGTTTTGGGGGTAAAAAAAGACACCCTCGTAACTCGTTCAACACAAGAATAACACACAAACGCACATTTTTTTAAAGGAGGATTGTGCGGATGTTTTTACCTACTTTTAAATGCTCTTTGTAGCCAACAGGGCGCTTTTAGGACAATAGTATCTCTTTAAATGTAGGATACACCATTTGCAGGTATTGAAAAAAAATTACTACCGAATTATTAAGAAATATCTTACAAATTTGAAAGTAAATAATGATTGTAGGCATCCAGCAAAATTATTGCGCTAAATATCCTGTAACTGTTCCGAAAAAAACACCCAAGAACAACAAAATAACAACTGCCCGACGTCGGTTGCGTGACGACAAACGTCGTTTTTCTAGCTTTTCTCAGCATCCATGATTGTAAAACTTCGGACAGGTCAGTTAAATAAATTTTACTATAAAATACAACCCCCTAAATCCACCTATTGATGATAATTCAAGCAATTACCAATGTTGTGTTTGGACGGCGCCTGCAACTATGACCACACACAGTGGGGTGGTAATGGTGTTTGTATTCTTACTGCTACGAATTTTATTTTATTTTTCCACGTGGGGAGATGTCTGAGGTAAAGCATTGACCTTTGACAGCTTTGTGTCGATAAAGTTATTATGAAGTTATTTTCTCTTTATCCCGTGATATGACGCGTCAATGGGACCATTATATTTTGATACGCGTATACGGGGTACATAATACATATGCGGCTCGAAACAGTCGCCTATTTCATTTCGCGTTGTTATTTCATCTGGTACACTATTGGTAATTCACATCTCATCTCAAAATGTTGAATTGTATAATGTAAAACTGATGAAATTACCACACAAAATGACGATTTAACAGGCTACTTTTTTTCCGACCCGCATACGTAACCCGTATGCGAATCAAATATAATGGTCCCTGTTATTAGCGGCTCTTGGTATCGTTTTACTTACTTACTTGTTACTTTCCAGCATTTGCAGAATATTTGTAGTTTTTCCATTTCGTAAAATAAGCAAATGCATCAAATTTGCAGTATTTACTCGTTTTTTAAAGGTTTGATCGGTGCTACCTTGAATATAAGAGAAGCAAATACTAGTATGCAAAATAGAAGCTGTTATATGTGTGGTTAGGCTGGAAAAGGTATGAACATGGAAATAGGAAGATGGAGTGTCTAGGATCAAAATACAAGCAGTTGTACTGAATTTGGGGAAAGAAATGGGACGTTGATGGCCGGTCATTTCTGGCAACATCCATGGGAAATAAAGGGGCGGCATGACTGCGAAGCAGCAACTTGAGGATCCGTATGTATGTATCCGTTTGTTTATGGTGTAAATGGAGGACACATACCTGGCGACACGAAGGTGAATTGGGTTTAGGGTTAGAATCGAGGACGACCTCGATTGAGATTCGTGTACAAAACCAATGAGAGCCGTCGGGAAAAGTTAGTACAAACAAATGAAATTTTCGAGAGGAACAAAGGAAACTCCTCGATTTACACCATAAACAAACGTCTGTGCGTTTGTAGCTGTACGCACCACGATAGAGACCCTGTTATTATAAACCATTCGGCTGTCCAATCAACTGGAAGCAATTATTTACTATTTCAGCCGTTATACTAACACATTATTTTATTCATACGAATTGAAACATTTAATTTTCCTTAATGCTTTTACTCCGAAGTAAATACTAGGCTTAGCAGGCTTTTATGAATATCGGCCCTGGTATAGGCATACCGTGTCTCAGGTGTCTGCAGTGATTCATGAAGGACCCACTTACCTGTCCAGTCTCTATATATTGAGAGATGAGTCTTCCTACAGCTTCTGCATGCTCTTCACATAAATCAACTAAAGATACGAAAGAAAATAGTAAATAAAGGTTTCGAACAAACTACTGTGTAATTTGTACACGATGGTATAACGAATGTTGGTCACAGAGAAATGGCTTAATAAGGTTGAGAAATGTTTACGAATATAAACAGCAGTATGGTTTCACAAAGAACCTCAACATTGAGATAGCACTGTGCTAATACGTGCATGCCACTCCGACAAAATTGCCTTTACCTCAATAATATGAACGCGAATTGATGCACGCAAGCGTGGCACCAAATCTCAGTATTGGCATTTAATCATGATCGCTTGACTATTATCAGGAAAATCAGTAGATAAATATGATAAATATGACAGCAAAACTTGAGAGACAGACAAGAGTAATAAAATGGCCAAGTGGTGCAGGCAGACTGGACAGACAGTGGGTTAAAGGTAGGATACACCATTGGTAATTGCTTGAATTGTCAGGAATAGGTGGATTTGGGAGGTTGTATTTTATAGTAAATATCGTTTAACTGACCTGTCAGGAATTGTATGATCATGGATGCTGCGCTCAGAAAAGCAAGTAAAACGGCGTTTTCAACCGGCTTCGGGCACTGGTTCTTATGTTGTTCTTGTTTCGTGATTGCCGTCAGGCGATCGCAATTTAAAAAAACCTAAAACTCAATTTTTAGGAACAATCACAGGATATATATAGCGCAATCGTTTTGCTGAATGTCTACAATCATTATTTACTTTCAATTAAGTAAGATATTTCTTAATAATTCGGTAGTAAGATTGTTCGATATCTGCAAATGGTGTAACCTATACCTTTAATGCATCCCTATGTTTTGCATTCCTCTAGATTGACAGCGGTTTGCGACAACACCCTGTTTAAGAGCGCAAATATGGGAACTTTGAACCAGAATGAGAGATCATTCAAGCGAATGGAGCAAATCATCAGGATTCGCCTGGCGTTGTCATCGTAACCGGATGGCCTTCTGATGAGCAGACTTAACCGGCTGCCCTATTGCAGACGTCATTGCATGCATACGGGCCAATTTAATGCCGTAAACACGGAGAGGTCTTTGTGCCGCTGGGGAAACGCCGTATGTTGCAGACAGAGTGTCTTTGGTGCTCTGGAATTTATATACACCAAGAAAAAAAAATTGGTAAAATGAAGCCATGATGACGGATGTGTTTTGAAAGCAGACTTGAATAAGCAACATGAAAGTTCCCTGACACGTGGGTTTTTTCCTTCATGAATTATTGACGCAAACAGAAAATGATGGTTTTGGTCATTTGGCGCCATTAGGCCTAAGTCGGGTGATTGTTTACATGAGTAGAACTATAGCAGCTATATATTCAATGAACTATATATATTTTGTGCATGCTATACATTGTATAACCTAAACACGAACAAACAAACAAACAATGAAAAAAGTTTAGTAAAAGTTCAAAACAAGCTTCAATGGCTAGCCACTTGCACAGTACATTGCCCTAAACTTCAAAGCAATGCATGATAGATTGTAACTTAAAGCACGAGGCAGGCAAAATGTTATCATTCAGATGAAGATGTATGCTTTGTCAGCAGTTGTTGACCTCCCAGTAACACTTTCTAGTCGATAATCTCTGCTTTAGGCAGAAAATGCCATTACCGGCGTATTCTAATACCAAAAGCCTCATTTATCTATATCACACATTAATTGTGACCTATTGCTGCATCCGAATGGCCAGGTCTGCTGCGTTACCTTTGTCTAATTGGACCAGATGAACATCTCGACACCTCTAAATCCTCAATAAGAAGCGTGACAATAAAGATAAGTGGTAATAATGTATAGTGGTAAAAAATAATACTTGGAGTTATGATAAGCACACAAGGTGCCACCATACTCTGAATATGAAATCACCTATCGCCCCAAAACTGTATACAGCATAATATATCTATTATGTATTGTATTATGTATATGTATTGGCGAACTCCTTCAACATTGGCTATAATTTATAAGATAAAGTCAGGTTATATCATATCTATACAGCATAAAATATTTAACCTGACTATATCTCATAAATTATAGCCAATGTTGAAGGAATTCGCCAATACATAATACATATACGTAATACAATACATAATAGATATATTATGCTGTATACAGTTTGGGGGCGATAGGTGATTTCAATATATATTCGGCAATACATTAGGTGCAAAGTTACTAATTAAATTGCGTAAACACATCATTAATGCCTCAGCCTCATTTAGGATGACTCGTATCATAACAAATGAATAAGACACTAAAAAGTCAGCAGCTTTTTCAGTGTAATAAACTTATAAAAGCATTTTATAATTAAATTGCACTTAACGAAATTATATAAATAGATGAACAAGTTGTTCTGGACAATAGTTACGTTGACTTTTTTAGCTCCCTGTATGTATACCAAACATTGACAACAAGAAATATCAAACGTTAATAACACGATGAAGAAAGAATGTTGCAAATTTGACTTAAAAAATTGAGCAAATCAATCGGTGATTTTGCAGTCAATTTATTGCCGGTTTCGATCAAATGAGAAAGCCAAGACATGATTAAAAAAAAATTGTCTATAGCTTAGGGCAATAGACAGATTTACATAAAATGATACGACCTTTAACATAAAAGGGTTAGGACACCCTGACCTTGTATAATTCGAAATGCGAAAGTATATATTTTATATGAGCACAGGTTGTCGTAGCGGTTCTATCCTCGCCTTCCACTGCGCGCTGTGACCCGGTTTCGAATCCGGTCTGGGCCAATTATGTCGATTGGGTTTTCAGTCTGATTCCGTGATTTTTCTTCAGGATATTCTTATGGGACTTTCCTCACCTCTAGTAAAACTGTGTCTCCTCTATACAGGTTTCTTCAGGCTTGCGAGCTACAGCGCTTATACGGCGCTCCTGAGGGGTCTTGGGTTTCGTTTTACCAAAAAAAAGAAGAAGAATAGCACAATAATGGGTACAACAACACAAAATAACCCTTACGTCACCTAATACTACAAAATACTACATGTACTTAAGTAAACTGTAGTACACAGTACTTTTACTACACTGACCTTTGACAACAAAGTACAGTATTTGGTAGTACAGTGTATGTACTGTATATGGCGATGTGAGTTCTAATGGTCAATGGTCAATGTTTAATTGCCAATGCGTGACACCTTCCAGCGTACACTCGTATTGACATAATACTGTTCAAACTGATGAGTTGCAAAGTATCCACCTATAGGCGAAGCAAAAAGGTTAAATCGCTGTTGGACTCACGAACTGACCACAACGATCGAGTCTGACGGGCAGCATAGTGATGGATTGCGGTTGGCCGGGAGCTGTAAAGGCCGGTGCTTGCATTTTCAACTTCCTTTCCGTCCGGCGCGAGTTTTGTTTGGTGAGCTAAGTCGTTTCCGTAGATCGGTACGATGGGTATAATGAATGGTTTGCTCAGTAATCAGGGTCATTTCCGCTTTTCTTATTACACACGCAGTCATCTAATTCGGCCGGAGGCTTGTCGCGGTCGTGTATACTCCCCGTGAGATGTACATTTTTACCCAAGCAACTATTATGGCATCCTTCCTGTGGCTTTTGATGGGGCTTAACGCCGGAATAAGACATTGCGAATCCCACTGAGAACATCCTCAGGCACCTATATAGTATCATGTTCCCAAGAGAACAAAACATAATTCATATACAATCGCGTTGATACACCTTACAGAGAGATAATAAACTCAGTTATATTCAAGCAAACTTGAATCGTCCATCCTGATTAGTCGATCTATGGCATCAACCAGTGTGATATTATACAATTATTGACAGCTGTGATGTGGGATATGACGTTTTGAACACCCGAGAGACGCATAGTATCCGAGGCGAAGCTGCTAAACACCAACAGCCTATCCACATTGCAACACTTGCACGTCCAAACAAAATCGAAAAAACTGGGTCTCATGGTCAATTTATACTCCCTTGGGAAATGACTCATAACTCTGTCAAACATCATCAGATTTCGACATTTGATGACTCATTTTAAGACGGAAAGATGTATATTTCAAACCATATCTATATTATATTATATGTTCGTTATTCTATGATGGTATTATAAAAACACACTGTACATACAGATGTTGGCTCAATTACGTGTTGAATGATAACAACTATACAGTCTGTTGTTCGCCCATTAACTTGTAGTCATTTGACATCCCCTAGATGCCTTTTTCGGGGTCAAGTTGCTCTAGAAGACCGTGTCAAATGCCGGCCGGACAAACACTTCTTCACATTGAGAGGCTTTTAGACATTTCCGAGAGTTAAAGACTGAGCCTATATCAAGAACCTCTCTCGCACTGTCGCGACATGTCGCACTGTCGCACTAAAGGATCAGAGTTTATTTGCACATTTTTTTCTTAAACGGCTTTTTCCAACCCATTTCTCTGCACCGGGCTTATCAAGTTAGAGTGTAAAAGAAGAATAATTATGCGCTATCCTGAGTGAGCCATCGATCCCGGAGACTGATCCTCTGCAGCCCTCGGGGCGTACATTAAATACCGCGCACGGTTCGCTCGGCCAGTGATACGGCCGGGTTTTTGTCACCACTTGGCCGACTTAACAATCGTCATCAGGTTTGAACAGCCTTCTCTCTTACACATTCAAACGACCTCAGCACAGATATTCACATGCAGTCACTGCCCTGTTCTGATAAAAATATTAATATGAAGACCTTACTTGGACTGATTCTCCACACCCTAAAAACAGATTTGTTGAAATAACCAACTGATCGGTAGATTGTGTCCAACCAATGAAATGCCATGTTACAAGCGTGCCGATATGTCATTTCATTGTTCTCGTTCTCGTTCTCGTAGAACACATACAGTATAAGGTGGTCCTCGTTATAATCTACGTCACGTCCGCACACACGTCATCAGCGCACCGACATGCAGTACAGGGATTTTTAGGACCGGGCTTTTTCTTCTCACAATGAGACAATCACGTTGCAACTTGTATGCTCAGGTCAAACGTTTGTTTCTTTCTTTTTTCTCAATAATTTTAAAAATCGTGCATGTTTGTAAATATTGTAAAATTAAGTTTTAATTTATCATCAATATAAATGGCCGTTTAATGGTTCAGAACTTTTGTAAAAACAAAGTACAGTATTATGAAAACAAAATCAATCACACGTAAAAGTCTTATATTCAGCGGCTCGGTTGTGCCCGCAAGTTCAATCGTGACCTTTGCGCGCGAGACTTACACAGTCTATTGCCGACCTGAGATGACTTGCCTTAGACTTTGTTCAGATTGAATTTGAAATTTGTGTTAAGCTTTCAACTATTTATATTTTACTTTAATTCGTACGTATAGGAGTTACATTTCGTAAGTCGTACGTATATGAGTTACAATTCGTAAGTCGTACGTACGACATACAAGTCGTACGTACTAGATATACGTCGTACGTACGAGTTATAATTCATAGGTCGTACGTACGACATAAGTCGCAGGTACGAGTTAATTAGCTGAAGGGAGAAATACAAAATATTATCACCATGTCCTTAATACAGCTTCGTACGACCGGGTGATACAGTATATACATGTACACTGCACTACCAAATACAAGTAGGCCCTATATGGGGTTTTGTTTTTTTCTTTTACTAGAGCCTACTCAAGGGAACAAGAAGCTTGTAGACAAAAAATACAGCTAGAGTTCATAAATTGTGAGCAGGTGACTTATTAAGGAAAACATTATAATCAACATTCTTAAAAGATTAGCTAGATTTGGCAACAACAGCGGAATAAGGCAGCGAGTTTCAAAGTCTAGCATATAAGTTGTTGTGAAGGACCTTGGATGTTGTGAGGTTCGTGACTTTGGAAGGACAACTGTACGTTGGTGGGATACAGATAACTGCCTTGCTGGTTGCATGCTGGTTAGAAATCATCAGGTATGGAAGCCAGAGTATTGCGATTCGACACCCCTGCGAATATACATACTCCCACGTTCTTTCTCTTCTCTCATCTCAGGAAATCACGAACGTGCACTCTTCGTAAAATAACAGGCGTACGTTATTATTTCTTGACTCTTTTACAATTTGTTTTTTGAATTCCGTATTTGGCCTGAAGTTTGATTGTTTCCGGTCACGTGCGCGACTCGTGCAAGAGCACTCGTGCAGACGTCCGGCCAAGAATATTACATAAATTTAGGTTAGTCAATGTCAGGTACTCCTCGTAAAATAACCGACGTACGTCATCATTCCTTGGCTCTTTTACTATTTTTTTAAATTCTGTCTCTGGCCTTAACTTTGATGGCTTCCGGTCACGTGCGCGGCTCGTTTTCTAAACAAAATGTCGGCGGTTTCCAAATACCTTTAATGACATTCGGCTATTGTTGCACTAACGTTTGCGATGGTCGAGTGTTTCCGGGAGTAAAATTGTTGTAAATTAAACAACAAAATAGCCTTCGATTCAGATTTTGTCAATTTTTTAACAATCAAATGGGTTATTTTAAGCAAAATATTGGTAAAAATGACCAATATCATTGGTTATACACATATCTATACTCTATTAATCAAACGGGTTTCATATTTTTAACCAATTTGTTTTAAGAGTGTAGTTGATGTTCAATTAGCGCCTAGGGTGCGGGCAGGTTACTAGGTTATCTCTATGTACTTTTCAGGCAAAGCAAATAATTTTGACCAATATTTTGTTAAAATGACCAAGTATCATTGGTTATTTCGACAACTATTTTAGTAAAAAAATAGCCTCGCTAATATTAACGACGGTGGGTAGTCGGGTCGGCTCATACCCCAAAATGAATGACTAGGACGTTAGGGTTACGCGTTCGTTTGCCATTCACATGTCACATTTTCTCTAAAACTAGACAGAGGTATAACAGAAGATCGGCGTTTACTTGTTTTATAAGGGCGCTTGTGATTACACGGCAAAAACCGCCAAAAAAACAGAGCAATTTCGCCGGGTTTGTTTGAGAGAAGCGAAGTAAGTGCCGAGCCGGGGCAAAATAAACACAGCGGGCACCGTGTATCAATAGTCCGCGACAACGCCCCCGCTCGCCGTTAAGCCGATAGTTAAAAAAAACCAGCGCGGTACCTTTTTTTTGTATCGCATGATTACCATGTTGAATCTCCAAACATGAAACACGTTGACATTGTAAACACCTCATTTGTACATACTTTTACAAAACAAATTAACATCGTGTAATTAAGTTGAAACTTGATGCAATGTACGAGGTAGATGCCGATTCTCTAAAGGCGTCAGATCGTTAGCAGTGTCGGAAACATATAGCTGTACCAAATATTGACCCCAAACATTCTTCTAGTTCAAAATGCAATTACAGGAAAAACAAATTCACATGCGCTGTCTGTGTCGCCGAAGCCGTGAAAAAAATTGTTTTCTCGCATACCTGTGCAGAACGTCACTGTTTAATACTCGCCGTTTAATAATGTTCGCCGTTTTCCTTAACAAGAAGGGGGTCTTAATGAGACACCTGTTAACTTAGATACACACTACGCACTGTACAATTTTACTGTAAACTGTCACAGTACTTTACGGGCAGCACGGGCGCGCGCCAGTAATATACTGTAAAAATCTATCTATATAATAATACGCTACTCTCTGTCTGTCTGTCTGTGTGTCTGTCTGTGCGCGCTTTTTCGTCCCCTTCCCGGGGTCGTGCGGCGTTCAAACTCGGTGGGTGGGTCCGGCTCGGTCCCCGCAAGAACCAGTTTGCATTCGCTAGAGCGTACGAGGTCAAAGGTCATCTAGGGGTCACCTTTTTGAAGTTGGTCGGATCGTGCTTAAACTCGGTGATCGCGATGCTCGATGCGAGGTGAGCGTGGCAAAAATAAAACGGGTTAGCGTTTTTCGGGTCTTCCGGGGTCAAAGGTCGTCTAAGGGTCGAATTTTCAAAGTTTGTCCTATCGGGCTTAACTCGGGGACGGGAAGCCCGAATGCAAGTTGAGCGTGGAAAAAAAAGCGTTTGTCGGGTCAAAGGTCATCTAGGGGTCAACTTTTTGAAGTTGGTCCGATCGGGCTTAAACTCGGGGACGGGAAGCCCGAATGCGAGTCGAAGTTGGAAAAAAAAACGTTTGTCGGGTCAAAGGTCATCTAAGGGTCGAATTTTCAAAGTTGGTCCGATCGGGCTTAAACTCGGGGACGGGAAGCCCGAATGCGAGTCGAACTTGGAATGATAGAGTCAACATGTATCCACAATCCCCATCCATCCAGGGAAGTAGCTACAAACCCGAGAACCGACAAACCCCGGGTGACCGCCTAGTAAAGTATAATTCGGTACATTCCCGCGTCCATGGTGCGAACCACAGTCATTTAGTGCACAGTAAATGGAAGTACATGTACATGTACATGTACATTACTGTATGCTACGATAACCTAACACTACAAACTATATACTGGCGTGCATTTATACTAAATTTAGATTTATACTCCGCTTTGTCTGCTATGGTGAAGTCTAAGTTTCTCATGAACAATTTTAATATTTCAATACGAAGGGAGATGTAATGCAATTTTTTTGCCAATGTTTACATGAAAACATACATTTTATTAGATGTTTTTTAATATCTTTACTCGTTATGGTCAAGAGAGTGCGGTTTTTTTTAAACTAAAAACAACAATTCAACATGACTTTTGTGAACACAAATGTCCTCAATTCTGATTGGTAAGTTGTTGCGTAATTATATTTGCGTAGAATAACTGTTAAATACTGTTAAAAACATTACTCTAGAATACTGTGACAATCAGTACTCTGGCTAAATACAGTATAGTACAGTATATTTTACATTTTTACGGAGAACCGGGATACCATTAGCCTTTTCGATTGCACCCTCCGCCCTACCAAAGGGCGCGCTTACTGCTAATATTAAGCTCAGGCGATTTATCAGCATGTACAAAACCTTAAGGAAAATGTCTGTCAGCAATAGTGTGTTTATGATGTACATTTTGTAGTTATATCAAGTCTTGAGACTTCAAAGCGCCTACGCTGCATAGTATAGGACTGGTATTTGCGCCTCTTGCCTCTGTATATGTCACTCGAATAAGTTTAATTTGTCGAATCCGCGTACGGCCTGTTTCATCAGTTAACACGATCTAATTTGGCCCAGCCACTCGTCTGTTTCTCTTACTTATTCTCTCGTTTCTTGTTGTGATGATTTGTTCTGTAGCATGCAGCTTTGTTTTTATCGGCACGCTGATAAGGTCAAAACTTGCCGTACCAACAAGCACTCTGTTGGTTGTAGTTTAGTTATTGGAGCGTTTTAATCCCGCCGGGCTTGATAAACAATTTGTTTTAAAGTGGCTTTCAAGTTCCATTCCGCTGGTTAATTCCCATAATATCAATTAATTCACTACGTCAAAGACCGTTTCAAATACCTTCCACAAATTCGCATGGGACAAACAATTTATAATTGATAACTTACCTTATTATAGCCCATCAGGATATATTGTTTCACTCGACCCAGCTTTTTTGAAACACAAGCTGCGTGGCCACTGAATGAAAATCAACAGAAAAGAATCATCAAAATGCTTTTTCCCGTACGTGCCCGGCACAAAGTTGAATGGACCTTTGTTCCTAGACGGATCTGGTGTCTAAAGGTACAAAACCCCGTTCTCGAGTGGCCCGGGAACGATATTCAGGGGTTGCTGAATACGATTGCACAAGTGCATGTGGAGTGCGCGTAGGCACAAATTCAAGACGACACCCCCGAAATAAAACTCGGAATGAAAAGAAAAGAAACTGAATTTACATCCCGAAAGAGTAGTAAAAACTGACAAAGACAATCTAACTTCTATTATTATGACCACGTACATTTTTTTATTTATCATTTACACTGCTTCTGTACTAAATGACTGCGTCCAATTTGTATGCACAAACAAATAATGCAAACCGGAGGGGTCTAAGTCCGCCATCTTTGTTCTTGACGTTCTTCATTCTGCTTCCCACTGAGCGGGGAGTAAAAAACACCGTTGGTTCTCGTCATTCAGAACCTTGTTAGTTTGCGTGTTCATTCAACAAGAAAACAAGTTTTCAAAAACGCCCTTCAAGTGCATCGCTAGCGCTCTGTAAATTGCATGGGGATGGATCTGAAGTCTGTACTCCTAAAGGAATTAAACACCTGGACTGAAAAAATATATAGGAACGGCGAGGGGAGTTCGAAGATACGCCATTACAGTGTTAGGCAAGGAAACACTGCACTTCCTCAAGATGTCGCCTGGTTTAAGAAGCTCCCAGTGCAACTCGGCGTCGCAGAATTAGATTGCGACAATCCACTTATAGTCCCCAACTTGACAGGACATTATCCAATATGCAGGGGCAGGAAGACGCACATATCAATCAACGATGCAGCGTATATAGATGCGATGCTTGATGCTCAATAATATCATGCAACATATTTAATGTACTATCACCATTATCATGAAGGCAAATAAGATTGAGTGCTCGGATGACGTCTTAAGGCAATTTAATGTGTTTCTCTGGCGAAGCGTGTAAGATATTATGACTTGTATAGCTTCTATGCATTTATTTTCAGCTGCAGTTCACAACAAATTCCAACATTAAAGGAGATTTGATACCTCGCGGTGAGCTGGCTGCCGTTATAGTCATTTTTAGGGATGTAAGACAAATCTAAGATCTAAGACCACAGTAGGCTATGGGATGATCGCCAAAAATGCTCATATTTGTTTAATTCTGTGATGCCTACTAGTACTAATGCACGACATGAATTTTGGCATACTTCAAGGTTTCAAGGGTGTAGATTCTAAAAATATATGTTGCTGAACTGTAAAACGGCACATGTATGTTAACTGGAAAACTGCACATTATTTCATGTAACAAAAATGTTTAGTGTATATGGCAAATAGTGGGCGGAGAGGGACGCCGGAGAATATACAGGCCGGTGCCAGTGGCGAACGTATTTAGGCGTTGTTATTCGTGAAAGAGGCTGGTCACCGCGTGATTTTATTCGTGGATTTCGGGTGGGAAAAGTGGTGTTGTTCTCTTTTCCTAAAATTTAGATCGCCCAACGATCTTCCTTTTTTTTGTATTAGACAAAAAAAACTATGCTTGACCTTGGACAAGCATCACTGTTTGTTGGTGTTTTATATATTTTTTACCAAATTAAGTTAACGTTGTGTGTGCAAAATGGCCACTACGATTTGGTCTAAAGTATACAAATAAACCTGTCACGGCCCAGAGGCGGAACCATGCTTGTGCATGTACAAATGGACCTATCGTGGTAGAATCGTATCAACGCAGCTTGTGAAACATTTACATGAAATACCAAAGGACGGGGAATGCGCAAAAGTCTGGTACCAACAAGAAATTACCGCACACAAATTATATGGGTTGTCTATACGGGGCATGGCCGGCTACTTGCCAACGAGCAACGGGTCAATATTATTGCACACATATTATACAGTTCAGGCACGTGCGCATTCAGGAAAGCTGCTCACACCCTGTTAGTTGAATTACCACTGCGTGTGCGCGTATCACACGCGTGCACGTGCTATTCCACGGCATAAATATATCTTGTTGATGATGTTTCACATGATGCGATAAGTGTTGGTAAAAAACTAGATTGTTTTTCATCTGTTAATACAGAAATTGTCAAACGTTATATTATGAAAACTCCCTCAAAAAGCAGTGTGTTATAGTGACCCAATTCCAACCTGGCTCCTAAAGGAATGTGTCAATAATATGTTACTTCCTATTATTACATCAATGGTTAATTGTTCCTTTAGAAATGCTGTATTTGCTAACACATTGAAAAATGCAGTGGTTGTCCCTTTAATGAAGAAGACTGGGGCTGATGTAGCGTTGTCAAATTATAGACCGATTAGCAATTTGTGTTTTGTTTCAAAATTAGTTGAACGTATAGCTGCAGATCAAATCACTCTTCATATGCAAACTAATGATCTTTTACCAGTTTATCAATCAGCTTATAGGCAGTTCCATAGCACAGAAACTATGCTCTGTAGAATTGTTTCGGATATATTTCAATGTATGGGTAATCAACAGGTTGCTATGATGGTGTTGCTTGACCATAGTGCAGCATTCGATACAGTTGACCACAACATGTTACTCCAAATTATAGAAAATGAATTTGGATTTGATAACACCACTTATTTGGCTGTCATCATATCTTAATAATCGTCATCAGAGAGTCTCTATTTCAGGTGTTTTATCAGAATCCATATAGGTGTTAATCTCGGGGTGCCTCAAGGGTCATGTCTGGGCCCAATGCTTTTTACAGCTTATGCTAGTTCACTTTTTAGGGTTATTAACAAATACATGATCAGTTGTTATGGATACGCTGATGATACTCAGTTGCTGAAGTTTTTCTCTGCTAAACCGAGCAGTCAAAATAAATCTTTAAATGATGTTGAAAGTTGTATTGTTTCGGTACAAGCATGGATGTTGAAACTGAAAGTTAAAATTAAATGAAGGCAAAACAGAAGTTATTATTTTTGGAACTCAGCAGCAATTGAATAAGATTAATATAGATCATGTTAAGGTTGGGAATAATCATATAAAAATAGTTGACAATGTTCGTAGCTTGGGTGTCTTGCTGGATTCCAGGTTGTCAATGGATACTCATGTTAATCATGTTTGTAAGAAGGTGAATTTTAGCTTGTAAAATTTGCGCCGTATTCGTAAGTATTTAAATCAAGGAGCTACTCAGTGTTTAGTTCATTTGTTGATTACCTCTCATTTAGACTATGTCAATTCTGTAATGTATGGAATGTCTCAATCTTTATTTGACAAACTACAGCGATTACAAAATAATGCTGCTCGGTTGGTTCTGGGGTTGCGTAAGTATGACAGAATTTCACAATCATTAAAGGATTTGCATTGGCTTCTAGTTCGTGCACGTGTTCAATTCAAGATTTTGCTCTTGGTTTTTAAGGTCTTGCAAAATAAAGCACCGGTTTATCTCTCCGATTTGATTGTGAGATCCCGTTGTAGTTATGGCTTACGTAGTCATGATACTTTAAATCTTATTGTTCCCCGATCATATAATAAATTAAATGACCGTGCATTTGCTGTTGCTGGACCTGCATTGTGGAATTCCTTGCCATGAAGGAGAGTTCAAGCGAGCAATCAAGACCTATCTTTTTAATCAATTTTATAATTAACCCTAACTCCGTTTGGTTGTTTTACTGGGGGGTCTTCTTCGTCCTTGTTTGGTCCCGTTGAGCTGCGGTTAATAATGATGATTGGTGGCGATTGTTTTATTGTTTTATGTGTAATTGTGTTATCCTATCAAAGTTTATTTGTTGTCTCATGTTGTTTTTATAATTATTGACTTTGTAATTTCTAGTTGTTTACTGGGTCTGTTGTGTAAATTTTATCTTTTCGTAATGTTTAATAATGTTTAATGTAATTGTGTACTGCTATTTAATCTTTTTACAATTATGCTTATAATGTACAGCGCTTTTGAATATTTTTAATAGAAATGGCCCTCAAGAAATTAAATAAATGTTAAATGTTAAATGTTAAATAAATAAACCTCGTTACCATGGCTACGATCTTGCTGCGCCATGTGTCCCATCATGCCTTGCGCGATCTCAAGTGAAGGAACTCAAACGCCCGCCTTCATGGTGGCCAGGCTGCGCAGAAACAGCCTCGAATTGTCAGTAGCCATGTTTGTCGAATAACGTACAACAAATTCGCGTACTTAAATGCAAATGTTTCTCGGTCTCCTACTAGTGATTTGAGCTATACATGTACATGTACATGAGCTACGTATTTGCGCACACACGATAACTTTCCATCCCTCTTGCCAAAATAAACGTATACTTCAGCCTCAGAGATACAAACTAACTGAAGGTGGCTTTTTTCGATTGTATGCTGGCGAATTTGTTTGCACCCGGTTGACAATTTATTTGTTTGCACCCAGGTAATTGATCGATGTGTCAATAGACGGGGGAAGTACAAATTTACCAATACGGCAACAGACACAATATGCCCATGTAATCTTGGGTCGTGTTTACTACATTGAACAATTGTATTAGGTAAAAACAAATATTAAAGGACGACATGGACAGGTAGAGAGCTGCTGGTGCCGGTGGCTGTGGCTTCGTGTAGTGGAAAGGCGCAGACGTCACGACACAATCAAGTCAACCATCTGTCCGTGTTGTCGTTAGGCAAATTTGGGCGGGAGCCTCGGGGCTCCTTGAGAACGTCTGGTGGGCAATTACCTGTCAGGATGCAGGAACTGTACAGCCAACACGACCCCCCTGTTGATATAGGCCTAACCCACATTTTGGCATTGGAAATTGAAGTGAAATTAATGGTGACGATGATCATTCGAGGCTTACTCGGTGAAAATTGAAAATGTATGGAAAAGGGGCTGTAATGGGTTCGAGTGGTGTGGCGCGTTGGAAAATGTTAGGCTGACAGGGACATCAGTAGCTCTATAGTGATGGTGAAGAGTTCTACACCCTCTAATTTAAACAAAAATAGTCGAAATTGCACCGAATACATTTTACGCCGTAATTGGCTTGGCTCTCCGCGATCGTTGGAGTCAAGTTTGGTAGGTGAATGGTACAACCCCTTCTCCCTCTTAAATGAAAAGCTAGATCCGCCCGTGCATACACCCCTACATACATATCCTGGCAGGCAATTGCCCACACTTGCTCTCAAGATAACGCATGGGCCCATGCAACTGCAGGCAGACCCGTGTAAAACGGGGTTGCGAACGCGTGTTCACCAGGTAGTAGGACACTCATATGTTATCGTCGTGCGTGTGGAGAGCTCCGTCGTGTTTGTGAGTAGAGCGCCGTGCGTGTGGAGAGCTCCGTCGTGTTTGTGAGTAGAGCGTCGTGCCTGTGGAGAGCTCCGTCGTGCGTGTGGCGAGCTCCGTCGTGTTTGTGAGTAGAGCGTCGTGCGTGTGGTGAGCTCTGTCGTATTTGTGAGTGAAGCCGTCGTGTTTGTGAGTAAAGCCGTCGTGCGTGTGGAGAGGTCCGTCGTGCCTGTGAGTAAAACCGTCGTGCCTGTGGAGAGGTCCGTCGTGTGTGAGCCGTCGGACATAATGAAAACTTACGGTCATCTGCTCAACCAAAACAATGCACGCCCGCTTCAACACGGGAAATAACCCAACGTATCTTTAAAACTAAATGAGCTGTAATTTTAGGGTGAACGGTTTCTAAATATAGACACATTAGGCTTTTTGTCAATATAACTCTCGATATCATGCTCCCTTCAGGGGTCCCGCCAAATGTTAGGGAAGTGTGTGTTTCAAGCCACGTTTTCAATGGGACGCGATGACATTTCGCCCTTTTCAGAACACTATTTTACGTTCAGCAGGTCGTATATCAATAACCGCTTGTCGTACAGCCTCCGGGTGAACAGATTTGTGTAGCCGGTTTCAATAGCTTTCCAGTGATATAAGACATAAATTGATTGGTTGTTTAGTTCGGCCGCCCACGACGGTTTTACTCACAAGCACGACGGAGCTCTCCACACGCCCGACGGCTTTACTCACAGGCACGATCGACTTTTACGAATTCCTTTATTCCTATGTTATACCCAATCCCCATTGCTTTGCGCTTGCACCGTCGATCGAGAACCGAATTTTTCCATTCATACCGCCGACCGAGGGGCTTTTGTTTCCTTTGTTCTCCTTTGTGTCTCGCCCCTCGGTCGTTATGTGGTGCCGGAACACCCATCCTTAATGTGTCATTGTGGAGACATTTCTTTGTTCTCGTGTAAAACTGCTCCTATTACAAACCCAATTAATTTCCTGGGTTGAAATTTCGACCCAATATACCCTATATATTATACCCTAACCCAAACACTAACCCGAAACCCACACCTAATCCGAGTTAAGTAAAATAAATAAATATATTTCACAAGCAAACAACAAGGTCGCAGGTTCGAGTCGCTCCTTGCCAATTTCTTTGTTCACTTTGAAACAAATCTATTTCGTGAAATTTCTTGTGGAGACCTATTATTCTGTATAAATTACCCTGTTGAGACATTTTGACTTCCATTGTCCCCATTGTGTTTAGGTCTCCACAGGGTATCGAATTTATAAAACAAACTAACTAATACAGAGACATAGTGAATTTAATATTAAAAAGTTTTATTTAAAGGTTGATTTTACTTAACCCTAAATGTGTGCACGTAGAAGCACCGTGAAATCAACTCGGAACAGTTTTTTGTTTACCATGCACACTGCTGCTTATATGCATGAACCACGCTGCAATAATACAACACAACTCTCAAAATTCTCACACCTTCTGGTCGCGTACCCTCCTCTTTAACATGCTCCTCTTTAACGTGCCCCTTTTGACATGGGGCAAAGGAACGTGTTTTATCAAGAGCCGGAGTGCAATTGGGGGAGCACTACGTTTTAAAAAGACGGCACTGTCAGTCAAGCTTGGTTTTATCGATGCTCACCACACACTACACGGACACGTTATCACATCTTTAGATCACACACACAGTCACATCAAACAAAAAAATCATCCTAAAAATAATCTCACGTAAGACGCACTTTGGGTTGAATGTTAAGAGAGTGAAATAAAATCGCCGGTCCAATAGTACACGAGTAGCCCTGTTTGTGTGCAGAACCAATAGTCATCATGTCGATTCTAAAGCTGAGCAAAAAACAACACGACTTGCAATACAATTATCCTCAGTGAAACGAGTGTAATCAATGTTGTCATAATTGTGTTTGTACATGGCTATAAGACAGGACATAAAAAACCATAGCTATCCCCGACAAGCGAATATATGGTGTGTTTTGTTTTCAAATGATTTTACAGAGCATAATAGTTTAGAATGTGCATGGCGTCTCTTGAATGCTCTTCGCGTATACGGAAGCTTCATATCCATTATGCCATCTTGCATAATAAGATGCTGTATACGAGACTAGGCATGAGTTTCTTTGTCTCTTTTTTGTTCTCTGTCTATTTGAAGATGGCTCTCCCATCCCCTTCAGTTGTTCCCGCGAGCCCCCAGCCAAGCGCCCATCGATATACTAAGCCAGACTATGCGGTAAAAACATTCGGAATGATGTTTCCCGATGGGATGCTCAGTGTTTACGAAGATTGTGTTGAGGCCTCCGTGTCTTTTAAGAGTTCCGTTGCACGTGTTTTACATAACGGCATTGGGAACAGACATCGTATACACATGCAATGCAATGTATATGAGCACATTCGTATAATAAAGCTGGTCAAGTTCATATTGTAAAAATTGAAAGCTTCGTTAATTTTTTTGGTAGATTTGCTAAATTATACATTTTTGGAAACGTTAGGATATACGTTTACATTTGTTTTCAGGTTCGTTTACATGTGTCACAATTGTATACATAATGTCTATGACCCAATAAACATAATTACAAACAGAATTTTAAATTTATTATGTTCTGTTGATGAGATATGGCTTAAAGGTCCAAAAATGAAACGAAATCATAACAAATCACACGATGACGTCATCATGATTTCACTTCAATTTTCATCTATAACACATCCCGCCATACCTGCGTACCAAGTTTAAACCCAATCAGACGTATACTTCCAGAGATATAGGCATTGAAAAAACTACACTTTAATAATGTGACACCCAATGACTTTCCATGTGTCACGCACATTAAAGGCCCATTTTTTCCGTGTGACGTGTGACGTCATCATGACGTCATAAAAAGGCCATTAAAAAAATCCAAGATGGCCGCCATAAAGAACCTGAAAACAAATGTAAACATTGGTTTTCATCTTAAGTATATCCTAACGTTTCCAAAAATGTATAGTTTAGCAAATCTACCCAAAAAATGAACGAAAATACAGAAGAAACCTGACTATAATGTACTAGTTAGAATTGCGTATATTATCACTTCAATACAATAAGTAACCAAAAACAAAATAGCTCTAAACTTTCTAATGCTGTATGATTATGCATGGTTTGACGCAAGTTCAATATAATGTTTGACTTATTCTCTTAAAAAAATCTAAAGATAACACAATACGTAATAATTAACATGGAATATTAGTACATCGATAAAATCCAATGCATTTCATAACATATCTTTTTGGTAAATTCAAACATAATTTCCATCTTATAAATTATGCAGTGGGTATTGGGTTTCGGCAAGATAGGATGACGGCAATTAAGAGAAAATATATTGGGATAATTATTAATCGTCATGTTATCACATTTCATTTCACCTGTGTAATCACTTTATCTTTGCCTTCTCGTTTATTATTAAGGAAGTGCAATATCCGTCGTGCAATCGCACAGGATGACTAATGGCGTGCCGAAGTCGATCATTGAAATAAGAAACTCAAAACTGTCTTAATCCAGCGTGTTTTGAAAAAATAAGTTTGCAATCTGACCACAAAAAAATCAAGGCAAAACAATCGTGTCATTTACCTGAATACACAATAAAACAGATTGGTTGAAAATAACCAATTTATTGATTGGTAGATATCTGTGTCCAACTAAATTATATGTCAATTTAAATTTTGTTTAATTTGACCAATATTTTTGTTAAAATATCTACCAATCAGTAGAAAGAAATCGAACGCAGCAACTTCTGTGTTTAAGTATGTATTATTATAACAAACTAATAACCGAAAACTGCCGAACAAATTACATGGTTGATGTACGAGGACCAAGGTTCACCGGTCGAACGGTGGTCCGGCGAACAAGCAACACATCAATGACGGACACACACGATTCGGACAGACAGACAGACGACCACGAATCGTGTGTGACCACTAAGACTTATACATACAGTTGAGTAAATAATCCACAAAGGCAACTCTATGTTGCATTACGATTCGGCTTTACGAGGATATGTAAATAACAGAAATAGCAAGGATAACAACGAAGTCACTACATCACATTAAGTGATACGCCGAAATCTGTCCACTCAACATACCATTTGAATTACACATTTCAGCTGTGTGCAATACGTATTAAAAAAAACAGTCTTGTTTTCCTCTTTACATAGTTGGCAATCCGTAGATTGCCGCGATCACCTTCAGATATATATCCCTGATCTGTAAATGATACGCTCTTTTTAATTTGCAAGCCTACATTCCCTTCGGCAATTCCGTATTCTACGATCGTTTATGCCGCGGACCACAAAAACGGCACGGCCGGTGTAGCATAAATTCCAGACTATGAAATACGGACTAAATGGTGGTATGCGCATGCTTAATTAAGTGATGATTATGATAATTAGGAGAGTGACTGGTCATGCGAGAGGGTTTACCAATAATAGGGGGAAAAAGAGTCTCATTTTCAAAGGAGTCTGATATTCATATCACACCGGCCATCGCGTCCTTGATTGCAGTAGTTACGACATGCTCGTTTCCCGCGAACCCGAATGATGATCACTTTCTGTCGGTCGTATCTCATTCATTTTTTGCCCTACTTTTCGTCATATTGTGAGTGACTCGAGAATTTTTTTGTGTGGTCTTTGGAACAGGAGAGTCTCTGTTGGCGTGTAATCTAGCTTGATGGCGTCCAGAAAGGTCCATTTCTTTCCTTTCTTTTTTATTATGGAGTGGTGCTGACTCATTTTCCAATACATTTTAAAGGGAGCCCTGAAAAGAGCACCCCACTGAATGCATGAAACACACCTCGTGCATAAACCTTAGCTTTGCACTGAGTGAAAAAAATGCGGCATTTTGTTGAGGGGGTACAAGTTCTATGCCACTTCCGGACGACTGAGGGGAGCTGTCAAGAATTCAATGCATTTTCTGTGTAACGGTTGCCCAATGCTGTGCCCTTAAAGGGATCGTATACGTTTGGTAATTACTTCAAAAATTAATGGCAATAACAACTTACTTGGTAAGAAGTACAGCAGCTTTGGATAGTATAATGCATTTTTATTAACTTTTGACTTCGAAGTACTGCGGTTATGGAAAAAGATAACACTTTGTATCCCCAAAAATTTGAATCTGAGAAGCGTTACTGCAGTGACGTTTCTCAGACTGTGTATTCCAATTATTCTTCCTGCGTGGACATAACCGCTCCAGATTTTCGGCAATATCTCAAAATCGCTACCACCTTTTGAAATGAAATTTGTACAGGTTAGTTTTATGGTATATATCTATAACTATATAGGATTGAAACAAACAATGGGTTCCAATTACCAAACGTGTACGATCCCTTTAAAGTTAAAGGGCCAACGAAGCGAATTTTTCCAAGAAACGTATTTTGTGAAACTTTCTGCTCCTATTCATAGCAACTCTTTGACAGTGCACTTCTTTAACCATTTAAAATTGTCCATGTTTTGGCCGGGCACTGATGGCCATGAATTTTCAGTTCAGATTGTGAACCAAAAATGTGCTCATTAAAAACATCCTTGAGAACAATTTGCTCACATGCTTACTGCCATTTACTGACACGAGAACAAAATCACCAAATGAACAGAAAATTTACTCCAGCAACAAGAACAACAAGAACAACTGCCCGGCGCTAGTTGAAAACGAACGCCGTTTTTGTCTTTCTTTTCCTTCTTTTCCTAGCATACATGATTGTAAAACTTCAAAAAGGTCAGTAAACGGTATTTAATATAAACACAACCCCTTAAATCCACCCATTCATGTTAAACTACTCTTGTGACGTCACTCTATTCAGAAAAGTGTCGATTATTTTAAAGAATGTAGAGTTTACTGTACATTCTTTTTAAGAATGTACAGACCTCTGAATCTGCCGCTTTAGTATATAAATTCTCAATGAAGTATAAATGTGACCCGCTCTACATAAATGAGTCTGATGTAGCACAAAAAAAATTCGGAGTTATTTATAGGGCTTGAAAGAGCATCTGATAAGCTTCAATTTGATGTATGTCGGAGCGCTATAGAGTACTGCATTAATTTTTTATGATTTTTTGAAATAATATATTTTTCAAGTGTGAAACAGCCACTTTTAAGAGAAAATTAACGTATCCCAACGATCAAAATAACTGAACTTGAAACAAAACAGTCAACAAAATCCTGTATTAAAACACTTTAAGATTCAAAAAATTTTCTGAAAATATGGATACAAACGAAGCAAAATACACAGCAAAAAAACAAAAAAAAAAAAAAACAAAAACAAAAAAAAAAATTCAATCGCCCTGTACGTGTCAACGGTAATTGCGACATCCGACTCATTTATGTAGAGCGGGTCACAAATTATCATTGGTGTATAAATCCTCATCGGCTATGTCTCCAAATACTGGTTTGCATCGTCATCGAAATAAATTGGCGAGTCAGTTCTTGAGGGTGACACAACATATCTCCAAACGTATTCCTACTCAAACATAATGTACGAATCTTCACTAGAAGACATTTTAGTGGAGTTGGTGTAGACACACCCGACGCACACAAATGTATACCATCAAATGACTTGATGTCCAACGTACTGGGCGTTTAAAACACCCTTATTTAACCCAAACTTTATTGTTTGGTTACGGCACAACATAATTATCATGGAGACCAGACAGGGCAAAGCGGCACATACCCAAGTTAGTAGCGCTCGTACCACTGAACAATGGACTTAATTCATCTTATACCTTAAAGCATGTATTAATAAGAATTGAAATGTTTGATCCTTGGAAATTATTGACAATGAGTGTAAAAGAGACGTTTAAGTCAGAGAAACGACACAAAAGGTGGACATTCTTTAATTCAAATGGCTCGGACGCTCCGCTCCTCGCCCATTCGAATCAAAGAATGTCTATTTTTTCGTCATTTATATCAGTTACCAATGGTATATACTACCTTTAATTATGAACTTCCCAGAGCCAAGGAAACTATTTAGAGATTTTATTTTCACACTGGCCTTCTTGTCCAACATACAGCTATGGCTCAGGTAACGGTAATTGCACTTAATTAACAATTCGCTCCAGCCTCAATTTGCTGTCCGAGTCTCCCGCCAAATCAGACACACTGCCAGAAATCTTAAAGCAACTACCAATAAAACAGCAAAATGGGGAAACCGTACGCGTACTCACTAACCCAATCACGCAGAAGCTTCGGTTCAACAACACACAAAACATCGAAACCTAATTTAAAGTTCCCCCCGGGCCCTCTGCAAAGAAATAATCAATTTTCCTTCCAACACAAAACAGCTTCCAAAAAAAATCTTACTTTGTTTTTATTATTGTTTATTCTGCCCACAGAGGCTGACGCAGACCGTACCATTGCATTATTGCGTGTTGCAGTTTTCCCTAAAGCGCACCTCAGACATGCAAATTACGAGAACTATTTTATCCAGTTTGCCACAGTGCAAATACTCAACGACCTATACATGTTCTTTGAAGGTGAACTGGTAAACTACGGTAAGTGCAGATTTTTACAAGGTAAATACTATACAAGGAATATATACTAGTATAAGTGAACCCACTTCGGGCGCATCAACTAATCAAGACGTGACTTCACAGGGAACTGTACGTGATTTACATTAATTGTATCCACTGTTAAAAATGTAATTTTGTTGATCGACTAATGATAATAGTAAGAATCCTCTACTGTTCAGTAAATAGTTAACAAGAAAACGAGAAAACAGTCCTGGCGTGTTTCCTGACGACACTATGGGTCAAAGAATTTA
Source organism: Crossaster papposus (assembly GCA_037893245.1). Lineage (NCBI taxonomy): Eukaryota > Metazoa > Echinodermata > Asteroidea > Velatida > Solasteridae > Crossaster > Crossaster papposus. Next base: position 241,253 of record JBAIAA010000053.1, on the reverse strand, counting down.
GAACCATAATTAATTTCCTGCACGAGAAAGTGAATCAACATTCGACGGATGAGTAACATCAAGAGAGTGCTAATTTATTGTTGGCACTTATAGGCCTATACCATTATATCATGGTTTGCGGGGCAAACTCGACTAGTGCCCTATCGTAAACTTCACATTTTCTAGATTGTCAAGACCGTATAGGCCCGGCGGAAAAAGCAATCAGGTTGATTTGTGGCGATACATTGTCAGGCAGCGCGAGTTGTAAATCACAAAACAGCCGTTTTATAAATCTTTTTTGTTGTTTTCAATCTGGATGCATGATGCGCACTTATATTGATTCCTCAGGAAGCCACTGTGTACGTCAGGAAGACATCTATCCGAGACATCGGAGGGTCCGCGCCGAGCTAGCTGCCGACCAGACAAGTTTGTCTTGCGCGTAAACACGTCCCGACGCCCCCGAGCCAGCTAGATAAGCACACATGCATTTCAGAGCCGAGCAGTGTTCGAGTGGCTCCTCAGTGCGCTGAAAACGAAACACCGAGACCAGCCAAACACTGAAGCCGCGGATTAGTTTCCACCGAAGCACCGATGGCCTGGCGGGAAGGGTGGCGCGGCGGCGTGATTGGAATACGTCCTAGGAAGAAAATAAACAATACATTCCCGAATTCTATACTTCTGATCACGGCGCGGTTCTTTCACGGCCTAGAGGCAATGAGCGTATAGTGTATGAAACTCCTACTGACGCGGAAACACGAATGCACGTACATGCTCCACATGATGGATATGAAATGAGCATATTGCTGTTAGGCCCATGAACTGATCCCCCTAAAGAAATGTATGGGAGAGTTTTAAAGTGTTATTTTGTAACATTCCCGCAATGCTATATACGTGCGCTTAATCTGTATTATCGAATTATAATAAATAATATTACTAAAGACCCCGAACTGACACGAATGCACGTGCATGTTCCACGATTCGTAAGAAATAATGGAGCTTATAGAGCAATTTGCTGTTAGACCAAACCCCAAAACATAAATAAATAAATAACATAATAAATGTATTATAGGTTTTCCCGGACGATATCGCAAAATGTGCACATAAATGTGTAACTGGTGCATTCGTTTTCGTGCGAAATAGTATGAACGTTTACATTCCCGTTTTCTATTTAACAATAGATAATTCGTTTTTGCATAATGGTGCATCCAGTCGTAAGAAATCATCACACGATTTCCCGAATGTCCACTGAATTTAGTATATTTATAGTTCATTTTAGCGCAAATTTGAATGCACACCCGCAATCATGTTTTCCTTTTAATTTATCAACAATCAATTTCGCTAAATGTGCAGCCGATTTTCTACGCATTTGTATGCCTGGTCAAGCATTGGAATCCATATGTGTTATCAAAAGTAACATATGGGGAATTAAACCAGGTGGTCTCGTCTTTGAAACTACCAAATAAATGCTATATAAACCACTAAGTTGAAGAAAAAAATCTTTCTTTGCTCAGCATTTGCCACGACCGCATCATATAGCTAGATTTTACTTTATGCCCCCTAAAATTTTCCAATAATGGCTGCAAGAGGGAGATACAGACGAGTCTCGGACGTTGATCGAAATCGTCTTATCGATGCCTTTGAGGCTGACGACGCGGACTACTTAGATGTAGCAAATAGACTGGACATCAACCACTCATGTCTTGATGGAAAGTTCATTAACGGATAGACAATTGAACTGATAAAATGATAGAAAAGTCATTAACAAAAACAAAATAACCTCAATTCCTCAAAATCCTCATTTGGATAAATTCCTAAGTAGTCTCAATCCTGCAAATTCATCTGATGCATCAACTTCCAAGTGACCTCATTCCTGCCAAAACCTTCAATTTGCAAAGAGGATTTTTGAGGATTTGGGATGGTTAGGGTTAAAATAAATTTAAGAGCCAACACATAAATGATCAATTAGTCCCACGATACATTGATTTATTAATGATTTAATCCAAGTTGTATTGTTAATTATATAGCCATATGTACTTTATTGAAATTGAATGCAGAATAGGCCTATGCGAATTTGAATTATAACAAATGAACAAGAATATTCAATTCAGGCCGTAACACAACGATAAATCGATTTGCTGCGAAATAGATTGCACACTCTTAATAATCGGCCACGCATACGTCAAACCGAAAGCCCAATCACGTGTTTGTAATCGTTTAAATGAAAAGCACATTCTTTTATTTGAATTAAACAAAATAAAATTGAATGCTCGTTTTTGCGAAAATGAAATTCGGACATACGTCGTTCTGAAATTCAGCGCGAAGTTGAATACATATTTTACAAATGAATGTGCACATTTTGCGATATCGTCTGGGAAAACCTATAATAAACTATAGGTTTTCCCGGCCAATTTCATCACAAATTATTTCACTTTCATTAACACACATTTAAATTCAAGCACTTCCCCCTTATTCATTCAAACTAGGGTTTCCATTTAGCTACTATTGCATTCATTTTCGTGTTTTTGCACACATGCTTTCATTCTTTTCATTCAGGTTCGCTTCCGTCAACCTATTTCATTTATAGGCACTCAAGACTACATTTTCACCATTCTTCAGTAAAAATGTTGCTACATATCTACAATTCATGAAATCAAATTAGGACGCATCGAAGCGCACATTAATTTGTTGCTAGGGTTTCTTTTCTTGTTCGTTTGTAGGCAACGAACTTCCACTTCTGTGCGTTCAAATTAAACATGAGTTGTGGCTTGTTTATTCGAGAAAGCTGTATGGCAGTATACTGGCACTTGAGTTTTTCTTGTTAGATGCGTTTCCGTGTTGTTTGCAATTCATTTACGTTATGTGTTATGTTTTAATTGCAACAATTGTTCCTTGTGCTTTGTTACCCCATGATTAAAATTAAAACCTATACCCCGTATTCTAGAAGAATGTTACGTAAAGTTGGAAAAGTTATGGTGAGAGAAGTTTAAAATGAAAACAAAATCTTTCTCTACAGCCTTGTGATCGTTTGCACTGGTCTTTAGGTTTTCTTCTTTATTTCTGCTAATGTTCGGACCATGTCAAATTAAAAACAAATGTTTTTAAGAAACAAAAGCTTACAATTATCAGGGGGTCGTTATAACATTTAGCAAACAAAGAGGTTGTTCTTTTCATTTTTTTCAGAGGTCCTTTTCTTTTTCAGTTTTATATTTATTTCTTCTAATCGTTACTTTATATGATTATACTGACGGTACTGCTAGGTATCTCGCCATGCACGTTTGGCTGTGGTTGTACCATTTTAAACACTTTTCAATAGTTATTTGGCAGACATTAAAGGTAGTATACACCATTGGTCATGGTTGAATTATCATGAATGAGTAGATTGCATTTTATAGTAAATATCGTTTAACTGAGCTGTCCGAAGTTTTACAATCATTGATGCCGAGACAAGCACGAAAAACAGCGGGGTTTTTTCAACCGGCGTCGAGCAGTTATTCTTATGTTATCTTTTTTTTTTTGCGATCGCCGTCCGGCGATCGCGAATTTTTCATTATAAAATTGCATTTTTACATTACAGGATATCTAACGCAATCCTTTTGCTGGATGCCTAGAATCAACATTTACTTTCAAATGAGTATGATATTTCTGAATAATTCGGTAATAAATATGTTATACTATACGGGCAGCCATCTTTCGTTCAAATTCGCTCCAGATATATAACGCAGAATAAGTGTGAACATTAATTACCTTCAAAATGTCGGCCTTTATATAGGCACATACGAAATCAGAAAGCACATAGAAACGAATTTGAATGTGAACTTTTGAAACATGTTTGCCAATTGATGAAAATGAATGGCTGACCAGCCTAGCTCTTGCTGATGGCTTTTACCAAATTAAATGATCTTTGCGACCTCATGAATTTGAATGCTCTTTTTTGGCCAGTGCATGGTAACTGCCTAAATGGAATTACTCCTTTTGACTGTTGAATGCTGATGCAACGAAGAATTCATTTTAAAATGAAATTGAACGAGCCGGGTATTAAATTGATTAAATTAATATTAAATTAATATTAAATTAAATTTATGTTTAAATTCGCCGGGAAAACCTATAATACTATGTGCTCTTAATTTGCATTATTGAATTATACCATAGAGCCGTCTAAAGGGCGAATTCCACAGCAGTTTTTACCCGACCCGGTTTTATTATTATTGTATTGGTCATATGTTATACATTCCATGGCAAGTCTTTTCCAGTTGGTCTCAGTGGTGAAATATTGTAGGTTACGATAACTCGAAAGGAGCTTTACAAATAATTCATCTGAGATGTGCCTATATGTGACAGCGCCGTGCAACATATACAATATACATGCAGTTTTAATGAACAATTTGATTTACTACATGAGGCAGGCGGGACTCGACTAGCATTCGAGACATCCGAGTAAAAATAGTGCACGGGGACGGTTGCCCGAGCCCTCGATAAATCCAACGTGACTGCAACCCAAGTTTTCATGATACGGAAAAAACTTATCGGAATACTTAAAGTAAGGATAGAATAATTTTAGAAAGTCAAGTTTTAAACATTTTACAAAATTGCCATTCCGCGCCGCAGGCCTGGCTTGAATGTGTGCGCGTTTTGTTAGTCATTAAAGGTAGGATACACCATTATTTGCTTGAATTATCATGAATGGGTAGATTTGTAGGGTTGTATTTTATAGTAAATATCTTTTAACTGACCTGTCCGAAGTTTTACAATCATGGATGCCAAGAAAAGCACGAAAAACGGCGTTTGTTTTTAACCGGCGTCGAGCAGTTTTTCTTATGTTATTTTAGTTTTTTCGCGATCGCCGTCCGGCGATCGCGAATTTGACTTTATAAAATTAGATTTTTCGGAATAATTACAGGATTTCTAGCGTAATCATTCTGCTGGATGCCTAGAATAATTATTTATTTTTAAATGAGTAAGATATTTCTTAATTAATCGGTAGTAAATCAGCAAATGGTGTATCCTACCTTTAAGGAAGAATATGGGTTTGAATATTACATTTGTTTCCATATTGAACGCGGGAGTTTTCCGTAACACGACATTACGGTCTAGTATCGTTTAAAGGTCTATGCAGACCTTTCTGGAAGAATTGCTGTTTAATAATTAAAAATGTGCCTTGGTATGTAGGTAACAAGACCAGGGGTGATAAAATGGTATAAAATGACACTAATTTGGGTTAATCACCGTAAATGTAACTGGCCTCCTCATTAACATGTTCAAACACTGACAAAAGGTGGCGCTGTTCGTGACGAACATTCGGCAACCCCCCAAAAGAAACAACATTATAGTCTGGTACCTGACCATACGTCTGGACACCAGATAAGCCTCGCACGGTGCCGCTTTACAGCGTGCGTGCAGCATGCGATCCGCGTACGTAAATTCTGCAAAATGTACTGTACATGTACATGTACATGATGCCATGCACGTACGCCGCAGATTTCTTCAGACATTGCGAGTAAATTAGACGACATTTCGGGGCCGGGGAGCGCATATTCCACAAAATAGGACAAAATATCCTCAGTATCATGAGGTCCTACTTCGGAAAAAGATATAGAATGCAGGGCCTATGCAGGGCACACTGACAACTCTCGGTTGTATTTACCCTATGACATAAAATGGAGTGGCCCTGTATTATATGGGTATTGAGGTATACAGGGTTAGGGTCAGGGTCAGTCCATTCTATGTCCTAGGGTAAATAAAGTCGAGAGTTGTCAGTGGGAGCTACATTATATAATTGCTCCAGAAGATATTTCAAGTGACGATGTCGATGAAGGCGAATTGGGTGCACGGCCATTATGTACAAACCGAAGCCAGGCCAGGCAGAAGCAGATCATGACAGTTCCGGCTCGAAGTGTTCGCTGCATAGCGTGGAGCAACCTGCAGCAACACATCTGGCTGGCATTCTTTTTTTGAATCATAAGAAAATTCAGAACAATTCCATTGACAATAACTTGAGTCGACCATCGACTGAATGATTTTGAATCGATTGTACGCGTGGCACATGATGCTGCATGTATGCACGGCCCGTTCGGCGCTGGTCGAGCTGTTTCCGAACGTACGTCACAATTATGCAAATGTTACATGTTAATAAGCTACCATTCTAGGGGCAGGGCCAGCCCCTCAAAACACTTTATTTATTTGTTTCATATTTATTACCCAAAATTAAAACTTTTATATACTGGAAATCACTCAATTAGTTATAATATTTGGAGCAATATTTGGAGCAATTATTTAATGCAGGGCACACTGACAACTTTCGACTTTATGTACCCTAGAACATAGAATGGACTGACCCTGACCCTGACCCTAACCCTAACCCTGTACACCTCGATACCCATATAATACAGGGCCACTCCATTCTATGTCATAGAGTAAGTAAAACCGAGATTTGTCAGGCCCTGCATTCTATAGTTAAGCCTAATCTTTCATTTAAACTAATACAAAACACATGATTGATTGTAAAAATTCAGACAGGTCAGTTAAACGATATTTACTATAAAATACAATCCCCAAATCTACTCATTCATAATAATTCAAGCAATTACCAATGGTGTATACTACCTTTAAGAAACAACGGTGGCTAATAAGCGAGGCTGGTAGACTTCAACACAATGCAAAAAGTGGTCCTATTTTTATCTTGAAATAAAACAACTTCGACGGTACAAATTCTTGCAGAATATTAAAAAGAAGTATACGTAGCCTATACGTAGCCTATATATTCTGAACACCAATGTTTCTATTTCAAAGTAAACAAAGAAATTAACAAGGCGGGATTTGAATCTGCGACCTCCAGAAAACCGGACCGGCGATCTACCAACTGAGCTATCTTGCCCGATGTTGGCGGTCTCCTAAAGTCGTCAGTATTTTTGTTCGAGGGTGCTAGTCAAAAGTCATAAACACTAGAATTCCGTGTGACCAGGGATCAAGCCCAATATTTCACGATACAACCCGGGAAGTGACATTGTGAACAACAATGGGGATACAACTTGTTATCTTATAATAAACAAATAAACCACAAGTGCACTTAGTCAGTTTTCCTTGTGGTTTATAATGTGCACCAATATGCTTCTCTCTCATAGAAATGTCCACACTAAACTATAACGTGTGTGTACTTTTTAAGGTCATGCATCACAGTTCGAAGCGCGCATGGCAAAAGTGTAATAAAGCGTAGGCCTATATTACGCCCCGTTTGAACAACGCTCGTCAAAATAATTGAAGGGGACCTATTCGCTCGGCAGTATGTTATTTTATCATTACGACGGAGGTGACGCGTCGGCAGTACCGGTGTAATATGAAAATCCGACGCCTATGAAAATCGGACCCTTTTTTCTATTAATTGGTTAAACCCTTTTACGTGACAGGTCACGCCCCCAATTATCTCCACTTAAGCATGCGCAATACTACCAATGTGTCCAGATTATGGAGTCTGAAATTCACGCTACACCAATGATTCGATTACATTCAACGGCGTAACAATAACGAATGAATTTTATAAGAGCTTATAGGCCTAAGCATTCCCAGCGTATCGCTTCCGTAAGTAACGTCAGTCATACACCATTGAATTCACACATTCAATTTTTGTGCAGTCCTGTGGAGACATGGTATATTGTTCTCTCGTTTGTCCATGTACTTGAGCATCCCCCTATAGACTTTGTACACGCAATTCCTTGTGCATGGAAACAACCTAACCCAATGATAAATGGATACCTATTCAGTCCATTAATGTTTTCATGTCTTCGTATGGTATAGTAAATACAGGTGCAGAATATAATATGCACTTAAAATCAGCCCTTTAATTCATTTCACAGAACGTCTTTGTATTGTTGGCCATGGGAAGCTATTAGCCCCAACTATACCGCTTCACGGCAATGCTTAACATTGTCGACAATTACTTCCAATTCCCCGGTTAGGTTGGCCGAGGTTGAAAACACACCGTATATACGCTATTCATCAAAGTATTAAATTGAGATTCACTGCGGTATGAAATTTGGCAGTCATTAACTCGCTGGGTTGGGGAATTGCTATATTTTTCAAGGATACTTGACTGCGCCACCTGTCACAATACCTGACTGGTATTTTGGTTTGGAGCATGTACTGGTGTCAATATAATGATGACTATTCGCTTGGTTAAATCTACTCATACAATATAACGGATTCGTTTTTTACACGGATTCGTATAATGTGACGCAGCACACTACATTGGTATAATATCTCCTCTTTTTTTGTAATCGAGTGATAAAGTGCACCATTTCGAAAGCAACTAATATTTTGCATGATTATATAGAATCAAAAGCCAAAGACGACTGTTATTATTCGATGTTTGATTGTGCACGCGTGTATTCTTTTCACATAGTGTGCCCTCTAACGACACGATTTATCCAGCTCCCTAACTCACAACAGTCAACGTTAGGAAGACTAACCGGTACGTGTAGCGGTTTGCGATATTTTTATCTGGAGCTGGGTTGTGCGTGAATGTATATTCATGAGAAAGAGCAATGACAACTCACTCCATATTCATTAACCCTTTAAACTCGGGCCTGTTTTCGAAGATTTTGTACGTGTTGCTAGTTTGTATATACAAATATCATTTACAGTGTACAAATGCCATATAATTATTTATCATTGGAAAGCTTACACATAGGGCTATATTTTGGGGGAATATTTGGACCCCCGGGAGCTTTTAAGGGACTTATAAGTCAGATGTAGCGCGGGGTTGAGTGCAAAGGGTTAAAGAACTATACAGAATAAAGAACGGCTTCCTCAACCAACTCGCCAATAGCATAGTTGGTAGAGATGAGAGCTATAGATCAAAAGGTCTGTGGTTCTTATCTGAATATCGTTAAAGATGGACTACAACGGAATAATGATAAAGGCTGTGTTGCTGTTTTTGTTCGAGAAATGTATAATGATTACTAATATATCATTGTTATTCAATAAAACTTGTTCCTTCATGCAAAAAAACCACAAAATTGATCGGCGTTCTACGACCCAGAAAAACTCAGTTTCAGCAAAAGCCCTTAACTCATGAATAATTCATACTTTGTGTGTGACGTACTACCCATGACGATTTACTCGGGTCGATCGTGTGCGTGCATTTTTACCGTACAATGCAATGCGGAATAACAGCGGACGAACACACGGAATAACATGGCGTCTTTTGTTTACTCTCGGTTGCTCATGGGTAATACGTCATCACTTTTCGCTGGTTTACAAGTCCGCTGGTACTATATCGTGGATTTCATTGTGGTTTTCAGTAGATCTTTGCCGGGAACCAGTACAGGGCGGGAAATTTCAAAATCGAAGTCTAATTTTTTCGGTCAAATTGCAACAAAATTATTTAGAGAAAAACATGACCGTAACAATAAAGTGTTACCTGAACACAACATAAACAAGGTCCGATAATAAATTTAATGTGTGAGTTTTCGTTGTAGTCCATCTTTAACGTTTTGGTTTTTTTCGACACATTTTCGTATGGGTTATTTTAAACATAGAACAACTGGTTGAAGGGAAAACCGGGTTAGGTAAAAATACAACATGAACCGCTAGCGTATTTTTTTTCCCCACAACACTGAGTGGAAGACACTTAGGTTCTCAGATCCTTACCTTCCTTAAATTAAACTGTTTGTAGACCAAAAATATCAATGAAAAATGAGCAGAGACCAAATTTGAACCCCCAGTCAAACGATCTACATGTATAACCTAACCTACTATCTACTAAGCTACTATGAGAGGTCGACAGAAGATGTTTTTCAAAGTGCTTTAATGTACCTCTGGGCTACGTGTAACTACATGTATAGTTGAATGAGCAATAACAATATATTAGCGTCATTGTTAAAACTACTGAATAATCATGACGGCGAGGGGCCTGAGTGACCTCATTTGTCCTGGGAAAAAGAATATATACGCGAACCGATACACAAAAGGCCCAGTCACACCGGATCGTACGATTTCTGGATCGTGCGATTTGGCAGAGATACGACCAATAGCCAATGTTTGCGACGATCTCCGCATAGCGGTCGTATGCTGTGATTGCTCTTAGGACTGGTACGTACGATTGGTGGCACGCTTGGTCGTGCGATCACAAGCAATTGGAGAAGATCGTAAAATCAGTCGTAGGTAATCGTGCGACGAGTGCCGTACCCACGATTGATCGTACGAGCAATCATGTATACCTGCGACCACTCGCACGATCAGTTGTGTATACCTACAACCAGTTGCACGACTAATCGTGCGACTGTGGGACCAGCGATCATCGATGACTGGTGGTGCGAGCATGCACGACTGTTGGTACGACCATGTAAGACCTGTCTGCAACCTCTTGCGATTTGAAATCGCAGGTCAGGAGTTTTGAACATGACCATCGACCTTGCTGCGACTGATTTTGCTGTGGAGATGACCCACGACCTCTGCGACCAGTCGCACGCTCTTTGTACGATTTGCCCAGGATTGCCACATTTTTTGGTCGCAGCTAGGTCGTAACCTGGGCTGTGAGTCTATGACTGGGCCTTTAGGGAGATTCGAGTTATGCTAGGTTCTCACTATCACGATTCGCGCCACGATTGAAATCGTGGTCTTAATCGTGGAGTAATCGTGGTGATTCTATCAGATCTTATCAGATCTTGAGGTCAGTCGTGTCAATCGTGTTGATCCTAGAAGATTTTTGGACGGTTCAAAAATGTTCTACGATCAACACGATTAATTTTCAATCGTGATCATCGCATCAGATCGTAATGGATCGTAACAAAGCTCGACAGATCGCATCTAATCGTGTTTCAAATCGTGGTGATCGGGATCAACCTTGGACAAGACAAACACCACCTCTGTTGAGATGCGCTGCGATCTGATTGTGGGTTGTAGTCTTCACTCTGTAGAGGTTCAAGAAACAATGAAGTCCATGGTCAGTCGGGCTGTATATATACCCGTCGGGGTCCAATCGTGGCTCAATCGTGATCACTCTAGATTCCGATCGTGAAAGACATCACGACCACAATCATATCTGATCGCAACAGAGCGCATCGGTTCGTGATAATCCTACCGGAACGTATCTGATCGTATCTGAACGGGAGACCAAATCGTGACATATCGTGTCACCTGAAATTGACCAATCGTGACTATATCGCATCCAAGCGCACTAAATCGTACCAGAACGTATCGACTCGCATCAACTCGTATCCAAACGTGAAATTTCAGAAAAGGAAACGAAAATTCCACGATCAGCTACGAATGGCCAATCGTGGCGTTCCGTAACGGATCGCACGACAGTGGGCACCTAGCATTAGGAAGCTGTATCGTGTCGTTATAGCGCGGCGGGTGTGCGCACTGCGTGAAAAGAAGACGCGACGTGTACAATCAATATCGAATACAATCGGCTTTGGCAAAGACTAGCATGATTACCACTCGTGTATTCGCTTGATTTACAACAGAAGATTATGCATAATCGACAACAGACACTCGAGTTTCACAGAAGTAACAGTGACTGACAACCAGATCTGTTGCCTACTGTTTTCTTTTTGCTGCTGTGTTTTTTTTTTTTTTTTCAATAAACGATAATTATAGTCTAATGACTATCGTGCTGGATGATATGCATTTAATGGGAAATGGCTATTTCTTTGTAACTGTGCGAGTACATATAATGGCTGCATCAAGTTTGATGACTCATCCGCAGATGGGCAACCCTTCATAAATCAGTCATTAGAGAAACTGAAAGGTTCCATGTTAGTATGTTCTCCCCCCCCCCCTCCCCCCACCCCCCCCCCCCCCCCCCCACTCCCCAAACTGGTTTACACACTATGCCGCTACGCGTATACACATCTCGCACGTCGTACGGAACCCTAACTACAGATATATCATTGCATATGCCTTGAATATCCATATGCATCCAATACATGATTGTTCAGATCTCTCAAAAGATTTTTGCCGTAGATTTTACAAGACATTAAATCTCGCATTATACTATCGTAGGACAATCCTCTCTATGTATAGGCCCCGGATCTAGGCCTAGATTCTGCAACAGGGAAAAACCTTCACCGCGTGAAAGCAATAAATTCGGACAATCGGACAACAAAATAATTCATGTTGCCATGGCATCGGCCTTGGGAGTTTGGCCTGAAATAAAAGATCAAGAAAAAGACGCAGTCAAACGTGTTCGGCTGTTCGCCATCAAAATGATGGCGTTCTACTGCCATGCGGCACGTTTAATCAAGACTAATGTAGTTAGCCAAGGCAGAACTTGACTGGCTACTGACGCTGGTCTCGGTCTCGGCCGGCCCGATGTCCCTAGCGTCCCTGAATTATAGTCCACGAAATCCGGTTAAGGCAGATAGTACGAACGTGATCAATCGTTAAGACGATGAGCTTCGGTATGATGGGGAAAAGGGCGGCAGATGAACTTGTTTTGATGTTGTTGATTTTGCAGATAATTGGAGGCTGCCTTTTTTTCTCCTTTGTAACCTGTCACTTGATTGATCTATATATTGTATTAACTAGCCTTGCGGTAAAAAAAGAAAAGGAAAAACCGGAACAGGTTATTTTCAGTACACTCCGACCAGAAAAACTAGTTTAGATAGACGGGGAATCTTTCTAGATGAAAAATGCCAAGTTAATTAACTGTCCAACTCCCCCCCCCCCCCCCCCCCCCCCCACCAGTACCACCACCCCCCCCCCCCCCCTCGACTTTGTTCCAGAACAAAGGCCACTAGAATGAAAACTACTGGACCGAATCCGGTGATCCTTTTTATCCAGAAAGATTATGTTTTTTCTGGTCGGAGAGTACTAAAAATAGCCCGTTCTGGTGCTATTTCTATTTTGACCACCATGTATATTTTGGATACAAAAGCAGCAGTAATCTGTTGAGTCCATTTCTGTGTTCACGTCAACAACGGATCTTTTGGCATTTCAAGCGTTCTCCCTGATGCATGATTTCAAGCCTTCTCCTTGGCGCATGGATTCCAAGCCTTCTCCCTGATGCATGATACCAAGCCTTCTCCCTGATGCATGATTCCAAGCCTTCTCCCTAATGCATCACTGTTAGAAAAGTAGTGTTACCCCAACACCGAAAAACAGTGTTCACTTCATTTGAACACTACTTTTCGGTATTCAAAACGGTGTTCACTTGATTGAACACCGTTTTCTGCTTTCAAAATGGTGTCCACCCAATTGAACACTATTTGTCGGTGTTCAAAATGGTGTTCACTTGATTGAACACACTGACCTCTATACATGGACAGATCATCCATTGTTTCATTTTGAAGTCGGCATGCAGAGAAGTGCAACATGGCGTCACTGCTGTGAGCCAATGAAATGTCCAGGTGTAGAGTTCAGTTGGTTGGTAAATCCACTGACCTCTACAACTGGACATTTCATTGGCTCACAGCAGTGACGCCATGTTGCACTTCTAGTTCGCGCCGACTTCAAGTGTTAGCACAGCAGAATATGGACAATGATCCGTCCAGGTGTTGAGGTCAGTGATTGAACACCATTTTTTGGTGTTCAAAAATGGTGTCCACTAAATTCAACACTATCTTTCGGTGTTCAAAATAGTGTTGACTAAATTCAACACCACTCTTCGGTGTTGACCCTACTGAACACCATTAAATGTTCTCAATGAAATTGCTGAACACAATACATCGGTGTTGAGGCAGATGGGGTCAAGCTTGCAATGACCACGACATCAATTGGACTATGAATTGCCATACAAATGTGAATGAAGTCCATTTTACACTAACAAAGATTGATCCTGTTATAGTGTTGTCACTTAAATCATTCTAAATTGCGTGCCAATAAGTAAATTGGTACCGGTATTACAGTGTAGGATGATTACATTAGAAAGTGGAATTCATAGCCATTCCTAAAATATTTAACAAGTCAATCATGTACAAAATTTCTGGAAAATAACTAGCTACGTTGTTTTTATTTTACCCTGTCAAATTGCATGGCAGTAATCTGTCAGTGTATTCAGTCTTAAAGGAGTAGTGGTGACAAAATAAGATGGTGCTAATTATTGTACCGACTGTCTTGTTTTAGAATATCACTACTTTCCGGTGTTCACCAAATATTGGTGTCAATTTAACACTAGTATTTGGTATTGGCCCTACACTACTTTTCGGTGTTCATTCTGCACCGAATATTGGCGTTGGATCAATACTGTTTCTCGGTGTCGAGTAAGGATGTACACCGCCCAAGGGTGTTGAATAAACCCTAGTTTTCAGTGTCCAGGTGAGCTACACCGTTGTTCGGTGTTCACTTGACACTGATCATCAGTGTTCAAGCTACACTATTTAACGGTGTTCAAAAATGGACACTGTCCAGCGGTGATCACTCAACACCGATTATCGGTGTTCAGGGCCAACACCGAAAATTGGTGATGGCAACTAATGAACCCTGAAAAACGGTGTTCAGTGAACACTGTTTTTCGGTGTTGATATAACACCCCTTTTCTAACAGTGATGATTCCAAGCCTTCTTCTGATGCATGATTCCAAGCCTTCTCCTTGATACATGATTCCAAGCCTTCTCCCTGATGCATGATTCCAAGCCTTCTCCCTGATGCATGATTCCAAGCCTTCTCCCTGATGCATGATTCCAAGCCTTCTCCCTGATGGATGATTCCAAGCCTTCTCTCTGATGCAGGATTCCAAGCCTTCTCCCTGATGCAGGATTCCAAGCCTTCTCTCTGATGCAGGATTCCAAGCCTTCTCCCTGATGCATGATTCCAAGCCTTCTCCCTGATGCATGATTCCAAGCCTTCTCTCTGATGCAGGATTCCAAGCCTTCTCCCTGATGCAGGATTCCAAGCCTTCTCTCTGATGCAGGATTCCAAGCCTTCTCCCTGATGCAGGATTCCAAGCCTTCTCCCTGATGCAGGATTCCAAGCCTTCTCCCTGATGCACGATTCCAAGCCTTCTCCATTATACATGATTCAACGCCTTCTCCCTGATGCATGATTCCAAGCCTTCTCCCTGATGCAGGATTCCAAGCCTTCTCCATTATGCATGATTCCAAGCCTTCTCCCTGATGCATGATTCCAAGCCTTCTCCCTGATGCATAATTACAAGCCTTCTCCCTGATGCATGATTTCAAGCCTTATCCTTGATGCAACATCATGTTTTTACAAACCGTGAAATTAGAAATGTATAGCACACCGGTTGCAATTACATTAGAATAATAATAATAATTCGGGTGCCAATCATCCTTACTCGTAGCTGAAAAGCTGAGTGCGAAGGGCACTACATCGCAGTCAAGTCGATGACATTTAGACCACGGAGCACAGCTATAGCGATGGATTGATTTTTGCTCACAGATATTATCCCTATTCGTTAGAAAGATCAGCGAAATTTGGTCTCTACTTTTACAGGTAGCCATTACACTCCTGGGTTGAGAGAGGCAATTGTAGTAAAGTGTTTTGCCCAAGAACACAAGCACCATGTTTGCGTCAGGGTTCGAGCCCGTGCACTATCGTACACGAGTCGAACATAAACATTGGACAATCTCCTGACGTTTCATGTGTGTACAACATGTCCGTATTTCTTTATGCTGAAATGTATGTACATTATATTCACTGTTAGTAACTGCATTGCATTTTACGGATAAACCCGTAAAAGGCCGTCTACAGTGCACTATGGGACGTCAACAACCTTTCCGCCATTTTTTTCACCAGATACTGCGGGAGAAAAACGGAATTGCTACCAGAAAAAAATTGCTAATTTGCTGCATTTTTAATTATGTGTATTACTTTAAAAGGGATCGTATACGTTTGGTAATTACTAAAAATGTACGGCAATAAAAACTGACTTGGTAAGAAGTACAGCAGCTTTGGATAGCATAATGCATAGAAACTTTTCACTTCAAAGCACTGCGGTTATGGGAAAAGATATCACTTTTTATCCCCAAATATTTGAATCTGAGAAGCCTTACTGCAGTGACGTTTCTCAGATTGTGTATTCCAATGCAGATTATTCTTCCTGCGTGGACATAACCGCTCCAGATTTTCAGCAATATCTCACAATCGCTACCACCTTTTGAATTGAAATTTGTACAGGTTATTTTTATGGTATATATCTATAACTATATAGGTTTGAGAAAAAACAGTGGATTCCAAATACCAAACGTTTGTCATTTCATGATAAATGCGTAGATTCTGCATGACATTTCCGCAAATAGTGCGCGCAAGTATTCGAACGCGGCGCACGAGTTGGCGCTATTATTGGTCAGTTCAGTGCGTGACACGCGAGTAGTTGCAACCCGCTAGCCGAGAATGCGCCCTGAACGCAGATTGTGGTCGCAGTTCAAATTGTGACTCGGCAAATTTTGAATCGGAATCGAAGTCTTATAATATTGTTTTTTCAGTATATATATCATTCAGAGAGCTAAAACAACAAGTTAGTTGTCAAACAACTTTCTTTATATTTTGAGCACTTGTGTTGCTTTAAACAATGAAAATGCACAAAAAAACGGGTCAATTAAAAAGTGTAATTACCCTTTAAACCCCACTATGTATGTTTTGTGCTTTAAACGAAGGCTCTACAATAAGCTAATATACGTACTTTAGTTGCAAACTGCTATATAGCGAGTACCGCACCTTCTTTTTCACCGACGTTGTTGTTAAAACTAAGTAGGATACACCATAGTGGTAATTGCTTGAATTATCAGGAATCGGTGAATTTTGGGGGTTGTGTTTTATACTAAATATCGTTTAACTGACCTGTCCGAAGTTTTACTGTCATGCATGCAGAGGGGAAAAAAGCAAAAAAATCGGCATTCGTTGTCAACCGTTATCAGACAGTTGTTCTTATTTTTATTTTTTTTAATTTTTTTTCAACAATCACAGGGTATCTATAGCGCAATCATATTGCTGGATGCCTAGAATCATTATTCACTTTCAATTAAGTAAGATATTTCTTAATAATTCGGTAGTCAAAATTCTACCTTTAAATCAAATGCCTGCCATGTTTACAAAAATAATGTGTCTGGTATACTTTTAAAAAATCAGGATAATTCCAACGAAAAGGCGCTTATGCGAGTTATCATCAAAATTAAGGTTACCCTAACGTCCTATAGTTTACACTACAAAATACTACTCAGTTCTCATAGGCCAGTATACTAAGAGTACATCATACTGCTGTTTACTGATGACAAGTATATTTTTGTAGTATTGTGTCTAGATAGTAAAGATTATGGTAAACAGTCTTTGCCTTTTCTTTAATTTATATTTCTTGTTTTAACGAGATTGAATATGACGCAAACGGTTTTAAAACCACTGGGAGAGATCCACTCCAAGACTCTGGCAGCGCGGGATTGTCCGGTGTTTTCTGGATCAGTGGGGACCCGAGGCGTGGGGCGAATGAGCGAGGGGATTGCGGGCAGAGCGTATACCGCGGGCGCGAAATGCGTTGGGGGAACGAAATCGGCAGGAAATCGTGATCTTATAAATCGGCTTTAGGGTCTTCAGGTAAGACGGTAGGGTCAAGGTACATGGCTTTGCATACTACCAATGTATGTATCAATATGCGTTTGTATTGACCGGCAATCGTGGTCGTCGGACAAAAGAATTGGGAGTCAAACAATGGGTCCACGATTGACACAACGTCCACGATCTTTTCTCGTGTACAAATCCTAAGGCGATCATCCGAAAACGTTAGAGTATAAACAAAAGAGGGAAGACGGTTGGACAATGCCCCGTCCACGATTGCCGGTCTATACATGACTGTGTGTGTTTGGTGAGGTTTGCCAATGTATCAAAGCACTGCATACACAAATACAATTAATTTTTTTCGTACACCTGACATTTACAATGTTATGTCTATAAGCGCTTAGGTTTCCGGCAGTACTATACTTGATTGTCACATGAGTATACTCGATCCGAAAACCTCATATTCCGTATTGATTTACAGGGTGGCCCCGAAAACGGACAAAGTTATAAGCGTGCTTTCACGCCGAAAATAAACCGGTGTAGCGGGGAATACAGACTCATTATAGTATTGCGCGTGCATAAATGGGCGACTCTAGACCCCTCGCGTCATGATTATTCAGTAGTTTTAACCATGACTCTACATTGTTGTTGTCTATTAAACTAATTGCACGAAGCCCAGAGGTACATTAACGCACTTTGAAAAAAAGCTTCTGTCAACCTCTCACAGTATAGCTTAGTGGATAATGGGTTAGGTTATAGATCGTTCGACTGGGGTTCGGTCTCTGCTCATTTTTCATTGACTCTTTTGGGTTTCCGAATTTAGTGTTGGAGTGAGTTTAATTTAAGGGAAGGTAAGGATATGGGAACCTAAGTGTCTACCACTCAGTGTGGTGTAGATACGCCCATTTATGAGTTACCCCTAACACTAGGAAAACAATTAAGCTGACCGGTCACGTGGGAGGGATTAACCAATAACACGGAAAAAAGAGTCAGATTTTAACAGTTTTTTTTTGTATGTGACACCGGCTTTAACAATACCTCAATCTTCGCGCATAGTAACTTGAAAGCTAAGAGAGAGAAAGAGAGTGCAGAATAAATTACGTGCTGAAACTGAAAGACAGTTATTCTACAAAGTTATAGTTAGCATGGTGAAATTACTCTATTAAATGTATTTTTCACGTACCTATTGGATTAAACATACAAAGTTAATTATGGTGTTCCTTATCTCATCGTGATAGACGGTACACAATTATTAACCATGAACGACTATGGACCCTCGGGCGATGACTGTATGGTGAGGTCAACGGGTGCGACAGAATTACCTCTCTGTGTTTTCACGTGCGCACCGTACCGATTGAAGACGGGACAAACTAAAAGACCTCCCCTTAGATACAATCGCTTAGAAGAGAGAGAGAGAATGAAAGAAAAGCAAAACCACGCCAAATCACGCAGTCGACCGTTATCCTCGCGTATTTATTTTCCAGCATCCCCAGTTGTTTTGTGTTAAAATATATCCTGATCAATTTGGCGTTAAGGGGGCCGGCCGGGCGCGCGCGGCTCCGGAAACTCGGAGCGGCTGCCAAAATGAATCCTGTATGCCTATCCTTTGTCGTATTGCGCTTGGCAAGGTGGCTAGTCGGGCATGCATTTTCAATCGACCCCCCCCCCCCCCCCCCCCTAAACATCGAAGATCGGGCCCCATGACTATAGGCTTCGGGCATGTAGCTAGCAGTGGCAGCTAATAATTTAACCAAGGAGGACACCGATTCAGTGTGCAGGGTTCATTGGATGGAGTATAGCTGCATGCAGCCAATTATGAAACTTATAGAGGAAACAAATGTGTTACACATATCAAGGACAGATCAAAGAAAAACTATTCTACAGTGTAAGTCAAGATGAAGGTGACCGGAAATATATTTTGTTCTCGTAAAAAAACCAAATATATTTGATCCACCAGTAAGGTATGAGTTGATGGAGCATGTTCTTCCAAACATCTGAAGAAAAAAAGAAGAATTATTGAAATTGGTCCTTGCTATCAAGAGCTGTGACTGGTTCTACCAAAATACCCCTTTCCAATAATTGTCCATGCATGGAATTATAAGATGCTTTGAAGCTATTCAGCTAAGGAGCACCAGAAATGTCACACATGCATTCGTAGTCAAAGTAGGTTTAATTGTATTTATCCTCTGAGCAATGAACTCCAAACAATGCTCCAAGTTTGAGTGAAGACTAAAATATTATTTTACTGCCATATTTATTTTTATTTTTTTATCAGGAATAACATAATCCTGTTTTGGAAATCAGAATGCTGAGCAAAGTATGTTTTTCCTGACAAGTGTTCGTTTAGCATTCCATGGACAGCTATTGAAAAGTGGTAATTTGGTAAAACAAGCGCAGCTCTTGATAGCAAAGACCAATTTCAATGTTGTTTTTGTTTTTTTCAGATGGTGGGAAGATTATGCTCTATCAACACATACCTTACTGGTGGATTAAATATAATTTGTTTACGGGAACAAATAAATACTCCCGGTCACTGCTATGCTGAAACGCTTACATTACGGTACATTTCTAAATAGGGCGTCCATACAAAAAGGATACCCATTTTCAAATTCATATTATTGCAACACTACTGAATATTTCTGGGGAAAAAAATGTCTGTGGAAATGGTAGAATGGCCTCTGTCCAATGGTATAAGGTTCATTATGTGATTGTCCTGGATGACTGAACAAACAAGACATTTGAAAGGCACTGAAATCAGCACTGTAACAAGTTGGGATGATAAGGTTAGGGATGTAAGAGACATGAGACGAAGATGCATTAACAGGAATAGTGGCCATGTGGAGGGTACATCACCTTAAATTTGTCAGGTAAGTGTACCACAACAAAGAAATGGATCAGAAAAAAAAATTCATGGGCCCTGTCATAACTTGTTCAATGTGTTCAAACAGCAAAATATTTTGTCCTTTAACTGCCTGATCTTTGTCACTCAAGTAAAAACAACTTGTCACAGTGCCGATTTTAGTGCCTTCCATAAATGTCTTGTTTGTTCAGTCATCCATGGCACTGACATTATGAACCTTGTATCATTGGACAGAGGAAATTCTACCCTTCACAAAGACATTTATCTATTTCTAAAAAATTCAGTAGTTTTACAATAATATGAATTTGAAAATGGGTATCCTTTTTATGGACACCCTGTACATTGTATAAAGGGGGTAATATACCTTTTGCAGCTATCCGAAAAGTAATTAAACAAAATTCGGTTGAACTTTAAGCTCGCTTGTTGTAAATATATTAATGATTCTAAACTTCCTGTGAAATTATTACGGTCTGACATGCTGTGCTTTTGAAGAAAATAACAAAAGAATGCCATTTTCATTTAAGGCCTATGCGTCTCAGAGACGCACTTTTGAAAATTTCAGCGTTAGTCTGTTTAGTGCGTGACGCGCGAGTATAGCTGCAATCCACTAGCTGAGAACGCACCCTCAACGCATTGTTGTGCATGGTCGCAATTAGAATTGTGACTCAGCAAATTTGTTACTGAAATAGAAATCTTAGAATATTGCTTTCTCGGAATATGCAGCATTGACGGAGCTAAAACTTTAGCAGGTTGTTTTGTTTGTCAAGCACGTTTCCTAACTAAAGTTTTTATTTTGAGCACTTTTGCTGCTTCAAATGATACCACAACCGACAAAAGATACAATGTTCCTTTAAAGGTAGGATACACCATTGGTAATTGCTTGAATTATCATGAATGGGTAGTTTTGGGAGGTTGTATTTTGATCTGTCCGAAGTTTCACAATCACGGATACCGAAAAAAGAACAAAAAACAGCGAGCAGTTATTCCTATGTTAAATGTGTTATTTCGCGATCGCCGTCCGGCGATCGCAATTTTTTTTTTTTATAAAATTCTATTTTCTAGAATAATTACAGGATATCTAGCACAATCATTTTGCTGGATGCCTAGAATCATTATTTACTTTCAGATGAGTAAGATATTTTTTAATAATTCGGTAGTAAATATTTTCGATATCTGCAAATGGTGTATACTACCTTTAAACTTGAACTTCTTCAACTTCCTCGCCTTTAATATCTCTCGTATTCCCGGTACGGATGGGAACAAAATAATCAATGTGCTTCTTGCAGTCCATCCCAGCGCTTTCTTTCCTGGCATTTTGCCAATGACTATTTATGCCGCAACAGTGGCCCGTAATTGCAAGCTGGGTAAAAGGCATCGCTACAATTTCACCGACAAAGCTAATTATCAAGCTTTTCAAAATAACGATACCACAGGAAAGACATAAACGTCCTTTTTTGTATTATTATCAGACGAAGATATTTTAGACGATAAAGATCGTTTCTAAAATTATATGTGGTAAGTCCAGGCAAGTTCCGATTTCGAAGATTTTAGCGTTAAAGAAAAATCATTCGGCCAATGCACGCATTCAAAATGTTGAATTTCGTTCGCTATTATAATATACAATTATTATATACAATTCCTAAAATAGACATTTAATAGGCCTACGTGATTTACGCTACATAGAAGGTATACTTGAACGATGGAATTCCTTCTTCTGTGCTTGAACATAATAACGACAACACAATTATCCTGCTCATACATGTATAAACTTCTTATCGTACGACAGATTTCAAATTGCAATAGGCACGCATTCAAACCAGGTTTATCGGGCATGTATCTATAGGTTTATACACGCACTCTTGCCTAAACAGACTTAATGCATGAGAGCATAATCAGATTCTCGGAAACACATTTTTGCGGCGCTCGCTTGACTCGACAGTTTCTCATCATAAATGTCAGGCACAGACAGCTGCCGCCTGCGGCGGTCTTTCATTAGACACGACACACAATAATACTCACCAATGATACAACTAAACTATATAACAATCGTATCACTTCCAATGTCAGACTAAAAGTGTTCTACTTATACAATGTACCCTGCACCGTATATATATACACCCTTAAAAAAAAGATTGGTTTAAATAACCAACTGATATGTAGATAATGTGTCAAACCCCAATGATATTGGTAAATTTCAACCAAAATAGTGGTCGAAATAACCAATGATATTGGTAATTGTAACAAAAATATTTGTCAAAATAACCAATTTTTTTGTTAAAATTGACCAATATATTGGTTGGACACATATTGGTTATTTAACCAATCTGTTTTAGGGTGTATCTACCTCCATGGGTAAAGGTACATAAAAGCGCAAGTTGTGATTAAAACGCCGTGAGCGAAGTACTAATTTGATTTGGCTGCTTCGCTGTGTGTATTGCAATCTCGCAGTGACAGCCACATTCTTCATTGGCAAGTGCATGATTGCCATCAGCTACAAGAGAAAAAAACAACCTTTCCCGCCCGCCGGTAGTTTAAACAGCTGTGGCGCACTACAAGAATTACGGTTATCTCGTTAATTGACTGCCTTTCCCTGTTCGGAGACTTTCTACCACGCTAACTTATACATGTATTGGCTTTGGGTACGTGTGCATGGGTACGGTATGTGTTTAGTTTACCTCCACAGCATAAAATACAAATGCCAGGACACACACTGTATACCATGCTCCATGCATTATACACCCTAGAAACAGATTGGTTTGGAAAAACCAACTGATTGGTAGATATGTTTACCTCCAAATAGTAATCGAAATAACTAAAACCGTAATCGAAATAACTAATATTATTGGTAATTTTAACAAAACATATTGTACAAATGTTGGTTAAAATTTACTAATATAATATAATAATAATAATAATTGGGGAGGCTAATTCTTCCAAATAGGCACATGGGGAGACAATTTAGCATAAGTTTTTAGGTAATAAGGAGACAGTGGCACTTAAGGGAGACATTTCAGTGTCTCTCTAAGTGTCCAGCTACCCTAAAACATGATATTTCGCGGTAATTTTTGTCCTAGAACGACAGATTGTGGTCTAAATA
Source organism: Crossaster papposus (assembly GCA_037893245.1). Lineage (NCBI taxonomy): Eukaryota > Metazoa > Echinodermata > Asteroidea > Velatida > Solasteridae > Crossaster > Crossaster papposus. Next base: position 217,872 of record JBAIAA010000053.1, on the reverse strand, counting down.
GCATAAATCTCGAAGATCATAGAGAAAAGGGTTAGGGTAAACAAGTTAGGACTGTTTTAAGTTTGTGTACATCTCTATGGGATTGTCTCCCCAAGTGCCTATTTGGAGGTAATAATCATCCTTACTCGCAGCTGGGATGCTGAATTGCGAAGGGCGCGGCTACAACGTATAGTCGAGACGCTGGCACGTAAAGGTGCCTATGTCAGCCGGCCACATCGACTCATATTAATGACTATACGGAGCACAGCTTGAGATCGAAAGTGTTTGATTTTCCTGGAGGTAGGAAAACCGGAGGACCCGGAGAAGAACCCTCGTGGCACAGAAGAAAACCAAAGCACAACTCTACTCACATAATATTATGGTCCGGGCCGGGAATCGAACCCGGACCACATTGGTGAGAGGCGAGTGCTTTATGCACAAGCCACCCATACCACCCATGGACACATATCTGTTTTTAGGGTGTAGCTATACGCCAATGGCAAGATTTTATTATAAGTTTTCCCGACTATTTGAAAACATTTTTGATTCGTTTGGCAGTTTGAAACATAAATATCCATAGAATATACAAGATTAAGGTATCATGGGAAAGAAGAGATCTCAATCTTCCTAAATATAGCAAACGTTAAGAACAATAGGTGATTAGTTTTGCAGAATTAATCAATTAATATAATTGCCTCTTCGTGAAAACGAAAAAACGATACATTAGTGAATTCGCCCGTGGCTGCGAGATTCAGAATGTATACATTTCCCCATTGCGCCCCAAGTTTGCCTCTTCGTGAAAACGCTAAAACTAAAGCCAGTACGCGCCCAATTCGCCTCTTCGTGAAAACGCTAAACCCAATACGCGCACCAAAGTGCCCCTTCACAAACACGTTGAAGTCAACGCTAATTCGAATTCTATTTCGAAGGGCACTTGAGGACCAATTCGCCCATTCGTTAATTAGGTTAATTAGGATTTTAATGATTTTTTGGATGTATAACTTCACCAGGTTGTAGAAATTGCAATATGTAATCGTTTTCATCAAACAAAATCATTTCGATAAATAGACGATTGTTCATGAAATTCGCCCCTTCGTGAAAACGGTGACGGTATGTGATCTGTAATGACGAATATTCTCGATCCAAAGAGTGACCAAACTTTAGAATTGAATGATGAAAAATGACTTAATTGGGGTTTGGTAAAACTAAAAGCATAGGGCCTATGATTTTTTTTCTCATAGGAAATTGAATGTGAGAGTTAGTGAATGTGAATAATTTGTTGTTAAATAACCGGGAAAATCTATATATCGTCGTGTGCCCGGCAGCGATAATTTTTTCTGCAGGTAGGTTGGTACATTAGCCAATCAGAACACAGATGATGTTGACGTCATCGATGGTGTTATAGTTGTCTGGGACAAATTAACCCTAACCACAAACCCTAACCCTAACCATAGAGAAAATTCCTTTCTCTATGCCCTAACCCCTAAACCTAGTCAGATCCCAGACAACTCTAACGTCATCGATGACGTCAACACCATCTGTGTTCTGATTGGCTAATAAATGTACACTATGTACCAACCTACCTGCAGATAAAATTATCGCTGCCCGGCAGAAGGTTATTATGCGCATATGCCCTTATGCGCAAACGCGTAATCACCAAAACGTTCCCAGCAAAAGGGCATATGCAAAACAACTGCCTGTATTTTAATGAATTGTAAACATTTCTCCTTGAACTTAACACAAATGTTTGCCTATTATTAAAGCTAGCTTTTTTAGTTAAAACAAATACGCATGTAATTAAATCACTGCCAGGAAGCACCTGCGTCGGTACTCACTGCTTGTCTTCAGAATAAGCCTTTGGGTCTAAGCACCCATCAATATCTCTACGTTGTAGGCGGTAGGTTTACACGCTCAGATCCAAATTCTGTAAACATGATGCTTAAAGGGATCGTATACGTTTGGTAATCACTCCAAAACTTTATGGCAATAAAAACTTACTTGGTAAGAAGTACAGCAGCTTTGGATAGTATAATGCATTTTTAGAAACTTTTCACTTCGAGGTACTGTGGTTATGGAAAAAGATATCACTTTTTATCCCCAAAAATTTGAATCTGAGAAGCGTTACTGCAGTGACGTTTCTCATATTGTGTATTCCAATGCAGATTATTCTTCCTGATGCGTGGACATAACCGCTCCAGATTTTCGGCAATATCTCAAAATCGCTACCACCTTTTGAAATGAAATTTTTACAGGTGAGTTTTATGGTGTATATCTATAACTATATAGGGTTGAAACAAACAGTGGGTTCCAATTACCAAACGTATACGATCCCTTTAAAGGAACAGCTTCTTCTCAACTCTCAGTTGACAGGTCTTTCAGCAAGCGCGGTTTGATTTCCTTGGTTATGTATAGGAAAATACACTAAGAAGTGTGAATTCGTAATTACGAATCCACACTTACAAGTGTATTCTCTCATGTTTTATCTCATTAATTCTTTAGTTATTTTCTTAATTTGTTCTCATAAAATTAAAACTCTATACATGTATATAGGCCTATACACATACTTCGCATGGTATATGCCATGTACAATGTACATTATTTCACGCTCTGATGGTAACGTTAACGCTCTTATCGAATTTTAGAAGAAAAAAACACCAACGGAACCGTTCTTCCTCACTTCGTTTATTCCTTCTTTTTTCAATTCATGCTTGCGTGACAACAACTTTACTCGATTTTTCATTTATCTGTATGAAGCGCCTGTTTGATCGCACTTACGACGCCAAAATGTACTCGTTGGCGTGATGATAATTATTGCTGATGACACGATCAGGGTTGCTAAGCACACACAAATTGCTTAGCACAAAAAAAGTCTAGCTCAGTAAACACAGGTTACCGGCCAAAACTCCATGTGTTTTTAATGCTAAGCAAAAAAACCAGCTGAATATTAATCACAAACAATAAACATCAAGTGAAAATTTGGTATGTAACCTTGTTTTTCAAGCTAAGCAAATGTGTGTGCTTAGCAGTTCTGAGAAATTGGCCCCTGGCCATCAGACTTGACTTGTGTTCACATGCCGCATAATCTTGACCCTTGGTCACCATCACCGCCTGAGCGCGCTTGTCGTGCGTCCCTCACAAGGCCGGCCCAGGGCTATCTCCCCAGCCTGTCATAGTGCATCGTCTAACACGCGCGGACGTGCTCCGGACGATCACCCCACACGCGCCACTTGCACTGTCTTGACGGGTTTTTTTATAGTGCGCGGGAATTTCACTGAGCGGTGCTGCATGCATTATCAGAAAATCAGATTCCTGTGAAAATTGAACCCATTTTCCCTATTATTGGTTAAACCCTCTTGCGTGACCGGTCACTCTCCTAATTATCATTATCATCACTTAATTAGGCATGCGCAATACTACAGTAAGTCCTTATTTCATAGAGTCATGAATAGTCAAATTCATGCAACACCGGCATCCGGGACGAGGCGTCGACTGCTTTTTGTTGAAAACAGGACTCGTGCCGATCGAATGAGCTGCCCGCGGGTTACTATACAGTTCACTGTTTCGCTAGTGGGTCCGTGGGTCAAAGTTTTTTGGGGTTTTGTTCAGGTTCCTCGTAGTAATACAGTAAATTTAGCTTAATTTTTCCCAGCAATGTGTTGACCTTCTAAGCTAAAATCGCCTAGACGACGACATACGTTACTTTGACGAGCATGTGTGTTCTGACGTACTGCGATATTATGCCTTTAAAATATACTGACAAATGCTCAGTTTTGTTTCACATGCTTTATTGTATAAGATGGAAGTTTGCCACCGAATTTTGAAGGCCGGCCTTTGTATCGCTGTAGTGTTTAGTCTGGATTCGGTGAATTTAATACGGAGTTACTGACCAAAGATTCCCAAAATAATATGCTATCAAGGATGACGACATCTTCAGTCATGTGTTAGGCCATGGTTATAGGCTAAGATTACATTAATCCTCCTATGGTTTGACAGCACAAATATGCACAAATGTCCTAAGTCCTGCCTTTTGCATAGGTTCCTATATGGGGAATACAATTCTGCCCACACGTTCGATGTACAAAGTCTACACACACAAAAAGACACAGTGTGTGTATTTTTGTGTGGTTGAACAACTGACCCAAATAGTAACTTCCGCCTAGGAAGGTAAAATGGCAAGGTTTCATGCCTTTATTCGGGCATATTACACACTTACATATACAGATAACAAAACAAAGCAAAAGTATACATACAATTTATTCAAAGTACAATAATAAAATGACAGAACAAGAAGAGTGAAGATCATCCAAGGAGAAAATTAAAAGCTAATGAAACACTGTGGACAAAAAGGGCGTGTCACTGCAAAACCTCACAACAAATCCAAATGTTCACACAACACCACCTTAGAGGTGGTATACACCATTGGTCATTGCTTGAATTATCATGAATGAGTAGATTTGGGGGGTTGTATTTTATAGTAAATATCGTTTAACTGAGCTGTCCGAAGTTTTAGAATCATGAATGCCGAAAAAAGCACCAAAATTGTCAACCGGCGTCGAGCAGTTTATGTTATGTTATCTTTGTTTTTTTCGCGATCGCCGTCCGGCGATCGCGAATTTTTCATTATAAAATTCTATTTTTTTGAATAATTACAGGATATCTAGCGCAATCATTTTGCTGGATGCCCAGAATCAACATTTACTTTAAGATGAATAGGATATTTCTTAATAATTCGGTAGTAAATATTTTCGATATCTGCAAATGGTGTATACTACCTTTAAACCTCTCAGAAGTTGTAAGCAGGTTCAGGTTTTAGTTATCGACAAAATGGCCGAGTGCCAGTGGCAACGGTCTGGGCCGGGCCGACAGATCGAAACCCTCGTTCCCATCAAGGCATGTGATTCGATATGTGGTCATAATTGATGAATCGGCATGGTTACTCGACACCGCCGACGGAAAGGTAACTGGATAACCGGAAGGTACTGCATTTTGTGCGCATGGTCTGCGCTGAAACCGCCATCACGTAAAGCTTTTCTTGTAATTCTTTCTTTGATAAAAACGTCTTCCCAAATTGTATTCGTCTTCTTCTTTTTCCATTGTGTCTTTGCACAGTTTTCCGTTTGACTGAAAATGTCTTCTTCTTTTCTGCAGCCGACATTTATCTGCCTCCTCTTAAGAACGAGCTGTAAGATCTGATATCCCTCTGTATTAAATATCGTTTTCAGATGTTTTTCAGATAGGTTCCACTGACATTGTGTCAGAGTCTTGGTATTATATTCTTCCAAAAAAATTCCCCATCCGTTATACCAATTTGGTACATGTCAATGACGTATATCAATTACCTAAATTAAAGGTAGGATACACCATTGGTAATTGCTCGGATTATTATGAATGGGTGGATTTGGGGGTTGTATATGTATGTTATAGCTGATTTGGGGGGGGGGGGGGGGGGGGTTGTATTTTATCGTTTAACTGGCCTGTCCGAAGTTTTACAATCATGGGTGCGAAGAAAAGCAAGAAAAACGGCGTTCGTTTTCAACCGGCGTCAGACAGTGGTTATTGGTTTTTTTTCTTTCGCAATCACCGTCCGGCGATCGTGAATTTGTTTTTATAAAATTACATTTTTCGGAACAATTACAGGATATCTAGCGCAATCCATTTGCTGGATGCCTAAAATCATTATTTACCTTTAAAAAGGTAAGATATTTCCTCATAAAACGGTAGTGAACATTTTCTATATCTGCAAATGTGTATATCCCCCCTACCTATAAAGGTTGGATACACGATTTGCAGATATCAAAACCTTTTTTTACTGACTTATTAAGAAATATCTTACTTATTTGAAAGTAAATAATGATTGGAAGGCATCCAGCAAAATGATTGGGCAAGATATCCTGTAATTGTTCTGAACAATTTTTTTATAAAAAAAATATCGCGACGGCGATTGCGAAAACAAACAAAACAAGAACAACATAAGAACCACTGCCCGGCGCCGGTTGAAAACGAACGCCATTTTTCTTGATTTTCTCAGCATCCATGATTGTAAAACGCTGGACAGGTCAGTTAAACGATATTTAATATAAAATACAATCCCTCAAATCCACCTATTCGTGATAATTAAAGCAATTACCAATGACGCATCCCTACCTTAAAACAAATATTAAGCTATTTTTTTCGTTTCGCTTAAAACTTACTGAACTAGAGCGCGCAATTTTAGCAATGACAAAAAAACACCTTTTTAAAACAAGCAAAATTGAATTTGTCAGAGTACATCATAAACCTTTAAAATTTGTTCAAAACAAAATTCGAAATGTTGACATCTTGCATTTTGTTTGAGCATTTACAACTGTGACGTAAATAATATTTGTCCACTAATCTTGTTTTTGTATATAACCGACCTTGGAGTAGGCCTATACACTTAGTTATATGAGAACCATTGTGTGGCACTTCTGTTGTTGCAAGGTTGCCCTAGTTTTTACCAGAGAATAATGTACGTACATTGTATACGTAAATGCATTACTGTGGCGCAAGCTGCCTCTAGCTCAGCTGCCGATGTACATACATGGAATTGATATTATTATTGAAATATATTTGCCGCAGAAGCTGTTCGTTAGCTCGGTTGAGCCCGGCATTTAAATGTTACGTTTTCCAAGGCGGCGCACAGACTTAAAACTCACGAGCGGGTATTTGCTTCCAATTCCATTTGATCTGGCCTTTTCACAGAAAAAAAACAACGGTAAATTATGGCGGCCTTGTATGTCCCCTGCTTAATGATGCGATCTTGTAGTAATCACCTTTACTATAGAAAGCTACTACGTACTACACTATCCAGGCATAAATTAACTATCCATATATTATTAATCACCAGCATTATACGCCCTAGCAATTTCTTTGTGTACTATAATATGTGAAATATCATTATGAGTGACGGGGACGGAAGTGCTCGTTATAAAGAGCTGATGGCTAAAAGCATGCATTATACATGTACATATAGTACATGTACAACGTGGTGGCTCTTGGAACATTTTACATTTTACCTATTGAAAAAAACCACACACACACACATCGCAATCGGCATTGCAATTATTGGAATTGAGCAAAGCTTCTTCTGCACATTTCCGCGCACTGCTATATAAAATGCTATGGACGATTATTTTGTTATAAGATTATTTTAAAGATTATTATAATCATCAATTATTTTGACCTTTTGATAATAATATTTGTGATAACAATAAAACAAAAATGTGTTTATTATGTCATGATAATAATTATAAGGCCGTGACGATAACAAATTACCGACCTCCCTGCCCTGAAATTGGTTTTATGCCTAGACGTCTAAATTGTAGTTCAGGTATAGCCACATAATGACGCACTACACCGCGTAGCTATTTTTAGATGTTGCAAATGATGCAACATTTCAAATTGTAATTTTTTTTTCTCTAAACAGGCACAACGCCTGCATTGGCTTTAAATGGTGATATTATATTTTGTCTATATTATTTTGCCAATGCAAGTTTCAATTTTATGCAAAGCAAAAAAAGAGAAAAGTAGTTACCTTACAACCACCTAACTCCCGGAAACACTCGGGAATTGCAAACGTTAACGATAATACCCGACTGTCAATAAACCGTATTCAGAAAGCTTCGGACATTACATTTTCGGGAAAAGGCAGCATTCCTCTATTTTTCGTCACGTGACAGTGGAGGCTACCGGACGCGTATTTTTCTTTACACTACAGTGACGTGTTTTTTTAGTATAAACTGCCGTCTCCGCTCTCGAAAGCAGACTACAAAGTACTGATTGCACTGTACTTAATATTTTCAGTGTCCCAATTCAGTTTGTCAAAATTGTCCCAAAGATAAATTTGACTAAGAAAAGTTGAAACTATAGTCGATTCAAATTATAGAGACCTTTGGATCTATAGCTCAACCCACTATCCACTAGACTGCCGCGACAGGTCGACGACAGCCGTTCTTTAATGCTCATCTATAATACTCGTTGACTAAAGTCTAGCAATGCTGAGACGTCATTGGTTTTTTCTAAAGCTCTTCGTAGTCTGCTTTCGAGAACGCATTAGGCACTATTTCTGAGACAAACCCTTCGCTGCGGTATAAAAAGAAAATACGTCTACCGGACCTAATAATTAATCAGAAAAAGTCAGAATTATTTGGTCTGGAAACCAGGCTAACTTCTCTTTGTGTCTATCCTCGAATTACGGGAGGAGGACAACGATCGAATAGAAAGCTACTGCAAACGCGCATATACTTCAATCGCCTTTGATCTAATAATAGGTTTGACCCATTTCCATCAAATGTTGTTTGCATCGACCAGAATCGCATTATTATTGTCGGCGCGAATAATTTATATAATGATAGATATCGTCAACCAAAGCACGATGCAGCCGTTGTTGAAAATTAAATTTGAAAAGCAAATGGACATTGTATGTTTATTTTGTGGTTTGGATTCGGTTTGTTTGTTGTTTGTTTTTGTCTTGTTTTGTTCGATTTTATTACAGGGGGATTTGACGTGAACTAATATTGAAAGCAAGCACCAAGACATTTGACGGGTTATCTCCACATTTTTTTTTACGATTCTCTTTCAAAATGAAGTTGAGCTAATTAATTAAAAATAAATGCGTGTAATATGCATACGATAAATTGAACCAAAATTGTTATACGTGTAATATAATGGGTTTAACGTGTGAGAGAACTTTTCCAAACAAAAAAGTCTATTTTGTTGTGTTCGAAATAGAATTCAAACGTAATGGGTATGATTTTCAAGGGATGGATGCCACTCTGCAAATACAAAAACCACATATATTCACCGATGGGGAAATAACAACCACTTGGCCATTTACTATTTTTGTTTCTCTCTTTAAGATCAAGCGAGCATATACGGTGTGTTTATAGTATGCTCATATAAAGTTGGCAATTTCGGTATTAGTGATTTTGACAAAGATCGATGCGTCCATATGGCAAATTCCCAGGGAAACTCCGGGAAATTATGAACCCATAAATCCCTGTGTCTCTCTTATTTATTTATATATATATATATATTACCTAAAAGCTCTTATAATCTTTTACAATGCTTGCTTGCATGCGCTGAACTCTCCAGAGGCGTATTATAAAATTCCCGTATCGCTTACGCACAAGGGAATTCTGTCCGTTGCAGCGGTCATGGTGCGTTACTATAAAAACAAAGTAAACACGAAAACCCTCAAAAGTGTCCAAATGTATCTAAGACTAAGAGGTTATGATAATCACGCGTGTGGATGCAAAAGCGTATAAGCGCGCCGTACACGACCACTTACCGTCTGCACGCAAAATGCTTGCCTTGTAAAGTGTTCACACTGCAGCCTGTTTAGGCTCAAGAGGCATATCAAATTTTACCAAGTGATATTTATTTACTTTCCCCAGTGTTCGGTGGATGTCAAGTGTTTCTACGCTAATGTTTATCTACTGGGATCTGTGAGAAGCGGCAATGTGAATGGCTGACTATTATACTAAATCACACGCAACAAAAATACATTTACATATTGTGTATACTCCCGCTTCAAAATAGTTTTAACTGAATTGTATATAGTGCAATTATTATACACCTCTCCTGAGTATACTGTACATGTATGCATGTAGTATGTACAGCACAGAGCCTAGTATTTGAAAAGAACGAACGCATTCGATATTTGATTGTGCACGTTGCGTATTCTTTTCACGCAGTGCGCCCGCCCGCCGCTAACAACACAATTAAATTATAGATTTGTCTCCCATTTGCAAATTGCATCGAAATTCCTTTGTGATACAGAGCTAATTAGATATGCAATGCAAGACAGCGCGACTGCTGAATGGGTAGTTTGACTGCGTGGTGACGTTATGCCTATTCGAATGGTCGAAATTGCATGAAAAGGTCACGCCCCATTTAAGCAGTTTGAAAAGACTAATCTGTCGTTAGCGGGCGCACTGTCAAATACAGTCTCTAGCATGGCCGTGAAATGGCAACGGCCTAATCTTCCCCCGGCCTTTCGACCTTTAATCCGATTTTGCACCCGAGAGAGTCAGTCAAACGCGGCTAATGTTGCCGTCCGGGTGGTTCGCATACGGTGCCAATCCTTAAAACCCCCTTTATGCAGGGCTTTAATTAAAATTCCTAACACAAACATTATCATTATTATTTGCAGTGCGCCTTCATTTTTGTTAAGACTATAGATTTGATTAAATATAAATAAACAAATAAATTCTTAAATAACATAATAAACGGGAAGTGAATCTGATAAAAAGTAAGTATCGTTGGCAGGAATTACTCTGACGACGGACTATGTAAAATAGTACATGCACATTGCAAACAGTACAGACGGTGGCGTAAGTTAATCTAATCCAAAAATACTAAGTTATTCCGTTTTTAATCCAAAACATGCTTGCGTTCAAACCAGAAAGTTACGCCATTCCCCAGGCAGAAAAGTTGGTCAAGTTACGCCATCGTGGTTACGCAACGCAAACACCACTTTCTCAGCCTTCCGGTTAAAGCGCGCGCGCGGGAAACAAGGGCAGTGTTGTATGTACATGTACATACAGTATATACAGTATACATTAGAGCGCAAGCGTACTGTCGTTTTCCAAACTCCAGCCTCTTCGCAATATCGGCTTTGTTTATGCAGTTTGGCTATGATAATGGAGCGCAGTGACCGACTGGCCTAAGCTAGGGTTTGTAAAACGGTCCGGTAAATAAACCGTGTACATGTACAATGTACACACACATACATGTACATGTTCATGTAATTGCACGTGCGACAGGCCATGCGTTATCAAAATGGCGCCGATGATGATCAATGCTAAAGTTTTTCTCTTGTTTTTGCTTGCCTTTATTCGGGATAAAAGAGAACGATCGTCGGATTCCGAGGCCGGAGAGTTGAATAATGAATCGTGTGCTGGAGAGGCTCAGAAGACTGAAAAACAACCGATTGCGTCAACAAGACCACGCTACCCGTTGGCGTTTTGGGCAGTTTGTCAAACGAAGGCAACGGGCAATCGGATGTATTCTCGGCGCGGTGGCCATCATTGCGAAGGGTTCACAAATATATCGCCTTGTCCGTGCCCGGCTAATGAGCACGGCCTGGACCTGTTACGAAAAAGGTCAATGTGAATAAACTACCACCGGAAGTGGCAGGTCAGTTGCGTTCCAACGGCACTTCACGGCTCATCGCAGCGGGGGGAGATCGTTATCTTTCGCTCAACTTAATCTAATCGGCCACTTTTGGGAAGCGTAAGTTACGCCATTTTGGTCGCGTAACTTACGCCGCGCGGGTGGATTAGAGCGTTCCAACGGACAGATTAACTTAGTATTTTTGGATTAGATTAACTTACGCCACCGTCTGAACGTAGGCCTACCAGTAAAATGTAACCCCAGATGGTCGTAAATTATATAGATACCAATCGCGTTAATATATTGTAGTGTATTCTGTTGTTTGGCGTTAGATTTGACATACGTGACATTTTTGTTTGGTACATTAACACGTACCTGCATGATAATTTGAATAACATACAAGAACAGTTAGATATCACGCAGTGAATAAAACCTGGCAAAAAAAGTGCAATATTTTATTTATTTATAAGATAACCCGACTAAAATCGTTCCTGTTTGATTATAGTACTGTAAACGAGTCTCCCGGTTAATCTAGTATTCGTGGGGAGGGGGAGAACAATTCTCCCTTTAAAAGCAATCGATTAATTATTGTGGTTATTATGTACAAAGGGTAAAGCCTTTATTGGAGATGCGTTTAATTGCAAGGCGTTTTCACCCGACCTTGATGTATGGCAGCGCTGTCTCCTCGCCCTCAACTCTAATTATCATGATTCTATTCGGCTGTGTACGCGTACCATGGCCATGTGTTAAATTGATGCTTGTCTGAGCCGCGCGCCTGCCCGGCCTTGAGAGCATAATGATTATTCTCAGCAACATCGACATGTGCTATATATATACATATATATATACAATGGGAAGACATTAAACAAGGGTCTTCACATAATCATTTCTTATTTAGACGTGTTGGTGTATAATACCATATAAGAAAGGAAATAATACATTGGGTAACGATGCATAACAATGAAAAGAGGGCGTGTCTGATGCTGATATCAAATTTGCAATTTGAATCGCAAACAGCAACATGAATAGCATTTATACATACATGTTAACCATAGAGCTATATTAAATTAATATAGCTTTATGATGTTAACACACACACCCGATGGAACAATAACATGGGTGGCGCTTTATTGGCAACATTCGAGTGGGGCGTGGAGAGGCCGGGGCTAGACGTCATCCGAGTTTTTGACGCAATTTAATTCCTTTTCTTATTACCAATTCTATATAAATATTTATTTAATTAATTAATTAATATTAATACGTTTCTAACTATATGGTCTGCAAGAATTAAAATTATTGTTTACTTGAATTAATTTGAATACCACAGAGGGCACTATATCAGTTTATGTATGTACATGTAGTAAGTTAGTATTTCATACGCACTGTGGAGTCTCCGAACAATTGACGTCCACAGGATGCGGGAAGAGGTCACGGTTTGTGGACTTGAACAGGTCCACAGTCCGTTTTGCCCTCTCTGAAAAAGAGCTTTAGGGGAAAGACGGATTAGGGTTAAATATGGATAAGGTAAGGGGAACAGCTAAGAGGCCCAGAATCTAAATTTTACGTTAATTTTATTTATTTAATTATTTTTGTGGGAAGCGAGAAAAATGAGTATTTAGCCAACATTTTCTTAACTACACGAAGACAAAGAAATGTCCACAGAACGTAAGGGAGGTAAAGCTAGTGTCTGCACATACAGTACATGTATTGGTGCATGTATTGATGCATGTGGGTTGGTGCATGTACAAATAAAGCCAATTAAAAAAAATAATAATAATAATACAAAAATGTGAACATACGCAAAATCTATATGTACTGACTGATAAAGTATTGGTGGGGAGACATCACTATGGGCCTTATTCGCGAAAAATCCATTTTGGTCGTGTTCTCTGAACTATTGAATGAGATGGTGCCAGACTATTTTTTCATTTTAGCCTCACTTTTAATATTGTTTTTAATTTGGCGAAAACAGTAAGATGTAGGCCTATTGATATTAATTTCGTATTAATTTGTAAGTTGAAGATTTTACCTCACTTTCAATTTAATATGGCTGACTCGTGATTAAAGCTCATCAAAGTGGCGTCCGCTGGCCCACAATTAATAGGAGGGGAAATCCCCCCGGTCCCCACGGGATAAGCCAGCGATAAGCCACAATTCACGTACACCTAGTTAAAGGGGTAATACATGTATACCTTTTGCATCTATACAAAAATCAACCAAACAAAATACTGTTGAAAATACTTTTAAAGATAATTATGTTCCTAAACTACCTGTGAAATTATTCCGTCTGGCATGCTCTCCTTTTTAAGAAAATAACAAAATAATGCCATTTACAAATAATATGCGTCTCAGAGACGCACTTTTGAACAGATCCGCAAATAGTGCGCGCAAGTGTTTAAACGACGCACGGCGCACGCGTTGGCGCTACTATTGATCTGTATAGTGCGTGACACGCGAGTATAGCTGTCTGCAGCATTGATCTCCATTAGCTGCTAAGCACAAAAATTTGCTTATAGCACAAACAAGTCTTGCTCATTAAAAACAGGTTACCAGCCAAAATTCTAAAATAAAGACCACGTAAAAATTTGGTCGTTATCTTGTTTTTGCCAAGGACAAATTGTCATGCTAAGCAAATTGTTGTGCATAGCGGCTCTATGAGATTGGCCCCTGAACGCAGATTGTGGTCGCAATTCAATTTTTTTAATTAAAATTGAAATCTTAGCAATCACAGACGTACAAACTTTATCAGGTTGTTTGTTGCCTCAAAAGATAAAAATGCACAACCGACAAATGGCACAAAAGTCCCTTTAACGAAATCGTGACTTAGTTTGGCTATAAATGCGTATGTTATTACACTGCATAATCGAACAATCAAACCGGCTGCATATAGGTTCAATAGAACTTGACGTAATTTGCATTTACACACACACTGACACACAACTAACTGTAGAGGAAGTTTCATCTGAAGGGGAAAATAAACCCGTTTCCCGTTTGAACATCCTGGACACGTTGTCGATAGTTGCCACTGTATACGGCCAATTCTGTGATCATTTATCTCTCGAATCTCCAGTTCTTCCTGGCTCAATCATTCAATATACCACGAGAGACAAATACACTGACAGTATCGGTTTCACATATAGATAGGGAATTGTACCTGCAAAAATACAGTTTGCTGAAGACGCCTTTGGTTCAATATATATACTTGCTGATCAACACAGAACTAAGCGTTAATAGCGGCGGTAAAACAAAAACACATAAACAGCTGTGAACATGGTAATACTAAATGAGGTTCGGGGCCAATCATAATATAAGGAAATTGAACACAACATCAAATCTTTGACACAAATTTATCGCCCGTGTATTCGAAACACACATATTTACTCATTACATTATAGTCTTTTGACAAGGAGCTAGGAAAACAGAAGTTGACATGTGTACGTATACAGGTTATGAAGCAGGAACTTTTATAGAAATATACAATAAGAAAAAAGCCTATGGTAGAAACGGGTGCCAGGCAGAGAGTTTATCAGTTAATATCATTCTCGGGCATGCTTCTGTCAGTGTCAGTATGCATATCGTGGGATTTTTGTTGGCGATGAAAGCTTAAGCGGGGAAAAGCTGGTTCTATATCTTCTCCTAATGCGGGTCGTTGGCGCACACACGAGTTTTTCCCAGCGGCCATTTTTCAAAGGTAAAAGTTGCCGCATACACGACTGTGGCAGATTTATTTTGTCTAGTGTTGTTACAGGGTCGGGCGCAGTGCAGGTGTGCGCGCATATATATATGCATGCCGATAGGGGCGTGTGTGTTGCCCGCATCTATAACAGGCACAGAATGTTATTAACAAAACCAGTTCCTGCAATGGGGCCCCTGGCTCTCGTTCAGATAAAGGTGCATGGGGACGCATACACGAGCTGGCGAAATCATGTGGAAACCGGTATAGTCATGCATATAAACAAGGAAATGGAGGCACTGAAAAGGTCGATGCTGATTTACCTCGGGCTATAGATACTCTGCGCCACAACACATCCCTCAGTTTTCTTTCCTTTCAATTAGGCAAACGAATATCGGTCTTGCGAAATACTTAATTCAATTTATACAATACTTAAATGAAATTATCTTACAAGAATCTGTGATGTCATAACTGGCTTTACCCCGAGGAAAAATAGCTGAAAGATAGCTGCCGTTATCCGACGAAATACATCTGCACTTTTTCCTCTAGTTTTCACCTGTTTGTTTGTTAAGGTGTTTGTTTGTGTTTTTTATATATTTGTTAATGCCACCTGAATATTAAACCTAGTTATTAAAATGATAATGTGTTAACCAATGTCTTCTGGTAATGGTCTTCCTAGTACTTAGTAGAAGTGCCACTTTCTGATCTGATAAAACTTGCAGCCTGGCACTATAGTACAATATGTATTAAAATTTGGTTGGTTAAAACAGTAATTGGTTAACATTTTTACCAACAATGTGTACAGTAATGTTGGGTACATTTTACCCAACGTTGGGAAAACATTTAACCAAATTTTGTAACCAACTGTTGTGTGGTTCACCTAGAAATAGACGGCTGATTAAAAGATGAGTATAGGCCCACATCTACCCAACGTTGGTTAAATAATATATTTAATCGACGTTAAAATGTCTAATTTTCACCAACTGTAGGTTACCAGGTGAACTACATAACAGTTGGTTAATAATTGGTTAAACAATTTTCCAAACGATGGGTAAAATGTACCCAACATTTGTCAAATTGGAGAAATGTAAACATTGTTGATACAAATGTTAACCAACTTTTTAAAGGTGGGATACACCATTGTAATTGTTTGAATTATCCTGAATTGGTAGATTTGGGGGGTTGTATTTTATAGTGAATATCGTTCAACTGACCTGTCAGAAGTTTTAGAATCATGGATGCCGAGAAAAGCACGAAAAACAGCGTTTGTTTTCAACCGGCGCCGAGCAGGTATTCTTATGTTATCTTTGTTTTTTCGCGATCGCCGTCCGGCGATCGCGAAATTTTCCTCATAAAATTATATTTTTCGGAATAATTACAAGATATCTAGCGCAATCATATTTTTGGATGCCTAGAATCATTATTTACTTTCAAATAAGTAAGATATTTCTTAATAATTCGGTAGTAAAAATATTTTCGATATCTGCAAATGGTGTATCCTACCTTTAAACTAAATGTTAATACATATTTTTTTAGACGGGAGCAAGCGAGTAAACGTTATCCGCGTGGTTGTGTCTGTTCCACATCATCAGAACAAAATTAAAACACTATCATAAATTCCGTTAATATTCAACCCTGACCAAATTTATTCGCATGAATTACATATAACTCTAAAAGCATCGCCACGATTTAGTTTCGATATCTCACAATTATTATTATTATTATTAATTATTATTATTATTATTATTATTATAATTTTATGCAGATATATTACTTTTCACAGATTGTTGTAACTTGTACACACACATTACATATATTGATGTTCATATTTATGTACACCTAACCTTCGCAATTCCGCAGTTTGTTAATGTTAACATTGATTATTTGTTTGCACAATATATTTATTCAGTTCTGCGATGAATTACATCAATTTCTTTCCCAGATAAAATGTGTTTTTTATTTTATTTACAATAATGGAAACAACATGACATTACTCGGTCCGTTCTATCGGCCTGCCTACATCAGAGGAGAAACAATCTACCGTATTGAAAACATGTCAAATCAAAATTCAGATTAGGCGCTCAGCAGAAGAGAACTAATTTGCTTTATAGGATAATACAATTTCCTCCATGATGAGATGCAATTAAAATGCAATGCAAACCTTTGCAGTGAATGCCGACCAGGATGTATTTTACACCCAAACTGCCAATTCCCACTGTTTCCAATGGTAATCTGACGGACACTTCTTTTTATGTTTGGTATTGATCTTATGATGTGAAAAGGAGAAAATCGTTTTATTTAAGCCGTGCATTCTGACAGGTTGCTACAGCATACAATTACCAACTAAAATACAGATATGGGATGTAGATTGCACTACAATACATTATCATAGGGTGCGTCAACAATTACATTGAAATCGGAGGATTTGGGACTATTCGCTTTAAACATACGCGATTAGTTTTCCTCGGTTCGACTAGTTCTTAATTACTGTCAGCAATCACATTACGCTTCTATATAAACAGACACACTTCTTGCCTATGAACAAAAAAATGCTTTCGGCTGCGAAGTGGCCAAATAGAAATTTGACAAGCTATTGCATTAATGTTTATCAACGAAAACGATTATTTATTGATACGCGAGCTGACATCCTCTTTGTATCATGCTAATTTCTTTCTGTACGTCTAATTGTAAACATCTTTCGAAATCTTCAAATTACTTTTATTGGTCGACATTTTAACCTATAGTCAAATTTACCAAAACTAAAACAACTGGCCAATAAATTGAAGTTACCAAAGCGAGATGCTGCTGTCACGTTTAACGATTTTTCAAATGCAATAACGCTGTTAGCAACGACACGATCAATGAATAACAATTTAACAATTGTCCTCGATACTATTCAACCATGCCTGTTCATCCTCTCGGGCTACAGTGCAGTCCCGCGTGATAAAGCTTCACCGTGAGATAAAGGGTTTGCGTGCAGGCAAAAACCAAACTCGCCGAGTTCTGCCAAGAGAAAAGACCACAGCGCAACCGTTTCTATTAAAACGCTTGTCAAATAAATCGTCGCTCGGGAATAGGGCACCAAAACTGATGGAAACTTGTTCCCTCCGTTTGTCCCCGCAAGCAAAAAGAGGCGGTCCCTGCATGATGATGTAAACACCCATTGCAGTTCTGCATTCGTTGGCAATACTCCACTGTTTTAACTGGCACGGCTTGTTTCGCTTATGGTTGTCGAAATAAGGAACCTACTTCAGCCTGAAGTAAAGTTTACCGTTTGTGCAAGGGGAAAACCCCGGTGCTCTGTTTAGGTGTTCATAATAACTATGATAACACTCAGTTTCGTGCATAATATGGAATGTTACAAGTGTGATGCGATTTCGGTACATGTCTCTATAGGCGCTGGAACACGAACTCGTTATAATGGTTCCACTTACTTTCCTCACTATCCGGGGGACCGGAGCTCGTCCCAGACGCGCAGCAACTGATAAATTTGAATTTGCAGCTGGCAAGCAGATCGAAAGCTTGTTCCAGGTAGACGTTATTCAGAAAAAATCTGGCACTGTACCGATGGCTCATGCCGCGGTCCGGGTCACGGGTCTCATTCAGTTTGTCACCAAACACCTCCCTGGCCAGGGCCACGCGACCGCAGACCAGAATTCTCATGATCTTGCGTAACTTGACGTCGGCGAGTCCGTCGCGTCCGAAGCCGAAGGTGCCCCGATACCCGATGGTCAGGAACCCGGGGGAGTCCGACGATCTGTTCTCTGGGCTGACGGAGTTGCCGACATTGTCGGCTGTACTGTCGGCTTGGGCGGCATCCGACAGTGACAATGCACTTGCCAGGCTTGCAAGCCCGTAGAATTCCGCCTCTTGTCGTAGTCTACCTCGCTCGCAGAAGCTCTCCGGTAGCACTAGTTTTTGATTGCGCAGGTAATCCAGTATGTACTTGAAGAGCGAGCCGTCGCGGTCTATGAAATACCGACCCCGTGAATCTTTTTGCAGTGGTCCCCGTGCTCGACGGGTGAACATTTGGGTCAGCAGGGAGTCCCCTTGCTGGATAAGGGTGGACAGGGCTGTGGTGTACAGCTGCCCGCCAACGTTGAGTTCCACCACGGCAGGGAATTCGGCATCGGATGACATGTTGGCAACACAGCACGCGATGCAGTAGGCTCGATCCTGTTCACGATAGACTCTCTACCGCCCAATGGACCATCGCCCAGCTTCGCCAACGTTCTAGTCAATATCTGAACGGACCCACACAGCATGCGAGGTTCATATTAACGTGAAGGTGGTTGTTGGCGCCCAGATCCTATCACGGTCACCGTCTATGCGCATGAGACTCCCTAGCCTAGGCAAAATTATCTCGCATGGGAAATTAAACCAAACAGAGCTAGAGGTGCTGATTGGCCGACTCGACGCGTGTATCTACAGGGAACAGAAATCATCATAATCAACGAACGCTGCGAATGAGGTTCGGTGAACATGTATTAAAAATAAATCGCAGGGCAGCTGCACAGTTTGCGTAATAAAAATAGCCATCGCCATTTTTCCCATGAAATGTACCGGTATAATTTGACAGTAAGGGAACAATTGATGAATATTTAAATAATGAACCACTAGTATTTTCCATTCATGGCCAAACGACACCAGATGTAAAATCTCGTTAAAATGATGCTGATGCGCATTTATGTTCGTATCTCACTTGCCCATCTGATTGTTTTCTTCTCAGGGGCCTAATTGGTTATTTTGTCTTCTTATCATGGTATGTCTCTTATTTTTGTCCCAACATTCTTGCTGAGAATTTCAATTCATGAAGATAACATTTTTAATCGGCAGTCCAATATTATCAGGTCTTTAGTTATTCATTTAATCCAGATAATTAGGGTTTTATACAAGGTACCCACCTTGTATAAAAGGAAAAATATCAAGTTTCACATTCGTGTAATGAATAATAATGGAGAGAAATTAAGCGGAGTAGGATTATTATCTCATGAAATTATTCTTACCATTGCACTCATACACATTTAATAATTGGTATGATTTTTTCATAATTGATCACATTTTCTGTTTCACTGCGTATATTTCCCCTCCCTGCATGGTTTATAATAACAGCCATGAGAGGCTATTCCATTTTCAGTGTCAGTCCAGCAACAGATTCGGTATTTAAATATGGAATTGCTGGCAGATTCAGACATGCTTTTATTGATGTGTCGGGCATAATCAAGTCAATTGGAGTTGGTTATGTTGGCAATATGGAGGTATCGTATGTACTGCGTATTATGATCGGAAACTCAGAGCTGACCCAGTATAAACGGAAATCCGCTAGATGTCTCGCCGTAGCTAACAACGGGAACATGTGGAGATTGGGGCTGCATGGACATTCTGTGAACATGTTCGGATCGACACGTTAATTGAATAAGTGACCGAGTGTAAACAATCTGTCAGTGTCCACAATACACCATAATCAATACCCTCATATAATAAGATTAATTTATGTATTCTATGATGCTCGTATTATACACAAATGGCATTTGGTGCAGTAACACAGATCACGGCGGGTTAAATATTCCAGGTGTGATATTAAAACATCACTATATACGCACCAACTAAACATGTAAAACATCACTAAAAAGAACATAACACAAGAATATCTCTAGCTTCCTGCGGATTCTTTTTAGCTTTATTTGGCTGAAATATTATGTTCTTTCTATAGTGGAAGCGCCACTTTCTGATTTAATAAAACTAGCTTCTTGTATTAAAATTTAATTGGTTAAAACAGTTGGTTAACATTTTAACCTACAATTTGTATCTTTTTTCATTTTGATGTTGGGTACATTTTACCCAACGTGGGAAAACATTTAACTATTTTCTTTTAACCAACTGTTGTGTGGTTCACCTGGTAATCAACGGCTGATTCCAAAATTAGTAGGCCTAAATCTACGCAACGTTGGTTAAATATGGTTAAATTTAATCAACGTTGACTAAAATATTGGGTAAAATATTGGTTGACTAAACTGTTGGGTAACATGTGAACTACACAACAGTTTGTTAATAATTGGTTAAACGATTTTTTTAACGATGGGTAAAATGTACCAAATATTCGTCAAATTGGAGAAATTTAAACATTGTTGATTACAATTTTACCAACTTTTTTTAACTACCTATAAATACATCTTTTGAGACGGAAGCAAGCGAGTACACATTGTTACCCAAGTGATTCGGTCTGTTCATTGCATGCGTTGTTCTTAATAAGTACCACATCATCAGAACATAAACGAATACTATCAATTTAGTTCATATTCAACCCCGATAAAATGTAGTCGCATGAATTACATATCACTCTAAAAGCATCGCCACGATTCAGTTTCGAACTCTTACAGTTATTTTGCTAAATGTACCCTTAAGGGGACAGTTTAATGTAAGTGTTACGGTACTGAGGGGACAATGGCATTAGGGAGACATTTCAATGTCTCCCTAAGGTTCCAACTCCTTGAAGGAGAAATTGTCTAGATCGACAGAGTATGGTCCAAAATGTATAAATACCAAATTTCGTGGGGAAAGCACTAGGGAAAAACGGGTTAGGTTACAGTATAGTTTGAACATTTTTGTGCACGCGTCTTTAGAGATGTCTTCCAAATGACCCATTTGGCGCTGTTATTACTATTATTATTATTATTTATTTGTTTTAATTATTTGTATGCAGATATAATTTTATATTACTTTCACAGAGTGTTGTAACTTGTACACACACACATTACAAATATTGATGTTCATATTCATGTACATAGCTTTCGCAATTCCGCAGTTTGATAATATTAACATTGATTATTTGTATTTTTTTCTAATTTACACCAAGGGAAACAACACGACATTACTCAGTCCGTTCTATCGGCCTGCCTACATCAGAGAAGAAAAACTCTGCCGTATTGAAAACATGTCAAATCAAAATTCAGCAGAGGAGAACCAAATCGCTTAGGCTAATACAATTTCACAGACTGGGATTAAAAATCAATAAATTCCCTGCATGGTCGGATGCGATTAAAATACAAAGCACCTGCTGAACCTTTGCAGTGAATGCCGACCAGGCTGTATTTTAACACC
This sequence comes from Crossaster papposus, assembly GCA_037893245.1. Classification (NCBI taxonomy): domain Eukaryota; kingdom Metazoa; phylum Echinodermata; class Asteroidea; order Velatida; family Solasteridae; genus Crossaster; species Crossaster papposus. Next base: position 195,986 of record JBAIAA010000053.1, on the reverse strand, counting down.
CACACTGCCATTCCTAACCGTTTCCAATGATAATCTGACGGAATGGATATACATGTAGTTAATACGAACACTTCTTTGAATGGTTGGTATTGATCTTATGATGTGAAGAGAAAATCGTTCTATTTAAGCCCGTGCATTCAGACAGGCTGCTACAACATACAATTACCAACTACATGTAAAATACAGATCAGTCAGGTCGCAGCGTGCTCGATAATGAGGCGAACAGCGAGGTTTCATTTGCAGCGAATTGACGGTCTCGCAGCAACGAGATTTTACGATGTTTTGTGAGCATGAAGGAGTGCCCCGCGGAAATGGGACATAAGTTCGTTTTCGCAGCAGTGTCGGGGCCAACGTGGGGTGTTAAGTGAAAATGTTTTATTTTCAGTGTCGAATATATAGTACATGTACCGTACGTGTTGTACATGCACATGTAGTCTGGTTTTACATTACACACGCGTTGTGCATGTGATGAACATGTTTGTTTACAATCGATCGTTACAGTACATGTTATAGTCGGACACCTTTACTTCACGTTTACACTACTTATAAACCTGTATGGAGCAGGAAACTCGACATGCGAAAGCGGCCTTGAGTTTAGTATAGCAATGCAGGATTGGTCAATATACCAGGTCGTTTGAGGATTTAACTAATGGGGACAGTGCACTCATGGCATTTACGTGCTTTCTGAGCGGCAATATTTGTGTAGGTCTTGGAATGGACGTCAATTTGTAGTCATCTGACTGTTTCGGGTAACCAATAGAACCATAATTTTGAAGATAAGTAAAAAATATATCTTGTCACCAAACTGTCAGATTATTCTGCCGAACTTTGTTTAGTGAAGAAAAACGGCAGTTTTCACCGACCTTAAATTCACTACAAGAACGGTCGTAGTTCCCTCCCTGTTTTTCACAAAAATGTCGATGAAAACTTGAATAATCTTTACAAACAATAAGGCGATAGTATTTTCAACATGTTTGTTAAATAAAATTGTTATTTTAAAGACCCGTTTTCGGGAAAACGAGTTTTGAAATGTGGAGTCTCATCTCATGAATATTCATTTTACCGAGAGAGTACTTACCCATACGTAGCAAATATAAGAAAGCACTTTTGCGAAGGCTGCGACCTGACTGAGATCTGGGATGTTGAATGCACTAAATATACATTATTACTAGGGTGCGTCAAAAATTACATTGAAATCGGAGGATTTGGGACTGTTCGCTTTAAACATAAGCGATTAGTTTTCCTCGGTTCGACTAGTTCTTAATAATACAGTCAGCAATCACATTACGCTTCTATATAAACAGAAAAACTTCTTGCCCATGGAAAAAAATGCTTTCTACTGCGAAGTGGCCAAATAGAAATTTTACAAGCTATTGCATTACTGTTTATCAACGATAAATGTTTTCGATTATTATTACGCGAGTGTTCATAATCTTTTGTCTGCATGTGAAATCCTCTTTGTATCATGCAAAATTTGTTCCGTACGTCCAATTGTAAACATCATTCGAAAACTATTTTTAATGGTCGACATTTTTACCTATAGGCCTACTTAAATTCACTAAACCAACTGGCCAATAAATTGAAGTTACCAAAGCGAGGTATTGCTGTCACGTTTAAAGATTTTTTAAAATGTATCAATACTGTTTGACTGCTATTAAGGGCCAATCAGCAACGACATGATCAGTGAATAACAATTGAACAAAAACACACAAACAAATAACAAAATATATATATATTTAATTTGTTTGGAGGGGTAGCTGCAAAAAAGGCGTAGGCCTACCTATAAAATGTGTGCGAGGAAAGCATACTTTAAATGGCATTCAGAATGTCATAGAAAGTATAGGGACTGTTGTAACAAAAACAATACACCAAAGCCACTTATTTGTGACATCATAGGCACATAGACTACAATTATGGTTATTAACTTATTTTTGTAATAAAATTTAAACCCAGTTAGCTGATAAATACTAAAACCGTCACCGTCAAATGCGAAATGTATCACCCGAAGCAGATTTGATATCATAAAGCCTTTAAAGCGGACCCTTATTAAAAACAAATTAGTTTTTACGAATTTACGTCGCCATTATCTTCTAGGCCCTATTGTACATGTTTTAAAGCTCACGATTTAGGCATAATTACCAAGGAAAGACCATTATCATGGTGATTATGTCGCGATATATGACGCAAATATCCAGTTCTACGTTTTCTTGATATATCTGGGTGATATAAATAGTTTTCTGGAATATTCATGTTGTCTAATGCGATGCTTCCATCGTGTGTCCGTGAATAAGACCGTGTCTGAAACGGGCTTCCGGAGTTACGGCTACGGCGATGGCTATTGTCAGCATTTTCTCACGCGTCACGTAGTTGTAATGGGCGCACATGCAAACAAAAACCTAAGACGAGCGTTTCGGGTGCGGCCTTATACGTTACTTGCGGATTCGTGTACTTCACTAACCGAACAAAGCAGTGATGCATTAGATGCTATCACATGAACTACGTGGATGGGTAAATAGATAAGTACAGACATCAATACTACTGGTAGGGTTGTCGTGACTACTTCCTTGTTCGTCTCGTTTTAATGCAATCCTACAGGAGTACACAAACAAGCCAAACTCGTCTAGGCTGGGATACACTCGCTGTCTGGATACAACTTGAAACATACATGATGCTGTATGGAGAGTTCTGGTAGCTGGATCAGGGAAAATGAAAGTGCTGACAGTGTTTACTCAGTGCTATATACTCTAACACGTAATCCAAACGATGACTGCTGGACCAGGCGAGTAGATTGAGTGAGTTCACTGCAGCTACTGTGGTGACTTTAAAACATCATTGGCAAGGGGGAGCTATTATTAAAACACACCAAGTGAGGGCTTCTCGGCAGGTTTCACGCTCCACGACTTGATTAAAACTCGTCGAGACGGATGAGCGTTTGTGTCGCTCGGGCTCCAGTGCAGTCCCGCGCGATAAAGCTGCACCGTGAGATGAAGGGTTTGCGTGCAGGCAAAAAAACACCTAGCTGAGTTCTGCCAAGAAAAAAGACTACAGCGCAACCGTTTCTATTAACGCTTGTTAAATAAATCGTCGCTCGGGAATAGGGTTCAAAACTGATGGAAATTTGTTCCCTCCGTTTGTCACCGCAGGCAAGAAGAGGCGGTCCCTGCATGATGTAATCACCCATTGTAGTTCTACATTCGTTGGCAATACTCCATTGTTTTTCACGGCACGGCTTGTTTCGCTTATGGTTGTCGAAATAAGGAACCTACTTCAGCCTGAAGTAAAGTTTACCGTTTGTGCAAGGGGAAAACCCCGGTGCTCTGTTTGGGTGTTCATAATAACTATGATAACACTTAGTTTCGTGCATAATATGGAATGTTACAAGTGTGATGCGATTTCGGTACATGTCTCTATAAGCGCTGGAACACGAACTCATTATAATGGTTCCACTTACTTTCGTCACTCTCCGGAGGACCGGAGCTCGTCCCGGACGCGCAGCAACTGATAAACTTGAATTTGCGGCTGGTAAGCAGATCGAAAGCTTGTTCCAGGTAGACGTGTTTCAGAAAGTATCTCGCACTGTACCGATGGCTCATCCCGCGGTCCGGGTCACGGGTCTCATTCAGTTGGTCTCCAAACACCTCCCTGGCCAGGGCCACGCGACCGCAGACCAGAATTCTTTGGATTTTGCGAAACTTGACGTCGGCGAGTCCGTCGCGCCCGAAGGCGAAGGTGCCCCGGTACCCGATGGTCAGGAACCCGGGAGAATCCGACGACCTGTTTTCTAGGCTGACGGAGTTGCCGATATTATCGGCTGTACTGTCGGCTTGGGCGGTATCCGACAGTGACAGTGCACTTGCCAGGCGTGCAAGCCGGTAGTATCCTGCCTCTTGCCGCAGTCTACCTCGCTCGCAGAAGCTCTCCGGTAGCACTAGTTTTTGATTGCGCAGGTAATCTAGTATGTACTTGAAGAGCGAGCCGTCGCGGTCTATGAAATACCGACCCCGTGAATCTTTTTGCAGTGGTCCCCGTGCTCGACCGGTGAACATTTGGGCCAGCAGGGAGTCCCCTTGCTGGATAAGGGTGGACAGGGCTGTGGTGTACAGCTGCCCGCCAACGTTGAGTTCCACCACGGCAGGGAATTCGGCATCAGATGACATGTTGGCAACACAGCACGCGATGCAGTAGGCTCGATCCTGTTCACGATAGACTCTATACCGCCCAATGGACCATCGCCCAGCTTCGCCAACGTTCGCTAGTCAATATCTGAACGGCCCCACACAGCATGCAAGGTTGATAATATTGTGAAGGTGGTTGTTGGCGCCCATATCCTATCACGGTCACCGTCTATGCGCATGAGACTCCCTAGCCTAGGCAACATTATCTCGCATGGGAAATTAAACCAAACAGAGCTAGATGTGCTGTTGACCGACTCGACGCGTGTATCTACAGGGAACAGAAATCATCATAATCAACGAACGCTGTGAATAAGGTTCGGTGAACATGTATTAAAAATAAATCGCAGGGCAGCTGCACAGTTTGCGTAATAAAAATAGCCAGCGCCATTTTCCCCATGAAATGTACCGGTATAATTTGACAGTAAGTGAACAATTGCTGAATATTTAAATAAGAAACCACTAGTATTTTCCATTCATGGCCGAACGACACCAGATGTACAGTCTCGTTAAAATGATGCTGATGCGCATTTTAATATGTTCATATCTCAGCTGCCCATGCAATTTGTTTCTTCTCTGGGGACCTAATTGGTTATTTTATGTTCTTAAGACTGGGTTGCTGTAAAAAATGTAAAAAATCAAAGATATTTTTTTTAAAGGTGGCAGACTTCAAAACATGGATTTTGGCAATACTCCATGCATGAGTAGGTATGGGTACATATAATACAAAAATAGAAACAAATTTGATATCAGATGTCAGTTGCCATGGTAACGGCCAAAATAAGATTTCCAACCAATTTTGCATGTTTTAACAATATTTAAGTAATGAAATATAGGTAAATTGGAAGCACTGGTACATATAAAGAGGACAGATTAGAAGATTTTTTTTTACACATTATTGCACAACCATCTTCACTCTTTCAGAAAATGATTTTAAAATGTAAGTGTGTGTTCCACTTTGGATCAAACCATTATTTCAAAATAGGGGTGTTGTCATCAAGTTTTCTCGTAGCGAAAAATGGGGTATTGAATTGGGCCATAAAGTCAAAAGTGGCACTTTGTGGATAATGCCACTTTCATAATTGGTAGATAAGATACCAGTCTACATAAACATGCAATAAAATGTTTTGGTATTTCAAGTACGCGAAAACAGTGTTGCCGGAAAATTAGCACTGTGTCTAAAAAAACAACGAAATGAATGGCAGAAAATTATACATTAAAGGAAGTCTTAATTGACAAATTATATAACAAATTGGTCATATTTATGATATAATACATAAAATGAATGTTGATATGAAGAGAAAAAGTGTTGCCAGCGACATGAATTTTAAATTCTGAACCTTGTATATAGGCCTATAATATGTAATAATGGGAACCTTCCATTCACAATTAACTGTACTTGTATCAAGTACATTTTCGGAAAGATTAAGGATGTATATTTAGCTGAGAGGTAGGTCAACTATTTGGTCTTTATACAGTGAAGCTCACAACCTTCGGTCATTTTTACTTATGAAAAGAGCTAAATTAGGTTGAGCTAAATTACACTTTTAGGTTGAACGCCTTCACAAGTCATGTGCAAAGAATAAACGAAACCCATTAAAATAAATCTGCCACCACTTTTTTTTAGAGCAACCCAGTCTTAAATTGGAATGTCTCGTATTTTTGTCCCAACATTCTGGCTGAGAATTTTACTTTATGAAGATGAAAAATGTGCAATTTAATTTGTGTAGGTTCACGTGTATTACAAAGCAAAAGCTAGCGGTTTGGAAACGGATCGCAAAACAGACAAGTTGAAAACGTTTTCATTTATAATCAATCGACAGTCCAAAATATTATAAGGTCTTTATCTATGTTTAATGATTTAATCCAGATAATTAGGGTTGTATACAACAAGGTACACACCTTGTATAAAACAAAATAATCAAGTTTCACATTCGTGTAATAAACAATAATCTAATTCGGTGACAGATGGAATGGAGAGGAATTAAGCCGACTGGGATTATTATCTCATGAAATTATTATAACCATTGCACTCATATACTCTTATTACATGTAATTGGTATGATTTTTCCATAATTGATCACATTTTCTGTTTCACTGCGTATATTTCCCCTCCCTGGTTTATAATAACAGCTTGAGAGGTTATTCTGTTTTCAGTGTCTGTCCATCAGCAACCGATTCGGTATTTAAATATGGAATTGCTGGCAGATTCAGACATGCTTTTATTGATGTGTCGGACATAATCAAGTCAATTGGAGTTGGTTATGTTGGCAATATGGAGGTATCGTATATGTACTGCGTATTATGATCGGAATCTCAGAGCTGACCCAGTATAAACGGAAATCCGCTAGATGTCTCGCCCGTAGCTAGCTAACAACGGGAACATGTGGAGATTGGGGGCTGCATGGACATTCTGTGAACATGTTCGGATCGGCACGTTAATTGAATAAGTGACCGAGTGTAAACAATCTGTCAGTGTCCACAATACGCCATAATCAATACCCCCATATGATTAATTTATATATTATTATGATGCTCGTATTATACATAAATGGCATTTGTGCAGTAACACAGATCATGGCAGGTTTCATATTCAAGGTGTGATATTAAAACATCACTATATACGCACCAACTAATGTAGAACATCAATAACAAGAACATAACACAGGAATATCCCTATAGCTTCCTGTCTAAATTTGTGAAGCCTAATTTGGCTGAACTATTTGCTTATTGAGTGATTAATTCGATAAGAAAGTAATTTTGCAACTTACAATTTATTATTCTAATTTGTGCAGGATCTATACCGATAATTATTTTCAAAAACGTTTGAACGCTTATACGGCAGTTCAAAGTATCGTATTTGCATAAAGTTAGATTTGTTAACGTGGAAATTAATTAAGAGTTAGCAAACTTATAGAGAGAGAAACCCCTGCTCAGTAACATAAACAACCAGCGACTATTATTCAAGTACTTGTAGGCGTTCTTACCGAGGTCGGGAAAAGATTCCATTATGCAGGCCATTACTGGCATTGACGTGGGTTGAAATCACGTCACCTTGTTCAATGGCATGTCGTTTCAAGCACAAGCGCGCAGGAATATACTCTCAATTACATTACTGCACATTATTTATAGACAAACTGCATTGTGAGAACTGAATGGAAAAATTCAGATGACGATGACATATATGGATTTTTTGTCATGTTGGATCAGCGAATACGTAAACGCAGTGTGTAACTTTACTATTAAATTAGCGATTTCGGCTTGTGAGCATGATTGGATTTCGCAACGGTCAGTGGTAAACACAAAATTAATTTCGATGAATGCTCTGCTTTTAATTTGTTTGGCTGAACCGATTGAAACGGAAACACAAATTATCGTAAGATGTCATGTTCAATATATTAAGGTGGTCCTAAAGGAAATCCCACTCCTTCAAAATTAATTATAAATTTGGTTAAAATACCAGTACTGTATGTATGCATAATTGTATTAAATCATAATTATCTAGCCTGGATTGTCGAAGATGGGAGATTTCAGAATATTTACACCGTGACCGTAACTTGAAACGGATTCACTCAATCATAATTTCCAAAACCATCCTGCCTTCGGCCAGAAAGCAAAAAAAACCAAAAACAAACAAACAAACAAACAAAACAAGCGAACCTATTTAAATTTCCCGCGGCGATAATAATGCCCCCTTTGACTTTCCTATACCAGCTAAGCCCATTTAACCTTGAACCAAAATACAACTCTCCGATCCTCCATGGAAAAGCCACAAATGCCAGGATAACACACACAACAAACGACATGAACTTGCACGAGCCGTTTTCTCGAAAGATGATGACCTATAGGACACACTCCAGCGGTACCTAAGCACTTGATAATAATTATTAATTATGAATGTAGGGCGCTCGTCTGTCGTACAAAATAATGACAAGGCTAAGCGATGTGTATTTTTTCCTTGTATGTACCCGACGGAAGAGAAAATCTGACGTCACATCCTGATGCTATCATGTTTATCCGCATATTCCATCCAGTGTACACATCCTGTACTACAGGAATACAAGCAAAATTGCGAGGGGTTTTATTTTCTGTTAAAAAATACCTACATGTATTAAAGGGACACTATGTCCTTGAAGCACCCAATAATTGGACTATAAAACGCGTTTAGAACAAAATTATGTTTCATACCTCCATGATCGGACAGAGCATTTAAAAGTAAGACATAAACATCCACACAACCATCCTTTAAAAACTGGGCGTTTTGTATTATTTTGGTGTAGAATGAGTTTTTGACCGAGTTTCGGGGTTCACCTTTTTGACCCCAAAACTCCAGCTGTTTGGGTGTAGTCGTGATTCCATGCCGAAAGGTTTTTGCCTTTTACGGACGTGTATATCATAAATAGGCATATATATATATATTTATTTATTTTAATATAACCCAAAAGTACCAAAACAAACACAATTTAGGAAAACAAATTTGAACTAATTTAGTTCACTTTGAGAATATTTGCTGTTATTTGTACATTGGTGCTGTGTGTAATTTATGGACATATACATGTACATGTACATGTATATATAAAACGTGTATCGTACAAAGAATGTAAACGACATGACAAAAAAAAAACGGATGCGTACTCTCAGTGTCCGTAAGGCATTAGGTTGGTTTCCTTTCAACCAGTCGGTTTTAAAACAATCCAAAACATGACATTTTCGGAGATTAATGTGCCCTTTAAAATGTCAATCTTGTCACAAGCCGATGCATTTGGTCCGAATTGTCTTCCCCAATCAATTCGTATAGAAGGGCTCATATTATAAAATGCCATTCCACTTGTGGAATGAAATTTGTCAAAGCATGCATTGAGAATAATGAAGCGTTGAAAGAAGAGAATATTTTAGCATGTTATGTTAAAAAGGTGCCCAGGAAGATTGACCAGGAAGATTTAACCGAGCCAGAAAATCCAGTGCGGACGCGGCGTCTCGGTTAAATCTTCCATCACCCATTATGTAAGAAAATAATGTTGAGAGCTAGCGTCGGGAACAGACGATCCGGTCGTCAAGTCGCGGTCATAGGTCACGCAGGGCGCCCTCTTTGTTTTTTTGGAGCCAGCTCGGTTAGTTTACCCATCGTCTCGGCAATTCTACCCGCGTCAATTAAATTCAAGTGCGGCGGTGGGAAGATCAACCCATCGGAATGTTACCCGGCGTCATGGTCAAATTACCCAAAATGTTTATCCAGTGCGAACACGGCTTAAGGAGCGAGTCGTTGTAATGTAGCCGTTAAAAAAGGGGGTTATATAAATTCCGCAGACATTACTTTTGGGGCACTCTGCATAATTAAGCACAATGTCGTTTTTCAAACCTTATTCTGCGATCTGACAAAAAACACACACACGTTTTTAGCGATATAGGCCCTACACCCGACGGATGGAAGAAAAAAAAGCCAACAGACAGAGACATGATGGAGAGATATCAAATGTCACTGGGAATGGATTTCGATTTCGTTAATAACGCAAGTCATCTTCGTAAGGCGCATTGGATGTCGATGGTCAGTCAACTCTACCGTATATTTACGGCTGACCCGCGATCGAGCTGATCGACCGAACGCCGAGGTTAAAAGACGGGGTTGTGACTTCCGACATTCTAGTTAAAAGGGGGACAGGGTGGGGTGGGGTAGGGGTGGGGTAGGGGTGGGGTGGGGTGGGGTAGGGGTGGCCACCACACACAGCTTGTAAACTCAGCGCGGTGCTGTAAACACAACCAGGGCCCAGTTGCACCAAAAGATAAGATAAAATAAGAATGAAAATGGGTAGCACCATCGATGTCTTACGACCTTATACTAACTTACGTTCTGACTTACGTGTGGTGTAAGACAAGTTTCGTGCAACCGAAAGAAATTACGACAAAACTGTTGCACCATCACAACTTACGCAAATTGGTAGGGCATGGATTTACGATATAAAATTACGTCTAGTGGGAAGGTGACCTAAAGACATGGAAACATTCTGTTAAATTTTAAACAGTAACAATAGCCACAATATTCGACCTGTATCAATCATGATGATTTGCGAATTGTTTTTCTCAATAACTCTCGATTCCTTTTATAACCTGTCGTTGATAACGGGCATATAACAATAATAATAATACTGGATTTGTAAATAACGCACGTATCTACCAGAACTGGTACTAAAGACGCTGTGTCATTATATTATTATCTCTGCTCATTGGGCCCACGAAACAATCCAAAACCCATCTTAACTCCCCGTGGAGTATACAGCTCAATGCTGCCGTTTCGGCGCAAAGCAGCTGCCCCGCCCACACAGGTACCCATTTACTCCAGGGTAGAGAGAGGCAATGAGTGACCAAGTGCCTTGCCCAAGGGCACACGCACCATAGTCCCAGGCCAAACTCAAACCCACAACCTTCAGCTTTACCCACAGACGGCAGACTCAATGCTCCAGACCACGAAACCTCGGCACGCCATATAATTATAGTTATCATAATGATGGTAGTTTATTATATCATGATTACCTTACATCATTAGGGAAACTGAAGTTCGTGTGGAAACAAAATGCAAAACCTGCACTGTTAGAAAAGTAGTGTTACCCCAACACCGAAAAACAGTGTTCACTTCATTTGAACACTACTTTTCGGTATTCGAAACGGTGTTCACTTGATTGAACACCGTTTTCTGCTTTCAAAAATCAAAATGGTGTCCACCCAATTGAACACTATTTGTCGGTGTTCAAAATGGTGTTCACTTGATTGAACACCATTTTTTGGTGTTCAAAAATGGTGTCCACTAAATTCAACACTATCTTTCGGTGTTCATTCTGCACCGAATATTGGCGTTGGATCAATACTGTTTCTCGGTGTCGAGTAAGGATGTACACCGCCCAAGGGTGTTGAATAAACCCTAGTTTTCAGTGTCCAGGTGAGCTACACCGTTGTTCGGTGTTCACTTGACACTGATCATCAGTGTTCAAGCTACACTATTTAACGGTGTTCAAAAATGGACACTGTCCAGCGGTGATCACTCAACACCGATTATCGGTGTTCAGGGCCAACACCGAAAATTGGTGATGGCAAATAATGAACCCTGAAAAACGGTGTTCAGTGAACACTGTTTTTCGGTGTTGATATAACACCCCTTTTCTAACAGTGTGTATGTACTTTGTATATTGAAGGTTCAAATAATATACATCTTGGTGGTTTATCTATCTAGAAACTCGATGCAATTTGGGTAAACTAAAGTGGATGTGACGGCAATCATGTGCCGTCGTCATATCCAAACGAAAAAACCTCAACCGCCGTAGAATGGAAGGAGAACGCGAGTGACGTCAATACCTACCTGCCGTTGAAAACACTTTGCCCGAATGTTGGTATAGCATGTATAGCCGGCTGTATAATTTGATTGAAATCTTTATCCGCGCATAAAAACAAACCAGCTGTGTTGAAGCATGCAAGTCGTCAATCGTTCATGCTTTTCATAAAGTTTACAGCCATTCAGTCTTTTCAGAATTATACATTATATTGCTTTATATAGCCTTCGGCGAGGTTAAAATGTACAGTCAACACGAGGTGTAATGTAGAGTACAAAATATATATATAATAAAAGCAGTGCAAATTTGTTTTTGACATTAACGAGTCGCGCGCCTTATATCGACACTCCATTTTACAGTACGAGCCAATGATTGCCTTTTGACAATGTTCTCTGTAGTACAATGTATAACTCTATTTTTATATTGTTTTTTTTTCCACTCAAAACGATGGCGTCTGTCTGTCTTCCTTTTTAGAGCCCTGCATCGTTATGAAACATGTAAGAGCAGGAAACCCTTTAAGTCTAAAGAACCAATTATGGGTTTATTTTAATCACCGAAAGAGCAAAATTGTTTGAGGTGCAAATGGGTTTCCGAACACCGCTTCGAATTCCCCCCTCCAGTCCTGCACTGCAAATGATTCATAACTCGTGCGTGACACGTCTTTACGTGTCGCTATGGTTTGAAAATGGACCAAACAAAAAAACACCACTGCGCCAGCCGCTGGCTTGGTTGCGCGTTTGCAGAATCTAAACGTATGGCGCTTTGAGTACAAGACCTGACTATCTGCACCCCCCCCCCCCCCCCCCCCCCCTCCCCCCGCGTACTGTACCTCGTGACACCTATCATGCTAATTTAACACTTTAACGTTCCATTACACGCGCTGGGGAATAAATCGTGATAAATCTGTAATTCAGCGAGAGCATACGAGAAGGTGACGGCCGCAGCAATTTGACTTAAAGATAGGATACACCATTGGTAATTGCTTGAATCAGGAATAAGTGACATGTCAGAAGTTTTACGATCATGGATGCCGAGAAAAAAAGCAAGAAGAACGGCGTTCATTTTCAACCGGCGTTGGGCAGTTTTGTTGTTCTTGGTTTTTTTTTCGTAATCGACGTCCGGCGATCGCAAATGTTTTTAAATAAGATTCAATTTTTCGGAACAATTACAGGATATCTAGCGCAATCATTTTGTTGGATGCCTAGAATCATTATTTAATTTTTAAATAAGTAAGATATTTCTTAAGAATTCGGTAGTAACATTTCCATTTCTGCAAATGGTCTATCCTACCTTTAATAATCCAATGACGCGGGCAATACATGCGCGCTCATTCGGCACTCGATAATGATCACAACATTTTGACTCCATACATGTACTCGGTTTTGCTCAATGCAAATGGCAGGCCAGCCATCCCGAACATTTGAAATTTAGGAGAGGAATAAGTTTGCATTTATACAATGTTAAATGTTTTCCATGGCCACCATTCGGCAATACATATACCTTTTGTAACATGTCAATAGTTAAAGGGATCGTATACGTTTGGTAATTGGAACCCAATGTTTGTTTCAATCATATATAGTTATAGATATATACACCATAAAACTAACCTGTAAAAATTTCATTTCAAAAAGTGGTATCGATTTTGAGATATTGCCGAAAATCTGGAGCGGTTATGTCCACGCAGGAATAATAATCTGCATTGGAATACACAGTCTGAGAAACGTCACTGCAGTAACACTTCTCAGATTCAAATTTTTGGGGATAACAAGTTATAAATGTTTCCATAACCGCAGTACTTCGAAGTGACAAGTTCCTAAAAATGCATTATACTATCCAAAGCTGCTGTACTTTTTACCAAGTAGGTTTTTATTGCCATTAATTTTTTGAATAATTACCAAACGTATACGATCCCTTTAAAGTGGACCTAACAAACAATTAACATTGGATCACTTGATACAGTAGGTCTTATATCAGGTTTTTATGTTAGTGTGATTAATGTGTATGATTTTCGCAAAATTGGCCACTGCATGGCAATAATAAAATAGGGTTAAGTGGCATTGCAACTAAACTAATTACACAGCTCGGAGTGTGTGGAAACATACACACAGGCGGTGGATTACAAAATGTAATAACCACGTAGCCATTTATTTCCCACACAAATGCAATCAGACGTTTTCATTTAATTTAGCGTCACAAATTGGATTCGTCAATGATGCAAGCACACCGATGGTTCTTAATACGTTCTTTTTTTAGAAAGATTGCATTACCAAACCGCCTAATACTAATAGCCTCCCTAGCCTTAAAGGTAGGATACACCATTTGCAGATATCGAAAATATTTACATATTTACATATTTATTAGGAAATATCTTACTCATTTGAAAGTAAATAATGATTCTAGGCATACGGCAAAATGATTGCGCTAGATTTCCTGTAATTATTCCTGTTAAAAATAACATAAGAATAACTGCTCGACGCCGGTTAAAAACAAACGCTGTTTTTCGTGCTTTTCTCGGCATCCGTGATTGTAAAACTTCGGACAGGTCAGTTAAACGGTATTTACTATAAAATACAACCCCCCAAGTCTACCCATTCGTAATAATTCAAGCAATTACCAATGGTGTATACTGATCGAAGTGCACAACACTATTTTACAATTTACTATTTTGATTGTTATACCCCTGTCTTGGATACTGTATTTGCATTGGTCTAGAAAGATCACGTGTCCATTGTATAACAACTCAAATCCCACCATCTTGTGTGATATAACATTAGTGAGGGCGTGGTATCACACGGCTGCTGTTCTGTACGTGGGCTGCATGTCATTGGTACCCGCGCAATTTTCACTTACACGCTATTGACAATAGTAAACTGTAGGGGAGCAGCGAAAGAGCAGACGATCAGCTGCCGTTTTGAGCGAGCGTGAAGTTGAGCTCATTTCGTTTGCGTTGTAAAAAAAATATTTACTTAAACGTTTCGTGTCTTCAGTCCTCATAATCTCTGCCGAGCTTCAAGACTGATGTGATGTGGGATGTGACGTTTGGAACACCCTCGGGGACGCATAGCACCCTTGGCTTCGCCTTGGGTGCTATGCGCTTCTCGGGTGTTCAAAACCGTAAGACACTAATGTAGCAGCTCGCGGTGCTTTATTTAGCAGCTGGATAGTGCGTAAATGTATATTCATGAGAAAGAACAATGGAAACTCAGTTAAAGGTAGTATACACCATTGGAATTGCTTGAATTATTAATAAGTGGATTTGGGGCGTTGTATTTTATAGTAAATATCGTTTATCTAACCTGTCCGAAGTTTTACAATCGTGAATGCCGAGAAAAACACGAAAAACAGCGTTTGTTTCAACCGGCGTCGAGCAGTTATTCTTATGTTATTTGTGTTTTTGCGTAAGCTCTTCTTGTAGCACGCTCTTGGTGTACTCATGGAGCAATAAATTGCTCCATGGTATACTTAACTTTAACGTCGGCTATTACGTAAGAATACATTCAAGTAGCTAGTATAGTTGCTTGATGCGACCCCTTTAACGTAAATCAAGAAGACCAACAACAACATGTCTGTTTCTTTCTCGTACAGAAACTGGGTAATGGGGAAAATGTCTCTTTTCTATTAAACACCCCACGAAAGATTTGAAGTTATAACAGGTACATGTACATGAACATGTACGTTTATTTATGGTGTAAATCGAGGAGTTTCCTTTGTTCCTCTCGAAAATATCCTTTCTTTGTACCCTAACTTTTTCCGACGGCTCTCATTGGTTTTGTAGACGAATCTCAATCGAGGTCGTCCTCGATTCTAACCCTAACCCCAATTCACCTTCGTGTCGCCAGGCATGTGTCCTCCATTTACACCATAAACAAACGCGTGTGTAACTTATCAACGTGTGCTTTGGTGGTTCAACGGTTACCTTGGTTACACAAACTGCTTTTTTCATGACTTTTATCTTCAATAATATCGAAGAAAACAACCAAACAGAGTAACAACAGCCTGTGGGTCTGTAATTTCAATAACCGTTGAAATTGGGGAGCCGGGATATTTTTGCTTCGTCGGTATAGCATCTAGCGATTGATGGCTATTGCGCTCTTTCCAGACGTCGAAATATATTGCCGCGCGCGCCAAACCAGCGCAGTATAATTGCATGTGTGTGTGTTGTTTTTTGTTTTTTTCGTTTTTAGACTCTGGTAAATTTGTCTTAGCTGAGTGTGATTTGAATGCTGGGGCCTTATTTGACGCACGTCTCAAAACGCTTCATCGTGATGCTTTTAGAAGCACTGCCGCCCTACCAAAATAACGATCTTTCGTTTCCCGGAGAATCAGAACACGAGCTTGATCGTATAAACAAGAATTGGAGTTGGAGTTGGAGTTCAAGTTTAGAAGTACATTTCAAAGTGAACAAAAAAATGGGCAAGGCGGGACTTGAACCTGCAAAGGCCGGCGCTCTACTAATACCCCAGTCACAATTGGCTTGCGATGGGTTTGCGATTAGTTTGCGGCGGATTTCTAGGCATTTTCGGCCGGGGCCCCACGGGACTCCTTGCGGCTGCCGAATCATTTTTTGGCATCGGGCGGGCATCGAGTTACTTTTAACTCGGACTTAAAACCTGGTGCGGCGTTTCGCATCGCAAACTGACCCGTCATGGCAGCGTACGGGGCACTTTTAATTGTGACTGTGACCGCCATATCGCACGATCTTTCGCCGACCTCTACACGCCGGCCGATGCCTATAAATCGCACACGCCGCCCGGGCTCCGCTTTAATTGTGACTGGGGTATTACTGAGCTATCTTGCCGGTCTCCTAAATTGTCAGTATCTTCGTTCGAGGGCGCTAGTTAGAAACACTAGAATGCCGTGTGGCCAGGGGTCACGCCAGATTGTACGATACAATTATTGTGGGAATCACTCAATGAGGATACGACCTTTTATCGTATAATACACAAATAAACCACAAGGGAAACTGACAAGGTAAATTGTCATAAATGTCAAAGTGAACAAAGAAATCGGCAAGGCGGGACTTGAACCTGCGACCTCCGGAATACCGGGCCGGCGCTCTACCAACTAAGCTATCTTGCCCTATGTCGGCGGTCTCCCAAATGTCAGTATCTTTGTTCGAAGGCGGTTTTTGGAAGTAAATATATTTCCAACGGTGAAATACCGTTGAGAGTTACCGATGCGGGGCTTTTCGGTGTTATCCAACGTTTGATTTAAGATTTAAACACATTGAAACATGGATTCGCATTTTTGTATCACTGTGGAGACATGGCTTTGTTCTCTTGTACAAAATGGTTAGAAAGTCAAGCACGTTTTTCAAAATGCTCCCATTTTAACCATAATTTATTTCCTGGGTTGAAATTTCGACCCAATATACCCTATATTATACCCTAACCCAAACACTAACCTTAACCCACATCCTAATCCTAGTTTTTGAGTAATTTAAGTAAAATCCAAAAATCTAATTCGTGAAATTCCCAGTGGAGACCTATTCCCCTATAGAAATTTACCCTCCAGAGACGTTTTGTCTCCATTGTACACATTGTGTTCATGTCTCCAGGGGGTACCGTATTTCGCACCTACATTTGCCAATGATAACATATTGGACTCACAGATAATTAAAACATAGTCCATATGGTTAATACATATACACCACACAAAAGTACTCATAATGCTGTCAAATAACGGGGAGGTTCGAGGTAGATTAGGCAAGAGGAAACCATTTCGGTTGCGGTCCCTAAATGTATTTTAACACAAGTTAAATTATTCATCAGAGAAGAATATCATTAATTTGTAATTAACTTTAGGTCATTGCTTTTATTTATATCTGCAAGTTCCAAAAATTAAGATATGGCCGACTCGTGAAAAGAGGGGGACTATAGAAATGTAATCAAATAAAACCCATATAGCGTACGTATTTGCGTCTCAATGGAGCTACTTACATCAAGTGCGTAACTGTGTATTTCTCCATGCCGGCGATCGAGTGGGCCTGGGGGTTGAGGGTTGAGCAAAAACCTAAACTGGTCCAGTCGTAAAAACATACATGTACACTCAGTGGGCTGTTGGAAAGTTAGAAAATGACCTTAAGATTGGCATGTTAGGTTTCTCACACAAACATCGGTGTCACTGTGAGTGTTGGGGGTGTTTAGGGGATGGTATAATGGCCCACCCCTCCCTGGTTAAAACGTGGAGGGATGTCCTACCCGCCCCTGTGATTTAGCCCTTGATTACAAATTGCGTGACGATGTGGAAGACAACTTTCAAGTTCATTATTTCTTAATTATTATGCCAATGTAAAATTTGAATTCATCACTTCTAAACTAGATTTGTTTAAGAAAACAAAAAAAACAAAGCAGCTTTTATATAAATTGTTAATAGGTGTTCGTCAAACATTTTGGACCATTACTAGAGTACATTTTTTTAAGTGCAGTTAATATAATATTAAAATGTGTGTGTCCGTGCTTTTTAGGTGTGGCACCATGGAAAATATATTTTTAAATTGAATTAATAATTTTCTAGCATTGTATTTCTTATCAGTTTTCAAATGAGACAGAGTCCAACGAGAAAGAAAATCGGCCCACTGTAATAAATTAATTTCATTTTGTTTTAATAGGAGTGTCCTGCTCTTAATTATACCCTGACCCTCAAATAATACTAACCCTATACCCCACATCCTAACCCTAGGTTTTTGAGTAATTTTGAGTCAATCCATTATATTTCGTGAAAAACCTTGTGGAGACATGTACACCTATATAAATTACCCTATGTAGACGAATACATTCGTTTCCATTGTCCCCATTGTGTTCACATCTCCACAGGGTACCGTATTTCCTTACATACATGTACATCACGTGTGCAGCACATAGCGCTATAATAATTATTATATATAGCGCTATGGTGCAGCAGCTGTGCAAATCGCTATGCATACTTGGCAGTGACGTAAATAACTAGCACACAAGACTGGTACGTCACTATATCAATATTTATGACCTTTCGCTCTAAACTTTGCGCAATTTGATAAATGACATAAAAAACACTTTTCAAATCTGTAGAAAGGCTGGTTAATTCAAAAAAAGCAAATGTATTCGTTAGAGTACATTATATTTCTTCAAAATTCGTTCGGAAAAGAAAATCGAAATGTTGAAAAAACATGGACACACCAACTTTAATTTATAAATCAGGTAATAATGATACTTTTAATCAACTCAAAGGAAGGAAGTGCAACTTACCAACTATAGATGCTGCTATCCACATGATTGTTAATATAAGGCTGTCTCCTTATAGGACGTCGTTCACTTTCTTCTGTTTCTCAGCCGGTATAATTATATCCATTTGTCAGTCGGTATAATTCGCTTTATTTGAGTCATTATCAAAGATCCATCGTTTATTAAGCTCCACTTCAGCATGTATCACCGAACGAGGACGACAGACAAGCTGTAAGAAATGAAAAATCGAAAGGGTCGTTTCATGGGAGGACGATATATTCAACAAATGATGTGCACATTGAGAAAGACACTTAATACTAACCGGTGTAGCGGTTCGCGAAAAAAAAAAAAAATGGAGCTGGATGGTGCGTAAATGTATTTTCATGAAAATAAATGGCAACTCGTATACATTAACGAACTAGTATAAAGAATTATAAAAATGGCTTCCTTAACGATCTCGCCGATAGCATAGTTGGTAGAGAGGAGAGCTATGGATCAAAAGGTCTGTGGTTCGAATCCGACTATCGTTAATGGCCCTGTCACACCAGAGCGTTTTAGGCCAACGCGTGAGAAACGTGTTGTAATTTTGGCAACACGCTGGCAAACGCTGACCAACGCCAGGCCAGCGTTAGCAACACGCTGAGCGTGTTACTCACACGCTGGGACACGCTGTCACATGCTGAGGAAAACATACTTTTTTCAACATACCTACAATTTCCAGCGTTTGCCAGCGTGTGGATGCACACGCTGGCGGCGCATTGGAGGTTCGTTACTCGCTAGACGATCGTTATCAACCCGCTACCCACACGCTGGCGTACGCTGGTGTACGCTGGCGACACGCTGGTTATGGCCCTGTCACACCAGAACGTTTTAGCCCAATGCATGAGTAGCGCGTTAAAATAAGTTGATACGCTGGCAATCGCTGAACTTTCACAGAAAAAGTCAAGTGGAACCGTGATTTCAGCGTGTCCATACAGGTTGATAACGGGTTCATAGCGTATGTCAGCGCGTGAGTAGCGTATGAGGAACGCGCTCAGCGTGTGAGGAACGCATCACTGATTTTTTGTTATTTTAAATACGACAGCGGGTCCCCAGCGTGTGAGTAGTGGGTTGGTAACGATCGTCTAGCGCGTTTGACGCGTGAGTAACGACCTTCCTGCGCGCCGCCAACGTGTGCAGTCACACGCTGGCAAACGCTGAAAATTTTAGGTATGTTGAAAAAATGTTGGTCAACGTTTACCCGCGTGTTGCCAAAATTCCAACATGTTACTCACGCGTTTGCCTAAAACGTTCTGGCGTGACAGGGCCATTACTGTAGTAGCGCGTCGGCTTTTTACACAACTAATCATGTGGTCGTTGCAGTACGCTGGCGCGCGTTGGAACGCGTTACTTACACGCTAGGCAGTCGTTCATCAGTCGTCGAGCGCGTTACTAACGTGTTACTCACGCGCTGGCGAACGCTATGAACCCGTTATCAACGCGTTATGGACACGCTGAAATCACGGTTCCACTTGACTTTTTCTGTGAAAGTTCAGCGTTTGCCAGCGTATCAACTATTTTTAAAGCGCTACTCACGCGTTGGCCTAAAACGTTCTGGTGTGACAGGGCCATAACGGACTTTGTCTTAACGTTTGGCTAAAATGCAAAAAAAGTCTGGCACCATTCCATTCAACAGTTCACTATTTATTAATGTTGTGGAGGGAACCTTTTTTTCTATGGCTACTTTTTCAGTTTGGGAAACAAAATTCGTTTGTTCTTATTTGAGTACAAATCACTGGTGTCTATAGAAAATTTTATACAGGGGTGCGCCCATAAGGCCCAAAGACAAAAGGTGCACAATCGTCCATTCACACCTGGTTATACTTTCCCACAGCCTCAGGATCGGCCCGTGTGATCGCCAACAGACCTGACGGCTCGGTCAAGGTTTTACAGTTGGAAATAACAATCTACGCCTCGAAGAACAGTAGAGGGCGCCAAATGTGTGTTTTGGGATGTTGACAGCAAGCTGTAATATACCTGGCGCGGTTTGGCCATGAATTCGCAGCAATTATCAACCCCCCTGTCAGCTAAAAGACAACCTTGACTTATCAGTATTAGTATTCTGTTACTGTTACTGTTAGGGATTTGTGTAAAATCGTGTAGTTTTTTTTCTTTTTAAAAGTATATAATAAAATGAGATTTGCCGAAGGCTTTGCAAATTAAATTGAAAAGGATTGATTTTTGTCCGACAATGTCATTGAAGTTGAACTGTCGTTTAGAGACGTTGAACTGTCGTAGAGAGACACTTACATGTGAAATCAAACACTGTCTTGGTTTAAAGGGTGAAGTCGGAAATTCTTGAGATTAATTTCGAGGAGGGAGGGGGGGGGGGGGGGGTTAAAGAGATGTATTTCTCACAATAAAAATACATTCTTACCAAAATAATTATGATAAAAGATAATACTTTTCCTCAAAACAAAACAATAGTAGAACGTAAGTTACGAATTACCAGCCGAATTGTAAGACATTTTAATATAGATGCCTCTAAAGTCAAAACTTGTTTAATATATTTGTTAAAGGTAATGTACACCATTTGGTTTTGCTGTAATTTTCAAAAATAGATGGGTTTAGGGGATTCATATTTTATAGTAAATATTGTGACGCTGAGCTGTTTTAAAGTTTTGTATTCATAAATACCGGAAAAACCAAGACAAAATACTGTTTTTGTAGTCCCTTGACAACATAGATCCTGGGAAAACAACATGTAGATGCTGTTTGTGTAGTCTGGTTCCTTGACTTCCTTCAGACGAAACAACAAGTTTTAGACGTGATCGGGGAATTATCATGTTAGGAAACCAGACTTTGGCTTGCACCCATTCACGGAAACCGTACTGCAAATAAAATGTGGACTAACTGAATTTAATAAATTGGGGATAGTGCTTTTCAAACGATTGTCGCCCGGCAATTGTTGCAATCAATTTTTTTGAAAACCAATAGCACACCAGGTGCCACGATTTCACAGGCTGCTTGAGACTGTTATTGACTTACAGTCAAGTTTACTTCAATATTTCATAATAATTCAGGTTTTGATTTTGATGTTTGCAAATGTTTGTTTGCAAATGGGTATACATATACTACCTTGAAAGCAACGAATAAGTGTTAGGATTGTATTATGATTTCAGAAAAAAATGTATTCGTGAGGAGGCAATTACACTGCAACAAAATGAGGCAGAAAATAGTCGTGTACGGAGAGCGTGTCCAATGAAGGGTCTCTGTCTGGTGTGTGCGCCAACCACGCGTTTTACCTGGGGCCAACTTCATAGAGCTGCTAAGCACAAAAATGTGCCTAGCATGACAATTTGTCCTTGGCAAAAACAAGGTTACAGACAAGTTTTCACCTGATCTTTATTGTTCTGGATTGATAATCAACTGTTTTTTTGCTTAGCATGAAAAACACGTAAAATTTTGGCTGGTAACCTGTTTTTAATGAGCAAGACTTTGTTGTGCTAAGCAATTTTTTTTGCTTAGCAGCTCTATGAAATTGGCCCCTGGAGGAAACGCGTCTTCTTCGCGTTCATCAGTTCAAGGTAAGCAAGTATAACCACATTGTCCAAAAACTCTTTACAACATTTCAAATGAATCACACCGGAAACTGATTAGTTGCACTAATATAGACCTATATCACTATTTTGAAAATTAAACAAAGAAATTTACGGATTGCCGTTCCGGTGCTTTATTAACTGAGCTGTCCAGACCTGTGTTGGCGGTTCCCCTAAATTAGTCGATCTGTTCGTGGGTTGCTAGTCACATGCCACAACCCCGTAATTACCATGTGGCTACTGGTCAGGGATCATACCCAAAGTTACGACACTAGCAACATATGCAATATGTTGCCTTGACCTGAGAAATTGCAAACGGGGATCACTCGATCAATCAATTTCTTTGTTCAATTTTTCAACAACTCTTTACCACAGACATCGCTTTATCCTTCATGGGTACTGAAAATAAAATAAACGTTAATATAGCAGTTCTGAACAGTTTCATGCACACATCAAATAAAGATGCTACGTTTAAAAAGCAAAATAAATAATAATACAAGGGTGGGTTTGCGACTATTTGACAAAGTGCTTGACGCCCTCTTGCGGTGAAACATTTTTTTTCGAATTCATTTACTGCTGGACCTCGCTCGTGTCCACAGCCCATACTCGTAGTCGTACTCGATTGGGAAACACTATTCGAGCTTCTCAGAATTCCGAGAAGGAAGTCATGACCTTTCGAATTGCATGCAGCGCGCAGCTGAGCCGCAGAACTGGTGACCTCCGTTCACGGGTCACACAAAATCCATCCAATCAGAGCTCAAAGCGCATCAGAGGTTTCCCGGCGCCCAGTATAAGCGGCTGGAAGTCACTAGAAACTGTAGCGGTTCTTGTTGTATTTTTCAAGGCACTTATGTTATTTTTATGTACATAACCAGGTTTTCCTTCAACCTCGTTCTATGGTTAAAATAACCCATGAAAAAATATTGTCGAAGAAAAAAACAAACGTTAAGGAAAGTCAGATTCGAGGCACAGACCTTTTGATCCATAGGTCTCATCGTTACCATTTATGCTATTGGCGCGGTTGAGGAAGCCGTTCCTTATAATTCTTTATAGTTCTTTAATGTATGAGTTGCCATTTCTCTTTCTGAAAAAAAATATCGCGAACTGCTACACCGGTTAGTATTAAGTGTCTTCCTAAGCGGCTGTGGGTGGGCACAACAGACATAAATAACCTGGGCACGGGCGAACTGCTAGACTGCATGCGCCCTCTTTCGCACACTTCGTTTTTTGTTTGTTTGTTTTTCGATCAAGAGAGAATGACGTTATGTATAATATGTGACGAACAACCACACGTCTTGATCAGTAACGATAATCCTCCCTAAGGGGTTTTTCAAAATTACAATGTTTCTAGATAAAAACTTAAATTCCCTTGTATCAAGTCAGCGTGTGTATGGTGGGTATATTGGGATGTCTGGGGCATGCCTTCATAGGTGTATTTAACGGATTGTAATCCGCTTAAACAACAACAACCGGGCTGTCAATAACCAATAAAGGAGTTTTTCAATACCGTTAAAAAGGGATATAAAAAGTACCAATGGAATTTAAAGAAAACGTGAAAGCCCCCTAACTGGGAGAACGATCAGGGGTTTCAGTTTTCGGTTGAGTTACTTACGGCGGAGAGAAAAGAGAAGTTACGCCGTTTGGTGGGCCATTAATAACGAAGTGTACAGGTGCGCGCCGGTTATTAGCATCCAAGGACAACACAACGAATAAAAGGGAAATACATGCCTTAAAGGGTTTGGTGCTGGGTCACGGTTGTTAAACTTGGCCTTTTCACACCCGCCAAACTACAGTTTGAGTACAGTTATTTATTCATTTGCTCTTTTGTCAAGGCGAACGCAAACGGTATACCGGTAGGCCTACAGGCGTAACGGGACAAGTGTACGTAAATAAGTGCCTGTGTACAAAATTCCGGACTCTGATCGCAGCGAGGAAATTTACAAGGTGATCGAGGCTTCTGAGTGTGAAGTCCGGGTTGGCTGGAGCCGGGCATGCCACAAACGGGGCTCATGGAGGGAGGAGACGCCCAATGTTCCCATGGACAGCGCAGGTGATGCGAAGGGATACTTCGGATAGTTTACTGAGGTCATGCCAAGTGGAGCACCTGAGGCCTGTGGGCACGGTTGTATGGGCATGAAATTGGCCGGAGTGTCGCTGACCGGGCAGGAAACAAAACTTGGACCGTGACACTCCGACAGTTGTAAACTCTTTCGGCTCCCATAAAAAGCCGTTTGTGAAGGGATTCACAAAGAGAACAAAGTTCTGCTGCTCATATAAAGCATGGAGGAATGCATAAAGTGACGTCAGTATTTGTCGGAAGATTTCAAGGGGAACATTAGTCGCGGAGCTAACGAATAATCGCAATTACTACGCGATCAGTTTAGTGAATTTCCCACTAGTGTGCATCGACCTTTAAAATCGACGAAACGGCGGAGCGGATGCCTTTTTTTGCGTAAGTCCTTTGAACGTCTGCTGATGAATACATGATGAAGTGGCCATACATCATACGGACCAGGAATAATGGCATCAATGCGGTACTGTCAGGGAAAGGTAAAATGTTCATTTACTATACATGCATATAAATATTGTTTGCACTCGACTGGCAGAGGCACATGGTTTTGCTGTAGTGTTACCTGTTTATACATCCTGGCACTTCAAAGTTTATTTAGCTCTCCGTTCTGCTCAGTGTGATGTTGCCTCAATGTCTATATCATCTAGTTCAAGTGCATGGATTTAAATGAGGTGTCAGACTCAATCTCCAGGAAATTCATTAACTAAAATACTATAATTAAGAACATGTATGCATAACGCAGAACACCTGCATGCGAGCATGCACCTGACGTCACCACACCAAATGAATAACCACTCAGCACTGTCGAATATCCACACGCAAGTTCCAAAAAGTGTATACAGACGCCACGCACTAGCTGTAGCACATACCGTGACGTCTACCTCCGTTTGAGAGCAGGTGAAGCCTCCAGAAGACACGTTCTCACCTGAATCACACACAACCTAATGTTGATTGATTATGGGCGCGTGTCTCAGTATTCCTGTATTTTTGTTTAATCATGAAGCAGCAACAGTGGACAAGTGATTGAAGCTGATTAGTGTTTAGACCAGTCTAAACAAACTCAAAGTATTTGAAAGTGAACGCCCTTCACTGATATACTCAGCCTCACTATCTTGTGTTGTCTTGCTGCTGTGGAAGTGTGTAAAAACAAATCTGCTGTACGGAGGAGGTAAACTGCCTTTAAACTAGGCGCAGGGGAGACGATGCACTACAAGGACCGAGATTCAACAGCAAGATTGACTGAGTCATGTACGGCGTGCCCCGCTGGATGTCACCGGCAGCAGCAGCTGCCGGTGCTGGGAGTTCGGGTCTCGGTACCACCGTCGGAGCAGACGACTTCGATTCCATTGGATGCATCCTTGCCCACTGGTAAGTCGATTTTATTGACAGGCAGAGACACTTAGCTATGAATACATATTCTTCACAGAAACATTTGGTGTGAATTAGTAGGTATCCATGCATACATTAACAGCTCGGTATTCCTTCCTCCATGGTATAACTTGGTCAATTAAATAACGGTGGAAAATGCTAATTCTGTAAGTTATGTTTGTGTCTGAAACGACCACATTTTGAATCGCACTACTGCATGCTGTTTGGTAAAGAGGTAATTAAGTTGAGTGCATTTTATTACACTTATTGTTTTTTGTTATTAAAAACAATTTTGTCTCATGATGCTGTCCATCGGAGAAAACGGTATGAACATGCCGAATAATGGCCCAAAATTATTATTCAATATTTTATCAAAACAAAACGCTATACGACAAGAGGTACCGGTATACCAGCACTGACAATACAGCAATCGATTAGTGCTAAAGAAAAGGCGTTTATCTGGTCGATAACGATCGATTGGATTTCCTTCAACTTCGACCTTGTTTGATTGGAACATGGAGGTAGGACCCTCCATGTATGCAACAGAAATGGTCACTTAGTGCGTCTTTTCCAAATGGCTGCCAAACAACTGTGACTTGGCCGGGGCTTATCCGGGCTAGACCAGGGGTCTTGGTATTGATGGCACGATGGCAACCCCTTCGCACGCAACGGCACACAGTGTACACATCACACGCAGAGTTAAGTTCAGAAATCATAATCATACTCTTGATCTTGGACAGTTGGCGAGCAATGAGATTTACGAAGAGGGCACATTTTGCGGTTAATGTTGGCTGCTGGGGCTTTAAAGTTTATAAATGAACTTTCTGTAGGTACTCCCAACCTGCCCTGTACATTTTGTACAATGTACATGAACACGCAGGCAATCGCGTGTGTGAGACCATGGTGAGACTGATAATTTGTGCATCCAATGTCCTATCTAAAAGGCGATGCGCTCTTTCACAAGGTATTGTGAAGGAAACGCAAAGCATTGTGTGAAACCTTTCGCCTTGCCCACGTTAACCCCAGGTTAAAAAAAAAATCCGAACAATAGCTTAAGAAATAAGCCATCACCTTAGCCGCGAATGCTAACAAAATATGAAAGGAGTTACCTTTTAAAAATGTTGCGACTTCCGATGTCCTCGAAAATGATGAGCCCATTATCGTGCCGTTTTCGACAGCGGGTCAAATTTGTCATGAATGATTTTCAAAGCCCGGCATACTGAAATAGGAACAAATTTAACAAAAAGTTAACATCACGTAAAGGAATTAAAAACGCTCTTTTAAGAGGAATTGAGTCTTGAAGGCATTGACCTAAAATGTAGACAACAAACATCCATTCATCTCTTTTAATGGTGCAATAATATCTCGTTATTTTGCTAATTAAATATAATTGGCATTTGAGCTGCAAGATAAATAAATTAGCTTTCAAATGCCGGTTGTTTTACCCTAAAAGTATTTGCTTTTGTCCAGTCAAGTCAAATATAATGTTTGATAAACCACCCGCACTCAAAACGAATGCTTGTATTATAAGCGCCAAACGATACACCAGCATTTCACACATGGGTGTTTTGGAACACGCTGTACAATGATCCCTCGAATTCCTCAATTGACCTGTATATTTACACTCGTCATGCACATAATCGTATGCAATTCTTTCTACATGGCAGTAAATAGAAACAGACTCGAACGTACATCAAATCCTAAATATTTACCCTCCCAAGGACTCTACCGCTGATAAAAAAAGTTGTATATTTACATTGGCACGATTGAAATATGGAGTCTAACTCCCCGACTTTTGATAAATGGGTTGATTATGTACGCAAGCGATGATGTGCGCCCTGCAATTATTATTGCACAGGAAGTGCTATACCTGATGGCACGATATGTGACAAAGAGGTACCCCCCCCCCCCCCCTCTTGTCCATACACACTCCAGACTATTGTTACAGCCTGAGAACACAGTGTCCAACACAACTGGAGGAGGGGAGGGGTTTTCCTCTGCCACATTTGTGTTTCATAATTATTATGGGGAGTACAGGCAAGAATTTATCGTTACTACACTAAACAAAAATATAAACGCCCACAAAAATATAAACGCCTCAGTGATGCAGTGCTGGTGATTCCACACACATCTGTGTTGTGGGTGAAATCACTGCATCACTGAGCAATTTCTCACTGGCAGAGATGGACACAAATGTTGTTTACAAATCAAGACAAATTTTGGGGGCGTTTATATTTTTGTGGCGTTTATATTTTTGTGGGCGTTTATATTTTTGTTCAGTGTATTTTCCCCAAGGACGTGCATTTTCTCGTCACGATGTTCATTGCATAGTTGTCCAGATGGTTTTTTTTTTTTTTTTTGTAATTGCACGAATTCACACATGGTTTTAAGATGAGGCCACCCATGGCAAAACATTCATGGTCTGATAAAACGCTTCGTACAGCCTTTTAGATTACGCAGCGCACTTTATTTACGTGTATGGTAAACTGTCAAACCACTGTCATTGAAGTTATGGTATACATTCACCAAAGTTGTCCATCAAAGTTGCCCTACAGTATAGACGATGTGCCCTCTGACGTCACGTGTTTACATCTGTATTCAAATGTGCCCGGCAACGATGCGCACCCATCGTGTTTTACATAAAATTTGCTTAAAGAGTGACGTCGCAGGTCAGATCGCCTTTGAATTATGTGACCTCTGATGTAAAATTTATGTAAAACATGATGCGTGCGCATATTGACGGGCACATTTGAATACAGATGTAAACAGCGGCACATCGTCTATATTATACAATATATATGTAATAAGAAACATATAGACGATGTGCCTCAATATGCGCACGAATAATGTTTTACATAAATTTGGTTAAGAGATGACATCAGAGGTTACATAATTCAAAGGCGATCTGACCTGCGACGTCACTCTTTAAGCAAATTTTATGTAAAACACGATGGGTGCGCATCACTGCCGGGCACATTTGAATACAGATGTAAACACGTGACGTCAGAGGGCACATCGTCTATAGGTTCTAAATCGTGAACCATTTCTGAAGTTTATAACGAGCTAGACCTATGTATAAAAACAAAGTTTGAGGTCGTCAGTACTATACAGATGATTAAGTTTAATCGTGCAGAAATGTTTAAGTGATGGTGACGTGAATGCGCTGAAATTTTCTAATAATGTTTATCAGACTGCACATCTTTAATCCCAGAAAATGGAACAGACGAGCCACATCCCAGGTTTTCGTCCCTCAGATAATAAATCAATATTGCCTGTGGGCGTGCGGGAACTTTATTGCCCAATTTTAAGAAGTGAATGGGTTTAATTGGAAGGTTAACACCTTCCCCTGTAGCGTGTTTGCGGTTCTTCAGGATATGGACGAGTGAGACTGAGGCGCGCCGGAAAGCCTGCACAGCAAAGTAGAACAATTCCCTTCGGCGGGGGGGGGGGGGGGGAATCAGGAGGAGAGAGAACAAAATCAGTGTCAGTGGTGATTGAAACGAGGTGTCGCTTAAAACTCAATTTCGTTGCCACCGTTTTGTTTTGCTGAAAATGCATAGGACGAGAACTGACGAGGTCGTATGATTAAATGCTGAGAAGTGTGAATGCGAGCCAGGGGCGGTGGAACGGGGGGGGGGGGGGACGCACTTAAATGCACCCCCCCCCCCCCCACACCCCATGAAAACAAAACTGGCCCTTAAACGCACACATGAAAGCATATTCGCGTTAATACAATTGTCTCCTCTCTTGTAATGCAAAACTGCCCCTCAAAACAGGATAGTGAACCTTCTCTAGATGGTAAACTATATCCCTCAAAAACACAAATACCCCTCTCGCAATAATACAACTTTCTGTGCCCCTCTCGAGATGGGAAATTGGCAATCCAAAAAACAATAGTGCTCCTCGCTCTCGCGATAACTTCTCGAGATGGAAAACTGCCCCTCGAAATCACAATTTTAGCGCCCCGCTTGCAACATTAAAATTGTGCCCCCTCTCATGATGGAAAACTGCCATTAACAAAATAATAGCGCTTCTCACGCGAATAACATGGTCACTGAACTGGCCATCAAAAGCAACAGTGCTAGTGCCCCTGTCACGATAAAAAAAATGGATCTCTCTGCATAATTAGTCAAATGGCGGACATTGTCGGTGTTTACATACTTACTGACGAACATGTGCACAAGTAAACCAAATTTGAAACTAAGCGCTCATGCTCGCTCGCTTCGGTCCCTAGAAGCAGGTTATATAAAATAAACCACTGTGCGCAAAATAAACACAGAGAGCAAGATGGACAACGTATCCATAATAATATTGTTCCTCCGTCGTCATAATGTTTATAGCTAAATGAACAGGACCATATTCTTTTCGTCCACATTCACACCGACGGAAGGTGCAAATTCTGCAATGTGTTCCGCCGCCGCTGATGCGTGCAAGCACAGGGAGTCAATGGCGTAAAAAGAAATCGGAAAACATACTACATTCTTGAATATGAAAAAAAATCCAAACAAAATAAGCAAACAAAGTGAAGTATTTTTTTGCACATGTGTTTTTTGGCCATTCGTTGACAACAACCCAAGCTGTAAACCCCATAAAAAAGAACTCACAAAAGTAACAAACGGTTGACCTGGCATTTTTTTTTTGCCTCGAGGGTGTCCATTAAAAAATAGAGGCTCTATCCACGTACACAGATTATACAGAAGAAAATGCATGGTTTAAAGATAGGGCCTAATGCGATTTGTTGAATTTATTGTCGGTTTTGTGCACTGTGACAATACGGGCAGTTCGCTGGAGGTCAAGTCTAAACAGTACTTTGGTTGTGGCAGCAAAATGGTGGGAAGCTATGTCATAAACCATTATATACATGTACAGTACATCACATTGCGTTGTGTGCGAATTTAGGTGTAAACATTATTCTTCACTATTTTGGCAGAGTTGTAATGACTCGAGTCACTTTTGTTGGCAACTCGACTCGACTCGACTCGAGTCCCGATGGGTAAATGTTCGACTCGAGTCACTGCAGTTAAAATGACTCGATTTGACTCGAGTGAAGGCAAATAAGAGCAAAATGCCGTCACGTTTGTTAGCAAATAATTATGTTCATAAATACATGATATGGTGACCATCTGTTGTCCTTCATCCATGATACCACAAACATATACAGTGTCGTGGACTTCCATTTTCCTGCACTTATTTTATTGCAATTCAATAGATAATTTTCGTCCGTTTATACAGTTATTACAAAAAATGATAATTGTATGCACATTTACTATAGCCTTCTTTTCAGGCGAGTTATGATTTTCTCCAACTTTAGAACTGATGTGTTTATTAAATACATTGAATAGGATAAATTCAACTTTAGCTTTTGCCCTTCATCGTTTAATGGTCGACTGGATGCTCACACAGCATAATCCGATAGGATTGCGAACTCGCACGGCATGCCTTCCGCCAGACTGCAAATTGTACTAGACGGAAGTGGGACCCGACGTGAAGCTCTGGTAAAAAAAACTCGTTTCACTCGTTTCTCGAGAAAATTGAATCAAATAGAACTAATCAGGGTCCCCGCTGGTAATAATCCGAGTTGGCAAATTGTGATGGAATGACGAAAATCACCTGCAAAAACAATGTCTCGGTACAATCTGGGAGACTAAACGGTTCGTGACAAATGTCATTACATATTTGTGATTTGAAGTACATTTTGACAGTAGTTTTGATTGAATCAATCGGTTTGTAAGTCGAGAGTGTATTATTACCTTAGGATTTGTTTTTAATTTTAGACATTAAAGAAAGAAAGAAATACAATGAAACTAAGAGATTCACAAATTGAGCTTGAGATAAAAACAATTATAGTTTTCGAGTCAATTTAAAACTTAGTTAAACATACAAATGAAAGATTATTAACATATAATAATTATATTAAAGCTAGACCTACCCCTACCCTTATTTCAAAAAAACAAACCATTTTACAAGGGTTATTTGCAATTACATTCAAAGTTGATAAAATTGTTGATATTATGTTCATTCTCTTTATATAGTGTGTATTATTTTTATTATGTTACCACGGGTATTATACAGCATCATTGCATTCGCGTATTATTTAGTTGACAGGTTAAGCCATGGATTCTCAGCTTAAAGGTGTATGATATACACCATTTGCTTTGGCTGTAATTTTCGAAAATGGATTCATATTTTATATAGTAAATATTGCGCTATTCTTGCAGTCTGATTCCTTGACTTCCTTTAGACGAATTCAAACATTATTGGGGGCAGTGTTTGAAAATAGTCGGGTTTTTATAACGATTGCCAGCCGACAATCATTTAAAATGTATACAAAATTTAATTTGTCTTGAAAGCCGGACGGCGATCGCGAAAAAAAAAAGATAACATAAGAATAACGGCTCGGCCCCGGTTGAAAACAAACGCTGTTTTTCGTGCTTTTCTCGGCATCCATGATTGTAAAACTTCGGAAAAGTCAGTTAAACGATATTTACTACGAAATACAACCCCCCAAATCTACCTATTCAAGACAATTCAAGCAATTACCAATGGTGTATACTACCTTTAAAGCGGTTCAACGGTACATGAATTCCGATGTAGCCAGGTGAACCCCTTCTGATTTATACTAAAAACTACGAACACTCGTAGTTAATAACTCACCGTGTCTCCCGAACACCTGCCGTGTGAATAACGTAGTTTTATATGGATGTACATGTACATGTATAATGCTACGCAAGTCCAACGATGCTTGAGCTTGCATTCCGATGCATTCCAGCAACTAAGTCCAAATTTAAGCTGGAAAGAATTAAATATCAAGTCTCAATCCTAGCGGAGTATTTTTTCAATACATTTATATACAGTGTGTAAAAAAAATGCTAAAAATAAAAAAAAACGGAATGCTACACGTAGAGCGTGTAACCAACATAATTAAAACTGCCCCCTAACCAGGCTGAAGTCTTCTTCTTTTTTAGATTAGAGATGTTTACTCAATTAAATTGCTGTCATTTTAAACTTTAAAATAAGATATAATTGACTCATGTGATTTATTTTTAGAGTTACGACTTTTCAAAGTTTGTGAGCTGCAAAATGGGCGTTAACGTGCTGTATGCGAAATGGTTTGGGGATGGTGGGTCATTGTAATGGTTTGAAAGATACACCTCTCCACTTTCAAATGAGACATCAAACAGCCAAATCTGATAATTGTTGACAGAGTAAGAGTTGTGAGTAATTTGGCAAGAGAGGTCAAATTGGCCAGGGGACCAAGTTCTTCGATTTTGTTTGTTTGTTTGTTTGTTTGTTTGTTTGGATACTGTGCAAGTGTTGCAATGTGGATGAGCTTTTGGTGATTTAGCAGCTAATAACACACGTGTTCAATTCCTAAACATCGGTGTTCAATAGCTAAAAAACTATCCACCCTCATGCTAAACATGTTTAGCATGTAAACATGTTTCTTGTTTGTTTAATTTTTGCAGTGTAGGTAGGCCAGGCAATTATCCACACAAAGGCAAGTATAGG
The DNA here is from genome assembly GCA_037893245.1 of Crossaster papposus. Taxonomy (NCBI): domain Eukaryota; kingdom Metazoa; phylum Echinodermata; class Asteroidea; order Velatida; family Solasteridae; genus Crossaster; species Crossaster papposus. Next base: position 162,767 of record JBAIAA010000053.1, on the reverse strand, counting down.
CTATCTTTGTCTAAAATTGAAAACTTGGTCTCCTGGACAATTTGAAGTCTCTTAGGGAAAATTATCAGATTTGGATGTTTGATATTAGAGTGGAAATGTGTATTTTTTAAATCATTCTTATATTAATGTTGATCGCAAATTCTATTTGTAGCACTTCGTTATATTTGGATTGCATTTATACTGTATAGGAAATATCCTTCTAGCAGTATCTTGCTCAGAAAATACCGTGAAAGATTCGAGGATCAAAACCCCATGCCATTACCTTTTCCGATTGATGTATTTCAGTCATGTCCCATTGCATTTACTACTCTAATTTTGGCATGTTAATCTATACTTTTACTTATACTGAGAACAATGTCCCTATGCCCTATAGCTGACACCGTGCTGACACATCTTTTTCGTATGAACATTTTTTGGGGAGCACGATCGCACGCTTTCGACGCATAATAACATGAGTTATTGAAAACTATTATTTTGTTAGCAAAACATACTTTGAACTTCGGTGCGTGAGGTCGAAGACGCTCGCAATGGCGCGTGGAGAAACGACACACCTTTGAGAAAAAGGAGAAGAAGACTTATGGTCAGAGAGTCAAGGTGACGGTGAAGTATGGTTTATACCAACTTGGCTTGGTTCCGACTCCATTGATTTATATCACACCCTTCCTCCATGATCACCATCAATGATCACGCAAGTCTTGAATCGTTTCGAATAGGCATATATACGTTTTGGGGGGTGTTTATTTTCATGTTTGTCTGTGTGGACATTGCCGTAATACCTCGTGGCGTTCCCTATTTTTGTCCGGATCGTAAATAAACCGGGAATGCTAAGTCGCATATCGCCGGCAACGTGAACACATATTGCGCGTTGTAAACATTAACAAAGGTCGAGAAATGTAGCAACAAAACACGTTATACTATTATTGCAGTGTGGGGATGTTGGGACACAAGCAGGTGTGTTTTTGGTGCGGGAAACTTCAAGGCGAAACAAAATCAATACAGAAAAACTGGCTAAAACAAAGCAACATCTTGAAGAGCACGTGTTGTTCAATATCACATGAGAATTTAGCAAAATGTCATTGTCAGGCGCATACACCCCGAAACTAACGCAGGTTTGAAAATGATATTTTAAACAGCTTTTAAAACACAAGACAATATTACATTGATAATGAATTGTACGAGCATTTAAAGGTAATATACAACATTAATTATACCCTGCCAGGCTATTATAATGTTTGCCATATTATTTGTGCGTAATTTAATAATCATACTACAGGTACATCGAACTTCAAAGGATACTTTGCGCATGGAGTGAAAGTATGAATTAGAGGATTTGAAAATATCCGTGCGCACTATACATTGCGACGAGTGCAGTTGACCTATATAGGTCAGTTTGCCTTTTAATTGCAAAATGTTTTAATTTGGCGAGACTCACGGTGATAAAGAGAAAAGTAATTCGTTTCCCCTCTTTACAGCAATCACTTAAGGGCATATATTTTTAATTTAAGACACGTCGTTGTTATTGTGGTGGGTTTAATCTTATGACAATGACAATGTCTTCAGAATTAACGGAACAGGTCTAACATGAAACAGGAAAGTCAGCATATACTGTTCTAAGATATCATTCTAAACATGTCTCTAAGCTTGAAGTTGTTTAGCTAAAGTTGTTCCCCATTCATTATTTCTTTGGAATTACAGAAGTGAACTAATATATGATGACCTGTAATACGATCTGGAAACAATATTAATAATGGGTGTATAGGCCTACGGATTACGTGATGCTCCAAACCGACATGACAATTCCGATCCCCAAACTTATTTAGACAGCCAATTGGCGAAGAAAAAAAGTCACCTGCGATCTGTCATAATTGCCCCGTAAGTCAGACTAGCGTGGTCCCCCTTTCCCCAACTTCGTAGTTTTAATAGCGGAGTTCAACCCCAGTATCAACGGGGAGAGCCATGGCGGCGCGTCAGGCGGCCGTCTTCACAAACGTTTTTTTTTTATTTACTCGGTGATTTTTAAGAGAGGCTTGCGTTACAAGTCAACATTGTCTATGAGTTGGGGTGTCAACTGGGTTGTCATAAAACACAGATATTAATCCCAAATGTGTTTGCCGTATAACACGGATATTGCCCTTGGGGAGTCTTTCGATCGCCGGGGGTGACGGAAGCGGCAGTCGTATTTCACTCGACGAGTTCAGGTGTTGACGGCGAATACTTTCCGGTCCCTGGTTGTTTGGGGATGATGTATATTTGATTTTGTTCTCTTTTGGTGAATTATAATACGAACATGTTGTGCTAAGGATCGGATATAAGTAAACCAACAAGGTATAGAAAAGCATTTTTAGATACAAATTATACATTGTTAGAAACAATGATTTCATATTTGTTATTTATTTTTTAAGAGTAATGCAACAGGTATAAAACTTGTATGGAGGTATTGTTTTAAAGTCGTTTATATTCGACAAAAATTAGTGCACTGATTTACGACTATATAGGCTAATGTAGTTCAATGTTTTCATATCCAAAACATAACCATGTATTACTTCACCGTGAAGTAACATTGCCTAAACTTGGCAATTAATTAATAATTTTACAAAGCCTTGCTGTTCAACGCTCCATGCACAATTTCTGAAATGCACTGAAGATCATTACAAGTAGTTACAAAGAGGTAATACGATATTCTGAGTTTATTTCCCGAGGATAAGGATGTGCTTACACTTTTTATACTAGTTTTTACAGCACCTCAAGCACAGTGCGATAGATATTGCCCTTACACCACAGGGGGAAAGTGATACCAATAAACCCAAGGCATTATGCGTACATATACCAGGTCGCTTGTGTGTAGTATCTGTCACGTCAAACACAATTGAGCATTTACTTCCTGAATTAAATTCCCCTCCCTTTAGAAATGAAACTATTTCAAATACAAAATTGTGGCTCGACTCTTATTTCTCCCTTTTCTTATTATCGGTTTGCATTTTGGTATTCAGTTTGGTATTCTGAACCACTAGTATTGCCAAAGGCACTGGATTGTTGGTGCCCCAAGTCCATTGTGTAAAAATTTCAAAGGAGGATCAGTTCCATTTGGACTTCAGACCAGATTAAAAAGTGGGTTACACTCGTATGTTGACTGGTAGGCCCTGAACTTGTAACACTAAACATCTGACGAGTAGTGAATGGCATAATATGTGGTGCAATATAGTGCAATGCTGTCATTATATGCCGAGGTGGCATGTTTGTTCTACTCTCAAGAGGGCCTCCAAATGTCTACACAAATTGTTTGGACACCTTTATTCTAGTGTGTCCCACATCCACTTAAAAAAAGTCATTAACAAGGCAAAGGACATAATCCAGTTGGCTACTGTTGGCTACTACTAGACTGCAATGAATATGGTCAATTTTTGCAATTTAACTGCCTGTAAGCACTGTGGTGCAATCTGCAAAACCAAAATGCTGACAGATTCGTCAAACACAAACAAATGCAGAGAACTATTATTATGCAAATTCCGGCACACAATTTATATTTGTGTTGTAAAACGTGTTCACAGATTACTCCAGGGATCAGACATAAAACGAGTAAAAGCAATCAAATGTGAGTGTTCAATATTCATAACAAATAAAGCTATGGACAAGTTAACTAAGTGCAAAACCTTTTTTTCCTGAGAAGTGTACATAAATATATAAAAAAGAGTAACAAAAAATGGATACAATGTCCTACACTTTGCATATTGCAAATTCCCTTATTTGTAAACCATCCTGTATTACCTTTTCATTTGTACCTATACAGGTACAAATCTATGAAAATATTAGGCCTTGTTGGGAAAACTATGTTTTAACCAACTGGCTTCTAGCATCAAAATGAATTCAAACAACTCACAGCTAACCTAACTCACAAGTACAGGTGGTATACACCGTTCGTAGATATCAAACAGAAATTGCTACTGAATTATTAAGAAATATATTTTTTGTTTGAAAGTAAATAATGATTCTAGACATCCAGCAAATTGATTGTGCTAGATAGATATCCTGTAATTGTTCTGAATGTTTTTATTTTATTAAAAACAAAAACACGATCGCCAGACAGCGATTGCGCAAAAACCCAAAAACAACAACAACTGCTCAACGCCGGTTTAAAATAAACACCGCTTTTCTTGCTTTTTTCTTGGCATCCATGATTGTAAAACCTTGGACAGGTCAGTTAAATTATATTTACTATATAATACAACCCCCCAAATCCACCCATTCCTGATAATTCAAGCAATCACCAATGTGTACCCTACCTTAAAAAAAAACCAGTATTAATTCCACTATAAATATATTCCTCTCTCAAGTTTCACATTATAGTTTGTCTGTTGGACATAGGAGATCCTTATGTATACAGAAACCATAAAATGAAGCCAGTAAATTGATAATGATTGAAGAAGTTTCTTTTTTTCTTTCTTTAAAGAATAACAACTTAAAAGAAGCATTTGGTGTGCAAGTAAAGTACAACTATTTTTCCTGAAATAGTTCAGCAATTCTACATTGTACATTTATGCAGAAACCATATTTAACCAAAAATTAATAAACAGTTACAAAATTAATCCCTTATGTCACATTGGGTTGTATAAATAAAAACTACCATTTCCTTTTACTACCAATTTTTTTAAGCATTTACTCGCAATTGTAAGAATAAAAATGATACAAATACTTCTACTAGAAAGCATTTGCTAAATACTAAAAATATATACTTTTTTCTTGCATTTGCCAAAAATACATAAATAAAAAGGATTGAATGTTTCATATTTGGGTCAGGGCAACCTTTAAATGATAAAAGCAAATAGTTTTTTGTATAGATGTGGTTTGGCAAGAAAACGGTATTGAATTGCAAGATGGAGTGCTAAAATCAAAATACAAGCAGGTGGCAGGGTTTGGGGAAAGAAATGTGACAGACGAGGGCGCTGTGGCGTATTTTCAATGCATTGTCGATGTCGGCTTTGAGCCTGGGGCCAATTTCATTTTAGGCAACATGTTTCTGACTTATATTCAGTTGTTTTTTGCTTAGCATGAAATGCACATAGAGTTTTGGCTGGCAACCCGTTATTTATGAGCAAGACCTTTTGGTGCTACTGCTAAGCAAATTTGTGTGCTTAACAGCTCTATGAAATTGGCCCCAGGTAATTAAACCTTACCATTTGGTGTTTTTTAATGGAAAATTACACGGTCTACAGATAAAGATTTATGCTGCTTCTAAAACCTAAGTTAAACTATGGACAATATACGTCAATGATTGTGGTACGAGTAAAAGGGAAGGCCGAAATGAAAGTTTACGAAGTGATGAAGTTCACAACTCGCGAATTGCGCCAATATAAATTGCGCCAATTTGTGTCAGTTTTTGGCAAATTACATCATTTTTTCTACCCCCAAAAGAAAAATAAACCGAGAGAGGAAGTGTTCCTAACCTTGAAATAGTTTTTGATTTTAAAAAGACGTAACGGTAGGCCTACTCACCATTTGACGTAAGATATTTTTTACAGATCTTGATTGGTGTCAGTCACGTTGAACTTGGCTGGTCGGCGCGGTCGGTCGTCTGCTGCGAAAAGCAAAACTTTGATTTTAAGCAAATCTTCAAGTGCGCCCTCTATCCTCACCGAACGCGCTATACTGGTTCCCGGTCCATTCGTTATCAATTAACTTAGGGGCGGAAACCAGTCTTGCTGGGTGTGGAGCAGACAATACTGAATCGTGTATTTGAAGTTACAAAGCCTAGTCTGAAAACATTAAATTATGAACTGAACAACAATAAACAGTACGTGATAAATAAAACACCGTGGTTTTTCTTCAAAAATATATAAATGAAATCAAATTATCCCGCCAGTTGCAAAAACTGAAAACAACAAAGCTACTTACTTGAACTACACGTTTCAAATAAATCACAACTGCAACACCAACCAAAGACCCGGATGTAAACAACATGGCGGCTAATCAGCTAACCGGTAGGGGAATTTTTACATCAAACGTTGAGAAAATGTCCCTTTTTTAGAGAGGATCTACAAAATGGCATCACATCAGAGGAATCGAGGAATTCCAAAGAGTAGTTCTGAACCAGATTTTGTCTCTGAAAGTCGGAAAACACCTCGAATTGTTATTGAGGATGAAGAGTTTACGGGACAATCAGCAGCTGATCATCAACGTGACCATGGTGACACTGTCACTGACAGGCCTGCGGTGCCAGCCGACCCGTTAACTTCCGACAAGAGATGGGACTCCGATTCGTGGTCGTATAGCGGTAGTGGCAGCGAGTAAGATAGATGGCCCACATCATTATTGTTTTTTTCTGAATTTGCACAGGCTTTTGAGAAAACAATGTTGAATTTTTTATTTTTTTTAAAATGTAGCCTGCCCTATCTATTTGCAGCTAAACAAATGACGCACTGTCTTATAATGACCTTTCACTTTAAATAGCACGGCGCGCGCGTTCCGACGAGACAAGCACTTACATCCAACCTTTAAAGTCATACGTGAAATGTGGAAAATCAAGGCTTTGCCGGTAACTAATGAAAATAGTTGGGTATTTTATTGTCTAAGTAAACTAGTCTGCAAGCATATATTTGCCCATAAAACTAAAAATCATTGGCCATGAGAGACTTTTAATGGTGGCCCTCTGCTGGCCAATAATATCCAATCATAGGACAACATAATGCGTTCTCCTAGACTTGTTAATTTATTAGGGAATTCCGTAGCATGTGTTTCTTTAAAGCGTTAAAACATTTCCTAGTTATAATGTTGGGCAGATTAAGGTTACGATAATTGATTGATTTGTGGAAAAATGAAACCGTACTGTTACTTGCTCTATGGTTGTGCTGTGTCAGTTTACTCCTAACTAGTTGGTTGGTTTCAAAATGCAAATAAAACATCTTGTCTATGATCTACTGACTATTCATATCTGTTCATTATTAATGGGATATTATTGTTTTCTGTTTTTGTTTGTTATTTTAGTGGCTTGGAGCCAGTTTGGGCCAGCTCCGTGCAACCCTCTGGGGAACTGTTCTTTCTCGAACCAGGGACAGATCTCCACCACACAGACAACTTCACCACCACCCCGCCAACAGCTCAACAGCAAGCACAGGAAGACAAGTCTTCCCAAGCTGCTGCCAAGAAGAAGAAAAATCTGGCAGCCTTGCAGAAAATCATTCGCCGCAAGAAGAGCTCCAATCTCATGAACGTGAACAACAGCGCGGACCCTTCCGGCAGTGCCAAACAGCGTTTTGCTGGCGGCAAGAAATCCTCGCGGAGGACCTCGGCAGTATCGCGGCACGGCAAGCCAGAACGGACCGTCGAAGTGACCCTAAAGACCGAGTCAAAACAGGGGAACACTCATATTGACCGGTTGGAATCCTGGCTGGGCGTCATTCATGCTTCAGACAAGAAGGCCAACGTTGCAAATGGATCATCTCGAAACGGTCATGCCCGCGGGGTTGATGGCGAGGAGGAGCAGCATCGCAACGGAAGATCTGTGTCGGCCTCAAGTGAGACCAGAGTCGCAGTGAGAGGGTTGATACCGTCTGGAGCCGCGATGAAGTCTGGAGAAGTTGAGCTGGGTGAGAAACTTATCCTTTCCCCCTCCGGACCCTTAATAATCTACCAACACAATGATTCTGTAGCATCTATGAAGGGTAGGGTATCGTCTATTTAACCCTAACTACCCCAAACCCACCAAACTCCAACTGCAGCTTTCGCTAGGTTTTGGCAGGTTTGGTACCAAACCGTAACAACTTGTTGTTAGACTTTGTTTGACTCAGTACCAAAGGCCCAGGGAGACCCTGTTGAATTCTGTGAGGTTCAGGACAGAAAGGCATGAGACTTGTCAAAATGTTAGACATTTTGAGAATGCACAGGCATTTATACGTGAGTGACCCACATTGTCACGGCACACTTCCTGGTCAACTGTAAGTGTATGTACACTTACACCTTGTATGTGTGTCCCCACTAAAACACATAATACCACTGGCCAGTTATCACTGTTCCAAGTCAATACAACTTCAACTGTTGGAGTTTGGCAGGTTTAGTACTGTTAGGTTCAGTACAGTGTACCAAAAATTACTGAACATGTGTGAGCTGTTGAAGTTTGTTAGGTTTGGTATGCTTCTAGTGCGAGAGCCTAGGGGGTTAGGGATATGGTGGTTGTTGTTCAATGGCAATCTATCTGTTTCTAAGCTGTTTTAGGTGATTGTCGCACACTTATTTGTGAACGGTTACTTACTTGTATGGCAACAAATACTATCAAACTCTATTATAAACAGGATAATTATCAAAAAAGTATATATACCCAGCCCGATTTGAGACAGAGCGGACCCCTCCCCTTTTTTGTCCTATACCCTATACACACTCCAGATCTTTGTTGCCTAAATAACACATCCCCCTTGATATCTGAAAAGAATTCATGAGATTTCAGGAACACCAGTGACCAACACAAAAATGTGGGGGGGGGTCTGTTTACTTTATATCTTGTTCCATATAAAAAAGTAGTATAACTTCAGCACTGTGTGTCTGAATATAGACTATTGGAGAGCCAATGCAAATTTAAAGGTAGGATACACCATTGGTATTGTAATTGCTTGAATTTTCGTGAATGGGTGGATTTGGGAGGTTGTATTTTATTGTAAATATCGTTCGTTCGTTTTCAACCGCCACAGTGGTTCTTATCTTTTTTTCGCGATCGCCGTCCGGCTGGATCGTAATTTTTAAATAACATTCAATTTTTCGGGGAACAACTATAGGATACTTAGCGCATTCATTTTGCTGGATGCCTACAATCATTATTTACTTTCAAATAAGTATGATATTTCTTAATAATTTGGTACATGTAGTAAATTTTTGGGGTATCTGCAAATGGTGTATCCTACCAGTTCCCCCCCCGATGGCGTATATAGATTCAAAACACGCCACGAGCAAGGCCGTAAATGTCTGTCAGCAGCGAGCAAGGCCGGAAATGCTTGGGTGTGCTTCCCGGTACTATCGGCCTAAACCCGCCTTGAATAGAAATTCGTTAAAAATAATTCCGCGCGTCGGCTCAGTGATGTTAAAATAATCCCGGCTCGAACTGGTTAACAATAATAAGATAATAAATGCCTCTTTTTTTTTAATAGGTGACTTCATTGTCAGCATCAATGGCATCCCTGTATTTACCGAGACAGTTGACTCGGTCCTAGCGTCCATGGCTAGTGCTTCAGTGGTAGGTTGCTATATTCCATTTTCCCAAGTCGATTCAATCTTTGCAAGTTGATCTTTGCCGGCCATATAAAACATATAAGGCTTGCTAATCAGGAGTAGCAAAAGCCCTTTGTATTGACATTAATAATAATAATAATAATAAAGTATTTATAGAGCGCTTTTACAAGATAGATCAAAGCGCTGTACAAGAGAGGACTATGATGTTATGAATAAGAAACTTTTAAGACGGTTTTTGAAAATGGTGAGAGATGGGGCGTCCCTGATGTTGATGGGAATAGTGTTCCATAATTTGGGGCCTGCTATTGAAAAAGATTTATCCCCAAGGGATTTTGAACCTGTAGGAATAGAGAGAAGAAGTTTATCATTGGCAGATCTTAATCCCGGTCTGCCTGGTTGATACAAAGTGAGTAAGTCACACAAGTAAGGAGGAGAAACACCATGTAAGCACTTGTAAACCATCAAAAGAACTTTGAATGATATACGCTGATGGATGGGTAACCAGTGAAGATTGGTGATGAGAGAAGTAGCATCCACAGTGCATTTGACAGAGAAGATGAGCCGAGCAGCACGGTTTTGGATTTTTTGTAGTCTATGTTTTTCACCTTGGGTTATATCGAATAGAAGAGAATTGCAGTAATCAAGCCGGGATGTTATAAATGTACGAACAACATGGTGACATGTGTTTTTATCGATGAATTTACGAATTCGCCAGAGGTTTCGTAGGTGAAAATTAACTGATCTGCAGATGGAAGAGACATGGTTGGACATAGAAAATGACGAGTCAAATATAAAGCCCAAGTTTTTTACAGTGCGAGAAGGTGAAATGCTCATTGGACCAGCATTAAGAGTGAGATTGCCGTCTAGCTTGTTTAGTACACGTGGAGAAGCTGCTACAAAAAACTCGGTTTTGTCACTGTTGAGTTTAAGCATATTAGTGGCCATCCAATCATGTATTTGGGAAATGCATTTGGAGAGGATTTCAAGAGCAATTGCAGAATCACCAGGAATACAGTGTAGCTGGGTTGAAATGAGTGTAAGCTGTATGTCGTCTGCATAAATGTGATATTGTAAATTGAAGTGTTCAGTGATATCAGCAACAGGTTTGATGTAATATGTGAAAAGTGCAGGCCCGAGTACAGACCCTTGGGGTACACCAAAAGCTACCCTAGATTCGTCAGACATGGTACCATCGACCCGGACGCAGTATCTGCGATCACAAAAGTAACTGGTGAACCAGGATAAGGGCATGTCGCGGACCCCGTACACTTTGCACAACCTATCGAGGAGTATTTCATGATCTAAAGTGTCGAATGCAGATGACAGGTCAAGCATGACCAGCAAAACCACTTTCTTGTTGTCAATGACTCGGAGAATGTCATTTTGTACACGGAGAAGGGCTGTTTCTGTGCTATGATTACATTTGTAGGCAGATTGGAGTGGGACTTCTAAGTTGTTATGGGCAACATGTTCAGTTTTACGTGCAAAATACCAACAAACAATCGTTTATTTGACCAAAAGAAGACTGGTAAAAAAGGGAGCCAAAGAGTAAAAAATGAGCGTAGAAAGGGTTAGTGTTTGTAAAATGTGTATATGAGCTGTAAACGTCATAAATACATAGAGCTATTGGATACAGATTTTGGCTGGTTTTTGCTGTTTTTATTTAGAATGAAAAAAAAATTGTCTTTTGGAATCTGTTATAGATTTTGTCTTTGGAAACTGTTCTAGATCTCAGAATAACCCTTATCTCAAGAAACCTTGTCGTTTTGTGAAACCTTTTCTGTTGCCAGTTCAAGCTACAACTCCAGCGGGGCAGCCTGGGCTCCTGGGAGAAGTACATCGTACCTCCCCAGCGACCGCCCGTCAACGGCACCCTGGTGAGGCTGATCAGCGGGGAGAGGCTGAAGGAGGTAGAGGACCCGCTGAGGGACGTCTGCCGGATCGTCACCTACCTCACCATGGGCAGGGAAGGGGACGAGGAGGGCAAGGTAAATAGGATTAACCATACAGGATTAGGAAGGGGGTGGTTAGTTTCTCCTCAGAGCAAGGATTCCTCTCTCCGGATCTTGGCAGAAGGAGGTGGAGTACCCGCTGAAGGATGTCTGTCGGATCGTCACCTGCCTGACCCTGGCCAGGGAAGGGGACAAGGAGGGCAATGTAAAGTGGATTAACCCTTACTCCCTATGGTTTTTTTACAATCGTATTGAAGGGGGAGGTTGTCTTCCTCAAAACAAGGATTCCTCTCTCTATATTTCGGCCTTGCAGTGATGAGTTTGTTTTGAAGTTTAAAAAATGTTCATGCTAAAAACATCTTGAAAGTTTAGTTTTAGGGACACAGTTATCATTTGTTACTTGTGCATTTTTTTTGCATCAAAAGTGTTTACAATCTAAAGATTAGTTAACTTTTTATTCGGTAAACATTGTATCTTTCAAAAAAACAAAGAAAGGAGGTTTAAAGCCACTTTCTTGTTCAGTGCATGTTCCTAAGAAATCGCGACCATTTAGACCCGGTTTGAAATGCCCCCCCCCCCCCCCTTGCTCAAAAGTGGGTATCTTCTGGGATAGAATGAGTAAACACTTGCAAACAAGGGACCCCAGGATGGAATGGAAGTCACATAAACTATTTCATGTAGCGGTTCTTGTATTTTTCAAGGCACTATAACCTAACCCGGTTTTCCCTTAGCCTTGCTCAATGGTTAAAATAATCCTCATCTCTCTACCAACTAGGCTATTGGCAGGTTGGTTGAGGACAGCCGTTCTTTTATACAGTTCTTCAATGTAGCCGAGTTGCCATTGTTCTTTCTCATGAATATACATTCACGCACAACACAGCTGCGGGAGAAAACAAAATCACAAACTGCTACACGGGTTAATATTAAGAGTCTTCTGGATGGAACAGTTCCTGATCAGCCACCGGACCAGCCCCCTTGTCCGGTAGCTGGGCCGGTATGAAATGACTTCTTGCTACCGGACAAGGTAACAGGGGCCCTTTTAGTCGCGAGCCTTAAGCTCCTTATATTGACTGGTCAGTAATATGTGGTGTTCTATTTAACAGGATATATTGTATGAGTTCCCAGTGACCAACGCCTCTCGGAAGCTGAGCGATATCCGTGGTTTGTTCATCACACTGAGCGATATGCTGCAGAACATCACAGACAGTGCCATCACCAGGTCAGATGCTGGAGACTTTATCGTATAAATAGGAAAATCATTTTACAGAAACAATAATTCTGAAGAAAACAATATTCGGGAAGAATGTTGCATCCTGAAGGCCGGTTCATACCTCATGCGAAAGTCATTGCGAAGCGAATTCGTTAAGGCAACGGAGAACGTCACAATGAAACTTGTTTACGTGATTAAATGCACTTCGCATTCACTTTAGCGTGAATCTTTTTCATCATAAATGTTATCTCAATGATGGTCAGTCATTGCAAAAATGTAAAACAAAACACAAATTTCAACTTTCAAAAATGATTTTCAATTTTGTTTGAAATTATTTTTGAAAACTGCAATCAACTCTCCACAGAATTTGTCCACAATCTAAAAAGTGACAGCAGGATACTACATTCTTTCTAAATATTTTGCTGACTGTACAGAATTGCTGAGTTTACTCCAAAATGCAGTTTTGAAATCAGTAATTGCTTGGAGTCAATTCCCTAAAGAAATACATTTTTAAGGAGAAAAGAAGATTTTTTTTACTTGTTTGCGAATTCTTATTATTCACTGTGCCCTTGGAAGTATGAAGCCTGCACATGCTACTTCTCGTAATTTACTTAATCGTTATTTTGTACTTTATTTGCAGTACTTCTCTGGTAATGAGAGATGAACTTATACACATTGGCTATAAGAAAGCAGGCACTGAGGTCCTGGTCATGGCGGTACCAGCTAATAGGGTACAGGTGTTCCTTCTGGACTGCATTGTCAAAGATGTTGTCCGACTTCTGTGTTTTCTCTTCAAAAACTTAGACAGGTGAGCATCTAGCATAGTCTGTGGAATATCCGCTCGTTGGATGAGCGTCTATGATATACAAGCGTATTCGGTGATTATCTATCCAAAACAAGACTGATTCTTGACCTCAAGATTTTGCCCATTCAGCTGGCGCTTTCCATCGCTTTCCTTGTTGTTATGTAATACAAAAACACGGCAGCCAAATTGGCCAATCAGCAGCTTACTCAAGGTTTCTGCTCGAACTCCAGTTTCAGTCAACTCCAATTGGCTGGCACACAGGGTCGCATAAAATTAACATGTCGCATAAAATTAACATGTCGGACGTTATCCCGAACGGGTACAATGTCTGATACTCAGACTACGTCAAACATGGCGACATTATACAACAAAGACAGAACAGAATGCAGTTCCTCGCTTGTATTCATGGGTGGATAGAGGTAATTGTAGTAAAGTGTCTTGCCCAAGAACACAAGCACCGTGCTCTCCGATCAGGGTTTAAACCTCTCGTACCATGGCATTTTGGTCGCACACTGCAACTTTTGGACCACAGTGCTTTCAGATTGGAGATATACAGAATCATGCTGAACTATTCTCAGTGACTCGGGCCAACTTCAGTCAGAAACTCATGTGTGATTTGACGATTGCTCTGGTGTTAGAGACTAACACTTTGTTGCTCTTTGGTTTTGTTCATTAACCACCAACAGTGCTTTCCAAGACTCTAACCATCCCAGGCTGAATCATCTCTTCAGTCTGCTCTTTCAGCGTCTTCTCCTGACCGAGAGCCAGCAGAGCCAAAAGACCACTAGCAGCACCTTCCTAGAGTGTCTGCCCGGGGCTAGGTGGCTTGACCTGCCTGAAGAGGTCAAGGTTCGTGTATGGGGCAAGGGTCAACCTTCCTTATTTTACCAGCATCTGACAAATTGCTCTGAATCAACTTTCGATAAACTTTGATAAACTTTGGAAAATCCAACTGAATTTTGTCAAGAATCTGTGACATAATTTCAGTAAGATTTTTTTGTTGGCCAATTTATCGCTGTCACTTTGGCTAGTGTCCATACTTTGGCTAGTGTCACTTTGGCAAGTAAATTAATCTAAAATGGGTTTTGTCGCAGACTAAGGCCGCATCCAAATTTGTTGTTCAGGGCTATTGTCTAGGTGTTCGCCCATTACAATGACACATCAAAAGGCTGATAATAGACGTAGCCATAGCTCTGGAAGCCCGTTTCGGACACTGCCTTAGAGTCTTATTTGTTCATTCTCCAGAAACCACTGTGTGGCTTTAAAAACAAAATAAATTGTACATTTGTATACGTAATTGCAGATAAACGTTGACAATAGCCTAAGCGAACTGGAGGCAGCAGATTTTGCAGACATGGTAAGTTTCCGTGCTTCTGACAATATTACAACAGCTGCTAGTTCAGAAATCACGTTTTCCAATAAATGCGATCATGCAACAGTTGTTGAATTATTCCGTTAATGGTATTTGTTTATGTTCTGAATATATAATGTATAACTTGTACATGCTTTCATGTATTTTGATGGAACTTGGCTGCAGTGACCCTTGTCATCGGATTATTTAGGTCAAAGGTCATGTATGCAGAGATGCCAACCCTCCCGATATCGCCGGGAGGCTCCCGGAATATCAATTAAACTCCCGACATTACGGGCACATAAGATATCCTCCCGGATTTGTAATATTAATGCGCCTTTATTTTTTGTATCGGCATTTTTGCAGTTACCGTACCAAGCCCGCCGGCCTGAAGCATGCACTCGGTACACGGCTAGCTGCAGCACGCCTGCATACTTCTGTATCAAGCCATTACCGAATGCATGGTGCACAGTGATTACAATGAATGTACATGTACATGACATGACATGTGGTACACGCAAGTCTAGTCACAAGACCGGCGAAAACACCATTTCGCGATACCATTTCGCGACTTGACTTTACGTGAAAATCAAACTCCCTTTTCCCTAGCCCTATTGGTTAATCCTTCTCATGTGACCAGTCGCTGTCATAATTATCATACGTACCCATGCGCAATACTACCAATGAGTCCACTTTTTTTGGGTCGGATATTTACGAATAGAATCTGTGAAATCTATTTCGTAAATTTTGTATTTATTTTTTTAAAAAGATTTTGGGGGTGTGTATTCGGTTGTGTGTTAATGTGCGTTGTTTTGCAAGCAACTCTGTTCAACGTGCAAAATGACGGAGACTACCGTGAAAGCAAAAAAAAAATGACCAAAAAATGTACAAATCCTCCCTGACAACAGGATTCAAAAGTTGGCAACTCTGTGTATGGGTCATTATTCCATTACTGTTATTTGTTGAAGTTCTGAAGTCACTCGTTTGATTTTGTCTTAAATATCAAATTGTGATTTTGGTTTTGCAGTCCGACGATCACTATGACGACAGAAGACCATTTGTTCTTCTTGGCTCATGCCTCTTCTACAAAGTAAGTGCTGCTATGTATTTGAATAGAATTTTGGCTTGAAAGGTATAATGTTGCACGTTATCCACTTCATTACCATTTAAGGTCGTATACACCATTTGCAGACATCAAAAAAATGTTACTACCGAATTATTAAGAAATATCTTACTTATTTGAAAGTAAATAATGATTCTAGGCGTCCAGCAATATGATTGCGCTAGGTATATTGTTAATGTTCCGAAAAATGTAAATTTTCTAACAAACAAATCACGATTGCCATACGGCTATCGCGAAATATAACGAATACAAAAAGAACGAATGCCCGACGGTTAAAAACGAACGTCATGTTTCTTGCTTTTTTTCTTTGCATCTATGATTGTAAAACTTTGGACATGTCAGTTAAACGGCATTTACTATAAAATACAACCCCAACAAAATTGACCCATTTTTGATAATTCAAGCAATTACCAATGGTGTATCCTACCTTTAATAAAGGCAATATCTCGAGTCACTAAAATCAGTGACTCTTTACAACTCTGTTTTAAGAACAATTAGTTTAACCATTTCGCGCCGGATGACGTATATAAATATAAGTTTTTCCCAGATTCAAGACCGATGACGTATAAACACGCCATGAGAAAGGCCGGAAATGTCTGTCAGCAGCGATCAAGGCCGGAAATGCGTGGGTGTGCTTCCCAGTACTACCGGCCTGAACCCGCCTCGGGTCGAGTTTCGTTAAAAATAATTCCGCGCGTCGGCTCGGTGATGTTAACATAATCCCAGCGCGAACTGGTTAAGGCTTAGTACCTATCCTAAAACAGATTCCCAACATACAGTAGGATTCTTATGGGTTAATGGATACACAAAAAACATTTATCTTGCAGGGTTACGTTACTGCCAGCCACTTACCCGCAGATGACTTGCGAGACATCGTCATCTACTGTCACAACTATAGTCTGATGGTCTTAAGCTCCCAGCAGCAAGTAGGCCAGCTAGTCATCTGGAAGGAGGTCTACCCCTCCCGTAGGGCAGAGCGGACAGAACCGGTGATACAGGGGTACCAAGAACCCCAGGGGAGGTGGTTTCTGCTCATAGTTGGCCAGGTAAAAAAAATCCCGGTATTTTCGATTTGTTTCTCTATTTTCGAGTTGTTGTTTCTTGGGCTGTTTCCAAGAGAGTTAAAGGTAGGATATACCGTTGGTAATTGCTTGAATTATGATGAATGGGTGGATTCGGGGGGTTGTATTTAATCGTGATTTTTTAAATAAAATTCAGTTGATCAGAAAAAATATAAAATAGCTAGAGCCTGATTACAATTTGCTTGCTTCCTGGTACAGAGACACAGTTTATTGTGCTTGCTAATGGAAGCGGGAGGATGTGCAGCAAAGTAAGTATTTACCCAAAATATCTTCTTACGTTTACAGTTGATGAACTCAACATAGGCACATATGTAACTCAACCCTTAAAAGGCAGTACATGTATACACCATTTGTAAACATCAACAAAAACGAAACTACTGAATTATTATGAAATACCTTGACTGCAAGTTCACCAGTTCGCACCGGGATTATTTTAACATCACCGAGCCGAGGCGCGGGATTATTTTTAACAAAACTCGTTTCAAGGTGGGTTCAGGCCGATAGTACCAGGAAGCACACCCATGCATTTCCGGCCTTGCTCGCTGCTGACAGACATTTCTGGCCTTGCTCGTGGCGAGTTTATGCGTCATCCGTTTTGAATCTAGGGGCAAAACTTTGCGTTTATATACGTCCTCCGGCGCGAACTGGTTAATAATAGTCTCAAGCATCGTGTGAAATCATTGCATCAAAGTGGGATCTTGTATCAATTTCCAACGATTTCCGGCTGGCAATCGTTAGAAATGCCTGATTGTTTTCAAACACTGCCCCATATTTATTATATTTAGTTAGTCCACATTGTATTTTACAATACTGTTACACTACTCTTTATAAGGTGTGAGGGTAGTCCGGCCCCAGACCCTTTCTACGTGGACCAGGCTAGAGCGACCCTCTTGCATTTAGAGTCGCTGAGTGTACCAGATGCATGCGAAGAAAGGTAAGCAGTGACAATATTATCCACATTTCTTAATAATGTCTTATTCCCCTCATCAGATTAGAAAATCAAAATAAAAAATTTAATAAATTTTTGGTAGCACACCCCTAAAATTTCTGGCCTCGCTCGCTGCGAGCCGGTCATATGAAGCAAGATATGAGACAGAGGAAACACCCCCCCCCCCCCCCCCTTCCTCCTTTGTGGTGGTCATTGTGCTTGCGGAATGTTGTGGTTTCTCAGGAATTCTTTTTAGGTTTTTAGGGGGGTGCGTTAGGTAACAATAGTCTAGAGAGTGTATAGGTATGGAGGACTAAGGGGGTGGGGGGGAGACCCTCGGTCTCATATCAGGCTGGGTAAAGAGCCGGTTGCTGACAAATTTTTCCGGCCTTAATCGTGCTGTGTTTATTTGTCACCAGTACTAAATTCTGATAAAAAAATTGCATGTATATACGTGATCTGACGAGAACTGGTTAAGAAACCATTTCAAAAAAAATATAAATATTTTGCACATTAATGTCAGTGTGTATTAATCTCAATTTTGTTGTAATTGATTCCCGTCTAAACTTATTAAAAAGCTCCTTTTTTCTGGTTTCACCGCCTTCGCTTCAGATTGTCAGCCCCGCCCATCCCGGCCCTCTCCTGTGCTGACTGGTTTTTTCCAAGCCGCAAGAGCACCACCGAGTCTGGTACCCCACCTCTCCCGATACAGGCGTCACCCATGCTATCCAAGCTGCACAGCCAGTCCCCGGCAAGAGGTATTATTTTGTCGCTTCTGAAGAAAAAAAAAATATGGAAACTTTGTGCAAAGCCAGTGTTTAATAAATTCATGGCCAAACATAACTCTAAATAGGCAATGTGCCCCCTGTACTCAAATATGCCTCGCAAGATGCGCACGCATCATGTTTTGCATAAAGGGTAGGATACACCATTGGTAATTGCTTGAATCGGATTTTATATTAAACATCGTTTAATGAACTTCCAAAGTTTAACAATCATATATGCTGAAAAAAACCCAGAAAAACGGCTTTCGTTTTCAACAGGCGCCGGACAATTCAATTTTTCGAACAATTACAGGATATCTTGCGCAATCATTTTGCTGGATGCCTACAATCAATATTTACTTTCAAAAAAGTAAGATATTTCTTAATTATTTGGTAGTAAATTTTGTTCGATATCTGCAGATGGTGTTTCCTACCTGATATCCTACTTTACAAATATATTCCAATGTGCCCGGCAGTATGCGCACGCATCGTGTTTTGCGTAAATTTGGTTGAGGAGTGACGTCGCAGGTCTGATCGCCTTTGGATTATGTGGCCTTTGATGTCATTCTTAACCAGATTTATGCAAAACACGATGCGTGCGCATACTGCCGGGCACATTAGAATATATTTGTAAGCAAAAGGGCACATGGCTTATATTCTGAAGAGAATCCTTTGGTTTTATTCACGAGCTACAAAATATTATACTATCATTTCCACTTTTTGACATTTTTGTTTTTGTTTTTGAATGAATTGTTTTATTTTCAGGAAGGAAGCTCCTACAGGCCGACACTACTTCTCGACACCGGTCTAGTTCCCCAGGTTCCAATCAGCTGTCCACCCCGAGCCCCGTGCCCAGGCGCCATACCGCCTCCCGGCTGGACTCGGACAACGAGAGCGACACCGCCAGCCCTTACAACTCCCGGGCGAACAGTACGCAGAGCTCCCCAGTCCCCCTGCGAAGGAACGGCGAAAGGAAAGGATCGGACGTGTCGGCGGGATCCGTTAGCAGTGCCGAGCTTTACAAAGTAAGACAATATGTAAGGGGTTCTGGCAAAATAAAATGGAACTGGGCAGAGGTTGATATGAGGGATCTCGGAAATTAAAAAAAGAGGTTAAAATTATCCTTACAATCCTGTTTTTTGCACTTCAATCAAACATTCCATCAACAAGTTATTGCTGCGTAAAGTTCGTATTTATCAACATGTTGCAAAAGTAAAATGTTTAGAAAAATGCCTTTAAAGTTTCAAGTTTTGTACATGTGATATGGAAAATGCCAATTGTTTTTTCCTAAAAACACTTTTATTCCACTACTTTCATACTATTTCTTAACAAAATATAGTTAGTAGGCATACCAAAGATTACAAATATCAATCAATCTGAAAATACAAAAAAAAAAATTATTTAGCACAAAATTTGCTTAGCACAAAAAGTCCTGCTCATTAAAAACAGGTTACCAGCCAAAATTATACCTGTTTTTCATGCTAAGCAAAAAACAGCTGATTATCAATCCAGAACAATACATATCAGGTGAAAATTTGGTCTGTAACCTTGTTTATGCCAAGGACAAATTGTCATGCTAAGCACATTTTTGTGCTTAGCAGCTCTATGAAATTGGCCCCAGTTCTGTCTCATTTTGCCAAAACGCCTCACATATATCATTGGATATGAACTCGCTGTTCAGCTAATTGTTGACGAGATACTAAACTGGTTACGGTACTTCGCTCTTTCAGGTTGCAAGGAAGAAGCGTCTGATTCCAGATCCCTACAACATGGGAATGATGCATCGCGGCCAAGAGTTAGAATGTAACAACTACTTCACTGCAACCAAGTAAGCACAGTTTAACCCTCCTGCTATCTGGGGCCAATTTTATAAAACGTGTAATCACAAATTTGCTTAGCACAAACAAAATCTTGCTCAGTAGAAACAGATTACCGGCAAAAAAACTCCATGTGCTTTTATACTGAAAACCAGCTCACAAACAATAAACATAATTTGGAAATTTGGCTTGTAACCCTGTTTTTGCCAAGGAAGAATTTTCATGCTAAGCAATATTTGCCTCAGAACATTCACAGGCAGTCAAAAATTCAATCCTCTTTCCCTGCCATGCCTTATACACATGGGCAGGTCACCAACAGACAAAAGCAGATAATCACCTTCAGTCAAAGCATATAGCTGCACCAAGTTTATATGTAAGCAGTTAAAGCCAGTCAATTCTGCTTCATGTAGTCAGGAAGCCCAAACTCTTGAACACGGTTACTCTATTGATTTTAACTGTTGGGATGGCTTTGTTGAATGGGCCTTATCCACGGGGAAGCCATCTTGGTTATGCTCCCTGTTGATTTATTATATAAATTGTGAACTGTTGATTGGGAAGGTGCCAGACTATTTTTGCATTCTAGCCTCACTTTAAATATTTTGTTAAAATGCGCAATCATTTTGCTGGATGCCTAGAATCATTATTTACTTTTAAATAAGGCATAACAAAAAATGTTATGTTGGCGTAACGGGCCCCCAAAAATAGGGTAGGTAGGTAGGGATTCTTTTTTTTCTTTTTTTTCCCCAGCAATGAAAATGATATGTTTTCTAATTGTTTAAGCCGGTAGTGATACACGATAGCGTGTCCAGGTTCAATATATACACAATCCACACACACAACAATGAGAAACGGTCAGAAATGATTTCAAATGTATTTAAAACTAGATTTATATAGATTTTAATCATTAAATTTCGTCTCTTGAAAACGAAATATCCAGGGTCGGCCGTATTTTTAGGGTCGGTCCGGTTACGCCAACATAACATTTTTTTTTTATGCCTAAGTAAGATATTTCTTAACAATTCGGTAGTAAAATTGTTCGATATCTGCAAATGGTGTATCCTACTTTTTAATGCATCCCTATGTTTTGCATTCTCTAGATTGACAGCGGGTTGTGACAACACCCTGTTTCACTACGCCCATCTGGACGCAGCCAGCGGCGTCATAGCCTGCCCCACCCACGGTGACCTGTCACTCATCGGAGGCCACACCCACGCCCAGCTGGTGCAAAACTTTAACAGGTGCTGTGTGACCATCAGGCAGCTTCTCTGCCGCAGCACCAGATTAAAGGTGACTTGGTTAACAACAAATCTAAAATTAAAAAATTCAAACAGTTCAATAAAGGATTTGAACGTTTCAAATGTAACATTTAATAACGTGTTGGTCCACTTTCTCATTCAATTACACAAAAGTGCAACGGTTTGGTTTTTTTTGGGGAGGGGGTTTGTTTCAAAGATTGGGAGATCACATAGATAAAGAATGCTGGTCATATGTGACCCGCTCCATCAAAATCAGGAATAAGTCTCGAAATGACTTTTTGAGATATGCACATGGTGAGAAAGGGAATTTCATAAGCTTTCTAATGATACCCATCACAAGTGTGTATCTTTTTAGGTGAACGAGTTATGATCTGATGAAGATGACGGGTGTATATTTATTTGCCGAATCCACATTCCGAGAAAAACAGCTTTGAAATAAACAAAATTGACCAAAATCATACGGACAGCGCACACAAATCCTCTTTATGTTCATCTTTATTGATCCTTTTTACATACAAGACATTAATGACAATAATCTGTGATAACTACAATTCCAAAAAATACAATGTTCAGAAAAACGACTTGGTCACGATTTTCACCCATGCGTTCACTTCAACAACCGATTGCGTAAAACGGCCCCAGCGACTTATTCCTGATTACGATGGAGCGGGTCACATATGCCCTTGTCGATGATTGCGAGCGCAGTTTTCTAGGAATTTGCGGCGGGGCCTGGGCCCTTAAACTGCAAGGGAAACGGCCGGCCTTGCGGGACCCATTTAGACAGGGTGCCGTGTGTCTGGGGGATCCTTCGTGGCCCGCCTTCCACAGGATTCTCCTGGAAAACTGCCTAGAATCAATCTATCGTTACACTTCTATACAATAGTTCTTTCATTCTTTTGAAACGTTCTCATTCTTTTCCTTTGTGGTATTTGTTCCTTCCGACTTCAAGTTTTTTTATTCTCCACAGTTCACTTTATTGTTTTTTATTACTACCTTTATTACTACAATTGGGGAATGACCGCTGGTAATGGACCTCGCCTTCGGCTCGATCCATTACCAGCGGTCATCCCCCAACCGTCTTATATTTGTACACATTCCTGCCGTGAATATGGCCACTGATGCCGGCACGGCGTTAAACCATAAACTCACTCACTCACTCACTTCTAGGAATTTGTGAATCAGATCCTGTAGATATGTTGGTGCAGGGCCGTTGATACAGTTATACGCAAGCACAAGTACTTTGTACACGATCCGTTGTCTAACTGGAAGCCAGTGCTGGTTGCAGAAGATTGGTGACATTTGGTCACAACTTTTGGTTCTTGTGACCAAACTTTGGTTCTCACGAGAAGGCCACACAGTATCGATAAGCTCTTTTTGTTTGTTCTCGAACACATCTCTGTTTTTTATTTCCCTTCAGGCAAGGCCAGAAGATTCCAGTCATCCCATGCAGAGTGACCTGTCCATGGGTTACGTCAGAGAGTACGGCGTCATGTTCAAATGTCAACCAGAGAATTGGCAGGAAAAGAAGGCCCCACCCAGCATCAAGTACTGGGTCGTGGGGTGAGACTAAGAGCCCCTGTTGTCTGTTCATCGATTGTTTTTGTGGTATTTCTTGTTGCATTTCTAGAACTTACTATTTCCTGAATGTATTGGTTCCTGTTTAAGGTAGGATACACCATTTGCAGATATCGAAAAAATGTACTACCCAATTATTAAGAAATATCTTACTTATTTGAAAGTAAATAATGATTGCGCTAGATATCCTGTAATTGTCGAAAAATTATCCAAAAAAATTGAATTGCATAACTATAAATTAATGATCGCTGGACGGCGATCTCGAAACGGCGATCTCGAAACAGGAAACTTTGGACAGGTCACTTAAAGGATATTTACTATGAAATACAACCCCCCAAAATCCACCCATTCCTGATAATTCAAACACTTACCAATGGTGTATCCTACCTTTAAGATGTAAGCGCAGATTGGAATAAAATGTTTGGGGGGTAATATCCCGTTACTTTCCAGGAGACTGTTTGAGGAGCCACGGCGCAGGGAGTGCTACGTCTGCTACCATGAGAGTGCAACTCAGAATGTGATAGAACTTGCATTCAAATTGTCCTTCGGGGCGGGGCTTTGACCAAGGCTTACCCTACCCCCCTCTCCCCTTCTCCGATCCATTGGATGAGCCATGAGCCATAGCCACGAGACTGATACAAACACGGCCCTCATTGCTAGGCAAGTGATGTAGCTTCCGTACTCCAGCAGCCGATTTTACAAAAAAGTGCGCAATAAACATAAATCGCTTTCACAAATATACACAAAAGTATATATACACAAATATCCATTGTAAACAGCGTTGTCATCCTCGTCCAAGATGTTTATATTATTTAAAACGTTGCACGGCTGCCCACGGATATTTGTTTATATCTTTGTGTTCTTTTACAAAACAGTAGTGAAATTCTCGTTGTCTGCGGCTACTTCTGTCACGGGTCACACAGCAATTCATTTATACATGTACTTCAAACACAAAGCTGTATGTCTTTTATTAAGCTTAATGAGTTAAGCAATGACAGGCTCCACATCGATCTCGATTTGCTATAAAAATAATAGGTCATTTTCAGCTAATACACCACACTACAAAACGGTTCTAACGGAAATGTTGTGCAGCAAAAAATGTTGCCATAAATTGTGGCGGAAGGGTACATAATTACGCCATTATGTAAAGTTTCATGAAATCGGCTGCAGCTTTAAGTGTCATCATGCCTCTTCAGAATCCTCCCAAGGCCAAATGGTCAGCGATCCACACTCGACACAAATCAGCGAAGTGATTCTTGATTCTCAGCTCTACCGTTCTGCACTGCGTTTGAAGATAGCTAACTCCGGTGATTTACAGAGCACCTTCTTCTTGGCATGCCAATTCCGCAGCTGATCGGGACAAATCTCTGCCCTTTCGTGAACCTTCCCTGGGTTCTTCAGCGTACACCATTCCACCAATCCATATGTGAAACACACTGGTAATGTACTGCACCATGAGATATAATATGTTAATTTTATTGTAGCTATTGCATTGTTGTACGGACATTGTTGAAATTAACTTCTTTTGCACATCATTGCCTTAACCCTAACCCCCAAGGCCCTTTTTGCTAAAAAGCATCCTCAATCTTTCAAAATCCTCATATTACCAGTATGTAAAAATTGGATTCATCCTCAATCCCCCAAAATCCTTATTCAATCAATGTTATTGGTTTAGTCGGTGCCGATGACATTTATAAGCAGTGTGGGGGGTATTGAGCATAATGAACGGTTGCATTTTATGAGCATCTCTAAACAAAAAGAATGCTGGGGAAAGGCCTACGACTTCAACCCATTGCATCCTCTAAAATCAACTGACTTTTTGCCATTCAATCCTCAAAAACTGCAATAAGGATTTTGGAGGATTGAGGAGGGTTAGGGTTAATATAAAGAGTGAAAGATAACATGGCGAGTCATATTTCAGTCTAAACCATTGTAACTGATAATCAGAACTTGTTTGTTTGTCTGCACAATGCACCCATTTATAATCGGTATTGATTTGAAATGTTGAACTTGATACAATCTTCACCAAGGAGAATAGTTGTTCCTTTGAAAGACTTCCTATTTACCAAATTCCAATCGTTATTAACCCTAGACTTCCCAAGACCATCAAAATCCACCAGCAGATTTGGTTCTGAAGCAGTATGAGGAGTGAAGGATTTGAAAGATGCACGATCTTGTACTTAGTAAAAACTAAGTAGAGAGTTGCATTAATCTCACATTTCCACAGATTTGTTTACAGAAAAATGTTGATCACCATCGCACTTTTTTTTAAATGAAACTATAGTTGTACCACCAAATATTGAACTCCATTCCATATAAACTTTGCGTGTATATACCGGTACGTCCTCCGGCGCGAACTGGTTAAATGTTCGTAAATATACACTGAAGCATTGACAAATTGTACTTTTTAGAATTTCCTATTTTAGACTGTGGTATTTAAAGTCCTTTCATAAAGCCAGTCGCAAGTAACTGGTTGAACAATGACAAAGGAATGCTTTTGTTAAAGATGGACTACAACGAAAACTCACACATTAAATTTATTATCGGACCTTGTTTATGTTGTGTTCAGGTAACACTTTATTGTTACGGTCATGTTTTTCTCTAAATAATTTTGTTGCAATTTGGCCGACAAAATTAGACCTTGATTCTTTGATTTTGAAATTTCCCGCCCTGTACTGGTTCCCGGCAAAGATCCACTGAAAACCACAATGAAATCCACGATATAGTACCAGCAGACTTATGAAAACGCATACATGGTGGCCCTGAAGGGACTCCGCAGATCGCGAATATCGACGTCGATATTCACGACTTTCCAAAAAAGTCGCGAATATTGACGTCGATATTCACGACTTTCCCCAAAAGTCGCGAATATTGACGTCAAATTTGACGTCAATATTCGCGATCTGCGGAGTCCCTTCAGGGCCACCATATGTATGCGTTTTCATGGGTAGTACGTCACACACAAAGTATGAATTATTCATAAGGGCTTTTGCTGAAACTGAGTTTTTCTGGGTCGTAGAACGCCGATCAATTTGTTTGTTTTTTTGCATGAAGGAACAAGATTTATTGAATACTAATGATATATTAGTAATCATTATACATTTCTCGAACAAAAACAGCAACACAGCCTTTATCATTGTTCCGTTGTAGTCCATCTTTAATAGTTCATCTGAACAGCTAGTGACTGGACTTGTAGGGAATCAATACAACTCTGATTTTAGACAGTTAAAACAAGCACCCGCTGATGTTTATACCCTTCCAAATAGAAATTTGGGTTGGTGGTTGAAAGAGTTTTCCAAAATCATTTATGCAAATTATTTTGTGTTCATATATGCAATGTATTCATAACATGTTATACTCGTTCTTTGCAATGCGATTCCAAATTATTTCATTTTCCATCCTATTCATGACACTTTTCCACATTTCATGTACTTCCAGAACGCATTTTGCATTTGGAAGTACAAGATTCAGCTTCTACATTTCATTCATTCCAATATCTTTGTTACTTGTAAAAGATCAAAAAACTATATTTCCATATTGCACTAAATGTAAAACGATGTTTTATGAGGCAACCTTTTAATTATTAACAGAAAAATTTAGATTCTATTATATTTTGTATGCAAATTTATTTATCACCCATTTTTCTTCACAGCATACTAACTAGGAGAAAAATGATACAAAGATATCTCGATTTGGGCTAGTAGTTTTTTAGCTCCAAACCGTATTTTGTGAAGCAGTCGGGGGTCCGTTCGCACTGAGAAATAACTCAATTGCACCTGCAAATTTAACATGATACTAGCCCAAATCAAGATATCTTGGTATCATTTTTCTTCTAGAAAGATTCTTCATCCATTGGTACATGTAGTGGAAGTATGCTCGTTAGTTTTTTGTTATGGGCTACCCTGTAAAGGTATGTAGATGCATGGAAATCTAGAGAATCTGTTTTTCAATTTTCAGTTGAGGCAATCCCACATCTAGGTCAAAATGAGATCGGTACTAGCTTCAGGGTCTGATCCCACTGGCATTATCATGAATTGACAGTTCGCGCCGGAATAATTTTTAACGAAACTCGATCCGAGGCGTGTTCAGGCCAATAGTACCGGGAAGCACACCCACGCATTTCTGGCCTTGCTCGTGGCGTGTTTATGCATCATCCGGCGCGAACTGGTTAATAATCACTCAACATCTTCAGAACCATGCAGATTTTGTTCTGTAATGTTCCCACTTTGCTTTCCAGGGGCTCAGTTATACATTTCGGAATTTTTCAGGCTATATAATGTCGACATTTATTGTATTGACCGCTTGCACATGCAATCTGTGAAAATGGCATATTTTGCAAAGTATGTACTCGAATTGTTTTACTAAAAAAAGAAATAAGAATAAGATTAAAACTGCTAACTGCCTGGAATGACCTGTAATACACAAATTAAATAAGTTAAGAGGGCCTAATATTTCGCTCCTAACAAGATCATTTTCAGAGGCAAAATGACCGTGTACATGAAACAAACACAACAATTTACCGGGGGTTTTTGAAGGATTGATGACAAATTGAAGAGGCATGCCCTAATAGTGTAAACAAGTTAGTGGATTCTGTAGGATTAACGAAAGCAAGATGACGATTTGAGTAGGTTGGTTGAGATTATTTGTTCTTTGATATGTTTATCATAAAGTTGTGTGCTAGAATGGCATTGAGGCTTCACATGATAGATATGCGTTGAATGCATGAAAACTGTTATAATATAAAACTGATTCATCACAATGTATTGTACATCTATATATTTTTATAATAAAACAAAATGAAACAAAATGAAATCAAACGTGTTGTTGGCATAATTTTATTTGTCATTCTGAGGTATTGACCTTTTCCATTTCAAATTCATTTGTATTTATGTCTTCCCGTTTGCATACATGTACAAAACTAAATCAAACACAAGATAAACTTGAATTTCGAGTTGAATAAAATTGTTGTATTACAACTAGTGTAGTGCCTGTTCGGAACTGACAAAGTGCTTGGCCTCCGGTGGACCCATAAACGTGGCCTATTGAATGCAGTGCCCGTTAGGATACACCATTTGCAGATATCAAAAGTTTTACTACCGAATTATTAAGAAATATCTTATTTATTTGAAAGTAAATAATGATTGTAGATCTCCAGCAGAATGATTGAGCTAGATATTCTGTAATTGTTCCCCAAAATTTAATTTTATAAGAAATTTACGATCACTGGACAGCGATCGAGAAAAAAATACCATGAGAACCACTGCCAGACGCCGATTGAAAACGAATGCTGTGTTTCTTTCCTTTATTGGCATCCATGATTGTATAACTTCGCACACGTTAGTTGAACGATAATTACTATAAAAAACAACCCCCCAAAAATCCACTCGTGATATTTTAAGCAATTACCAATGGTGTATCTTACCTTGTAGCACTAGCAGTGCGTGGAGGTTTATACTGCCACGTTTGCGGGTCTATGCCCCATGTTGATGCTTTTTGGCAGCTTAATTGAGAACCTCTAATCCAAACAACTTCACACTGCACATTCTTGGCTCCTAACCAATACACTTGCCAATTTTGAACTTTATACAGTACCCGGTTCTGGAGATAATCGCAATACAGACAGACAGAGCATCCTGGAAATATAGATTGATTTATCTGGAAAATGCAAAGGTGGTTGCAATATTAGGAACTCCAAAAAAAAAGGAAATGTTGTAGGCAGCCCCTCAAATGCAATATTCAAAAATAACTTGGTCCATTATAAGATGAATGAGAGTTTTTGAAATGTTCTTGCAAATGAGTAGGTCTGGTAAAACTCGGTCGCACTCGAAGTTTGAAGAAAAAACACGGACATCTCCAATTCGTTTGTACCACACTGTCGTGTCTATTGACGAGACGAGATGTCCACGTATTTGCACAAGACGCAACACGGTGTGACCATGATGTTTTTCACTTGATGGCACATCTGAAGAAAGCAGTACCACTTGCTCACAGACCATATCCTAATACCTTGTATATTTGGTCAGCAGTCATCTATTAAGGGCAAGTTGCCCGATCTGCAGCGATTGGTCGCATCACTGGTTACCAACAAACCAATGTCTACAATGTACAAGCATGAAGAAATTTCCGGATGACGCTTAACTGTAGTTTAGCTGGAGCGGATCACTCGCATTTTTCTCAACGGCTACGACTAGGCACTGTAGTTTGCCAATAGAAAAGAAATATGAAGCCAGAACCTCAAAACGGCCGATTCATGATATCACAATACCGCACCATTGTTTGGCACTGTCTCCCTTGTTTGAAAACCTCTTTTTCTTGTCCAGTGACTTGCCTATTCGAAATCAGGGAAGTTGATTTCAACGCTGCGAGGCGGTTTCTTGCAAGCCTTGCTCGATGAGTTTCAGGTCCTGTAAGTCGCCTTTGATGGTTGCTATAAGGTGGCCCAACCCTTCCTGCTGGTTCTTCAGATGCTGGGGAACAAAAACAGAGATTATCCCTGAACTCAGTTTACAGCAGTTCACTCGGGATTTTTAAAAACAATCTACAATAACCCAAACAATATATTACCTCTGCCCATGTAGGATGGCGGAGGTTATGTATTCTTGTGTCTGGCTGTCTGTCTGTCTGTTAGCAGGTTTACAAAAAATACTAGCAAGTTTTTAATGGAACTTGGTTTGTAGATAGCTTATGGGTCAAGGATGATTCCATTACATTTTTTAAGTGATCCGAGGCCAGATCAGGAATCTGGACCATTTTGAAGATTTTTTTTTAACATTGGGTGATAGGATGTTCTTAATAATAATAATAATAATAATAATAATCGGTTCTTATATACCGCAAATAGTATCTACCAAGACTGGTACTCGGGGCGCTTTATAATTTTCAGACAGGTTAATGAAGTTTATGAGACCCTTACAAGGTGCTGCGTCGCACTTTGCAGCCACTGCCAGGAACACCGGGGCAAACCCCTCCTCTTTAATAGCGATAAGTGTTACTGGCTTCTTTTACGTGCTTTACACAACACACGAGACCTACAACTCTACGTCTCATCCGAAGGACGAAGCAATAGTGGTCAAGTGCCTTGCTCAAGGACTCGAACCCACACTCTGCTGATTAGAAACATCAGCGGCCACAACACGCGGTTAGATGGAGGTCTGCGCTCTACCGAATGTCCTTTTTTCTAATTTGGTCATTATATTTATAACGACACAGACAGTCACTCATTTATTTCGACCGTTACCTGTCTGATTTCCTGTTGCATTTCAGGAGCTATCGTGTACTGCTCTGACCCTCGGCCTGGTGGTAGGTGACTGTGCAATCTGATCTGGGACATCATTTCATTCAGCCGTCCCTTTAGAAAATATAATTGATATCAAACAGTATTAAAAACACACTTATTTTTGAAACGGTGGGTATCAAACATATCTTGCTATGTTAAAAATTTACTAACTTCTCAAAATTTTCAAATTGTTCTAAAAATTGTTTTTAAATGTCCTAACTTTTGTGAATTTTCGGTCCAAAAACTTGTTTGTTTTTGTGTTCGCGTTTGCGCCGAGAATGAACAGACCTTAAGGGTATTTTCAGGGTTTCTATAATTTTCGGAAAACAAAATTCCCTTATTTTTCCTTGAGTTTTCAAAAATCCAGGATAATTATTTAAATCTATATCTAGTTTGACACGTCTTCAATGTTGTTGCAGTGAATATGGTGAAACTTGAGACACTAGTATAAGAGAGCTAAAGAGGGATTTCCACACTAAAAAGCCACCATAGGCAATCATCCAGTGGATACGCTGTTTGGCAATGAGACAAAATATAACAGATTGACCACTTTCTCTATTGGGCCAGTCAAGTTCCTGGACTTTTTCCTGATTTGAGGCATTTCTCTCAAATTCCTGAACTTTTCTCTGACTGGAAAAAGCGAAACTCATTTTTCAGGTTCTTCCTGATTTCCAGGATGTGATGGGAACCCTGCAGTTAGTCAGTCAGTCAATCAATCAACAATATGACTAACAGTCAATGTCCGGTGCCCACCTTCATTTGTGTTGGCGCATTGATAATCTAACAGACTAACCACTTTCTCTTTTTGGCCAATCAAATTCTCTGACATTTTTCCAGATTTCCGGACTTTACCCCCACTTTTCCTAGGTTCTCCCTGATTTCCAGGATGCGGTGGAAAGTCTACAGTTAGTCTGTCAGTCAATCAATCAATCAATCAATGAAATGTCTAAAGCGCAAAAATCTACAGTTTGCTCTAAGGCACTGAGGCACAAAGTGGGGAATAATTATTGATGGTATGCCTCCTGGGTCATAAATGTGTGCTTTTATGACCTGGTGTCCAGGATGTATTCTGGAAGCTTGTTTCAGATTCTGGGGCCATATACAGAGAATGCTCTTTCAGCAAAAGAAGCACAACTGGTTCTTAGTTCAACCAAATGCTGTGAAGAGGAGGCTGATGATCTAAGTCGTCTCCGTTGAGGACTAATTTTGAGCATGTCCATAATGCGAGGAGCAGCACAGTTCAGGTAAGCCTTAAACAAAAGAATGATCAGCACAGTTCAGGTAAGCCTTAAACAAAAGAATGATGACCTTGTACTTTATTCTTTGTGCGATTGGAAGCCAGTGTAGCTTGATGAGTTCAGTCACCCAATCAATAACGGGACTAACAGCCAATGTCCCGGTGCCCACCTTCATTTGTGTGGGCGCGTTGACCTCCGCCTGTAACCCCTCCAGCCTGGTCCTGAGATGCTCCTCCTCCGTCTGTATCGCCGTGCCCGCCTTGCGTTGCGTCTCCTGACGCACCATGACTCTCAGCACCCGGTGGGAGAGGTCCAGGTGACGGCGCTTGTACTCCGCTATCTTGGCATGGATGGTGGTCTGCTTGTGCTGGAGTGTCTCTGTGTCTTGGCTGATCATCTGTGAGTGAGCGAGAGGGGGGGAAATAAGAGCCAATTTGACAACATTGGGTGCATTCCAGTCATTCACCCGGATCGAGAGCCGTGCTAAATGAAAACTAAAAGAGTTTCGGACATAGCCTTACATCTAGTCTTGCTTGATGCTGTTTAGTCTGGTGCTCCTGGTTCTCTAGCCTGCTCTTCAATGTGTGGAAACCGACCATTGGAACCGGCACCAGTCTGATGAAAAGAAAACCCAAAACACAAATGTTGAATGTGCTATTAAAGTGAGAATACTTTTGAAAGTATTACGAGTCAGCAAGTTTTGCTCGGTCACAAGTAACGCTCGGTCACAAGTAGCGCTCGGTCACAAGTAGCGCTCGGTAACAAGTAGCGCTCGGTCACAAGTAACGCTCGGTCACAAGTATCGCTCGGTCACAAGTAACGCTCGGTCACAAGTAACGCTCGGTCACAAGTAACGCTCGGTCACAAGTATCGCTCGGTCACAAGTAACGCTCGGTCACAAGTAACGCTCGGTCACAAGTAACGCTCGCTCACAAGTAACGCTCGGTCACAAGTAACGCTCGGTCACAAGTAACGCTCGGTCACAAGTAACGCTCGGTCACAAGTAACGCTCGCTCACAAGTAACGCTCGGTCACAAGTAACGCTCGGTCACAAGTAACGCTCGGTCACAAGTAACGCTCGGTCACAAGTAACGCTCGGTCACAAGTAACGCTCGGTCACAAGTAACGCTCGGTCACAAGTAACACTCGGTGACTCGGTCACAAGTCTTTTAGTGAAATTTGTTAACATGTATTGCTTACTTTTCAGGATCCGGGTTGTCAAGCTTAGCCTGCCGCCACAGCCTGGGGTCGTATCCTGAAAGAAAAAGGAGGGCAGCTACATTGTTAACATTGCTGTTATTAAATTTGTCGCCTTCCAACAAAGATACGGACTATTTGGGAGACCGCCAATATAGGGCAAGATAGCTCAGTTGGTAGATCGCCGGTCAAGTATTCTGGTATAATCTCCCTATCCATACAACAAAAGACGTTTAATCATTTAATCTACGGACACTGTGAGATAAACAGACTATATTACAAAGGGGAGCTTATCTGTCACTCAAGTCTGGGCAGGCCAGGAAGGTGTGATGTAGTCTATTCATTGGGTGTGTGTCTATTGTCAATGGATTAGGATTAAAAAGATTGCAAGGCCCAGGCTTTCATCAGGCCTTGCTCGGCATTTGAAAGGCTTTCATGCGTCAGAGTTTCGCCGGCCTCCCTAAGCTGTCTACAAGAGAATCCTGTGTTTACTCCTTACGCTTCACAAACCGCCTCAATAGCCACTCTATCATTGCCGCTTAGCTCTGAAGCGTGGGGGAAGCTCATCGTTGGCTATTGTTAGGCCTGTTTCGGTATACCGGCATCGATATCCGGTTCTATTTTTCCAGTTCGGGTAAACGCAACTTACGTTGACAACTTCAAAGTAACATTTAATACCAAAATAAATATATTAATAAATATTGTCAAAAGTCAATTTGATTCATTTCCAAATTCCAACTTTGTTCAACGCCTCAACCCAAATGCAGTGAGTGAAAAGTATCAATATTGTGGCCGGCCAACGCTGTTTGTACTTATCTACATGTATAGCCATCTTGTTCTCAGTAGTCTGTCAATGTCTGTCAGTGGAATGAATCTTTCTAGGCTCCCTTGGGAGTCGTTTACATGGCGACGGTAAAATGAAAGAGATTCGTGTGAAATTAAATTCGATCTGCAGCCGGCATACCCGTATATAAAGCAAATTGTTTTCATTTAGTGGCCGCACTATGCATTCAACTTTGTTTTTTTGGTTAAGGTCGAGCATTTTTCTGAACGTTCCACTTTCGGGTACCCGAAAAACCGAAACAATGCGGCGTTCGGGTAGCCAGATCCAAAGTTACCCGTCAATGCACAGGCCTAGCTATGGGCTTCCGGTTGATGAACCATTTTGTTAATCGATCTGGGCCCTTTAGTGCTACAGCGAGACAAAAGTCCTAACCCAGGGGCGGGGTGCTCAAGTAGGCGTCGATCTGCGCCTCGGACAGAGCCAGCTTGGGAACCATGTCCACCACCCCTAGACCGCCTAGCTGGGCCTTGATGTTCGACTGACTGAAGAAACTGAAGGCTGTGGAGGCTGGAATGCGCCGGATGAGACCGGTGGGCGAACGCTCCTGGATGTAGGTGATGACTTCTGTCCTGAAACCAAAACCAAAGGAATGCGAAATTTTCACGATCGAATCTTTAACGTTCTATGTATTACTTTGGGCTAAAGAACTTAGTAGTACTACAGAGAACTACTTAGTATTGTGACTGGTGACTGGGTGTGTTAAGGACAGCACTATAGATACTGGCTACTACAGAATACTACTTGGCATGTACCATTTACTAATAGGGTGTAGTATGGTTTTCTAGTATTTAGGTAAGTACTTCATCCCAAATTGTGTTTGTAGTCATTGTTAACATTGGGTCTTGTTTGCTTGTTGAGTGGGTTTGGTTCAGATGTACATAAACCTATCTACACCCAGTAATATTGAATGCTTCAAGTGCTGTAGTAAAACTAGCCTCCCGAGGTAATCCATGGAGCATTCTGTTTTTCCGAGGTGAAGCTGAAAAAAAATGCTCAATGGATAACCGCCATTACCGTTATTTAAGTGCTGGGAATTAGAGAAAATTGGAGGATTTTGGAGGATTTGAAGATGGTTCCTAGCCAAAAGGGTCTAGGGGGTTAGGGTTAATATTTACCTTTATGATGATCAAATTCCAGTTGATACTCGGTGTGCTTACTTTCTACATTTACATCTACTTACTTGTCATTAGGCAGCTGTTTCACGTCTTCCACGCAGACAGACAGGGTGGGTTTACTCCCCAGGATTTTGAACAGCGCGTCCACCAGCTGCTGTTGAAGGCTGCGGATTTCTTCCTCTTTCTTCTTGAAGTGCAGAATGATCAGGCCGTCCTCGTCCTTCGACGTGGGCTTGACGCTGTAACCGACCGTCTATGAACAGAAGCGCAAATGAAACAAAATAGGACTATTTTATTTTTACAAAACTGCAGCCGATGTCACAAAACTTGTAATACGCAATGGTGCAAGATTAGGAAAGAATGTTAAAACCTGACACTGCTTTTTTTGTTCTTATATCATCTCAATGAAGGTCAATCAGTGCAAACATTGTAAAAAAGACTGAAAAAAACAAATCTGGGACTGAGAAACATTTCCAGTTTTGTTAGGAAATACTTAGAAAATTGTCTTGACTTTCTATAGACTTTGTACGGAACCGCTGAAGTAGCGTCAGGATACTATATTCTTTCCCAAGAGCCCTTGCGCCACAATTTTGTGCCTAAGTCGCGCAACTTTTGTTATGCTGCCATAGAAAACGCCATGACCTTCGAACAGGACGTCTTGGCTAACTGACATAATCGCTCGAAAAATTCCAAGCAGAATTGGATTAGCATTTGCATGCGCGTTAGACGTTGCGTGCATTAGACGTTGCGTGCATAATTACGCGACATAACAGAAACTCAACCAATGAATCAACGATTATGCATTTGCAAAACCCTGATAAAGTGCAATATTCTTGGGTCGTGTTTTCTGCCATTCGAGTGCGACAACAAGTTTTGCGTGTCACGAGTCTGAATAGCGCCATCGTTAGTCGCGCACACAGCCAAGAAGCCCCCTCCGGATTCCTTGCAGAACAGGTTGGCCCACATTACCTTGAATCTGCAGAAGGGATTTTCCGGAGTGAACGGCACAGAGGTGGCCTGATTGACGTAGCCTTTGCCGGTGCCCCAGAAGGCCTGCAGTTGATTCCACTTTGCGATGATGGCGTCCCTCTCGTCACCATAGACGGTGGGCATCAGCAAGGCACTGGATATGCTCATCAAGTCCGCGCCAATCCCTAAAAAGAACAAAAGTCCATGAGAGAATGGGTTTTAAATCTTACTGGCAATAAAGTTGTGATGATTAAAGTCATTTCTTTCCGAGTTCGTCGGCACAATCCAGTTCATAAGTGTGACGTCACTGTAATGAACTTGAACGCGTACTTCACACGGAGTTCAACGGAAACATTGAAACCTGGAAGTTAACGAAACCATTGGAACCGGAAGTTAACAGAACCATGCGAACCGGAAGTTAACGGAAACATTGGAACCGGAAGTTAACGAAACAATTGGAACCGGAAGTTAACGAAACCATTGGAACCGGAAGTTAACGGAACCATTCGAACCGGAAGTTAACGGAAACATTGGAACCGGAAGTTAACGGAACCATTGGAACCGGAAGTTAACGGAACCATTCGAACCGGAAGTTAACGGAACCATTGGAACCGGAAGTTAACAGAACCATTGGAACCGGAAGTTAACAAAACCATTAGAACCGGAAGTTAACAAAACCATTGGAAGTGGAAGTTAACATGCTACTGTGCGATTAGCCAATTAGAGCTTGCAGTTGTCACGAGCTGCGCCACAGCGTAGCGTTTCTTTTCTCGCCTTCCACCACTATGACCCAGGTTCGAACCCCGCCTGGGCCAATATGTGGATTTGGTTTTCAGTCCCTGCCCGACTCCGTGGGTTTTCCCCAGCATATTCTTCTGGAGTTTTTCTCCCACCTCTAAAACTGTACCTTCTTCTCATTGTCTTCTCTATACAGGTTTATTCAGGCTTGCGAGCTACAGTGCC
Organism: Crossaster papposus; assembly: GCA_037893245.1. Taxonomy (NCBI): domain Eukaryota; kingdom Metazoa; phylum Echinodermata; class Asteroidea; order Velatida; family Solasteridae; genus Crossaster; species Crossaster papposus. Next base: position 126,092 of record JBAIAA010000053.1, on the reverse strand, counting down.
TTGGGCGCTTTTGAGGGATCATTGGTTTCATTACCAGAAATGTATAATAATAATATTTAACCTTCCTACTAATACTGGCACGATATAGCAAAAAACTTGTTAACATCCTCGGAGATGCACAGAACCCTCGGTTTAGCCTCAGGTTAAAGCAACCAACATATTATGCTGGAAATCTTGATTTATCTACTAGCTTTTTGATAATTCTAAACTGTACCTTGATGCTGTTGTTGCTGCAGCAGCTGTTGTTGCTGCAGCAGCGGTTGTTGTTGTTGTTGTTGTTGTTGTTGTTGTTGCTGAGTGCTAAACCCAGTCGACAGCCCGCTGCCTAAACCAGTGCCAAACCCTCCTAACCCTAAAATAAACATAAAAGTTGATGACATTTGTTAATTGTTATTTCGTAAATTCGTAAATTGTTATTTGTCTATTATATAACCCTTACCCTGCCAGATCCAGCACAGTGCATCTGTGGTGACTGCTTGACCTTGCTGGACTCTGCACACAAGTCAATGTGACAAAGTGTGCAATCTGTTGCGTCTGGCAGGGTTTCTAGCCAAAATACTCTGGAGGGTTAGGGTTAAGTAGTTTTAACAGGAGATTGAGTAGCACTCACTTTTTGAATTATTCTTCAAACAAAGGAAACCAGCCAAATGAAACTGGACTAACCTGCCTCAATACTTCAAAATCTTGCCTTAATCCTTTTAAATCCTGCCTCAATCCCTCAAAATCCTACCATAATCCTATAAAATCTACCTGAAAATCCTCGCTCACTTGAAAGCATGTTAAAGGTAGGATACACCATTGGTAATTGCTTGAATTATCATGAATGGGTGGATTTGAGGGGGTTGTATTTTATAGTAAATATCGTTTAACTGACCAGACCTACCTGATTTTACAATCATGGCTGCCGTTAAAAAACCAAGAAAAACAGCGTTCATTTCAACCACCGTCGGGCAGTTGTTCTTATATTGTTCTTGTTTTTTTTAGATCGCTGTCTGGCGATCGTGATTTTTTTTTTAATAAAATTCAATTGTTCGTAACAACAGAAAATCTAGCACAATCATTTTGCTGGATACCTACAATCATTATTTACTAAATAACAAAACTCAAATTACATTCACGGGGCACACACATCGCACCGTACCGTACCTGTTCCGAACCCAAATCCTGTGCCCGATGTTGTCGGGGCTGTCGAGCCAAACCCAAAACCAGTCCCACCTGTGGATGTGGCCCCAAACCCACCGGCGGTTCCAAACCCGAACCCAGTAGGCGCTGTTGTCGTGGTTGATGGCGCAGTCGTTCCAAAGGAGAACGTCGGTGCTGTTGTCTTTGCCGCACCAAATGAAAAACCTTTAGAACAAACAACCAGGTCATTTCAATAGTGTAACTTTTCTGTCAGACTGAAAGTTCAATATAGTACATGTAAACTATACTATGGACTCGGGATTCATCAGGGCTCACAAAATCGGCTGTCCGACGTCCCGGGGAAAAAGTAGGAATGAATAGTGTTGCGGTTAATGTGAACAAAATCTTAATAATTAATTATATAGTCCAACACTACACCAAAATATTTCCAAATTTCATTGTTTTTTTAAATCAACAAAATCTCCCAAGTTACACCGAAGAAAAAAAAAATCATTTTTGTATTGCTGTAAAAAAAATTGAAAAAACAAACGTAGTTGAGTTCCCTGTACAAATTGAATGGAGGGCTTCCCCTTTGCCCGGCGGTGTGTGCAATAGGTGGAACAGCCTCCGACCGTGACAGTCAATGGGGAATGTGGGACCGGTTCAGGGTAAAATAAACACCTCTTCGACTTCGGAGTTCGTAAAATAGAAAAGTCATCTTCCTACCCGTTTGTGGTGCCGATGAGGTTCCAAAACCAAACGCAGGTTTGGTGGTGGTGGCACTTTGTGCAGCAAAATTCGTCGTCCCAAATCCCGAAAAAGACATGTTTTCAATCCTTTTTCAAAAATACGATGCACGGAACTGTGCATTGCGCCATATGAATTGTCCAGACTGGTGCCTTGTTTTATATATAGCTTTTGTTTAATATGTTGGTAGTGGTTTTCAGACGGTAAAATTACGAACAAAATTTCAACAGAGGGCGCCATCAAATTATTGGTCCACCACTATCCACCAGATGTTGTTGACTTCTTTTTGAGCTGAGTCATATCTTCTCACAAAGATGGGGGTTTTGGGTGTGTGCCTCAAAGTCTGTGGCTGGTTTCCCGTGGTTTTCATCACAGCTGTAATTATCTGGTCCTACTATGCATACGTCGTGGAATTATGTATATGTGAGTATTTAGTAAAATCCGAAATAATAGACACAATTGTTGGTAATATGATTGATGATGACAAAGTCCACATCTGACAATATAAAGTTGACAAGATTTTGGTGTCAGGTCAACTCGCCCCCTGACCGACTTGCCCCTTACCTACTCGCCCCCTGACCGATTCACCCCTGACCGACTCGCCACTTACTAACTCGCCCCCTAACCGACTCGCCTCCTGGCCGACTCGCCCCTTGCCTTGGCCGACTCGCCCCTTGGCCGACTCGCCCTCTGACCGACTCGCCCCCTGGATAATTGTTTCCTTCAAAGTCGTGAGTGCTCATCCCGTTTGTACATCGTACAAGGTTCATAAATCAAACGAGGGGGTGAGTCGGCCAGGGGGCGAGTCGGTCAGGGGGCGAGTCGATCAGGGGGCGAGTTGGTAAGGGGCGAGTAGGTAAGGGGCGAGTCGGTCAGGGGGCGACTTGACCTACAATCAAGATTTTAGCTTCTCATCTTGTACACAGTGAGTGAATGTTGAATTTGTTTTATTTACGGAATTGTAGACTGTGACTGACTGACTGACTAATACTAATCTAAATTCAACAGAGATCCAATTTGTCTACTCTCAAAACTACTGCGTGCTATCTATTTGAGCTTTCACTTCCGTCAAATGTGAAGAGAAATGCATATGCATACAATGTACGCATGGAGTACGCATCACGGATACGCAACTGATAAACACATAACGCAATACGTAGATCGAAGCCAGACACATGGACTTTCGACCTTAGTGTAAAACACTCTGCAAGCTAAATAATAATGTTGATTGACATGGTTGATGATGATGCGATTCACAGCAAGGAACTTGTCGTAAAAATCATCTTTTCTTTTCTCTTTCAGTTATCCTCTTGGATCAAAGTATACCACTCATGTGTAAGTTAATACTTTTTATGTTTTGTGTAATACGATAACTTCAAAAGTAGGGGTGTTTATTTACGGGTAGTTTAGGAACTGGGTACACAAATGGAGTGGGGTGGTTGAAAATCTTTTTGCCCAACCAAACGCGTCCTGATGAAACATTTTCTTACTTCTTTGTTGATTTTCGGCAGTAGGCCAGTATATAGCCCACAAAAATCCTTTAACCCTAACCACCCTGAGTCCATCAATATCCATTTCCTGTTTTGGAGGACTTTAGCGGATTCAGGATACCTCCATATTGAACAAACTGGGGGAGTGTGATGGATTGAGGATTTTGAGCCTAGCGTTACTGCAGGAGTTTGATGGATTCAGGATTTAGAAATTTAGGTGATGGACTGTGATGGACTCTATGGAGAAACACACTGGAATTTTTGTATGCCTCCTTGGTATCCTGAATCTGCCAGAGTCCATCAACTTTTGCTGGTGGATTATTGATGGACTCTCCAGTATGCATACTGGTGGAGTCTGATGGACTCAGGACACCAGCAGTTTTTGCAAACCAAACTTGGTGGATTGTAGCGGATTCAGGATACTTTCTAGAAAAAGCAGTCAGGGGGTTAGGGTTAAGTTATTAAATGGGGGGGGGGGGGGGGGGGGGGTCTCCTGCATTTGGTAGAAGATATTGAGGAAAATATTTGTTTTAGTGGTGGGCGAAAAAACCCAGAATAATGTTCGACGAAAAAAATAAAAATTGAATCGGGCATAGACTGAAAACCCAATCCACACATTGGCCCAGGTTGGATTCGAACCCGGGTCTCTGCGATGTAAGACAAGGAAAAATATCACTACGTCAACCCGACTCCCCTCACTAACCTGACTCCCTTCATGAGTTTAGCTGTTTCTTTATAGCGTAGTTGTTTATTAAAAACTTTATAAAAGTACATAAAATGTTCTCTTTTAACTAACATGCACATTTCTTTTTCCATTTGTTTTATTGTTTAGTGCTGTACCTAGTTCTATATCATGTTTTTTTGGTGATGTTTGTATGGGTGTACTGGAAGACGACATGGACACCGGTTGCAAAAGTACCAGCTGAGGTGAGTTCCACTGAGTTGTAAAACAAAAGCCAGGGGGGGGGGTGCGGAAGGGGGCCCCAAAAAGTGCGCCACCAACGTTGAAATGTATCTCATTCATTCTTCCACGCTCACAAGCCTCACATCTCATACAGTAAATACGTATAGATCGCTACCTCGAAGCGCACCATTGAAACACGTACAAATTTGCACTCGACGAGCTCCGTGCATCGCTCTCCAAATTCAGTGATTTTCGCTACGTCCGCAAAGCCAGATTCGTACAGTACAGGCATAATGTGAACTTTCGCGTTTGAGAATTGGCAGAAACCATTTTTTTAAAAACATTCAAAAAAAAGGTCAAATATTTAGAGGATGTACCGAGGGATTTTTATTTAACTTTCAGGAATGAAAGATCTATTCCTAATGATTACGTTAGTGGAAAAAAATCAGAGGATGAACGATATTTGTAGCCATTTTAGGGAAGACGTTTTGTAACGAAATTCCCACCTGGACCCATTCATACACGTTAGCTGCTGCACTAAACCAACGGAAAATTGTCGGTAATATTTTTACACATTTTATTTAAAACTAAGCACCTCAACAATTGAAAATACTCTTTCAATATAAACTATTATGTTTTCAGTGCTGTTAAAGAGAGAATTTTAACAGTATACATGGTTTTTGTATTTATGTTTAATGGTCATCCCTTTTTTTTAAATGGAGTGTACCCAAACTGCGATCGCAAATGATTGCGCAACACCCCTTCCGCCCCCCCCCCCCCCCCCCCCCCCCCCGACAAAAGCTACATAAAACAAACAAAAACTAAACATGGGGGACAGTTGCCTCCTGGACCAATATTATCTTAGTTATAGCCATGTCTCATCTGACCCAGGACTTTCTCCCATCTTATCCCTCCCTATCTGACCCCCCTCCCCCTCTTCGTTCCCATCTGACCCCCCACCCTTGCCCCATCTGACCCCCCTCCCCCTTGCCCTATCTGATCCCCCTTCCCCTGCCCCATCTGACCTCCCTCCCCCTGCCCCATCTGACCTCCCTCCCCCTGCCCCATCTGACCTCCCTCCCCCTGCCCCAATATGATTCCCCCAATTTCCCACTGTCCCCATCTGACCACTGTCCCCATCTGATCTCCCATTCTGACTCTTTATTTTTTGGGGGTTTTGCTGACAAAATGTACTCCTTTTATTTTCAACAGTTCTACTTAACTAGCTCAGAGCTTCAGCAGTATGAAGCCGAAGATCGCCATGAAGAGAAGATTGAGATATTAAAACGCTTAGTCAGGGACAAACGGCTGCCAATATGGACGCGCACATACGGAGGAGGTCTGTATGGATAAATATACTCGTTTACAGTTTAGTTACAAAAAATTGAACTTAATTTTGTGAACCAAAAGAAAAGGTTCAACAGGCCATTTTGTGTCAAATCTTTCAACAAAATATGGACATTTAAACCTCCTTGTATGTATGTACATAGATCTACATGTATAGTATTTATAGTACACTTTCAATATTATTGAAATAATATTATTTACTTTTAATCATTGGGCCCCTCTATATAAGTGTATATATGTATTTATAGTACATGTACATATACATTGCATGAGAATATCACACTTTTGTATCAAGTATCTCAACTTCAAGAAGAGCTAGAAAGAAAACAAACAATATACCTTTGATTTTGTTTATATTATGTAGAAAATATAGGTATAATTAGCACCCAAGTTCACCTCAAGGCCAAGTGATTCACAAGGTCAAATTCAACAACAAATGGTTATCAAAGGTCAAATTGCTCCTAAATAAAAGATAATGACGAATTTGGATAAATGCAATAACCTTTCCAAATACATTAATATTATAATACCTGGAGCACTGGTTTACAGAGATATAGTCATTTGAAAAATTAACAGGCTTGCCCATTTTGACCAAAATCGACACCTCCAAAGGGTGTTTTGTAGCGGGAGAACCATTGTACCGGTGTGTGGCTAAAACTTGAAAATCCAGCTTTTTCAGGCTTAACCAGTTCGCGCCGAGATTATTTTTAACATCACCGAGCCGAGGCGCGGAGTTACTTTTAACGAAATTCAATCTGAGGTGGGTTTAGGCCGATGGTACCAGGAAGCACACCCACGCATTTTGGGCCTTGCCCGTTGCTGACAGACTTTTCCGGCCTTGCTTGTGACGTGTTTATGCGTCATCCGTTTTAAATCTGGGGAAATCTTATACCATACTTCCTCCGGGGCGAACTGGTTAATTACCCAATACAACAAATTTGAGCAGATCTAAAAAGGTTCACTCAAACTCTCGGGTCACGGGTGGTAAGCCAGCCTCCATGTAAAACATAATCAGTTTAACCGTTTCTTCAACAACGTCAATTTTACTCAACTGTTTTAAGCATAGTGTTGAGAAGAAAAAACGTGGTAAAGGGTTTATCCTAAAAACAAAAATTCTCCAATTTGAATATGATTTTGCATCCACCCAACTAAACATGCAGGATTTAGATGGATTGAGTTCTATTGGGGTTCAAGAGAAGTAAGTTCAACGTTTGATAAAAGATGGGTCTTGCCTTGAAGGGGAATTGTGTCTGAATTTTTAGGAAGTAACTTTGATTTTATTTTGGGTTTTTTTATCTTTTTTTTTTGTAGGGATGAGGTACTGCCATCTTTGTAAACTAATCAAGCCGGATAGATGCCACCATTGCTCAGTATGCGGCTCGTAAGTATACTCTGTATAGTCTGTCGATGTCATTTTTTTATATCGGAAATTCAATATCGAGTATACCCGATATATCAATTATTTCCCGTGTGCAAGATGAAGCCTAAAAACAGCGCTCAATATACTGAAGACCGACAGTTTAATAGAGTTGCATATATACCGTTTTTTGGCTTGATTATCCGCCCATGTTGTCGGTCCGAACAATATCAAATTGCGCCAGCCCGCGTGTTTATGGTTTTACAACGAAGATAAGAAATGATTTTGGTTGCCGCTTCCGCTTGCTAGACGAGTAGCAGGTTGCAGAGAACGCTCCCCGCAACTCCCGACTCGTGATTGGCCACCCCAAAATGACATCAGATCAATGGAGGCTTACGTCCCAAACAACCAATAGGCTGGGGCGGCATGGCCGGTTTCTTTTGAGATTTTACTGTGCACAAAGATCACAAAGAACAACTTTACAACCGCAGTTTGTCATTGAACGTATTTTATTTAATAGGCCTACTCAAATGTTTTAAGCTACAAATAAAGACGGCAGCTTTTCAAAGCCCTGAGATTTTCTGGATAATCTGACACTCTTTGGGTGTTTTTTCGATATCATTTAGGAACATCAAAATTTAGATACATCAACATTTTTGATACATCAAAATGTTGATATTTCGATATGATTAAAAAAGTGACAGATGTTACTCTGTTTGGCCTATTATCATCTGTGGCGAAAAGGTTGAAAACTATTGAATTTAAGAATTAGGAATTAATATCTCTATTCAATCTCAAGGGAAATTTTACACTCGCACATAAAATAGCTACACAATTAGACCCGAATTCATAAACGGTGAATTAGGCTCAAATTTATTTTCCCTTGATCACGATTAACTAGGCTAATACATTATGTACACATAAACACTACAGCCGAATTCATAAACGGGGATGATCACCCGATTATTTTAGTCGCGTACAACTAGTGTACGGTAGCTAAAACAGAGAAGTACGCGTGTGGATAAACTTCTGTGCCGATCGCAATTCAGTAAGAAAATAATTGGCTGTTTATCCATCCGTGTACAAATGCTTAGCCGATGTTTAGTGGTCTAGTCGTACATCATTCTCTTCACAGCGGATTACGTAATATGTTAAACGAAAGGGCATATCTATCTTCGGAAACTCGCTGTGCTCTGCTGATTAGCTCAGTTGACACTAGTGCGAGGACCGACATGTCGAAAAAACGCGCTGATAATTCCTTGGCTATACGTCCGTCCACACAAGCAAGCCAACAGAGAAAGGGTAACTTTTACACGAGATAAACAAGCCCCTTGCTTGGAACGATTACAATGTTTTTGTTACTTAGACAGTTGTCTTGGCTAAACAGCAGATGATCTAATCACTCTTTATGAATTCGGGCCTAGATTTGTACGCTCGATCATCACCTGTTTATACACGGTTTAGCCTAACTAATCGTGATCAAGGGAAAATCACCGTTTATGAATTCGTGCCCACATACAAACAAAGATACATACAAACGTATAACCTAAATCAATACACATGCCTCTGTACTCACAGCGTTATAATACTTTTAATCATTGGGCCCCTCTATTGTCCTCTTTTGTTTGTATTTTAACTTTTTGGGAAGACCTGTATGTTTTGTTCATAGATATCAACAGTGATATGACAGTGTCATTAGTGGACTATATTGCCCTCAATTGTTGATATTTGAATGTGTAAATATTTATACAACGGCATTATAGTATGCAGTAACAACAAAAAACATGCGCATACTGGGACCCCCCATAAATTAGGAGTGGAACGCACCTAATTAAACATTAATTAATTAATTACTCGCCAGTGGCCATTTTTTTGTATTTTTTTTTTGTGTGTGTGTGCGATGTCTCATTCGAAAGCTTATAACAAATACCATGCTCGAAAATTATCAATTTAATTTGAAAATTTATTTTTCAGGGTGCAACCCTGCATGGACACACAATTCCATCACTCTGTGAATTTAATACACGTACATGTACATGTACATGTAGTGCATCAGCATTGGGTTGGGCCAGGGATATAGTTCAATGTTTAAAACCCCAACTCCCTAGGGTGTGTGCAAATTACGTTTGGTCATGCATGCCACAAAAGCCAGTCAAACGTAACAGTTCCATTTCACAGTTTATCAATTTCTTCATAAACACGTTATAGTTCAGCAGTCTACGGCCATAGGCTATAGCTACATGTATAGCTAGATTTCTCCAAGAAATCCTTTATAAATAGTCCACAATAAATACATTCACTTATTCACTTATCCTCAAATTTGTATCCTTGTGGAGCCATCTCTTTGTTCTCATGTACAAAATGGTTAAAAAGTCGAGCACCTTTTTTCAAAATGCTTCTATTTCAACCACAATTAATTTCCTGGGTTGAAATTTTGACCTAATATACCCAATATTATACCCTAATCCCAACCCACATCCTAACCCTAGTTTTTGAATAATTTGAGTAAAATGCAAAAATCTATTTTGTGAAAATTCTTGTGGAGACCTATTCATCTATAAAAATTACTCTGTGCAGACCTTTTCACTCCCATTGTCCCCATTGTGTTCAGGTCTCCACAGGGTACCGAATTTAGAAACATCACTATTTACTGCAGTACATTACTGTTTGTTAGGTTGATTTAAATTCATTCAAGTGAAATTTAGCAGTTGACACGTCATGAAATGAATTGCCGTACATGTATTTCAACTGCGTATGTGCACATCAAGATTAGACAATTTTTCTCTTGGGATAAAGCAGAAGATGAACACATACAAGGCTATGAGAGACGTGGTAACTGAATTCGTATTTTGTCCTTTTTTGTGTGCAACCAAAAAGACGATGGAAGCTCGAACAAAAGTTTGGACACACAAAACCTCTGAAAAACACTTCGCTGTCCAAACGTTTTGTTTTAAATGTTAATTCAGAACACGACAATCTCTTCAAATTTGCCTTTGCACGCATACGATGCAATGTTTGTCTCGAAAGAAAAATTGTCAAATCTTCATGTGCCCATGGCAGTTGGAATAACGAAAATAAAGATGGCGATATTCCCACAACGCAAAGTGAACACGCAAAACCATGTTGATTCGCAAGACACTAACCACAAAATGAGTAAGCAAGTCACATTTTCTACTGCAATAAACTGTTCAAAATTTGGTGTCATTGGAATTAGGAAATTTACACTTTAATTAGGTTAATAGATTCATTTTTGAATGATGAAAACATCTTTGCCTTGAGCTGGGTCAAAACTACCCTTGCTCTTGTTTACACTCCAATACACTTCAATAGTCGCTCCAAAAATAAAACCTAATTTTGTTACATGGCACTTTAACCAGTTCGCGCCGGGATTATTTTAACATCACCGAGCCAACGCGCAGGATTATTTTTAACAAAACTTGATCCGAGGCTGGTTCAGGTCAATAGTACCGGGAAGCACACCCACGCATTTCCGGCCTTGCTCGCCGCTAATGAAAATTTCCGGCCTTGCTCGCCGCTGACAGATATTTCCGGCCTTGCTCGTGGCGTGTTTATGCGTCATCCGTTTTGAATCTTGGGAAAACTTTGCATTTATATACTTCATCCGGCGCGAACTGGTCAAGGAACGCCATAGGAAACTACAGGTCAACTGGGTCATGCTATGAGACTACGGTGTATTACACTGATAAGCAAAGCCATATGCCCATTTATTCACTACATAAGTGCCAATCACTGTACAACAGAACATGCAAAGAATCCCTCATTGCACTGCAGCTGGAGTGATTTGGCATATGTACTACTGACTTGCAGTAGAGAACTCTTATAGAGCAAGGGTTAATTGCTGTTTGGTTGGCATATTGTATTTTCTTTCAGTTGTATCCTCAAGATGGACCATCACTGTCCGTGGGTCAACAACTGCGTCTGCTACAGTAACTACAAGTTCTTTGTTCTCTTCTTGTTCTACACGATACTGTACTGCTTCTACGTTGCCGTCACTGTGTTACCGTTCTTCATTCAATTCTGGGAGGTAGGATTTTTTTCAGAGTCACGAGTCACTCTTTTTTTGTACATGTACATATGTACATTGTATACTGTATTCGCGAACTTAAACTTGACGTGAACATAAACTGGCACCGACGTAAGTCATTGCAAACAAGTTTTTAGCTTTTATTTTTGGTACTCTAGTCTTATTAGCCTTCACTCGAGTCGAGACGAGTCATTCTGATGAGGGACTCGAGTCGATTCATTTGCTCGCAGTGACTTAATTTGGGTCATTTACCTGTCGGGACTCAAGTCGATTCGCCAAAAATATGACTCGAGTCCAAGTCGAGTCGAGTCATTGACTTGAGTCATTACAACTCTGGATTTTTTGGTTATTATCTACAGAAGCCCCTCTTGATAATGCTGAATATAAATTATGCACACCCCATGCAAATTGATCAAATTCTCCAACGATCGGGTCCCTCGTCAAAATGTTAGGGTAGTTTTTACCTCTGTTGGGAGTCAAAGTGAAGTGTATGTGAGTTAAAAGGTCCGATAGACAATTTGTTTAGAATTTGTCGAGTTGCACATGAATCAAAAACTGTTTGTGCTAGTCTCTGCTTGCATGTAAATGTAAACTTTGCATGCATCTGTACATTGTACACATGTACTGTCATCAACACTATCCAGTTCGTATAAGTGACTTTGTCTTACACACGCACCCACACAAACGTTTGTTTATGTTGAAAATCAAGGATTTCTTTTGTTCCTCTCGACGATTTCCTTTGTTTGTACTTTTTTCGACGGCTCTCATTGGTTTTGTACACGAATCTCAATCGAAGGCATCCTCGACCCTAACCCTAACCCTAACCTTAATTCACCTTCGTGTCGCCAGGCATGTGTCGCACACACACGTTTGTTTATGGTGAAAATTGAGGATTTCTTTTGTTCCTCTCAACGATTTCCTTTGTTTGTACTTTTTCCGATGGCTCTCATTGGTTTTGTACACGAATCTCAATCGAGGACATTCTCGATTACACACCAAACCCCGATTCACCGTCGGGAATGTGTCATCCATTTACACCATAAACAAAGCCATCAATACATTAGGCCAAACATACAAAATGGTGTGTTTACAGTAACCTCATCAAACTTATTATTGCTGTTTTTCTAGTTGGTAATTGTAAATAAAAAGAAGTTCAAGTTATTGTGATGTCACACTTACGAACTGGATTAGTTTCGTTCCCAGGATATATGTAGTCTTGTTTCACAGCTTCATAATTTAGTGTTGTTGAAATAATGATATGTGATTAACTGATTCAATGGTTGAGTAGTTTGAGTAGCTCAGCCGGATTGACAGTTCAGTTAGCCACGAGAGCCATGCTAAACAAAACGCTCAAACGCTGACCATCACAATCCTCACGTGATAGCCATGGCCATAGCCGTTGACAAAACGGCATTTTTGGACAGGGATTACGTGGCAAAGTACTGCTTTTTCCGTCAGTTGCAAACAAGTCGGGCTGGAATAACAGCTTTTAAAGTCACAACGAGCTGAATAAGTTGTTTGGTCGCCATTTTGTTTTCATTTCGTGGAATGAACAATAATGCACGCATGTGAAATATTCCACCAGTGACTCTGCTCCCTGAGCAGGGTCTGTGGTGGCTGACCGGAGCAGGGTCTGTGGTGGCTGACCCGGGTGAGCTCCGAGTATGATGTCTGAGATAAACAAACGACTTGGGGGCTAATGTTGCGTTCCAATCGCGTCGTGTTCACGAGTTCACGAGTCAAATAAGAGCATTCTAATTGACTGGTACATGTAACTCGTGTTCACCAGTGGTGAACTCGCGTTTGTTTTTTGTCCATGTTCACGACTTCTTAAACGAATATATTACTCGCGCATGCGTGTTGGTTCACATACGAGTTCTTGCGCGAGAATGTCCTAACCGCACAACTAACTCGACTGTGCGCGTGCGTCTTGGTTAGTAGCATTTGGAATGCAACAAGAAATTCACGGTGAACACGATAAACACGACGCGATTGGAACGCAGCATAACCCTTGTCTACCTGGCTGAGCTAAATGAACGCACCCATGATTGACATGTAATGGGCATGCGACGAACATGCGGCGGATATGCGACGGACATGCGACGGACATGCGACGGACATGCGACGGACATGCGAGGGACATGCGAGGGACATGCGACGGACATGCGACGGACATGCGACGGACATGCGACGGACATGCGAGGGACATGCGAGGGACATGCGAGGGACATGCGACGGACATGCAAGGGACATGCGAGGGACATGCGACGGACATGCGACGGACATGCGAGGGACATGCGACGGACATGCGACGGACTGCGACGGACTGCGACGGACTGCGACGAACTGCGACGAACATGTGATTAACATGTGATTAACATGTGATTGCCATGTTGTAAGCCTGTACTATGGTCTTCTGCACAGAACATCCTGGACCGAGTGATCGGCGGCTTCAACGTCATGTTTCTGTTTATAATCTCGTTGGTCTTCTGCCTGAGCGTGACTGTCCTGTTTATCGTGCACTTGCGTCTAGTCGCCAACAATTGGTCCACCCTAGGTAGGAGGTGTGGCCATATGAAGCTCCGCCTCTGCAGGGTGTCTTAACCAAACAAAAACTACTCCAAACTGTTGATTCAGTTTAAGTGATCAATTGTGTTAGAAAACAAAACCTCAGAACTTACAGAACTTTGTTTTTTAACCCTAACTACCCCAAGCCCATCAAACTCCAACTGCATGTTTTGCTAGGTTTTGGCATGTTTGGTACCAAACATTACCAACTTGAGTCGAGTCGAGTCGAGTCGAGTCGAGTCGATTTAGCTCGAGTCGATTTAGCTCGAGTCGATTTAGCTCGAGTCGATTTAGCTCGAGTCGATTTAGCTCGAGTCGATTTAGCTCGAGTCGATTTAGCTCGAGTCGATTTAGCTCGAGTCGATTTAGCTCGAGTCGATTTAGCTCGAGTCGATTTAGCTCGAGTCGATTTAGCTCGAGTCGATTTAGCTCGAGTCGATTTAGCTCGAGTCGATTTAGCTCGAGTCGATTTAGCTCGAGTCGATTTGAGTCACTAATATTTGAACACAATACAATAACTAAAGCACAAGAGGGGAATTTAGATGTAGGGACTTTTTGTAATTTACAATGTACATGGCTTGTACATGGTTACACATCTTTACTCTTAACCCTAATTAACTACCCCAAGCACTTCAAACTTCTGCAGGTTTTGCTAGGTTCTGCCGGGTTTTGTACTAAACATTAGCAACGTATTGGACTTTGTTTGACTCGGTACAAAAGGCCCAGAGAGGAATTCTGTAAGGTTCAGGGCAGAAAGGCATGAGACTTGTCAAAATGTTGGAGCCTTTGGGAATACACACGTTGCACTTATTTGCAGGTGAGCTCGGGCCGGACACAGCACAGTTCCTGGTCAACTGTAAGTGTAGTGTGTACACCCTATGCGTTCCCACTCAAACACAGTCCAACACACAGGACTAATAGCCAGTCATCACAGGCCATTTCTACTTTTTGCAGGGAATCGCCCTTAGTAAATAGATTTCTTCAAACGGGCTGTTGTTCAGATATGATTATTAGGATTTGTATTCTTGCTTTAGTAGACACTTGCATGTATCTCATCACGAGCACTAACAACTCAGTACCCGTATCCCTTTTCATCTTTCTTTGCCTTCTCATCAAATTGGTGAAACCCTCTGCACCCGATTTTATGAAACTCAATGCCACTAGAGTTGTAATCGAGTCAGTACAAACCATTTAAATTAACAAGATTTAAAGCATGCCGATGCATTATTATTCCTTGACTTGTGACTTGACTTGTGACTTGACTTGTGACTTGACTTGTGACTTGACTTGTGACTTGACTTGACTTGTGAATTGACTTGTGAATTGACTCGTGAGTTGACTCGTGAGTTGACTCGTGAGTTGACTCGTGAGTTGACTCGTGAGTTGACTCGTGAGTTGACTCGTGAGTTGGCTCGTGAGTTGGCTCGTGAGTTGGCTCGTGAGTTGGCTCGTGAGTTGGCTCGTGAGTTGGCTCGTGAGTTGGCTCGTGAGTTGGCTCGTGAGTTGGCTCGTGAGTTGGCTCGTGAGTTGGCTCGTGAGTTTGCTCGTGAGTTGGCTCGTGAGTTGGCTCGTGAGTTGGCTCGTGAGTTGGCTCGTGAGTTGGCTCGTGAGTTGGCTCGTGAGTTGGCTCGTGAGTTGGCTCGTGAGTTGGCTCGTGAGTTGGCTCGTGAGTTGACCCGTGAGTTGACCCGTGAGTTGACCCGTGAGTTGACCCGTGAGTTGACCCGTGAGTTGACCCGTGAGTTGACCCGTGAGTTGACCCGTGAGTTGACCCGTGAGTTGACCCGTGAGTTGACCCGTGAGTTGACCCGTGAGTTGACCCGTGAATTGACCCGTGAAATGACCCGTGAAATGACCCGTGAATTGACCCGTGAAATGACCCGTGAAATGACCCGTGAAATGACCCGTGAATTGACCCGTGAATTGACCCGTGAATTGACCCGTGAATTGACCCGTGAATTGACCCGTGAATTGACCCGTGAATTGACATGTGAATTGACCCGTGAATTGACCCGTGAGTTGACCCGTGAGTTGACCCGTGAATTGACCCGTGAAATGACCCGTGAAATGACCCGTGAAATGACCCGTGAATTGACCCGTGAAATGACCCGTGAAATGACCCGTGAAATGACCCGTGAATTGACCCGTGAATTGACCCGTGAATTGACCCGTGAATTGACCCGTGAATTGACCCGTGAGTTGACCCGTGAGTTGACCCGTGAATTGACCCGTGAATTGACCCGTGAATTGACCCGTGAAATGACCCGTGAAATGACCCGTGAAATGACCCGTGAATTGACCCGTGAAATGACCCGTGAAATGACCCGTGAAATGACCCGTGAAATGACCCGTGAATTGACCCGTGAATTGACCCGTGAATTGACCCGTGAATTGACCCGTGAATTGACATGTGAATTGACCCGTGAATTGACCCGTGAATTGACCCGTGAATTGACCCGTGAATTGACTCGTGAATTGACTCGTGAAATGGCTGTCGTACATTGAACGATGCAGTTTTAAAGATAAACAAGTGCAACATTCATAATTGTCTCGGTATTATAGTTTCTTTTATTTAATTGTTATGGCATCAAACCGGCCGTGAAAAGACGCATCTTATTTTACAACGACCCATAGACATCTTACGACATATTTCAAACTGTTGTCAAGTAAGTTAAGATGTGTTCAATTTAACGCATGACAAGTTTCGTGGATTGTACAGCGTGTCGCAAGATGCGACGCTTTACATGTGAACAAAATCGAATTGCGGCTCAGGCCCGTACGCAGGATTTTTTATGGGGGGGTGCGGCTCTCACGTCACAGAGTTTTATGAAATCCTGCAATTTCAATGTCTTTTGCAAGCTTCTGGTATGCATGCAATTATATCATACTATATGCACACATGGAAACAAAAATCAGTTGGCATGCACGTTCTCTGAAGTAACGTTGCTTTTGGCAAAATCATTATCAGAATTGTGAAAAGTAAGTTTGATAATTTTTGTGTATGGTGGCAAAGATGGTTCAGTAAATTGTGACATTTGTAAATTATAGGTTTAATCTATTAATGGTGAAGGGTACCTTTCATAGCCATTTCATAGCCACTAGTTCCACTAGTTCATTTATTTATTGTGCACATAGGAATCACTGCATACCGGGAAATATGGGGTTGAAATTGCATAGCTAACAAGTTAGGCCGTATCCCAATCTCTTGGCTGCGGCTTGATATTATACACGATTTTATGGGAAACGGCTGCAGCCGCTACCATAGACTTAAGTGTATTTTTAAGATGCAGCCAAGTAATTCGGACATGACCGTAAAATGCTAGCATAGTCCCGTTAAAAATAAATGACCAATGAAATAAAATATCTGAGACACAAATTTTATGGTAAACATAATTGCACATTTCGATTGTCTTTTTTGAATTTTCAATTTTCAATTTTCAATTTTTAAAAATGAAAGATGAAATGAAAAATAAAACGAACTATAAAATAAACAATGAAATGAAAAATAAAATGAAATGAAAAATGAAATTAAAAAAGCAACAATGAAAAAAGGTGAAAAAGCCTTATGTTCTATTTATCAAATGAACATAACTCTAGATTTTCCATTTTCTTTTAATTCTGTCCGTGTGTCTCAGGGTGAATTGGGGGACAAAGCGGTCCGGAAGTTCCAAATTGTTTTCCTGTTCTTTGCGGCTGTCATGTTTTCCCTGAGCGTGCTCATCTTGATGTGTATGCACACTCACCTAACACTCACCAATCGAAGCACGCTCGGTAAGAAATTGCCTTACTTCAGAAAATTGCCTTTAAACCAGTTCGCGCCGGGATTATTTTGACATTGGCCAGACCCAGGCACGATATTGTTTATCACGAACCTCGATCCGAGACATATTGAGGCCGGCATCTGTGGGTAGCACACCTTGATATTTCCAGCCTCGCTCGGTGTGAGCCGGTCGCCAACAGATATTTCTGGCCTAGTTTGTGACGTGTTTATCCATCATTCATTTTGAATACCAGACAAAAACTTTGCGTGTATACACGTCCTCCGACGCGAACTGGTTTAAAGCAAAAAATTGCCTAACTACAGAAAATTGCCTAACTACAGAAAATTGCCTAACTACAGAAAATTTCCTAACTTTAGTTTTAGTCATGAGGGAGGGCAACACTAGCAATAGAGAACCATGCTTCTTCATTTTTCCATTTCAAATATACTGAAGTTCTGCTGAGTTGGCTTCTAATACAAATTGTAATTGTCCAAAGTAAAATTGCTGTGCAAATCAAATTGTGGTCAAAACATTGATAGTTAGCAGTTAAGACACCCTGCAGTACACGGCATTGAGCTTGTATTTATACTTATAATTATTTCTATTGTTATTATTACCAAAGTACATGCATTTATGGAGCCAGTCCCTGGCTGACCGTTTGGGAGTATACAAATACAGCAATATTTATGAGGTGTAGTAATTGTACAAGGTAGCACAAGTGTTGTGAGTACAAAACATGGCAAATGAGGCTTATGATGCTGTGGATACAGGCAGGTAACTACCCAAAACAAAAAATCCAGAAAGCCCGCAAAAGTCCTACTTTATCCTGATTTTGTTTTCCAAAGTCCAACCTTCGTCCTGCTTTTTTGACAATTGTGATCAAAATTTTCTCCTATTTTTCACCTGGGTCTGCTTGAATGACTACGTTTATTGCCAAACACGGAATTAAACAAATCACAAACTTGTTCACTCATTATATATTTTGTTGGTGGTTTTCCCGCCAATAAATATCTTGTTCTGGCTAGAATCCTTCCGAGCTCCTGTCTTCCGTCATGGACCGGACAAAGAGGGCTTCAGCCGGGGAAGCTTCTGTAATAACTTCAAGGAGATCTTTGGAGATGACAAGCGATACTGGCTTCTCCCTGTATTCTCCAGGTTTGAAAGTTTAAGTATTGTTGTCACAGTATGGCGGGTGCCACACATTCACAATTTTTCTTCACGATCACCTGACTATGCGAAAAGTGAATAAAACCGTGAGTGCCTCGCGAAAGGTCTTGGAGCACTCGACAGGCTCTGATATGGGACTTAATTGGTCTTCAGTGTGTCTTTGTGTGTCTTGAAGGATGTAAGGAGTTGGCAAACTCTCAAAACAATCATGAGAGTCGCCCGATCTACCTTCGTCGGGTAGAGGACGCTAACCCGTTGTCAACTGCTCTTAAATGGTCTTGACGGTCCTGAGACACATGTTACATCATCTTAAAGTGGAATTAATGGTGGGACATGGTCAGAGCAATGAGAGTGTGGCGTTCCACTCAAGACCTTTCAGAGCAATACACGAGCAATACACGAGCAAAACGTGAAACTGCCGATTGCATTCCGAGGCATCGATGACCAACAAACTTGAGTTGGACTTCACCTAGTGGCATTTTTTATTTTACATGCCACATTTTCTAAGTTCTCTCCACGATTAAATTTTGTTTAGATCGTGAAGGTCGTACGCTGATTGAGAGTTTAGGTCTCGAATGTGTAACACCCGTTCTAAGCTAAATTTGCCCTAGGCACACCCTTCTTCATTGTGAAACGCAAATACAGGTTACTTGGGCAAAACCGACCATACAAAGCTTGTTATTTAAAGGGACAGTATACATTTGGAAACTATCCAAAAAGTAGCCAACCAAATTATTGTTCACAAGTTTACATGATGTAAAGATATTAATGACTCTAAACATCTTGTGAAATTATTCCTTCTGGCATTCTGTCATTTTAAATTAAGAAAAAAGTCCAAAATTGCATCTCAGAGACGCGTTCTTGGAAATTTTCATCAGTTCAAAATCGAAATCTTAAAATATTATTTTCTCAGAACATACTGCATTCGTTGACGTTGACAGGAAAGTTGTCAACCACAATTGTTTAGTTTTTAAGAACTTTTGCTGCTTCAAACGATAAAAACGCACAACTGATAAATGGCCTACTATAACTTTAAAGTGTTTGTCATTTTCCCTGATAAATTATAATTCCATTTGTTTGGTTTTCATTTGGAATACAGTAAGGGTGACGGGGTATCGTATCCAGTCCAAGCTAGGGACCAGGACTCGGATAGACTGCTAGACGGAGACGGTGAAAGCGACATTGGCAGTGGTCAGGAAACTGAAGACAGGGGTGCAGGTGCGTTTTTATCAGAGTTGTAACGAGTCACTGATTTTGTGACTCGTGTCGAGTCATTTTAAAGAAGTGAATTGAGTCGAGTCATTAGGTCAAAAAGGTCGATTCAAGTCAGTGTTTAGTTGAGTTGAGTTGAGTCGAGTCAATTCATGTTATTTATCTCGAGTCAATTCGAGTCAGAAATATTTGAATACTACACAATAAACTTAACGCATGCTAACAGAAACACTAGGTGCAAGTCCACGACACGGTGTATGTTTGTTGTATCATAGAGGAAGGAAAACATACCATGTACTTATGTACATAATTATTGGCTAACATAAACGTGACGTGAACATAAACCAGCACTGGCGTATAAGTCAATGCAAATATTTTTCGCAAAGTTTTGCTCTTATTTTGGTGACTCTAGTATTATTAGCCTTCACTCGAGTCGAGTCATTCTGATGCGGGACTTGAGTCATGTCTGCGGTGACTCAAGTTATTTACCCATCGGGATTTGAGTCGGGCAAAAAAATGTGACTCGAGTCCAAGTCGAGTCGAGTCTAGTAATTGACTTGAGTCATTACAACTCTGGTTTTTACCTATCACTAACATAACTTGATCAACACTACTTGTAGTACGGCAGATAGGTGATGAGATTGTGCCTTTACAAGCAGGCCCGTACGCAGGGGTGGTGCGACGGGTGCGTACGCACCCCCCCCCCCCCCCCCCCCTTACCAAATTACCAAAAGGTCCACATTTTCTGTGGTAAATAATGGTATTTTGATGTAGAAATAGCTGTACTGACACACGAACAATTTTGGTCCCATTCTTGGTCCCATCAGTACAAATTCGCACCCGCCCCCTAACAAATCCTGCGTACGGGCCTGACAAGCATGCAATGTGGCACACAGAGTATGTCAGAACAATATTTAGCTATAGATTTGTCCTTATAAATAACAAGCAAAAGCAGCCATTTTGAAAATGTTAAAAATTTATTTTTAACATTTTTCATCAGTACAAATTCGCACCCCCCCCCCCCCCCATAACAAATCCTGCGTACGGGCCTGACAAGCATGCAATGTGGCACACAGAGTATGTCAGAACAATATTTAGCTATAGGGCCATCATAGATTTGTCCTTATAAATAACAAGCAAAAGCAGCCATTTTGAAAATGTTAAAAATTTATTTTTAACATTTTTCATCAGTACAAATTCGCACCCCCCCCCCCCCATAACAAATCCTGCGTACGGGCCTGACAAGCATGCAATGTGGCACACAGAGTATGTCAGAACAATATTTAGCTATAGGGCCATCATAGATTTGTCCTTATAAATAACAAGCAAAAGCAGCCATTTTGAAAATGTTAAAAATTTATTTTTAACATTTTCAAAATGGCTGCTTTTGCTTGTTATTCTACCTATATTTGTTCAAAGAACAAAACTATGATGGCCCTATATCCAAATATCTTTCTTGTGACATACTCTGACTTGTGTGCCAAATTTCATACTTGTATGGTCAAAGGTACAATTTCCTCAAATATTTCCCCTATCTGCCCCACTATTGGTAGTGCAGATGTCGAGGTTCAGAATAACTTTGTATTTGTCTGTGTTAAGAAATTTCATTGCCGAGCAGTTTTTTCTTGACTCATTTTGTTTACTGATTTGTAAAAGAAAATTTAAAAAAAAATGGAATTTTCATGGTCAATTTTGGTTCAGGTAAAAAGGGAATGAGAGAGAGCATTAAGACAAGCACGACATACTCCACCATGACACCAATTGGCACGGCCGAGGGAGGGACTGGCGACCACGTCACACTGCATATGGACCAAGGCGAAGGTATTGCATCAGACGTCCATTCATTTGTTTGTTGCCTTTTTGTCCCAGTAAAAGATAACCAACTCATTGTTATGTTTTTACACTTAATAAAAGTAGGATACACCATTGGTAATTGCTTGAATTATCAGCAATAGGTCGATTTTGGGGGGTTGTATTTTATAGTAAATATTGTTTAACTGACCTGTCCGACGTTTTACAATCATGGATGCCTAGAAAAAAGCAAGAAAAACGGCATTCGTTTTCAACCGGATTCAGGCAGTTGTTCTTGTTTTATTCCTGATCGCTGTCCGGTGATCATGATTTTTAAAAATTAGGTTTTTCAGAACAATTTCAGAATATCTAGTGCAATCATTTTGCTGGATGCCTGGAATCATTATTTATTTTCAAATAAGTAAGACATTTCTTAACAATTCGGTAGTAAAATGTTTTTATTTCTGCAAATAGTGTATCCTACCTTTTATGGGCCGTGCAGTATTTTGAGGTTGACAAATATTGGGAGTTTTGTTTACAAATGTTTTCTTCATTATTAGTTTTTATCATTATCAGATTAAGTGCATATTTAGGAAAACTGTTATTGAAGTTGAATACTCTCAGGATTTAGGGTACTGGGTATTGCAGTTTTACATACTTCAGTCATACAGTCCATTTCTATAAAGGCAATTAGTTCATTCTCATTTTGCACTGGTTGCCGTCATGATTGTTATACACTCCGTATTCATAATGGTGGAAACCAGTTGTATGTTGTACAAATAGTGTTAATTCAATCTCTCTGGATTTGTAACCCATAAATGACAATGATTTTGTTGTACTTTTCTCTTCTTCTTTTCTTATACAGGAGCTCAAGTGAATTTAGCCATTGATCAGAGCGATTCCCAGAGATAAACGCACGTGCATGAATAGGAAAATATCTAGTTTTTAATAGTACATAGTTTAGATAGAAAAAACAAAATAAATTACGCCCAATTGCACGGTTCCCACTTCTACTTAAAGCGTAAACAGTGATTAATGAAAATGTTAAAGGTCGTATACAACATTTGCTTTTGCTATCATTTTCAGATAAGGATGGATTTGGGGGCTAATATTTTAAAGCAAACATTGTTACACTGACCTGTTTAAACATTTTGTTTGTACATACTGGAAAAACCAAGAAACATTGAATGCTGTTCTGGTAGTCTGGTTCCATGACCCTACTTCAGATGAAATTGGTAGACTTCGGGGATTAATCAGGTAAAGGAACCAGACCTGGAGCCCCTTTTTCACGGCGCTGCTTAACAGTTAGCAGAAAAGTTGTGCTAACTGTAGCAGAAAAATGTGCTAGCCTCAAGGGCTATTTTACCGCATTTTTGTGCTAATGTTTGCACGCTCTTGAATGGAGATTATAATGTTACGTCACTGATTTAGGCATATTTTCTCGTTATGTTGTTCGACTCGTGCGATGGTGCATGGGTTCGAACCCTGCCAGGAACATGACGTTTGTGCCCTTGGGCAGCCAGGACACTTAACTACAATTGCCTCTCTCCACACAGGAGTATAAATGGGTACTTGTAAGGGTCGAGGTCGGAATTGAGCGCTGAAATCGGCTGCCATGTGGCCCAGGGCCTGATGAACAGGGTAATAATTGTATAGCGCGGTGAGCGTCATTATCGGTGAATATGTGTGCAATAAAAATGCACTTTACTATTATTATTATTATTATTAAAATGTGCACTAACTAAATTTTATAAATTAACCCTAACCCTGCCAAATCCAGCACAGTGCATCTATGGTGACTGCTTGACCTTGCTGCACTCTGCACACAAGTCAATGTGACAAAGTATGCAATCTGATGCGTCTGGCAGGGTTTCTAGCCAAAATACCCTGGAGGGTTAGGGTTAAGGGGCAGTATTTGAAAATAGTCAGGTTCTTCCAATGATAGTTGGCTAACTATTGTAGGAAATTGATACCGTTGAATATCACGGCACACCAGGTGCTATACCCAGCAACATATGGGACTGAGCGACTCCCCCCTAATTAGTTCCCCATACCTATATACTCCCTAGACTATTGTTACCTAACACACACCCCTAAAAACCTTAAAAGAAACACATTTCGCAAGCACAATAGCCACCACAAAGGAGGGGGGGTCTCTCCTTCCCATATATTGCTTCATATGCCAGGTGCCTAGATGCATGGGACCATTATTCACTTACAGTTTAGTATGTTTTCCTAATAATTCCTAATGGTTGGTTTTGGGGGGTTTTTTTGTAGTTTTTTTGTGTTTGCAAATGTTGTATATATCCTTTAGGAGCTTGTTCCCGAAAGTCAGAAAAGTATTGGTGAAATTGTCCTGTTTCAATGAAAACATTTCCTTTGTGTTAAAGTAATCTTTGGTATAATTATACATGTAGTTTAATTGAATTAGCACATAAAAGCCCATACATTTAAATTACAAAAGTTACAATTTTCAGTGGGTGTTCTTGAAAAGCGATGAGGTAATTCTATCCCTGATGTAAATTTTTTTCATTTTCCCAGATCGATTCAAATGCAGCTTAATCACTCAAGATAAGCAACCAGTCCCTAATTGACAATGAATTTGTAAAATATCCAGTTAAACTTTAAATCTTTAAATGTTTTGTAACAAATGAATTGGATTTAAAAAAATGTCAGCAACATTTCTTGTATATGGTGTATCGAACCTCTAGTACTAAAATTTGTATAATTTGATACATTGTAAATATTGTGTACATGTTACATATTTTTGGACATGAAATGTGTTGTTCAGTGGTGCATTTCTGACTCTGGAGGGCAGCAGACATTCTGGCCGTTTTTGTTGGAGCTGTATAGACTTGGGCCATGTGCTATGGCTTGAATTACAGGCGAGTGGCAGCAGCCACTGCACATAGACTCGTGTGTAATTTGAAGCCGTAGCCAAGTAATTAGGACATGGCCGTTATATTCTCTATCCCAAAACATATGGCTGTAGCTAATGAGCATCCATCTCAGAAAGATGCATCATACAAAGTTTTGATTGATTTCTGCCATTTTAGGAAATGCATTGTCCTCTTAAACTAGATATTTACCTCTTAAACTAGATATTTACCCAGCACGATATGAGACCGAAGGACTCCCCCCTTATCTCCTATACCTATACACTCTATTGACTATTGTTCCCCCCCAAAAAAAAAAATCTAAAAAGAGTTCCTGAGAAACCACAACATTCCACAATGACCACAACAGAGGAAAGGGGGTTCTGTTTGTCATATATCTTGCTTTATAGGTAGGATACACCATTGGTAATTGCTTGAATTATCAGAAATAGGTGAATTTCGGGAGTTGTATTTTTATAGTAAATATCGGTTAACTGACCTCTCCAAAGTTTTACAATGATGGATGCAGAAAAAAAAACTGCGTTAGTTTTCAACCGATATCAGAAAGGGTTTTTTTTTTCTGTTTTTTCTTTCTTCTCAGATTGTCGTCTGCAATTGTTTGTATATGAAACTCAATTTTCGTGAACAATTACAAGATATCTGGCGCAATCATTTTGCTGAATGCCTAGAATCATTATTTACTTCCAAATAAGCAAGATATTTCTTAATAATTCGGTAGTAAATGTTGTATCCTACCTTTAAGATGGCGTTATAGGTAATTTGTAGAAATTTAAGCCCAAAGGTCCAGTTGTGATATTTTGTTTATAAATTGTTGTTATCAGCATTTGTTTGTTATGTAAATATGTAGTCGAAATTTTTGTATGGAAATTATGGTGCAACTTGCATGTAGTAGTGAAGTGTTTAAAATATATGGGATACATGCATGCATTTTAGAAGCCGCCTTTTTTTGTGTATATTTTTACTGGTCGTGTTGATTTATGCAGCAATTATTAAAATGTCTTGTTTAGCTATTCACAACAGAGCTTGTAATAAGGCTACATAAAAAAAATGAATTGTTTCTCATCAGAACCCTTTTGAAAAAATGGTCCGTCAGGGCATTTTATATTTTATATTTTATAGAATAAAAAATGTCGCCGAATCTTTGAAACCGTTATCTGACTAAACAACTACAGGCGCGCTGGTTTCGTTCGTGCCTACCGCATATACATACACCCCCATGTACATGTTGATGAACCGGGCGTTGGTGGTAAGCGCTGATGTGCATTTAGCTCTGATATGATAATTTTTGTTGCGACCTGCGAACGTATAGGTTACTACTTCCGTGGCTCAGCTGCGCGGCAGAGCATGTACGCTACCCGGAATGCCGTGCGTTTTTCGACACAGAAATCTATGAAGCTCGTCTGGTGTTTTCCAGCGCCCAGTTATAGTATGGGCGCCACCGCGGTAGACGCGCTCGCTTAGTGTGCGGGGGTGAAAGCGCTAGTTGACAAAATCTTCGTTGGGACATTGCATTCTTTATCTAAATTACAAATTGTTTTCGTTGATTTACTTTCCAAAACTGACCAATGCACACATTTCATATAGAATAAAAGCTTAAATAATGCTGGTAGAAACACAAAAATATAGTTAAGTCGATTTATTTTCCCATCAGTTATTTTGAGCACCCCAGTTTTTGTTAATGAAAGAGGCACACAGACACCGTTCTCACTACTATACTCGGCTTCTCCGATCTCCTGTCCGCCGTCGATTTAGATTTTTCCGGTTTGCTTCTGCTGGAACATGTATGGCCACTAAAAACATTCACTTGGCCCGCGTGAGTTTTAACTGTTATTGCTTTCAACAGCGTGTTTTTACAGCATATACAAAATAACAAAATAAAAAATCTCGGAATTTTCGGGCGTCCGGTACATTTGTATTTTGTTTATAAAATATAAAAAAATATCCACCCGGCACGAAAAATTGGCCCGGCCGCTGATGAGAAACAATCAATTTTTTGTATGTAGCCTAAGTAAAATACTAAACTAATGTGATTCCTTCAAACAATTTTAATAAATGAAACTTACACAAAATACATTTTAAAATCGCACAGTACTGTTACACATTAAAAGGTACAAAACTTTTCAAGAAAAAAAACACTAAATATTACATGTACTTTATATTTTTATACAAAAGTTAGGGCGCACTTTCCTGTAATTTTGATTGATTTATTTTAAATTTTTAACACTAAAACATTTACTGCACAAGAAACAAAAAAGGAATACGTAAATCAAATATTTAGGCTACAGCTTAGATTCAATTTAAGAATTTTGATGAATTCACCGACCCAAATATTTCTCGTTAAATTGTATACCAGTGATTTAAGTTATGGTGTATGGGTGAGAGCTCTATTCCAACTTTTACCAAATTCAGGCACGTAAAGGTAGTATACACCATTGGTAATTGCTTGAATTATCATGAATGGGTAGATTTGGGGGGTTGTATTTCATAGTAAATATCGTTTAACTGACTTTTCCGAAGTGTTACAATCATGGATGCCGAGAAAAGCACAAAAAACAGCGTTTGTTTTCAACCGGGGTCGAGCAGTTATTCTTATGTTATCTTTGTTTTTTCGCTCTCGCCGTCCGGCTATCTAGCGCAATCCTTTTGCTGAATGCCTAGAATCATTATTTACTTTCAATTGAGTACGGTATTTCTTAATAATTCAGTAGTAAATATTTTCGATATCTGCAAATGGTGTATACTACCTTTAACTGGATCAGTTAAAAAAAAATAATAAACAAAATATACTCAAAACGAAGCTATTTAAGTACTGGAAAAGGTTTACTTTATGTGTAATAGCATATCTTAAACCCTAGCACTGCCGAACGCAGCAAAGTGCATCAGGTTAAAAAAGTCTGGTGCATTCTGCAGTCGACACCAGTGCATAAACGACCAGTCTTAGACTATGAGAGCTAATCCACATTGAACAATGCCCGAGATGGATTCTGCTGCATTGGATGGCCACAGACTCTGAGGAAGTTTGACCTTGAAATTTCTGACCTGATGATCTTTCTGCACTGGGCAGGGTTGTCGCTTTGACAAATGGTGCAGATTGCTGCATCTGGCAGGGTTAAAGTAAGGTTTAATCGTAACATTCTCTTCAACATGGTCAAACTGGACAGGAAAAAACAGTCCATGTACATGTATGTGAAATTTAAAAACTTGTATTTAGAAGTGGTTTACAAATTCTCTATGACACAAAGCTTTTGTATTTCAGTTATTTTTAATAACATTTGTTTTAGCCAAGTCAAATAGATGATCTTGTAGGTAGACACGAATGACCTGTTTTGATCAACTAACCACTTAGTGCACAGTTAAAACAGAAAGGTTTTCGACAGTGTCCTGGTCCGTGGCACACATACGATGAGCTGACATTACAACCACCAGCTTTCAGCGGGCTGGACACGTCTAGTCGGCTTGTTTCCATTGGTCCCACATTGCCGTGGTGATTGGATGGTGATGCAATCAATCTCCTTGGGGTGGTTTTAAGATCCTGCGTCCTGCCGTGGTTGGATTTGCTAGAATTCGTGGAGGAACTGCGGTCTGTCTGCACTTCAGTTTTACAGTATGTTTTGACGGGTGATGTGGGATAAAGCTTGCGAGTTTTCCCCATGCGCACCTTGTGCAATGGAGAGCAGGTTTTGTGCGAATCTTTGGTTGGAGTGGTTATAATCTGGCCGCATTTCATGGTGGTTGTGACTTTGGGTCTGGCTCCCTCTTCCGTGGGGCACAGCTTCCTGTGTTTGGGACTTGCGCATGTATCAGACTGCTTACCGGGATCAGTTGTAGTCCTACATTCGCTCTGGTTGGTTTTCGAAGAGATAAACTTAGCTGAGTCACCAGAGGAGTTGCACTCTTCATCGGAGAAGTACTGTGAGTGTTCTCGCCTTGCTGCCATCTTCGAGGAGGACTTGGATGCCTTCTTTCGTTGGTCATCTCTGGAAGGCCTAGGAAAATCTTCAGACTGGTAAATTGGAGATGGTGGTGGGCTACTCGGGTTTGATCTGTGGATCGTGCTTGCCTTATTCTGTTTCTTCTTGCTGATGCTAGGACCCTTGACATTTCTGGCAGAAGCGTCTGATCCTCTTGAATCAAAAGGAATTTCAGAGTCTCTAGGATTATGTGAGGTTCTTGACGATCCAGTCAATGAGACTTCTTCGTTGTTTACAGTTGAGAACTTGGACTCTCTGATATTCTTTAATCCAGATTTCGTGAAATCTCTGCAGATCAGATCTTTACTCCGCGTAGACTGGCGATTCTTTTTGAAAAGCAAATACCTGAGCTTTTCAGATTCCGAATTGCATGTGGCCATATCAGGATTCTTAGCCCCTCGGGATACAAATTTGCTGTTGGGTCTTTTTTCAGGATCAAGCTGTGGTCTTTGATTGTACAGCCTGGGGCGCGGTGACGAATCATCAGCTGTCAGCGAATAAGGATCAACATCCATTTCCTCCTCGGAATCATCATCTCCATGCCTGATTGTCATGTGTGTAGCGTCCAGTTTCGCTTGATCACTTTCCTTACCCTTTGATCTCAGTTTTTCCGCCAAAGGTTTAGGCTTTGCTTGTTTTACCGCTCGGATTCTGTCTTTCTTCTGGTCACTTAGTCTGGTCATGAAGTCCTCGGAAAGCGTTTCTTTCTTTTGGC
Organism: Crossaster papposus; assembly: GCA_037893245.1. Classification (NCBI taxonomy): domain Eukaryota; kingdom Metazoa; phylum Echinodermata; class Asteroidea; order Velatida; family Solasteridae; genus Crossaster; species Crossaster papposus. The sequence goes on along the minus strand of JBAIAA010000053.1, from coordinate 96,998 downwards.
TGTAAAACTTGTGAGGCGTTGATAAAGACATGTGATTGAAGGGGGAAGATAACGTGGAGGGTGTATCTGGAGTTGGTGTCACAGAGCCATTTTTGACTCTCCTAGACATGGGCGGTGTTTTCTTCTGCGAGCCTTGTATAGTATCTTCTCTAGAGGGGTTTCTTGCCAGTTTCGCTAGCTGCACTGGTTTCTCAACTGTGGGCTTATTTCTCCTTGGGGCCGAATGTCTGGATGATGGCAAGGCCTGTGAATCTGAATCTCTGGCACTTCTTGAAGACCTGTGCATCTTGAGAGGATCCTGTAGCCTCGCACCGCTCGATTGTTTTTTTGTGGAGTCTTGGAATTCTCTCTGCTTTGACTTGGGATTGGCTCTGGTCCCTCTACTTTCAGGAAGTGAGGCAACTATGTATGTGCGATCAGATTTAAAAGTATGCCGCTGATCATCAGGTTTGACAGTCTTTGACTTGCTTTTCTGGCTGACAGCAGAATCGGCATGTGTCAGGGTCTGAATACTCTGGACTGGTTTCTCTGATGGTGATATGCTTTTGTCTTGTCCTGATTTAATTGGGCTGTCTCCTTTCAAATGAGTTGTGCACCTTCTCTCACTGCGAACCTCTGGGGAAATCATATTGACACCTTCAAAACTCTTGTTATTGTCAATGTCCACACTGGACTTTCCCCTTGCCACACTTGGGGTATTGTCTAAATTAACAGCTCTCTTAACTACCGAGTCATCATTGCGCCTTTCTAATGTAAAATCTGTGGCATCAAAGCTTTGGCATTTAAGAACAGTTTCATCAGTCAAGCCGCGACCTCCTGGTCTGATCTCTTTGGCTGTTTGGCTTCCAAGTTGACAGTTCATGTTCATTCTAACTCTGGCCTTAGGGCTGTGTAGATACCAGAGAGCATCCCTCAGCGATCGGGATGAAGTGGGACCACCTTCTGGCTTGACCCTCCGACGAGGCGTCAGATCCAGATCCTCTAAATCCAGATCATCGAACAGTTTGGGGGATTGGAACATCTTCACAATTTCTCTGGTGTCAAAGCGGGGCGAGGACAAACCGATTGGGCTTTGCCTCGCTGGGCCTTTCCTTAACTTTGCGCGTGGTGTGATACCAGAAGTGTCTTGATATCCAGGGGTCATAACGCCATCCTCTATGCGATTCCTCATTGAGGGTGTACGAAGGAGTGTCCGACCCAAATCTCCATTCGAGGTACTCTCATCTTCCCTGACAACTTCCCTGGTGTCTGTGGGTACCCTTGCAGAATTTATAGGTTTACCTCTCTTTGGTGTATTATTCACTTGATCATCCAACACCTCCCCTTCTTTCCCATCTAGTGGTAGCTCTAAATCTGCTGATCGCTGAAAAGTTCTTTCTTTGGGCACTGCCTCCGAAGAAGAGTTGATTTCACTTAGCATAGTGCTGTTACAAATTGCTCGGAAAGGAGGTTGGGAAGGCTCATTCCTGACACAGCCTTTGTTTTTGTTTGCTCTTTGGAGGAGTTGTGATGGACGGAAGACATCACGCTCACTGTGCAGATTGCCAGCAAGGATAGTGCTGCATTCTGTGAAATCTGAGTCAGTGCTGGACAGGCCTCGTCTCTCACAAGGTTTCCAGTCGGGAGATATCTCCTTGCTATCCGATGCAGGAATCTCAAATCTCGCATTGTCCAAATTCAAATCCTCACTCCTCCTTAAGGGCTTGGAGGATCTTCTTGGTGGCGTCTTGGGAGCCAGCGATGACCAGGTCGAGATTGCGCCGTTAGTCGCCTCGCTGCTTTCGACTGTTCCTGTGCTAGCCTCATCATCGTCAGTCTGCGACTCCGTCTCATCGATGTCGTTGCCATCGATGAAGCTACCAACCAGGAACTTGGACAGGAACCGGTTCTTCTCCTCCAAGATGGAGGGAAGTTCCTCATCCCTGAACACATACGGATCATTGTCCTCTTCCTCAGATTCCTCTTCGTCCTCAGATTCAGATTCCTCTTCTTCCTCATCATCAGGTGGCAGAACTCGGCTCATTTGTCCTTTTTGGTTTCCCCAAGGATTTTGATGAGTAGAGAGTGACATTGGGTCTCTTACAGCCTCTGGCTTCCTTTGGTGGCAAGACAGAGAACGAAGCGAAGACTTGGATGGGGTACAGATGGGGCCACTGTGGTCGGATTCCACATCCTCGTTGCCTGAATCTTCTGAATGAGAACCACTTCTCATCCAAATATCTGTAGGAGGAAAGACAGAAAAACAGAATCAAACTGTTAAAAGCTTTGCTATAAAAAGCTATGTCTTTCATATTCTTATGCCTTCCGGGCCATCATCTAATTTTAGACTCATTTTAAAGTATATATTGTGTCAATAGCAAGGGAAAAGGAACAGTTAGATATAATTTATTTTATATTGGGTTTTGCCAAATATAAAAACCCAATATAAAAATGTTCGCGATGATCATTTCATCTTTAAAAGTCAGTTAGACTCACCTTCAAGTCTGAAGTCAATTTTCTTTGCATTGTTTTTACCTGCAGACCTTGTACCCTGAACACACTAAAACAAAAAGAAAGATTTGTTAATGTGTGAGAACGATTTGAATCACTGTGAATGGGCATTAATAAATGTTCAACAGGACTGAGACTACATGCTGGAGTTGTTGGATAGCTTCTCACCTGAAAACTGTAGTTAGCGATAGTCTCCGTTCCAGATGTGTCTTCACTCTCACTGTATCGAGTGCTGCCAAAGGCAGAGTCTGTGCTATCCTTGGTGGAATTCCACTGAGTGCCTACGATGCAAGACAAAATGAGTTTTTTATTTAATGAACTTTTTAAAGAATATTAAAATCACAACCCTAGCTCAAAGTGACTTGCTGCACTAAGAAAATATTTAATGTTAAAGTCAAATTTTTCCCTAATACTAAAGGAAAAGTTCAGAATCTTGTGCAGCTTCATTGAGTTGCTCATCAGTGAAATGTTCAGAAAATTAATGTGCATTGCTCTACATTTGGTATGGGAACCTTGCTTAGTACTATAAGCAAAATGCCTTCCTTAGCCCTTGCTTTATGAGAGCTGTTTACTGCAAGACAGTGGCACGTGCCAATCTGCAGTGGGGGGCACATCTGCAGTTAATAAATAGGCATGTGGCTTTGCTTATTAGTGTAATACACTGTGTACTCACTGGCATTGCACTGGAGGGCCATGCACAAAACATGGTGTGTTTGGGTTTTTTTGGGGGGGGGGGTGAACATCAAAGTGCGTTGGAGTTTAAAGGTTAATGTTGCGGATAAGAGCTTCAGAAATTTGACGCTAATAAAAACACGCTTCAATTTCAAAGCAAATGTTGAACAATCCAGTATTCTGGACATATTAAGGGTGATTACTGTAGTATACCCATATAAGATTTGTGTTTGAGACTTGGTTATGATGTACACACCTGGGCAAGAATGTGGGCAGTCTTTATCTGAAGCCAGTCTGACTTTGCCAATCTTCTGTGGCTTCATACCTCCAATGAAACCTGCGAGAGAAACAAGTCATTGATTACTTAAAGTAGAGTTCCAATGATGTTATTTTTTAACCAGTCACACCGAACGTGCGACCAGGATACAACTTAGCTGCGAACGAACAAATGTTGGATTCGCCAGGCAAATCGTCTTGTGAATTACTTCAAATAAACTTTGCTTGATTTGTCTCAGTTTATATTTCGCTCACCTCGGTCCTCCACTATTGCCATATCCTTCAAGTCAAGCACATCACTGTCGATGAAAGAATGATCATACTGCAATGAGACATGATATGTAATGAGAAACTTAGTAATCATGGTTGACATAACGAAAAGAATGTTGCAACCTGATGCAACGATGTACATAGTCCAGGAGCTAGCAGACTTTTATCGGTATTGTTGAGTACGAAAGGTTTGACACCTGAAATGAGTAGGACTATGTGTGGGAACCCCAAAATGTGGATTCTTAAGTTTGGCACTCTTGCACTGCCCCCTGGGGGCACTCTCAAAATGACCCCCCAAATTTTTGTATCGGTATTGTGGCGTACGAGGACCAATTTTTTTTCATATGTACTTCAAGGGAGTCTAATTTCAAAAAGCCAATTCTTAAGTTTTCAACTAATGCACTAAGCTTAAAGTACACATGAAAACTCCGAAAAGCTCTTGGTAAATTAAACTTTTGATGAAGGCCTCCTTTTCATGAGGAATAACTCAATAATAGCTTAAACATGCTTTCATAAGTTGACCGATTTCTTATTCTTAAGCGGATTTGTGCATCAGATGGACACTTAAGAACGAGTTTTTCGTATTCTGGGTTGCCAGATGAACATGTTGACATAAGTTTTGTGAACGTACTCGATCATACCGATACAATTATAAACACGTGGTGGGTCAAAAGGGTACACTTTTAGGCTTAATTGCATGTTTAAGCCATGAAGAGACCAACAAAATACTACTTTAACAACTGGTCCTTGTCCACAATGTTTAGACCTTCACATTAAACCTTATTTCAATCCTCTACCCCATGTGGTTCCGGAGAAATGGCATATGTGACCCGCTCCATCGTAATCAGGAATAAGTCGCTGAGGCCGTTTTACGCAATCGGCCGTTGAAGTGAATGCATGGGTGAAAATCGTGACCAAGTATTTTTTTGTGCTGTCTGTATGGACTGTTCCATTCAAGGCATGCAGGGGTTATCTTGGAGTACATTTTGAGCCAAAATGTGTCCTCGTACGTGACAATACCGATAAAAGTGCTAATTAGCGTTAATTAGGCCATTCTTAAGTGGCTTAGTGCATTAGTTGAAAACTTAAGAATTGGCTTTTTGAAATTAGACTCCCTTGAAGTACATATAAAAAAAAATTGGTCCTCGTACGCCACAATACCGATAAAAAAAATTGGGGGGTCATTTTAGAGTGCCCCAGGGGGCAGTGCAAGAGTGCCAAACTTAAGAATCCACATTTTTGGGTTCCCACACATAGTCCTACTCATTTCAGGTGTCAAACCTTTCGTACTCAACAATACCGATAAAAGTCTGCTAGCTCCTGGACTAACATGTACAACTAAAGTTTCATTTCACTTTTTTGTTAACAATGTGTTGTACCCGGCAGGTGATTAAGGGGGCGCACCAAGGCTGGGGTGCATTACAAGTGATACACGATCTGGAAAAGGATGGCAGAGGGAGAGCAATATTGGTTGTACTGTTCACTAAGTGGGAGCACTGCCACGAGTGATGACCAAGTGACCAGCACATCCACACATAGCTAGCCCTTTGCCTATCTGGACTGTTACATTCAAGGCATGCAGGGGTTTTCCGCCTGAATGCATGCTTAACAAAAACAAAGGGGGGGAGCATCAAACCAAGGACAGGCCTCTACAAATGTATTGGCAGTCAATTTTATTTAAAGGGATCCTATACGTTTGGTAATTACTCCAAACATTAATGGCAATAAAAACTTACTTGGTGAGTACAGCAGCTTTGGATAGTATAATGCATTTTTAGAAACTTTTCACTTCGAAGTACTGAGGTTATGGAAAAAGATATTGTAACGGATTCTCCCGGCGGGTTCGCCGGCTACCACGGGACTTCGGTCTCCACGATGAGCGGTTACCGCAGAGGCCTGAGGGGCGGACTCGTTTTGGGGGAAGTCTACCTCCAGGCGCCTTAAAGTTTAATCACCACACACACACCACACCCGGGCTGACAATTCAAGGACTGTACACTAGACAAGCGGCCATCTACCTGGTCTGGACTGGTTTATTACTACTACTACTGTTCCCTGATTAGGCGCTGATCGGCGTTGATTAGGGGTAATTGTAATTAGGGAAATCACCAATTAATTAATCCGGTCATCGGGGCTGATTTACATGAGGTGCAGCTACTCACCCTAGCTTCGCGGCTCCAATCCCAAAGATAATCAGTCAGCCACTCGATCGCCTCCGACCCAACTACGACAACTCAGCTCTGACCGGTGGAAAGAACGGCGGGAAAAGCACACGGCAAAAGACCCTTCTGTCGCGCGTGCACCGCGCTTATATACTCCGCGCAGGGCACCAGCCAAGCCTGCTGATGCATGGACCGCAGCCCGCGCACCAGCGCCCAGCACAGGGGAAAACCCCCCGAGCACGCAATCCATATTTCGCTACACAGCCGCACCTCAAGCTTGGTCAGTCCCCTTGACCATACAGCTGAACAAAACTTATAAGAAATATTATGTCCTAAGTAAAGGTGGCCTTGAGTCTCCTAGGTGTTTTGTTAAACAATAACATAAAACAACAACGACCTTAGTAGGCCTTTAGCATTAAAATACACGTCCTCTTTTTTATACAATAATAAAAGGTTACAAAACTTTATATAAAACTTTGTTTAAACAATAAATGTCTCAAACTTTATCTCAAAGATGCCTCACAGGTGAAACTTTACCCTAGTATCCTTTAACAGTTCTTATAAAACATAAACGCCTTTGGCAAAGTAGGTCCCTGAAGGTAGAACTCATAAACACTAAACAGTCCTTTCAAGGTGCTAACAGTCTAAAACGAATGTTCCATGGCAATCCACTTGGCAACTGCGTCCGGCCTAATCCGTCAATCTTAAGGCTTGTTATCCATGACTACTCCTGCCTGGAAGCCACAGTCGAAGACCCGCTTTGTCTTATCTTTGGTGAGTTTCCTCCCTTTGCAGAACACCTCACGCGTGGTTGTTTCAGTGACACACTGCACGTTCCCAATCATGGCCTCGGCTATGTCGTTGCCCGCAAGGGGCATTCCTGGTTGCTCACCAATAACTCGTACCAACCTACAAAGGCGTCCCCCTGGTGCAGGTGGCTTTGCTTCCTCTGGTTTCGTGCAAGGTCGCAGATACACGACGTCGTACTCTCGGGTCATTTCTCCCCTGATGATCTTGTCCTTGGACCTGTAGATGTAACTCTCCCTCGTCTCCTTCCATCGGACCAGCTGACCAGGCAGTAGCCTGCCAAGCTGAAAGGGTGTGTCGCTCAAGGGTAGACTTTCCTGCGACTCCTCCTCAGTTTCTCCATCACTAGCGCTCTCTCGCTGCATTCTCTCCATCATTTGCAGCATACCCCTGGGTTTTCCTGTAGACATCTCGGGGACCGGTTTATCTCCGCTAGATGGGTCTAATCCCTCATCTTCCCACCGGGCAGGCGTTGGAGACAGCGAAATCTCTGCAGCCCCCTGCGAGCCTTGGTTAATGACGTCTATCTGAGGCTCTACTGTTGGTTCTGACACCTCCACTACCGGACGTTCTTCCTTCATCTGCACAGTAACTCTGTCTGCTGTGTTAGTTCCGCTGTTTCTCTCAGGGTCCTGGCACACAGGCGCATCCCTGCTGTCCATGTTGTCCACTGGCAACTCCTCCTGTTGCTCTTCAGGAGCTCTTGACACCGTTGCTGGGGCTCTGTCACTACGGGCGCGTTTCTTAGCAGACTTCTCCTCAGCATCTGATTTCCCTATGTCACGCTTCCTATCACCTCCACCGGCAGCCGACCGAGCCCTGCTCCGCCGAGGAGAGCTTGGCTTCTTTTCCTTTGAGCGACGGCGGTTTGACTCTTCGCTTTCAGGGCGCCTTGACCGCCCTCTGGACTCGTACGTCTCAGCTCTAATGTGGTTTACCTCTTCCAGCGCCGAAGGATGACAATCACGATAGTGAGCCCGCAAATTGTCTCGTCTGTTGTTCCGGTGTTCACATTGCCCGCACCAGTAAAACACCCTCGGACCATGCTCGACCGTCTGGTGGCGTTCCAAACTCCGTGGGTGTAGGAACACGTCTTTGCAGATTGGACACTCAACAGTCGCTGCTTCCTCCAGGTCCCGTGGTGTTTTCTTCAATGGTGTATTCTCTCTCATGACGTCCCTGTCAAAACACACCCAATGAAATCACTGTTAGTTCTCACTACTAATTTCTACCATTACTTAAGGTGTCTTCGCCCCAAATCATTCACTCTCTCATCACACTTCCCCGCCTTAGTAGAGGGGCTTCCCTGGGTTAACATGTATAGGTCCCCTGCCCACTGCTCAACGCTACAAGTAACGTTGAGGCCTACGGCGATCCCTACGTGGATTTCTTCTCCCCACTACAGGTGGAGAGGTTTCTCTTTGGTCATCTCCTTCAACTTCTACAGTCCCTGGGGTTCCTTGCACCGATTCGCTCTGCTCCAAGCACGTCAGTGAGTCTTCACTCTCCCCGGGGGTTTCCTCTATTATCCCCATGTCTTCCCCTTCGATGGTCTCTGGCTCGTCTAGACGCCTTTGCTGATGTATCGGTGTCCCAGGTGGTCCCGTTGTACCCCAAGGCACAAGAGGTCGTCCTTCATAAGGCTTCAGGCGGTCAAAATGAACCACTTTCTTCTTGCCTCTGGGCCGCCTCTGAATCCTGAAAGTGACCTCAGACAGCTTCTTCAGAATAAGGTAAGGCCCCTCCCACCTGCACTGTAATTTAGGTGACAGTCCCTTCTTCTTGCTTGGATTGTGTAACCAAACAAACTGCCCGGTTGCTAGCGTCGTGTGACTTGTCTTCTGGTCGTAATATCTCTTCTGTCGCCTCGCACTTTGTTTTAACTGCTCCCTGGCTCGATCGTGAGCAACTCGCATTCCTTCTCTCAACTGGTAAGCATAGTCGCTGGTGATACCCTCTTTATTTACATCTGAAGCAAATCTAGTCGTCAAGTCTAGTGGCAAGAACACTTCTCTACCTAACATCAGCATGTTAGGTGTTTCACCTGTAGACTCATGTGGCGTCGCCCTGTAAGCGAATGTTGCAAGCGCCACCTTCTCATCCCAATCGCGCTGACGTTTATGGGGTTCTATCATCACAGCCACCATACTGATCAAAGTCCTATTGAAGCGCTCTATCATCCCGTCAGATTTCGGGTTGTAGGGTGTTGTACGCATCTTATTGATCCCAAGGACTTTGCACATCTCCGAGAACACCTGGGACTCGAAGTTCCGCCCCTGATCTGAATGTAGCTCGACGGGGACTCCGAATCTACACACATACTCCATAACTAACTTCTGGGCTACGGTCTCTGCTCTCCCGTCAGGCACTGGATATGCCTCTATCCACTTACTGAAGTAGTCGCCAACGACTAACACGTACTTGTTGCCACGCTCAGTTTCTGGAAGGGGTCCCAGCATGTCTAATGCTACTCGCTGCATTGGTGCCCCTACAACATACTGCTGCAGTGGGGCCCTTCGGCGCCTAGTAGGTGATTTCTTGGAGGCGCAGGTGTTACACTGTCTGACAAAAGACCTCACATCAGCACTCATACCACACCAATAAAATCTCTGCCGCACCTTCGCCAATGTTTTCGTTTGACCCAGGTGCCCTCCTGTCTGTCCTCCATGCAGTTCACCCACTACCTCCTTCCGGCGTGGTTTAGGCACAATCACCTGATAGCTTATCCGCCTGCCATCATCGGACTCCCATCTTTTACACAAAAGTCCTCCTCTAATCTCCAACTGGTCCCACAACAACCAGTACGACCTCGAAGAAGGCGAACCCGATGTTATTTCTGACCACTCTGGTCTAGCTCTAGCAGTGGTCTTTGCTTCTAGGATCCAATTGAGCGTGTGGTCCTCTTCTTGCTCTTGTCTCCACGATTCCTGTGTCACGGTCGGTTCTATTGTCACGATTCGCACTGTAGGTCTTTCCATAAGTGTTGTCTCAGCTCCTTCTAAGTTCTCATCACCTGTACTGGGACTCGCTGTGTTGTCCTTGCCACCCATACCGCACTGTGGACACGGCCTTCGTGAAAGACCATCAGCATTCCCATGGGAACGCCCTGCCCGGTGAATGATGGTGAAATCATACTCGCTGAGCACCTGTAACCAACGCGCGATCTGGCCCAATGGATCTCGGAAGTTGAGTAGCCAGCGGAGTGCACCGTGGTCAGTGCGTATGGTTACCTTCCGTCCATATATGTATGGCCGATATTGCTTCACAAACACCACAATTGCTAGTAACTCTTTGCGTGTCACGCAATAGTTTTTCTCTGGCTTGCTCAGCGCCCTGCTACCATAAGCGACAACTCTTTCCTGTCCGTCTACCAATTGAGAAAGTACACCGCCTATCCCTTCATTGCTGGCGTCTGTGTCAAGAATGTAATCCTCTGCAGGATTAGGGTAGGCAAGTATAGGTGCCTCTTGCAGCAATCCCTTGAGCCTCTGAAATGATGTATCGCAACTGTCGTCCCACTCAAACCGCCTTCCCTTCTCCGTCAAGCGATGCAGGGGCCGAGCTATGTCGGCGAACCCCTTCACAAAACGTCGGTAATATGACGCCAGTCCGATAAAACTCTGCACCTGGGTCACACTCGTTGGTGTCGGCCAGTCCCGTACTACTCGTATCTTCTCCGGATCAGTCGCAATGCCCTCTCTCGATACGACGTGCCCTAAGTACAGCACCTGCTGCTTGAACAGCTCACACTTTTTGGCCTTAAGCTTCAAACCCGCCCTTCGAAGGCGTTGAAAAACCACCTCAAGGCGCCTTAGCTCTTCTTCCACAGTCTTGGCGAAGATGATCACGTCGTCAAGATACACAAGCAGCATATCCCATTGTAGGCCCGCCAACACCCTCTCCATTAACCTCTCAAAGGTGGAGGGGGCGTTGCATAGACCGAACGGCATCACCCTCCAGCAATAAAGACCCCCGCGAACTACAAATGCTGATTTCTTCTTGGCCTCGTCATCAAGTTTTACCTGCCAATACCCTGCAGCGAGATCCAACGTTGAAAACCACTTGGCCCCTGCTAATGTATCCAGTGTATCATCGATACGTGGAATCGGGTATGCGTCCTTGATCGTCAACGAATTCAGGCGGCGATAGTCAATGCAGAACCTCTTTGTTCCGTCCTTCTTATTCACCAGTACTACGTTCGACGCCCACGGGCTGTCTGATGGCTCTATCTGCCCACCTTCCAGTAAATTACTCACTTGGCGTGTTATTTCTTCTTGTTCTTTTGGTGAATATCTCCTTGGTCTTTGCTTCACAGGCGCTGCGTCGCCCGTATTGATGTGATGCTTAACATAGTCCGTCCTACCAAGGTCCCAATCGCCTCTGGAGAACACTTCTTGATTCTCTTGCAATAGTTTTGCAATATCTCTGTGGTATCTCCCGTCCACTCCCTTCGTACATCTCTCGAATAAGTCCGAAAGGTGATCAGGAACATCTTGGGATCCAGGCGTCTGAGCAGGTGCACCTTGTGTGTCCTCTATTTCCTCTGCCTTTACAGGTGTAAGGTAACCAGCCATTGTCCCCCTCCGGACTACGCATTCCCTTTTACCGGGGTTGAACACGCGGATCGGCAAAACACTCTGTTCTGCAGTCACGACCATCCGTGCAACAAGCATGCCCTTGTCTGCAATACCATTCCGGTCAGCTGGCTCGATTACACCAATGCCGTTTACCTTCACCTTTCCCTGCACCCGTCCCTGTAAAATTGCTTCATGCCCAGGTGGCACCCTCAACGTTTGTCCAACAACGATTCTTGCGCAAAAAGGTGATCCCATCCCGTCACTGCACTGCACTTGTTCACCATTTACCGACAGCTCAAGTGTCTTGAAATTAAGTGTTCCACACGTCGGTAGCAGGAAGTCCATTCCTAATATGCCATCCATGGTCGGAAAAGTTCCAAAAGTCACATAAACTGCTTGTGAAGTCCTTCCCACCTGCACCTCCATCCAGGCGCTACCCAGTGTTGCAATACTTGTCCCATCGGCATTCTTTATGTGCGTCCCATCTGTCTTCAGGTGCGGCCTTCGCTCAGGTAAAATCTTGTAATATAATGAAGATGAGAGGAAGGTGTCGGTTGCTCCAGTGTCAACGAGCAGTTTTGCATGCTGCCCCCGGATCACTGCGGGAACATACATTCCTCCCTTTGCGCTCGATGTTGGAAAAAGTGTTGTTCTGTCTCTGGGTTCCGCAGCTACTGGGCGTGCGTCTTGATGTCTTGACCCTCGTTTCCAGTCAGCCGTCCCTCGGGCCTCTGGGCCGGCTGCAGCCCGTTTCCCGACTTTTGGTTTCCATCTGCCGTTTTTCTGCAATCTCGTGCGTAGTGGCCGTTCTTGTGACACCTGTAGCACACTACATCCGTCATAGATCGTCGTCCTTGATAGGTGTTACTTTGTTCGCCTTCTCTGGTGCGTACTCTATCCGTGCATTTTATTTCGGCAAGCTGTGTTACCATCCAAGCTCTGGTTTCGGCTTGCGCTTCTTGTATTGCCCGAGTTGTCTTCCGGTGTATGTCGTCGAACATCTCCTTCAATCCCTGCTGAGGAGTCTCTGTCTCCCCGCCGAGAACTCGAGCGTATTTCGGTTTATTGCCCGCCCGTCGCTCTTCTATCTTCAAAAAACTCTCTGTCGCCATTGCCGCTCTGATCGCCTCATCGAGGGTGTTCGGCCTCGCACGAAAAATCCCTTCCCGTACTGCTTGGTCCTCAATTGCATCTGAGAAGTGGCCTCTCGCCAGGCGGTCCTTCCCCTCTTCCGCAATTTCTGGATAGGCTAGTGTCGCCAGCTCCCTTATTGCCTGGCCGAGTTCTCTCAGGCTTTCCCTCGGGGCTTGGCGCCTGCAACGGAGTTCCATCAAATGATTCTCTGACAACTGATCGGGGCCAAATCTCCTTTCTAGCCTGTCTCTGAGATCTGCATATGTCACCTCTTCCTTACCAGCCGGGCCGTTACTCAGTGCCTTTACGGCTGTCCCCTGTAGACTGGCAGCTAGGAAGACTTTCGCCTGTTTGTCGTCCCATTGATTTGCAAGCTTGCACGCCTCAAAGTGCTGTAAAAAGTCTCTCCACGATGTTTTCCCGCTGTACCTATCTGGCACGATGCTTGGGCGGCGTATTGTCGTAGCCGTACCCCTGTCGCCCATTTCTCCTTCCGTAGCACATCGCCTCTGTTTTAAATCATTTCTGGCCGAAGGTTTCTCTATACTCTGCAAGGAGCTCCTTTCCAGCGATGATCCACTGCCAAGAATCTCTTCATTTCTTGCATTGTCCACTTGCTGGGTTTGTCCCATCGTTGTAGATGATGAAACTGGCGAATTCACGGGAGCCATCATGGCCGTTGTTGGTGTGAACTGTCTCATTCTGGGTTTAGGCGTCGGTCTGCACCTTGGCACAGGTGTAGGCGATGAAAACCAACTGCTCCCCGTGGTTCCGAAGTTCCCCAATGTTGAAGCCCTGTCGGAATAGTTTTCAACCATCCCTCTCGACGAAGGTAATGATTCTAACTCCAGCGTGCCACCTGGGACCCGTGGTCTCTCCTTCCCCATGCTGTCAAGCTGCAGCTGCAGTTGCTCTAACTCCGACTGAACCTGCGAGGACAACTTCTCCAACCGCCGTCTCTCCTCCAAAGAACGTTGACTCATCTCTAGCTCTTCGGCCCGCCGCCTTTCCACGAACGGCGTTTTTTGTTTCTGTACTCCCTCTCCCTTATGTTGCTGCTGTTGCTGCTCCATATATAACCTCGTTTATCCTATACAGGTGATTAAAGATCCTACACCCTCACAGGCGGTTAACAAAAGGTGTCCCCTAAACAGGTGATTAAAAATCTAAACCTACACAGGTGGTTAAAAGGGTGCCTCCCATACAGGCGGTAATTCTCAGTCGTATTCACAGGTGATGTTTTCTAACTACAGGTGATTAAATATGTGTCCTACTCGCAGGTGATTAACCCAGCGCCTATCCCACTTCTGACACCATCTGTAACGGATTCTCCCGGCGGGTTCGCCGGCTACCACGGGACTTCGGTCTCCACGATGAGCGGTTACCGCAGAGGCCTGAGGGGCGGACTCGTTTTGGGGGAAGTCTACCTCCAGGCGCCTTAAAGTTTAATCACCACACACACACCACACCCGGGCTGACACTTCAAGGACTGTACACTAGACAAGCGGCCATCTACCTGGTCTGGACTGGTTTATTACTACTACTACTGTTCCCTGATTAGGCGCTGATCGGCGTTGATTAGGGGTAATTGTAATTAGGGAAATCACCAATTAATTAATCCGGTCATCGGGGCTGATTTACATGAGGTGCAGCTACTCACCCTAGCTTCGCGGCTCCAATCCCAAAGATAATCAGTCAGCCACTCAATCGCCTCCGACCCAACTACGACAACTCAGCTCTGACCGGTGGAAAGAACGGCGGGAAAAGCACACGGCAAAAGACCCTTCTGGCGCGCGTGCACCGCGCTTATATACTCCGCGCAGGGCACCAGCCAAGCCTGCTGATGCATGGACCGCAGCCCGCGCACCAGCACCCAGCACAGGGGAAAACCCCCCGAGCACGCAATCCATATTTCGCTACAATATTACTTTTTATCCCTAAAAATTTGAATCTGAGAAGCGTTTACTGCAGTGACGTTTCTCAGATTGTGTATTCCAATGCAGATTATTTTTCCTGCGTGGACATAACCGCTCCAGATTTTCGGCAATATCTCAAAATTGCTACCACCTTTTGAAATGAAATTTGTACAGGTTAGTTTTATGGTATAGGATTGAAACACACAGTGGGTTCCAATTACCAAACGTATACGATCCCTTTAAATACACATGTACATGTAAATCAGTCAAATAATGAAAATTAATAAAAACAAATAATAGGCCTACTTAATTTCAACAATAAAGTAATCTTAAACAGACATTAATTTATGATAACACAAAATAATTGGCCCTTTTCAGGGCCACACATTTTCCAGTAACTATTATCACGTGTACGAGTTAACATGCGTACAAGTCGATCCGTGCACGAGTTGGCACGCGTACGCGTTGGTCTGCATATAAGTCGGTTTGTGTACGAGTTGTCCGCGTACAGTCACGTATGAGTTGGCTAACCCATTGTATCTACGTATATGACCCTGACGCAGTTTCAGTTTGTCACTGTCAGCGAGCAAAATTAGCAGGGAGTCAAGAAAAAGAAAAATAATTCTAACAAAATTGGAAATGTTTCTTTAACACAGAAGTCCCAGATTCATATATTTTCAACAATTTTGAACTGACTGATCTTCATTGAGATAATAATTTATATGACGATAAAAGTGACGTCATGTTGCAACATTCTCTCCGCCTAAATTAACTGTCGGAAATACACGCATGGCCTATTTAATCGTGTACCTTTGCAATAATCGCCTCGAGATTCGTCTTAAACCTTCTCGAACTCCGCTCTTTGTCTTTCTGGAATTGACTTGTTTCGTTGCTCCTGTGTACATGCAAAGCCATGTTGTTTTTTCCTGTGTCTGCTTTTTTTTTAAACTAAAAATTGATATGCCTACAAAAAAAGTACAAATGCTAAATTTCAAACTGTTTCCAAAATTCTAAATGAGCTGATGTCAAAGCGCGCCCTCTGCGGGATGGAAAGCTTTGCCAAATTACATAACAAACCAAAATGGCGCTTTCCTCATCGTACTTGTTTCGTGTTGGTAAGTAAATTAACAAAATTTACATAGGCCTATCTGTTGTTAACCCTTAATTTTAATTTCACAACAGAAAAGCTGATACAATATTACAATCGCCTACTTTTTGGCGGTTTCTGTGATTTGTATTTGTCATGGTTTGTCATTAATGTTGTCTGATTCAGTGATTGTCCCGACTTGATCTCGCGGGCCGCAGGCGCAGGGCGGAGCCCTAGCCTAGGCCAGCTATAGCCTATAGAGAGGGTTTTTACAGCAGGTTAACAATGTTAAACGATAGTTGTTGTACACAAACCATGCACAAACTACGTGCAATGCATCGTGGGAATCCTGCATTGTGATCCCGGATCCGCATCGTGCATTTGTTCGCTTGTATTTAAATTAGAGTACCGGTAGTTAAAGTAACCTCGATCACAGTTGAGTACCGCGCGCAGTGAGTAAACGTTACGAAAATGTACAACTGCTTTCGAGATCGAGTTTGGAAAAATCGTCGCGTATTGAATAATGTATAGATTATGACGTGTGAATATGCTACACTAGTTTGCGTCAGAATTGGTGCGGTCCCAAATGATAATGAAGTGAACCAATGAAGATGTGCATCACGTGCATCATAATTATTCATCACGTGATGATTTTTCCACACTCAATCTCGAAAGCAGTTTTGATGTACAATCAAATCACGTTTCCGTATCGTTTACTTGCTGCGCGTGAGCTAACTTTGATCAAGGTTAACGACTCTAAGTCTAATTTAATTGCTGCCTATCCCATTAAAGAGGATATCCCACGATATTTGTTAAAAAAATATGGCCTAAATCTCAGATGATTTCAGAAAGAGTCAGGAAGTGGATGTCAAACTCTTTCTGTGGAAATAAAATAAATTTCTCAGCCAACCAAGCATAATAATAATAATCAGAGATGTTAAAAAGTGCAATTCAAAAATTACAGTTGTTATACTTTCACTATTGAGTATCTGTGCTTTGAATTGCAGCTTGTCGTTTAGGGAGAACTTCGAAGAGCTTGTATTCAACAACATCAACCCCCAAAATCACCACACATTACACAGTCATCCCTAGGGAGAAGGATGAAAGATGGAAAGGTATATGGTTGTTGAGGTTGAAGATGGGATGAGAAATGGAAAAGCAGAATTTTCCTAAATTTCTTTAACCCTAAACAATCCCTATCCAGTCAAACTCCAACACCAGGTTTTGTTGGGATCTGTTAGGATGGGTAATGAACCCCTAAACTGACAGTATATAAGCCTTATTGCAAATATAGGCCTACTACTACTAGCAGCTTGAGTGAATTTGCACAATGGATAACAAGATTTGTGGGAAGAGAAAAGAAGCAGATACTGCTCCTTTTTCCTTCTCACAGTGCTTTGTATCTATTGAGCGAATTCATTCAAGCGGTATTTGCGATAAGGCTTATTGGATTAGGCATATCTCTAGAATCGGATTCCAACAGTTTCTATGTACAGTTTGCCATATGGTTTTGGGATTTGCCAGGATGAGTATAATTTCAGTAAATTACACTAGTGAGTTTATGTTAAATTGTTTTAAAAATGGTGTCCAAAGTGTTTGCTCAATTTTGTTTGGTTTTTTTTTAACTTTTTTTTCCTGGATATTTTATCTTTTATAACTGCAAAATTCAAAAATGGATGCAGCTTTAAACATCCGAGATCCTCTCTGTACTGTTTCTTGTGTTTGTTCACTGGAAGGGTGGCCATTGACACAATCCTGCAAAATCTCCCAGCAGTGCTGTTGACATGTTGAGCTGCTGTTGACATGTTGAGGCAGTGCTGATGCCTGATATCTAGAAGCAGTGTGGATGATTTTATGTATTATCTACTTGGCTTAAATGTATGCATGGCTAAAGCATAAACAACACAAGGCACAAAGCGTCTGCATCCTGCAAAATCAACTGTTACCTGTTTGCAGCTTCAATCCTCAAATTTCCTCCATAAAAACATTGGCAAAGATGATTTTGGAGGATTCAGGACGGTTAGGATTAATTAAAACAGTTTGCCCCTCACTCTCTGCCAATACTAATTTAATTTTCATTGTTGATACTTTCTGGTAGTGTATGCGTACAAATGCCCAATTTCTTTTCCTGTTCTGTTAGATGTGGAGATGGAACGTTATGCAGACGAGGTGGACGTAGTAATCGTGGGAGGCGGACCGGCCGGTATGGCTGCCGCTATCAAACTCAAACAGTTGAGCAATGAGAAGGGAGTTGATCTCAGGGTGTGCCTGGTGGAGAAGGCTACTGAGATTGGTGAGTGTCAGAGTAGCGCACAGTGCCTTTTGCAAAAGTTGCAGCTAGAGTCGTAAGGCGTATCCTTACAAGTTGTCACAAGATATCACAAGTTATCGCAAGTCATAACACGTCATAACAAGTCATCACAGTCGTCACACTTGAGTCATCGCAAGTAGTCACAAGTCAGATTGGTGAGTGTCAGAGTATCGCACAGTGCCTTCTGCAGAAATTGTAGCTAGAGTCGTAAGTCATATTCTCACAAGTTGTCAAAATATATCACAAGTTATCGCAAGTCATAACACGTCATAACAAGTCATCACAGTCATCACAGTCATCACACTCATCACAGTCATCACAGTCATCACAGTCATCACAGTCATCACAAGTAGTCAGAGCTCAGGGTGTGCCTGGTGGAGAAGGTTACTGAGATTGGTGAGTGTCAGAGTATCGCACAGTGTCTTCTGCAGGAGTCGTAAGTCGTATCCTCACAAGTTGTCACAAGATATAACAAGGTATCTTGAGTCCTCACAAGTAGTCACAAGTCAGATTGGTGAGTCTTTCTAGTGCGAGATCCTAGGGGGGTTCGGGTTAAAAATTGTCACTTTACATCGTATAAGTATCATTAACCAGTTCGCGCCGGGATTATTTTAACATCGCCGAGCCGAGGGGCGGGATTATTTTAAACGAAACTCGATCCGAAGCGGGTTCAGGCTGATAGTGCCGGGAAGCACACCCACGCATTTCCGGCCTTGCGCGCTGCTGACATACATTTCCGAACTTTAACTTGGCGTGTTTATACGTCATCCGTTTTGAATTTAGGGAAATTTGTGCGTTCATATACGTCATCCGGCGCGAACTGGTTAATTTGTATCATTTTTCAGCTTATATGAAAAATGCATTAACTACTCGTGAGTACTCAAATACAAGTATACTCATTGCGAGTACTCGAGTAGCAAAATCCACCACTCGCCCAGAAAAATCCACTACTCGCCCAGCACTAGTCTTAAGTCATATCATTACAAGTTATCACTACTTATCACAAGCCATCACTTCTGCATAAGTTGCAACTAAAGTCACATTTTCACAAGTTGTCACCAGTCCTTACAAATTGTCACCAGTCCTTACAGGTAGTCGCAAATCCTCACAGGTTATCACAAGTCCTCACAGGTAGTCACAAGTCCTCACAGGTAGTCGCAAGTCCTCACAGGTAGTCACAAGTCCTCGCAGGTAGTCACAAGTCCTCGCAGGTAGTCACAAGTCCTCACAGGTAGTCGCAAGTCCTCACAGGTAGTCACAAGTCCTCACAGGTAGTCGCAAGTCCTCACAGGTAGTCGCATGTCCTCACAGGTAGTCGCATGTCCTCACAGGTAGTCACAAGTCCTCACAGGTAGTCACAAGTCCTCACAGGTAGTCACAAGTCCTCGCAGGTAGTCACAAGTCCTCGCAGGTAGTCACAAGTCCTCACAGGTAGTCACAAGTCCTCACAGGTAGTCACAAGTCCTCCCAGGTAGTCACAAGTCCTCACAGGTAGTCACAAGTCCTCACAGGTAGTCACAAGTCCTCACAAGTCCTTACAGGTTTTCACAAGTCCTCAGGTTTTCACAAGTCCTCACAGGTTTTCACATGTCCTCACAGGTAGTCACAAGTCTTCACAGGTAGTCACAAGTCTTCACAGGTAGTCGCAAGTCTTCACAGGTAGTCGCAAGTCCTCACAGGTAGTCGCAAGTCCTCACAGGTAGTCGCAAGTCCTCACAGGTAGTCACAAGTCCTCACAGGTAGTCAAAAGTCATTGCAGGTTTTATGCCATGTAAGATTTGAGACGGAGGGAAAAGTAACCCAATAAGGTTATATATCCTTTCACACTCTAGACTATTTATGCTTAAACACATTCCTCCCCCCCCCCCCCCCCCCCCCCCATATATCGCAACATTATTTCAAAAATTTCGGCAACACAATGACCAACACAAAGGAAGGAACTCCTCTCTGTCGCATGTCTTGCTTCAAATGCAATTTTGATTTGACTTGATCAACTTTTTGTATCGACTTGTAAATAACTAGAAAGTTTGATAAATAGAACACTTGAACAAGATTCCAGATGGTACCAGTTCGAATCTCACTACAGTCAATATAATTTATTCAGTCAACCTTTTTATTTGTTGTTTTGTTTCTCGTAGGTGGTCACACACTCTCCGGTGCATGCGTAGAACCCAAAGCCTTCAATGAACTTTTACCAGACTGGAAGGAGAGAGGTTTACCCTTCCATACGCCCGTCACGGAGGACAAATTTGCTTTCCTGACAGAGACGAGACGAATTCCTATTCCAATTTTCAAGGGTAACTGTTGATGCATCTTTCATTTAATAATAATATTGTTAGTTCTTACATAGCGTTTTAGACTCCCACAATGTGGGTGTATCAAAGCGCTTTACAATTGTTATCCCTGTTCACCAGGAACAAGACCATTTCTTCAGCAGCTCGAGATCAGCGCATGTGGTCTCTGCCTTCACAGGTACACACTACTCCTGGGTGGAGAGAGGCAATTGTAGCAAAGTGTCTTGCCCAAGAACACAAACACCGTGTCCCCTGCCAGGGTTCAAACCCACAAACCATGATACAGGAGTCAAACACCGTAACAACTGGACCACAGCGCCCCACATTTGCAACATTAACTCTAACCCTCCAGGGTATTTTGGTTAAAAAACATTATAATTCAAGCAATTACCAATGGTGTATCTTACCTTTAAAGGGATCGTATACGTTTGGTAATTACTTCAAAAATTAATGGCTATAAAAACTTACTTGGTAAGACGTACAGCAGCTTTGGATAGTATAATTCATTTTTAGAAACTTTTCACTTCGAAGTACTGCGGTTATGGAAAAAGATATCACTTTTTATCCCCAAAAATTTAAATCTGAGAAGCGTTACTGCAGTGACGTTTCTCAGAGTGTGTATTCCAATGCAGATTATTCTTCCCGCGTGGACATAACCGCTCCAGATTTTCGGCAATATCTCAAAATCGCTACCACCTTTTGAAATGAAATTTTCACAGGTTAGTTTTATGGTATATATCTATAACTATATAAGATTGAAACAAACAGTGGGTTCCAATTACCAAACGTATACGATCCCTTTAATACAAACTCAGCCAGGCCTAGCAAAAGTGCTTGTTATATAAGATTTTTTTATTAAGAGGAGTGTGCCTGTCCCATACACTGTGCACATAAATGCAGAGTCGGGACCATAGAGCTATATTAAATTACTAGAGATAGTTTGAATCCATTCTGCGCCCAGACATTTTGAATTCATGTGTTGTAGAACATACAATGTAATACAGATTGATGGATTTAATTTTAAAAGTGTACTCTAAATCCAACGCGCGTGCGAGTAGAACAGACGCAAACAACTTTACGCGCGGCAAAATCAACGGCAGCGCGTGGATACGAACGCGCATTTGCAATGTTCGGCGCTCATTTGCTGATTTTGCGTATTGGTTTTGGGCGTATCGGCTTTGGTAACACAAGGTATAGAATACAAACGCAGATATGCAAATAGCCATACAAAAGCCGTACAAAATGTTGAGGTTTCCATAGGTTTGTGCACAAACATGGATGCGCCCAGCTCGCATCACTTTGTACATCGAGCCAGCTCTCTAGTAATTTAATATACCTCTATGGTCGGGACTGAGGCTTTATGTTTTCTATATAACCAGAATATTTTCATTAAAAGCGTTTGTATTGACGGGAGTTGACTGTATTCGTTTTTCAATCGTGTGTCCCCGTTGTAGGTCTACCTATGTACAACCATGGCAACTATATCGTGCGGTTGGGGAACGTCGTACGCTGGTTAGGGGAGCACGCAGAAGAGCTAGGAGTAGAGATCTACCCAGGCTACCCGGCCAGCGAGATTCTGTACCACGAAGACGGCAGCGTCAAAGGCATCGCCACCTCGGATGTTGGAATCTCCAAGGACGGCTCTCCAAAGGTAAGGGTCCTCCGTGCAGAAATCGTGATCTTAGAAAATGTTCTATTCAGAAATGTCTTTACAAATTAACCGTCACTGTCACTATTTCTCTGGAGTGTCGTGGCCGGGGGGGGTTAAGAACCCGGTTTTCTGTTCCGCAGAGCGTGAGTTTTGAGTCCCGGTGTCGACACATGTGTCCTTAAGCAAGGCAATTAAACCACTATTGCTTCGTCCTTCGGATGGGACGTAAAGCTGGAGGTCCCGTGTGTTGTGTAATGCACGTAAAAGAACCCAGAAAAACTTAACGCTAAGAGAAGGGGTTTGCCCCGGTGTTTCTGGAGGATCAAGACAGCTACCTTCTCGTGGTGATCCGGCTAAGAGAAAAAAGACCTCTCGAACTAAATCTGTCAATCAGGACTTCGGTCCATACGAGTGTAACGTAAAGGAGATCGACTATTGCCATGAAGAAGCAGTTTTTGTTATTACCCTGTGTGTCATCACTGAGTGCTATGACTGTCGTTAATAATTGTGATTATACAATTGTCGACTGCTGTGATGTGGGATATGACGTTTTGAACACCCAAGGAATGCATAGCACCCAAGGCGAAGCCGAGGGTTTATACCTCCAACTTAATTTTCCTCAATTTTTACCCAATTCAAACTCAAAGGCTCCGCTCACTTTTGGGAATCTCGAAAACCATAAATGTTCACAGATTTAAAAATAACTTACACGTAAGGCTGCAACGGTTACACGGTTACACGGTTAACCGACCGTTCAAACGGTTTTTTTTAATGTTTTTTGTTTGTTATTATTTTTATTTTTATTTTTTTTATTTTTTTTATTTTAATTTTTTTTTTTTTTTTTAATACAAAAAAACTACCAATTGTCAACTATGTCCGGGTTTCGTTGGAGCTTTGGTTCGGAAAAGGGATGGTTTCGTTGGAGCAGGTCACAAATAGTACAACTGTCTGATTAAATTGTGTATGGACTTCTAGCTTATCTAACATAATAGTCGGCCTACATTACACAAATTGATGCAGACAATTAGCAATCGCAGAACTGCTCAAATTAGCAGCGCTAATTATATGCATTACAGGCCCGTGCGGTTTTTTTTTTTTTCGGTTTTCTTTTAATTAATTTTTTTATAATTTGTTTTTTGTTTTTAATTTTTTTAGCTGTTTCGGTTTTTCACCGAAACAGCTTTTGTAATCGTTAAAGTTTTTTTTTTTCTTTTTTTTTTTTTTTTTTTTTTTTTTTTTTTTAGCTGTTTCGGTTTTTCACCGAAACAGCTTTTGTAATCGTTAAAGTTTTTTTTTTTTTTTTTTTTTTTTTTTTAGCTGTTTCGGTTTTTCACCGAAACAGCTTTTGTTTTCGTTAAATTTTTTTTTTTTTTTTTTTTAGCTGTTTCGGCAATTCAGCCGAAACAGCTATTGTTTTCGTTAAAGTTTTTTTTTTTTTTTTTTTTTCTTCTTCTGTTTCAGACTATTCTTCATAGGATTTGTACACGTGTTTTGTTCAGCCAGTACACTTTGACACTTTGGTAGATCCGATCGACTTGAGACTTTGCATACTCTAAGACCACCACCCACAGATAGTCCTAGAAGAAATTCGTAACGATTACCTCATTCATGGTCACGTGACGTCACGTTAAAGGTGCATTTTTTTCCCATAGGTTTTGTACACGTTTTTCTTCAGACTATTGACTTTGACACTTTGGTAAATTCGATCGACTTGAGACTTAGCACAGACCTCGACCACCATCCTTAGGAGGGCCAAGAAAAAAATAATCAAGATGACGTCATCGCGGGTCATGTGACGTCACATTAAAGGTGTAGTTTTTTAAGACCCTCTAACTCTGAAAGTACAAGTCCGGTTGGGGTCAAACTTGGTTTGCAAGTATTCGAGGATGTGTTATAGACGAAAATTAAGATGACGTAATTATGACATCATCGGGTGTCATGTGACGTCACATTAAAGGTTCAATTTTCTCCATAGGTTTTGTGCACGTTTTTCTTCAAAATATTAAATTTTACTCTTCTGTCAATTCGATCGACTTGAGACTTAGCACAGACCTCGACCACCATCCTTAGGAGGGCCAAGAAAAAAATAATCAAGATGACGTCATCGCGGGTCATGTGACGTCACATTAAAGGTGTAGTTTTTTAAGACCCTCTAACTCTGAAAGTACAATTCCGGTTGGGGTCAAACTTGGTTTGCAAGTATTCGAGGATGTGTTATAGACAAAAATTAAGATGACGTAATTATGACATCATCGGGTGTCATGTGACGTCACATTAAAGGTTCAATTTTCCCCATTGGTTTTGTACACGTTTTTATTCAGACTATTGAATTTGACACTTTGGTCAATCTGATCGCCTCGAGACTTAGTACACACCTCGACCACCATCCCCAGGAGGGCCAAGGGGAACTTCGTCAGTATGACGTCATCGTTGGACATGTGACGTCACATTAAAGGTTCAGTTGATAAGACCCTCTATCTCTAGAAGTACAGGTCCGATTGGGGTCATACTTGGTATGCAAGTAATCGAGTATGTGTTATAGACGAAAATTAAGATGAAGTAATTATGACGTCATCGTGGGTCACGGAACGTCATATTAAAGGTGTAGTTTTCCCCAAAGGATTTGTACACGGTTTTTTTTCAACCAATATATCTTTGGCACTTGGGTAAATCAGATTGACTTCAGATTTGCGACACACTTAGACCACCACCCACTTATTACAAAACAAATTAGGCATCCGAAACAGCTCTGTGTTTGTCCACAAACACATTTCTAGTTTTTTTTTTTTTTCTCCTTCAGACTCTTCTCCATAGGGTTTGTACACGTTTTTTGTTCTGGCATAGCACTTTGGCACTTTGGTAAATCCGATCGACTTGAGACTTGGCATACACTTAGACCACCACCCACAGATGATCCTAGAAGAAATTTGTCACGATTACGTCATTCGTGGTCACGTGACGTCACGTTAAAGGTACAGTTTTTTCCCATAGGATTTGTACACGTTTTTATTCAGAATATTAAATTGGACACTTCTGTACATCCAATTAACTTGAGACTTAGCACAGACCTCGAACACCATCCCCAGTAGGGCCAAGAAGAAAATCGTCATGATGACGTCATCAGGGGTCATGTGACATCACATTAAAGGTGCAGTTTTTAAGACCCTCTATCTCTAGAAATACAGGTCCGATTGTGGTCAAACTTGGTATTCATGTATTCCAGGATGAGTTATATACGAAATTAGGATGACGTAATTATGACGTCATTGTAGGTCATGTGACGTCACATTAAAGGTGTAGTTTTTGGGACCCTTTATCTCTGAAAGTACATGTCCGATTGGGGTCAAACTTGGTACATACAGGTATTCTGGGATGTGTTATGGACGAAATGTAGGTGACGTCATGATGACAACATTGTGGAACATGTGACGTCGCCTTTAAGGAGCAGTTTTTGATGATGTCGTGATGACGTCACCGTGTGATTTGTATATGAAATGTTGTGTTTTGTGACCTTTAAGCCATAATTATGGTGGCCTTGGAGGGACTACACAGAGTGTGAATATTGACATCAATATTTGCAACAAATGTTACGACTTTTCCCAAAGTCGTCAATATTGACGTCAAATGTTATGACTTTCCCCAAAAAGTTGCTAATATTGACGTCAATATTGACGTCAAATTTCACGACTTTCTCCAAAGTAGCGAATATTGACATCAATATTGACACCAATATTGACGTCAATATTGACGTTAATTTTTAAGAGTTTCTCCGAAAGTCGCGAATATTTACGTCAAATTTGACGTCGATATTCGCAACAAATTTCACGACTTGCTCCCAAAGTCTTGAATATCATCGTAAATATTGACGTCAATATTGACGTCAAATTTCACGACTTTCCCCAAGGTCGCGAACATTGACATCAATATTGACGTCAAATTTCAAGAGTTTCCCAAAAAGTTGCAAATATTGACGTAAAATTTGACGGCGATATTCGCGACTTTCCCCAAAGTCGCGAATATTGACGTCAATATTGACGTCAAATTTCAAGAGTTTCCCAAAAAGTCGCGAATATTGACGTCAAATTTGACGTCGATATTCGCAACAAATTTCACGACAATTACCTCCAAAATCTTGAATATCTACGTAAATAGATAAATGTCCGATTGGGGTCAAACTTGGTACATACAGGTATTCTGGGATGTGTTATAGACGAAATGTAGGTGACGTCATGATGACAACATTGTGGAACATGTGACGTCGCCTTTAATGAGCAGTTTTTGATGATGTCGTGATGACGTCACCGTGTGATTTGTATATGAAATGTTGTGTTTTGTGACCTTTAAGCCATAATTATGGTGGCCTTGGAGGGACTACACAGAGTGTGAATATTGACATCAATATTTGCAACAAATGTTACGACTTTTTCCAAAGTCGCGAATATTGACGTCAATATTGACGTCAAATGTTATGACTTTCCCCCAAAAGTTGCTAATATTGACGTCAATATTGACGTCAAATTTCACGACTTTCTCCAAAGTCACGAATATTGACATCAATATTGACACCAATATGACATCAATATTGACGTCAAATTTCAAGAGTTTCCCAAAAAGTCGCGAATATTGACGTCAAATTTGACGTCGATATTCGCAACAAATTTCACGACTTGCCTCAAAAATCTTGAATATCTACGTAAATATTGACATCCAATTTCACGACCGGTCATACATTTTGACCTGATTTTTGTTCCAGCAAGCTAGGTTTTTGTTGTCGGTTATTATGCGCACGCGCACAATAATTGGGCGTTTGTACTTGCAAACATCATGCGACCGCATGCACTGGTACTTATGCACGATGAACATTGTAGGATTTTGGTTGATTTCAATCGTTTCTCGCAGTGTGCATATATAGTATCCCTAACTTAAGGTTCATCTGTGAACAAATTTAAAAGAAGCTAATTTCAACTGATTTGGGTAGGTATGGGTATGGACAACTACCAACAAAAAGGAAGGAGGGATAGGGGTTGGTGATTTTTTTTATTAGAGGTCAAAGGTCATTGACCCCTGCCCAAATCACTAAAAATTATATTTTAGCAACAAAATATGGTATATAGATGATCTGTGTCAAAATGCACAGAATTACAATAGAAGATGACATCAAATAATTATTGACCCTTGGGACCAAATCCTGACCTCCGAAAATGAGGTCAAAGTCATATAAAATGTCATATTTATAGCAACAAAATATAGTATATAGATGATATTGGTGTCAAAATGCACAGGATTATGAAAGAAGATGACATAGAATAACTACTGGCCCCTTACAGAAAAAGGTCAAAGGTCAAAAATAGACGTATTACTAAAATGTCATATTAGTAAAATAACAGGAAAATTACCATGAACAAAAACAAATCTAAGAGGCTAATTTCAACTTATTGTGGCGGGTATGGGGGTTATTATTTATTCCAAGAGCAAAGAAGGAGGGGAAATTCCCTTTGTGAGGGTCAAAGGTCTTTGACCCTGCATTAAAACATTATAAATTGTATTTCAGCAGCAGTATGTTTTTCATAGGTCTAAGGTACAATTTTTCCCATAGGATTTGTACACGTTTTTTTCAACTAATATATCTTTGGCACTTGTGTAAATCCAATCGACTTCAGACTTGGCACACACATAGACCACCACATATTGAAAGTAACGTTAGACAATCGAAACAGCTCTGTGTTTGTCCACAAACACATGTCTAGTTTTTTTTTTAGCTGTTTCGGTTTTTCACCGAAACAGCTTTTGTTTTCGTTCTGGTTTTTTTTTTTTTTTTTTTTTTTTTTTTTTTTTTTTTTTTTTTTTTTAGCTGTTTCGGTTTTTTACCGAAACAGCTTTTGTTTTCGTTCTGGTTTTTTTTTTTTTTTTTTTTTTTTTTTTTAGCTGTTTCGGTTTTTCACCGAAACAGCTCTTGTAATCGTTAAAGTTTTTTTTTTTCTTTTTTTTTTTTTTCTTTTTTTTTTTTTCCTCTTTCAGACTTTTCTCCATAGGATTTGCACACGTTTTTTCAGACAATACACTTTGACAGTTTAGTAATTCCGATCGACTTGAGACTTGGCATACATTTAGACAACCACCCAAAGACGGTCCTAGAAGAAATTCGTCGCGATTACGTCATTCAAGGTCACGTGACTTCGCGTTAAAGGTGAAATTTTTCCCATAGGTTTTGTACACGTTTTTCTTCAGACTATTGACTTTGGCACTTTGGTAAATCTGATCGACTTGAGACTTGGCATACCTTTAGAACATCACTCATAGATGGTTCTGAAAGAAATTCGGCACGATTGCGTCATTCAAGGTCATGTGACGTCACGTTAAAGGTTAAATTTGTCTCCCATAGGTTTTGTACACGTTTTTCTTTAGACTATTGACTTTGACACTTTCGTAAATTTGATCGACTTGAGACTTGGCACACACATAGACAACCACACACACATATTGAAAATAATGGAAGACACTCGAAACAGCTCTGTGTTTGTCCACAAACACATGTCTAGTTTTTTTTTTTTTTTGCCTTTTGTTCTCCATAGGATTTGTACACGTTTGTTCAGACAATACACTTTGACACTTTGGTAAATCCGATGGACTTGAGACTTGGCATACACTTAGACAACCACCCAAGGACGGTCCTAGAAGAAATTCGTCGCGATTACGTCATTCAAGGTCACGTGACTTCGCGTTAAAGGTGAAATTTTCCCCATAGGTTTTGTACACGTTTTGCTTCAGACTATTAAATTTGACACTTTGGTCAATCCGACCGACTTGAAACTTGCCATACACTCAGAACACCACCACCAGATGTTTCTGAAAGAAATTCAGCACGATTGCGTCATTCAAGGTCACGTGACGTCAAGTTAAAGGTTTAATTTGTCGCCCATAGGTTTTGTACACGTTTTTCTTTAGACTCTTGACTTTGACACTTAGTAAATCCGATCGACTTGAGACTTGGCACACACATAGACCACCATCCACAGATGGTCGTAAGAGAAATTTGGCACGATTACGTCATTCAAGGTCACGGGGTGTCACGTTAAAGGTTAAATTTTCCCCCATAGGTTTTGTACACGTTTTTCTTTAGACTATTGACTTTGATACTTTAGTAAATCTGATCGACTTGAGACTTTAGTAAATCTGATCGACACACAAAAGACCATCACACACATATTGAAAGACACTCGAAACAGCTCTGTGTTTGTCCACAAACACATGTCTAGTTTTTTTTTTTTTTTCTTTGCCTTTTTTTCCCCATAGGATTTGTACACGTTTGTTCAGACAATACACTTTGACACTTTGGGAAATCCGATCGACTTGAAACTTGGCATACACTTAGACAACCACCCAAGGACGGTCCTAGAAGAAATTCGTCGCGATTACGTCATTCAAGGTCACGTGACTTCGCGTTAAAGGTTAAATTTTCCCCATAGGTTTTGTACACGTTTTCCTTCAGACCTTTGACTTTGACACTTTGGTAAATCCGACCGACTTGAAACTTGGCATACACTTAGAACACCACCCCTAGATGTTTCTGAAAAACATTCGGCACGATTGCGTCATTCAAGGTCACGTGACGTCACATTAAAGGTGCACATTTTTCACCCATAGGTTTTGTACACGTTTATGTTTAGACTGTTGACTTTGACACTGTAGTAAATCCGATCGACTTGAGACTTGGCACACACTTAGACCACCATCTACAGACGGCCCTAAAAGAAATTTGGCACGATTACGTCATTCAAGGTCACGGGGCGTCACGTTAAAGTTTCATTTTTCCCCATAGATTTTGTACACGTTTTTCTTTAGACTATTGCCGTTGACACTTTAGTAAATCTGATCGACTTGAGACTTGGCACACACATAGACCACCACACACACATATTGAAAATAATGTAAGACACTCGAAACAGCTCTGTGTTTGTCCACAAACACATGTCTAGTTTTTTTTGTTTTTTTTTCCACTTTCAGTGTTTTTACCCATAGGATTTACACACGTTTGTTCTGCCATAGCACTTTGACACTTTAGTAACTGCGATCGACTTGAGACTTGGCATACATTTAGACAACCACCCAAGGACGGTCCTAGAAGAAATTCGTCGCGATTACGTCATTCAAGGTCACGTGACGTCATGTTAAAGGTAAAATATTCCCCATAGGTTTTGTACACGTTTTTCTTTAGACTCTTGACTTTGACACTTTGGTATATCCGACCGACTTGAAACTTGGTATACACTTAGAACACCACCCACAGATGGCTCTTGAAGAAATTCGGTACGATTGCGTCATTCAAGGTCACGTGACGTGACGTTAAAGGTGTAATTTTTTTTCCCATAGGGTTTGTACACGTTTTTCTTCAGACTATTGACTTTGACACTTTCGTAGACTTGATCGACTTGAGACTTAGCACAGACCTCGACCGCCATCCTTAGGAGGGCCAAGAGAAAAATAATCAATATGACGTCATCGCGGGTCATGTGACGTCACATTAAAGGTGTAGTTTTTAAGACCCTCTAACTCTAAAAGTACAAGTCCGGTTGGGGTCAAACATGGTTTGCAAGTATTCGAGGATGTGTTATAGACGAAAATTAAGATGACGCAATTATGACATCATCGGGTGTCATGTGACGTCAAATTAAAGGTTCAATTTTCTCCATAGGTTTTGTACACGTTTTTCTTCAAACTATTGAATTTGACAATTTGGTAAATCCGATCGACTTCAGACTTAGCACACACCTCGACCACCATACCCAGGAGGGCCAAGGGGAAAATCGTCAGGATAACGTCATCGTGGGTCATGTGACGTCACATTAAAGGGGCAGATTTTAGGACCCTCTATCTCTGGAAGTACAGGTCCGATTAGGGTCAAACTTAGTATTCATGTATTCCAGGATGAGTTATAGACAAAAATTAGATGACATTATGATGACGTCATCGGGTGTCATGTGACGTCACATTAAAGGTGCAGTTTGTAGGACCCTCTATCTCTGGAAGTACAGGTCCGATTAGGGTCAAACTTGGTATTCATGTATTCCAGGATGAGTTACAGACACAAATTAAGATGACATTATGATGACGTCATCGGGTGTCATGTGACGTCACATTAAAGGTGCAATTTTTAGGACCCTCTATCTCTGGAAGTACAGGCCCGATTGGGGTTAAACTTGGTATGCAAGCATTCCAGGATGTGTTACAGACGAAAATTAAGATGAGATCATGATGACATCATCGGGTATCATGTGACATCACATTAAAGGTGCAGTTTTTCCTATAGGATTTGTACATGTTTTTTTCAACCAACAATATTTTTGGCACTTGGTAAATCCGATCGACTTCAGACTTGGCACACACTTAGACCACCACACAAATATTGAAAGTCAATTTTAAAAACCCGAAACAGCTCTGTGTTTGTCCACAAACACATGTCTAGTTTTTTTTTTTTTTTTTTAGCTGTTTCGGCACTTCAGCCGAAACAGCTATTGTAATCGTTAAGATTTTTTTTTTTCTTTTTTTTTTTTTTTTAGCTGTTTCGGTTTTTCACCGAAACAGCTTTTGTTTTCGTTAAAGTTTTTTTTTTTCTTTTTTTTTTTTTTTTTTTTTTTTTTTTCCTCTTTCAGACTTTTCCCCATAGGATTTGTACACGTTTTTTCTGGCATAGCACTTTGACACTTTGGTAAATCCGATCGACTTGAGACTTGGCATACATTTAGACAACCACCCAAGGACGGTCCTAGAAGAAATTCGTCGTGATTACGTCACTCAAGGTCACGTGACTTCGCGTTAAAGGTGAAATTTTCCCCATAGGTTTTGTACACGTTTTTTTTCAGACTATTGAATTTGACACTTTGGTAAATCCGATCGACTTGAGACTTGGCATACACTTAGAACACCACCCACAAATGATATTGGAAGAAATTCGGCACGATTGCGTCTTTCAAGGTCACGTGACGTCACGTTAAATGTGCAAATTATTCCCCCATAGGTTTTGTACACGTTTTTCTTTAGACTATTAACTTTGACACTTTCGTAAATTTGATCGACTTCAGACTTAGCACACACCTCAACCACCATCCCCAGGAGGGCCAAGGAAAAAATCGTCATGATGACGTCATCGTGGGTCATGTGACGTCACATAAAAGGTGCAGTTGTTAGGCCCCTCTATCTCTGGAAGTACAGGCCCGATTGGGGTCAAACTTGGTATGCAAGTATTCCAGGATGTGTTATAGACGAAAATCAGGGTGACGTCATGATGACATCATCGTGGGTCATGTGACGTCACATTAAAGGTGTAGTTTTTAAGACCCTCTATCTCTGGAAGTACAAGTCCAATTAGGGTCAAACTTGGTATTCAGGTATTCCGGGATGTGTTATAGATGAAAATTAAGATGACATTGTGATGATATCATCGGGTGTCATGTGACGTTTAATTTTGCCCATAGGATTTGTACACGTTTTTTTCAACCAATATATCTTTGGCACTAAATTCGATCGACTGTAGACTTGGCAGACACTTAGACCACCACCCAAATATTGAAAGTCATTTTAGACATGCGAAACAGCTCTGTGTTTGTCCACAAACACATTTCTAGTTAGCTGTTTCGGCCTTTCAGCCGAAACAGCTTTTGTTTTCGTTAAAGTTTTTTTTTTTCTTTTTTTTTTTTTTCTTTTTTTTCTTTTTTGTCATTTTTTTCTGGCATAGCACTTTGACACTTTGGTAAATCCGATCGACTTGAGACTTGGCATACATTTAGACAACCACCCAAGGACGGTCCTAGAAGAAATTCGTCGCGATTACGTCATTCAAGGTCATGTGACGTCATGTTAAAGGTAAAAATTTTCCCCATAGGTTTTGTACACGTTTTTCTTCAGACTATTGACTTTGACACTTTGGTAAATCCGACCGACTTGAAACTTGGCATACACTTAGAACACCACCCACAGATGGCCATTGAAGAAATTCGGCACGATTGCGTCATTAAAGGTCACGTGACGTGACGTTAAAGGTGCAATTTTTTTCCCCATAGGGTTTGTACACGTTTTTCTTCAAACTATTTACTTTGACACTTTCGTAAATTTGATCGACTTGATACTTAGCACACACCTCGACCACCATCTCCAGGAGGGCCAAGGAGACAATCGTCATGATGACGTCATCGGGGGTCATGTGACGTCACATTAAAGGTTCAGTTTTTAGGACCCTCTATCTCTGGAAGTACAGGTCCGATTGGGGTCAAACTTGGTATGCAAGTATTCCAGGATGTTTTACAGACGAAAATTAAGATGACATCATCATGACATCATCGGGTATCCTGTGACGTCACATTAAAGGTTTAATTTTCCCCATAGGATTTGTACACGTTTTTTCAACTAATATGACCATATGAACAGTTTTGACCATATGAACAGTTTTTTCTATTGAGTTTTTTCTATTGAATTTGTACAAGTTTTTTGCAACCAAAATATCTTTAGCACTTTAATACATCCTATCGACTTCACACTTTGCAGACCCAAATATTGAAAGTAATTTAAGACATGCGAAACAGCTCTGTGTTTGTCCACAAACACATTTCTAGTTTTTTTTTTTTATTCTTCAGACACTTTTCCATAGAGTTTGTGCACGTTTTTCTTCTACCAATACACTTTGGCACTTTGAAAAATTCGATGAACTTGAGACTTGGCACACAGTTGAACCATCACCCAAGGATGATCCTAAAACAAATTCGTCGCGATTACGTAATTCCTGGTCACGTGACGTCACGTTAAAGCTTCAATTTTCCCCCATAGGTTTTGTACACGTTTTTCTTCAGACTATTGAATTTGACACTTTCGTAAATCTGATTGACTTGAAACTTAGCACACACCTCGACCACAATCTCTAGGAGGGCCAAGAGAAAAATAATCAAGATGACGTCATCGCGGGTCATGTGACGTCACATTAAAGGTGTAGTTTTTAAGACCCTCTAACTCTGAAAGTACAAGTCCGGTTGGGGTCAAACTTGGTTTTCAAGTATTCGAGGATGTGTTATAGACGAAAATTAAGATGACGTAATTATGACATCATCGGGTGTCATGTGACGTCACATTAAAGGTTCAATTTTCTCCATAGGTTTTGTACACATTTTTCTTCAAAATATTGAATTTGACACTTCTGTCAATTCGATCGACTTGAGACTTAGCACAGACCTCGACCACCATCCTTAGGAGGGTCAAGAACAAAATAATCAAGATGACGTCATCGGGGGTCATGTGACGTCACATTAAAGGTGTAGTTTTTAAGACCGTCTAACTCTGAAAGTACAAGTCCGGTTGGGGTCAAACTTGGTTTGCAAGTATTCGAGGATGTGTTATAGACAAAAAATAGGATGACGTAATTATGACATCATCGGGTGTCATGTGACGTCACATTAAAGGTTCAATTTTCTCCATAGGTTTTGTACACGTTTTTCTTCAGACTATTGAATTTGACAATTTGGTAAATCCGATCGACTTCGGACTTGGCACACACCTAGACCACCATACCCAGGAGGGCCAAGGGGGAAATTGTCAGGATAACGTCATCGTGGGTCATATGACGTCACATTAAAGGGGAGATTTTAGGACCCTCTATCTCTGGAAGTACATGTCTGATTAGGGCCAAACTTGGTATGCAAGTATTCCAGAATGTGTAATAGACGAACATTAAGATGACATCATGATGACATCATAGGGTGTCATGTGACGTCACTTTAAAGGTGCAGTTTTTCCTATAGGATTTGTACACGTATTTTTCAACTTATATATCTTGGAAAAATTGACAAATCCAATCGATTTCAGACTTGGCACACACATAATGAAAGTTATCTTAGACATCCGAAACAGCTCTGTGTTTGTCCACAAACACATGTCTAGTTTTTATTCCTTTTTTTTTTTTTTTTAGCTGTTTCGGCAATTCAGCCGAAACAGCTATTGTTTTCGTTAAAGTTTTTTTTTTTTTTTTTTTTAGCTGTTTCGGCATTTCAGCCGAAACAGCTATTGTAATCGTTAAAGTTTTTTAGCTGTTTCGGCATTTCAGCCGAAACAGCTATTGTAATCGTTAAAGTTTTTTTTATTCTTTTTAGCTGTTTCGGCAGTTCAGCCGAAACAGCTTTTGTTTTCGTTAAAGTTTTTTTGTTTTTTTTTTTTTTCTTTTTTTTTTTTAGCTGTTTCGGTTTTTCACCGAAACAGCTTTTGTTTTCGTTAAAGTTTTTTTTTTTCTTTTTTTAGCTGTTTCGGCATTTCAGCCGAAACAGCTTTTGTTTTCGTTAAAGTTTTTTTTTTTCTTTTTTTTCTTTTTTTCTTTTCTTTTTTGTCATTTTTTTCTGGCATAGCACTTTGACACTTTGGTAAATCCGATCGACTTGAGACTTGGCATACATTTAGACAACCACCCAAGGACGGTCCTAGAAGAAATTCGTCGCGATTACGTCATTCAAGGTCATGTGACGTCATGTTAAAGGTAAAATGTTTCCCCATAGGTTTTGTACACGTTTTTCTTCAGACTATTGACTTTGACACTTTGGTAAATCCGACCGACTTGAAACTTGGCATACACCTAAAACACCACCCACAGATGGCTCTTGAAGACATTTGGCACGATTGCGTCATTTAAGGTCACGTGACGTGACGTTAAAGGTGCAATTTTTTTCCCTATAGGGTTTGTACACGTTTTTCTTCAGACTATTGACTTTGACACTTTCGTAAATTTGATCGACTTGAGACTTAGCACACACCTCGACCATCATCTCCAGAAGGGGCCAAGGGGAAAATCGTCAGGATGACGTCATCGGGGGTCATGGGACGTCACATTAAAGGTTCAGTTTTTAGGACCCCCTAACTCTGAAAGTACAAGTCCGGTTGGGGTCAAACTTGGTTTGCAAGTATTCGAGGATGTGTTATAGACGAAAATTAAGATGACGTAATTATGACATCATCGGGTGTCATGTGACGTCACATTAAAGGTTCAATTTTCTCCATAGGTTTTGTACACGTTTTTCTTCAGACTATTGAATTTGACAATTTGGTAAATCCGATCGACTTCAGACTTAGCACACACCTCGACCACTATACCCAGGAGGGCCAAGTGGAAAATCGTCAGGATAACGTCATCGTGGGTCATGTGACGTCACATTAAAGGGGCATATTTTAGGACCCTCTATCTCTGGAAGTAGATGTCTGATTGGGGCAAAACTTGGTATGCAAGTATTCAAGAATGTGTTATAGACGAAAATTAAGATGACATCATGATGACATCATCGGGTGTCATGTGACGTCATATTAAAGGTGGAGTTTTCCCCATAGGATTTGTACACGTATTTTTCAACTTATATATCTTGGGAAAAATTGGCAAATCCAATCGATTTCAGACTTGGCACACACATAATGAAAGTCATCTTAGACATCCGAAACAGCTCTGTGTTTGTCCACAAACACATGTCTAGTTTTTAGCTGTTTCGGTTTTTCACCGAAACAGCTTTTGTTTTCGTTAAAGTTTTTTTTTTTCTTTTTTTTTTTTTTCCTTTTTTTTTTTTCCACTTTCAGTGTTTTTACCCATAGGATTTACACACGTTTGTTCTGCCAATACACTTTGGCACTTTGGTAAATCCAATCGACTTGAGACTTGGTATACACTTAGACCTCCACCCACAGATGGTCCTAGAAGAAATTTGGCTCGATTGCGTCATTCAAGGTCACGTGACGTCACGTTAAAGGTTTAATTTTTCCCATAGGTTTTGTACACGTTTTTCTTCAGACTATTGTGTTTGGCACTTCGGTAAATCCGACCGACTTGAAACTTGGTATACACTTAGAACACCACCCCCAGATGTTTCTGAAAGAAATTTGGCACGATTGCGTAATTCAAGGTCACGTGACGTCACATTAAAGGTTCACATTTTTCTCCCATTGGTTTTGTACACGTTTTTCTTTAGACTATTGCCTTTGACACTTTAGTAAATCCGATCGACTTGAGACTTGGCACACACTTAGACCACCATCCACAGACGGCCCTAGAAGAAATTCGGCACGATTACGTCATTCAAGGTCACGGGGCGTCACGTTAAAGTTTCTATTTTTTTCCCATAGGTTTTGTACACGTTTTTCTTTAGACTATTGCCTTTGACACTTTAGTAAATCTGATCGACTTGAGACTTGGCACACACAAAAGACCACCACACACATATTGAAAGTAATTTTAGACACTTGAAACAGCTCTGTGTTTGTCCACAAACACATGTCTAGTTAGCTGTTTCGGTTTTTCACCGAAACAGCTTTTGTTTTCGTTAAAGTTTTTTTATTAGCTGTTTCGGTTTTTCACCGAAACAGCTTTTGTTTTCGTTAAAGTTTTTTTTTTTCTTTTTTTTTTTTTTTTTTTTTTCCACTTTCAGTGTTTTTACCCATAGGATTTACACACGTTTGTTCTGCCAATACACTTTGGCACTTTGCTAAATCCAATCGACTTGAGACTTGGCATACATTTAGACAACCACCCAAGGACGGTCCTAGAAGAAATTCGTCGCGATTACGTCATTCAAGGTCACGTGACGTCATGTTAAAGGTAAAATTTTTCCCATAGGTTTTGTACACGTTTTTCTTTAGACTCTTGACTTTGACACTTTGGTATATCCGACCGACTTGAAACTTGGTATACACTTAGAACACTACCCACAGATGGCTCTTGAAGAAATTCGGTACGATTGCGTCATTCAAGGTCACGTGACGTGACGTTAAAGGTGCAATTTTTTTTCCCATAGGGTTTGTACACGTTTTTCTTCAGACTATTGACTTTGACACTTTCGTAGACTTGATCGACTTGAGACTTAGCACAGACCTCGACCGCCATCCTTAGGAGGGCCAAGAGAAAAATAATCAATATGACATCATCGCGGGTCATGTGACGTCACATTAAAGGTGTAGTTTTTAAGACCCTCTAACTCTAAAAGTACAAGTCCGGTTGGGGTCAAACTTGGTTTGCAAGTATTCGAGGATGTGTTATAGACGAAAATTAAGATGACGTAATTATGACATCATCGGGTGTCATGTGACGTCACATTAAAGGTTCAATTTTCTCCATAGGTTTTGTACACGTTTTTCTTCAGACTATTGAATTTGACAATTTGGTAAATCCGATCGACTTCAGACTTAGCACACACCTCGACCACCATACCCAGGAGGGCCAAGGGGAAAATCGTCAGGATAACGTCATCGTGGGTCATGTGACGTCACATTAAAGGGGCAGATTTTAGGACCCTCTATCTCTGGAAGTACAGGTCCGATTGGGGTCAAACTTAGTATTCATGTATTCCAGGATGAGTTATAGACAAAAATTAGATGACATTATGATGACGTCATCGGGTGTCATGTGACGTCACATTAAAGGTGCAGTTTGTAGGACCCTCT
Source organism: Crossaster papposus (assembly GCA_037893245.1). Taxonomy (NCBI): domain Eukaryota; kingdom Metazoa; phylum Echinodermata; class Asteroidea; order Velatida; family Solasteridae; genus Crossaster; species Crossaster papposus. The sequence continues at coordinate 58,905 of JBAIAA010000053.1, read as the reverse complement.
ATCTCTGGAAGTACAGGTCCGATTGGGGTCAAACTTGGTATTCATGTATTCCAGGATGAGTTATAGACACAAATTAAGATGACATTATGATGACGTCATCGGGTGTCATGTGACGTCACATTAAAGGTGCAATTTTTAGGACCCTCTATCTCTGGAAGTACAGGCCCGATTGGGGTTAAACTTGGTATGCAAGCATTCCAGGATGTGTTACAGACGAAAATTAAGATGAGATCATGATGACATCATCGGGTATCATGTGACATCACATTAAAGGTGCATTTTTTACTATAGGATTTGTACATGTTTTTTTCAACCAACAATATTTTTGGCACTTGGTAAATGCGATCGACTTCAGACTTGGCACACACTTAGACCATCACACAAATATTGAAAGTCAATTTTGAAAACCCGAAACAGCTCTGTGTTTGTCCACAAACACATGTCTAGTTTCTTTTTTTTCTTTTCCACTTTCAGACTTTTTCCCATAGGATTTGCACACGTTTTTTCTGCCATAGCACTTTGACACTTTGGTAAATCCGATCGATTTGAGACTTGGCATACATTTAGACAACCACCCAAGGACGGTCCTAGAAGAAATTCGTCGCGATTCCGTCATTCAAGGTCACGTGACATCGCGTTAAAGGTGAAATTTTCCCCATAGGTTTTGTACACGTTTTTCTTCAGACTATTGACTTTGACACTTTAGTAAATCCGACCGAATTGAAACTTGGCATACACTTAGAACACCACCCCCAAATGTTCCTGGTAGAAATTCGGCACGATTGCGTCATTCAAGGTCACCTGACGTCACGTTAAAGGTTTAATGTTTCCCCCATAGGTTTTGTACCAGTTTTTCTTGAGACTATTGACTTTGATACTTTCGTACATTTGATCGACTTGAGACTTAGCACACAGTTCGACCACCATCCCCAGGAGGGCCAAGAAAAAAATTGTCATAATGACGTCATCGTGGGTCATGTGACGTCACATTAAAGGTGCAGTTTTAAGGACCCTCTATCTCTGGAAGTACAGGCCCGATTGGGGTCAAGCTTGGTATGCAAGTATTCCAGGATGTGTTACAGACGAAAATTAAGATGACATCATGATAACATCATCGGGTGTCATGTGACGTCACATTAAAGGTGCAATTTTCCCCCATAGGATTTGTACACGTTTTTTCAACTAATATATCTTTGGCACTTGTATAAATCCCATGGACTTCAGACTTGGCACACACATACATGTAGACCACCACACACACATATTGAAAGTAACGTTAGGCACTCGAAACAGCTCTGTGTTTGTCCACAAACACATGTCTAGTTTTTTCTTTTTTTTCTTCAGACTTTTTCCCATAGGATTTGTACACGTTTTTTCTGGCATAGCACTTTGACACTTTAGTAAATCCGATCTACTTGAGACTTGGCATACATTTAGACAACCACCCAAGGACGGTCCTAGAAGAAATTCGTCGCGATTACGTCATTCAAAGTCACGTGACGTCATGTTAAAGGTGGAATTTTTCTCATAGGTTTTGTACACGTTTTTGTTCAGACTCTTGACTTTGACACTTTGGTATATCCGACCGACTTGAAACTTGGTATACACTTAGAACACCACCCACACATGCGTCTTGAAGAAATTCGGTACGATTGCGTCATTCAAAGTCACGTGACGTGACGTTAAAGGTGCACATTTTTTCCCCATAGGGTTTGTACACGTTTTTCTTCAGACTATTGACTTTGACACTTTCGTAGACTTGATCGACTTGAGACTTAGCACACACCTCAACCACCATCCCCAGGGGGGCCAAGGGAAAAATCGTCATGATGACGTCATCGTGGATCATGTGACGTCACATTAAAGGTGCAGTTTTTAGGCCCCTCTAACTCTGGAAGTACAGGCCCGATTGGGGTCAAACTTGGTATGCAAGTATTCCAGGATGTGTTATAGACACAAATCAGGGTGACGTCATGATGACATCACCGTGGGTCATGTGACGTCACGTTAAAGGTGTAGTTTTTAAGACCCTCTATCTCTGGAAGTCAAGTCCAATTAGGGTCAAACTTGGTATTCAGGTATTCCGGGATGTGTTACAGACGAAAATTAAGATGACATTGTGATGATATCATCGTGTTTAATGTGACGTCACATTAAAGGTTTAATTTGCCCCATAGGATTTGTACACGTTTTTTACAACCAATACATCTTTGGCATTAAATTTGATCGACTTTAGACTTGGCACACATTTAGACCACCACTCAAATATTGAAAGTCATTTTAGACATGCGAAACAGCTCTGTGTTTGTCCACAAACACATTTCTAGTTTGTTTTTTTTCCTCTTTCAGACTTTTTCCCATAGGATTTGTACACGTTTGTTCTGGCATAGCACTTTGACACTTTGGTAAATCCGATCGACTTGAAACTAGGCATATATTTAGACAACCACCCAAGGACGGTCCTAGAAGAAATTCGTCGCGATTACGTCATTCAAGGTCACGTGACGTCATGTTAAAGGTAACATTTTCCCCATAGGTTTTGTACACGTTTTTCTTCAGACTATTCACTTTGATACTTTGGTAAATCCGACCGACTTGAAACTTGGCATACACTTAGAACACCAGCCCCAGATGTTTCTGAAAGAAATTCGGCGCGATTGCGTCATTCAAGGTCACGTGACGTGACGTTAAAGGTGCAATTTTTTTCCCCATAGGGTTTGTACACGTTTTTCTTTAGACTATTGACTTTGACACTTTCGTAAATTTGATCGACCTCAGACTTAGTGCATACCTCAACCACCATCCCCAGGAAGGCCAAGGGAAAAATCGTAATAATGACGTCATCGTGGGTCATGTGACGTTACATTAAAGGTTCAATTTTAAGGACCCTCTATCTCTAGAAGTACATGTCCGATTGGGGTCAAACTTGGTATGCAAGTATTCCAGGATGTGTTACAGACGAAAATTAAGATGACATCATGATGACATCATCGGGTATCATGTGACGTCACATTAAAGGTTCAATTTTTCCCATAGGATTTGTACACGTTTTTTTCAACCAGTTTATCTTTGGCACTAAATTCGATCGACTTTAGACTTGGCACACACTTAGACCACCACACAAATATTGAAAGGCATTTTAGACATGCGAAACAGCTCTGTGTTTGTCCACAAACACATTTCTAGTTTTTTGGGTTTTTTGGGGTTTTTCGCTTAAAAGCGAAAAACCCTTTCTTTTCGTTCTGTTTGTTTTATTTTTAGCTGTTTCGGCACTTCAGCCGAAACAGCTATTGTAATCGTTAAGATTTTTTTTTTTCTTTTTTTTTTTTTTTTTTTTTTTTTTTATTCTTCAGACACTTTTCCATAGAGTTTGTGCACGTTTTTTCTTCTACCAATACACTTTGGCACTTTGAAAAATTCGATGAACTTGAGATTTGGCACACAGTTGAACCATCACCCAAGGATGATCCTAAAACAAATTCGTCGCGATTACGTAATTCCTGGTCACGTGACGTCACGTTAAAGCTTCAATTTTCCCCCATAGGTTTTGTACACGTTTTTCTTCAGACTATTGAATTTGACACTTTCGTCAATCTGATTGAATTGAAACTTAGCACACACCTCGACCACAATCTCCAGGAGGGCCAAGAGAAAAATAATCAAGATGACGTCATCGCGGGTCATGTGACGTCACATTAAAGGTGTAGTTTTTAAGACCCTCTAACTCTGAAAGTACATGTCCGATTGGGGTCAAACTTGGTTTGCAAGTATTCGAGGATGTGTTATAGACAAAAAATAGGATGACGTAATTATGACATCATCGGGTGTCATGTGACGTCACATTAAAGGTTCAATTTTCTCCATAGGTTTTGTACACGTTTTTCTTCAGACTATTGAATTTGACAATTTGGTAAATCCGATCGACTTCGGACTTGGCACACACCTCGACCACCATACGTACCCAGGAGGGCCAAGGGGGAAATCGTCAGGATGACGTCATCGTGGGTCATGTGACGTCACATTAAAGGGGCAGATTTTAGGACCCTCTATCTCTGGAAGTACATGTCTGATTGGGGCCAAACTTGGTATGCAAGTATTCCAGAATGTATTATAGACGAAAATTAAGATGACATCATGATGACATCATCGGGTGTCATGTGACGTCACTTTAAAGGTGCAGTTTTTCCCCTAGGATTTGTACGCGTATTTTTCAACTTATATATCTTTGGAAAATTGGCAAATCCAATCGATTTCAGACTTGGCACACATATAATGAAAGTCATCTTAGACAGCCGAAACAGCTCTGTGTTTGTCCACAAACACATGTCTAGTTTCTTCTTCTTCTTCTTCTTCTTGTTCTTGTGCCATAAATCGCATAGACTTTGTACACGTTTCATTCTGGCGGTCACTTTTGTCATTAAACAGACTTCAATGTCATTGAAACTTTGCACATACTCGGAACTCATACTGAGCTAGTGCCTAAAACTCGGATGTCATCATGACGTCACCACGTGACATGTGACGTCATCTTAAAGTTTTAATAATTTAATCTTTGAAAATCAATACAAAATCAACCGCGAAAGACCGAAACTAGATGTTTGTGGGAATCGATAGAATAATTAAGGGTCTTCATTTTATCTCGTGTGCGTAAAATCACGTGACCCTTCCTTCCGGTCCAAACCGGAAGTGGCTTATAATTTAAAAGTGGAAAATGATTTGAACTTACTTTCAACGATGTTAGTCTCTAGCTAGGCTGCGCTCTACAAAAAAGTGATCGGTGACATCATAAATTGTTTTAGCGCCCTCTAGCGGCAGGTTGAAAAATGTTTGAAATGAACAATCTGTTGATGTGTGTGGCGAAGTTTGTTCAAATCACTTTATAACTGATGTATATAATCAGCTTCATGATAGGAACAGGTTGACGGAAAGAAAAAAATATGACGTCACCAGACCGGAAGTTATAATGAAATTACCTCTTTTCCTTAAAAAATTCCTAAAAAATTAACCCAGACAGATATAATCTTGTTTTTTGCTCTAAAGGTTAATGTAAAAGTACTTCTCAGACTTCCCTGTGTTTTGTAGCAAAAGGCGAACTTGGACATACCCTGAGACACCCTTGAAATTTCATGTTTTTTGTCCTTGATTGCAAGGCCCCAGTATACGTGTACATTGTATTAAGCGTACTTGCACGTACGATGTCAGTACGCTCCATACATTGTACAATAGAGAAGGGAAGGCGGGACACTGGTATCCATTTGTACGGTGACATGTGAAACACGAGAGTCATCAACATAGGCCACGAGGAAGGGCGCCGCTTATGGCAGGTAGGTAAACGTGCCTTCGGCAACGCAGAACTACGCGTGAATTATACACGTACCACAGTCAGTCCGCAGCGCACGCGTTAATAAGGTCATATCCCGAACTTTATTTGAAGGGCCGGCGTCGCAAATCGGCCACGAGATTTACGCGAGTAATTGCAGGAGTTCGACCGCTTTGTTTTCACGAGCTACACGTTGCAAACGAAGCAGTGATTTTCCAAGATGGCGTGGTAAGTGGAAAGCGAACGATTTTCTGAATCGAATGATATAAAATATGACGAGATTCAGTGTGTTTTTGGCAGAATTTTGTTCACTCGAAGTTAGAGTATAATTTCAAGAAATGTTTTTGTCGTGTGTTTAGTTTCTGCGCCCTGACTGGACTAACAAATATTACCAAAACTGATCACTACACATTGATAAAAGAAGCAATGATATTTCGTTTGATATACAATTTAGCCTGTGGCGACATTTTGTTCATGTATTTTGCGACGATTTTCGTGCGCGCGATTTCAACTTTTTCGGCCATGTCTTTCGGCTTTACATACGCAGAACGTGTATTTCATTATGCACACAAGCACATGTGTACATCACTACATGTGCTGGATATGCACTAGATGCGATGGTGATTGCACAGTAGCCTTATTTATATAATAAAGTTAGGTTTCTTTCATGTATAAAAAGGCCTATGTTTTTGTTCAAAATTATAACAAATTGTTCAATAATAATAAATTTAGTTACTACTATTATTGTGCTAAACTTCATAGTTCCTATTTCTGTCTTCCAATATGTTTCTTATACTAGGTAGCACTCGTCCACCACCATGGCCATGCCCACCACCATGCCCACCGCAGCCATCGCAGCCATTGCCAGCATGTCGGGAGCCTCTACAGAAGGCCAAAGGCAACTCTTCTCCTTGGATATTCTCTCACAAAGTATCTCAAAGAGAACATCACTACTAAAGTTGGTTGATTTGCAGGTAGTGACTCATCGCGGTACTACATTTTCTGACCTTAGAAAGTATCTGCTTCATCAGCATGACATCTGCTCTTATTCCTCCATGGCCTGACATTGTATTTGTAATGATTCATGTTGGGACAAATGATCTAGAGTTGGGTTTCCAAAGAAGTGTTGAAAATAGTTGAAGATTTAAATGTACTGGTGGATATGCAGCACGTGCTTTGTACATGTATATTTAAAGGTTTTGTATTTTAGTGTTTTAAATAATATACATGACTTTGTGTCAGTGTTGTGCAAACGCAATGCAGCTAAAACAGATCAAAACCGAGTGTGGCCGAGTCGGGTGAGTTTGTCAAAACATCTAGGAATAATGCCCCAAACTATGCCAACAAAGTTTTGAGCTACAATGTAAATTTGACACAAACGGCATATAACTTTATTAATGCAGATTGTATTATTTCTATTATCAGTGATATAATTTATGTGCATTAACACTTATATTAGCAAAATTTATGTCTTATTTAAAATATTTTGTTTTTGCAATGTTAGAAGCGGGCATACATTGTAATTTAATATTTACAATAATTTAATGCCAAAGAAACTATGCCAAAAACATCAAGCAAAGATAAAACAAGCTTTATTTACTTTTATAATAAATCTCAATGGTTTGCACATTGAACATTATGCCAAAGATGAATAAGTTTTAACAATTTCAGGGTTTAATTTAACAATTTTATTCAAGCCATATAACATCAACAGGGTATGTTAATGTAAGCGATAAAATTCAAGTTTCAGATAAAAAGTGCAGTTTCCTTTATAAACCAACCTCACAATACAGAAACTGATATAAATTGTTGTAAACATTTGTATTTCTCAATGTTATTGTTGTCAATACATTTTAAACAACGACTTCATTTGTCGCTTGTTTTTTGTTTATTTGGCTGTATACATTGTATTATGCAGGCAATATTATTATTTTTTAATCAGTTCACTGTTAAAAAGAAAAAAAACCTGAATAGCAGATAAATCCTTTTCGCTCGAGCTTACAATTAAAAAAATACACAAAAAACAACTGCGTATTGAAATGTGCATGAACTACACGTTACCACGAAGCCTTTTTCAATGAAGTCATTTTCGACCAATGAGGGCGCAGGAAGACTATGGACTGTCATGGCGGGATGTTCCGTTTGTTAATTTATTGAGAACGTTATAATTTTCTGCGCCCTGACTGGACTAAGTGTGAAATTGGGTTGTGGCCGCTGCCAGAAGATGGACAAAATTCGTCTTTTTTTAAAGGTCAATTTGTTGGTTCGGGAGCTTTTTTTACGTTATAAATTTTACCCTCTAAATGTCATATAAATTCCAATCTGATTTGATAATATAACAAAATGTTTCCTTATCCAAAAGAAAATATACATAATATTGACAGCCAGTGAATAAAACGGATGTTTCGGACCAAATTCCAGGCGTTGTCGCCAGCTCATTAAGTATTCAAAAACGAGGTCACGCACAAAGTGCCATGCATAAATCGCACATAAAAGAAACGGCTTTTCAGTGCGCTGCGGACTGACTGTACCATATAATAGATGTACGCGAACGTTTGCACAAGTACTTTTAACAGAAAACAAATTGGTATTCCCATCAAACTTAACCTCCGTAAATACTCTATAGTGCACTCGTGCCTTGCGGACAGGCGTCGTGATGACGTCACCATGGGTCACGTGACGTCGTCTTAAACGTGCAATAGATTTAATGTTTGAAAATTAATAAAAAAATCAACCGCGTATGATCGGAACTTGAAGTTTGTGGGAATTGATATAATATTAAATCCATGATCTTCATTTTATCTCGTGTGCGTGAAATCCCGTGACCCTTCTTTCCGGTCGAAACCGGAAGTGGCTTATAATTTAAAAGTGGACCATAATGTGAACTTATAGTTTCAACGATGTTAGTCTCTGGCTAGTAGTGCTTTTCACACAAAAATACCGGTAACGCCATAACATGTTACAGCGCCCTCTAGCGGCAGTTTGAAAACTGTTAACAATGAATAACCAGTTGATTTGTTTTGCGAAGTTTGCTCAAATCACTGTATAACTGGTTTATATAATCAACATCTTGTTAGGAACAAGTTGGCGAAGACAAAAAAATATGACGTCACTAGACCGAAAGTTACAATGAAAAGACCTTTAAACCTTAAATAATTGCTGAAAAATCAACGCGATAGATATAATTCTTTTTTTTGCTTTAATTAGACAAGTTCAGACAGCTCTCGAGCTGTATGTTAATGACGTCACGATGACGTCATCAAGTATCAGATTGCAAGCAACTAATGATTTGTAGATTTAATCTTTGAAAATCAATATCAAATCAAATGTAACAGATCTGATTTAGATTTTAACGGGAATTGATAGAATAATCCAGGGTCTTCATATTCGTATTACATGCAAAATGACTTGACCCTTCCGTCCGGTCCAAACCGGAAGTGCCTTATAATTTGAAAGTTGAAAATGATATGAATTTACTTTCAACGATGATAGTCTCTAGGTAGCCTGCACTCTACAAACAAAGTTACCGGTGACGTCATAAATTGTTATAATGCCCTCTAGTGGCAGGTTGAAAAATGTTTAAAATGAATAATCAGTTCATTTTCGTGGCGATCAGTTTGCTCAAATCGCTTTATAATTGGTATTTATAATCAGCATCTTGTTAGGAACAAGTTGGCGGATAAAAACAAAATAATATGACGTCACTAGACCGGAAATTACAATTAAAAGACCTTTAAACATTTCTAAAAATTAACCGCGAGAGATATAATCCAATTAATAATTTAAAATTTGCATTTTTGAAAAAATTAAATAAAGAAATTTATTAAATGAAATCATAAATGTAATGAACAATACACACAAAAAATGCGAAAAAGCCATATGCTCTGTTCCTTGAACAGACATATCTCTAGTTTTTTTTTTTTTTTCCCAGTTTCAGACTTTTTCCCATAGGATTTGTACACGTTTCGTTCAGCCAATACACTTTGACACTTTGGTAAATCCGATCGACTTGAAACTTGGCATACAATAAGAACACCACCCACGGATGGTCCTAGAAGAAATTCGTCGCGATTACGTCATTCATGGTCACGTGACGTCACGTTAAAGGTGCAATTTTTCCCCATAGGTTTTGTACACGTTTTCATCCAGACTATTGACTTTGACACTTTAGTAAATCCGATTGACCTAAAAGTTAGCACACACCTTTTTTACATTACATTACATTACATTAATATTTATAATGCGCTTTTCCCAAAAGGCTCAAAGCGCGTACAATTATAAAATGTTACTTAGATATACTTACAATAAAATAGTTACATTAAAACTAACAATTGAAACAATGATTGCAGAATAATACAAAGGTAGGAAAATTATACAAAAAGATGCGTTTTCAAAGATTTTTTGAAGTTATTTACAGAGGTAGAAGATCTAACTGAGATCGGGAGATTGTTCCATGCACGGGAGGCACATACAGTGAAAGTTCTATCATCGGCTTGTACTCTTGTTCTAGGATATTCAAGTCGTAGGATATCATCTCCAGATCTGGTCACGTGACATCACGTTAAAGGTTCAATTTTTCCCCATAGGTTTTGTACACGTTTTCCTCCAAAATATTGACTTTAACACTTTAGTCAATTCGATTGACCTAAAAGTTAGCACACACCTCAACCATCATCCTAAGAAGGGCCAATATGAAAATCGCCACGATGACGTCATCGGGGGTTATGTGACGTCATATTAAAGGTTCGGTTTTTAGGACCCTCTTTCTCTGGAAGTACAAGTCCGATTAGTGTCAAACTTGGTATACAGGTATTCCGGGATGTGTTATATACGAAAATTAAGGTGACGTTATAATGACGTCATGTGACGTCACATTAAAGGTGTAGTTTTCCCCATAATATTTGTACACGTTTTTTCACCCGATATATATTTGGCACTTTGGTAAATCCAATCGACTTCAGACTTGGCTAGCTACACTTAGAATACTACCCACAGATGAGCCTAGAAGAAATTCGTCACGATTACGTCATTCGTGGTCACGTGACATCACGTTAAAGGTGCAGTTTTTTCCGCATAGGTTTTGTACACGTTTTTCTGCAGACTATTGACTTTGACACTTTGGTAAATCCGATCGACTTCCGACTTAGCACACACTTCGATCACCATCCCCAGGAGGGCCAAGATAAAAATCGTCATGATGACGTCATCGTGGGTCATGTGACGTCACATTAAAGATTCAGTTTTTTGGACCCTCTATCTTTGGAAGTACAGGTCCGATTGTGCTCAAACTTGGTTTACATGTATTCCGGGATATGCTATAGATATAAATGGAGGTGATGGCATGATGACGTCATCGGGTGTAATGTGGCGTCACCTTAAAGGTGTAGTTGTTAAGACCCTCTATCTCTAGAAGTACAGGTCCGATTGGGGTCAAACTTGGTATGCAAGTTTTCCGGGATGTGTTATAGGTATACATTGAGCTGACGTAATGATAACGACATCGGGTGTCATGTGACGTCACTTTAAAGGTGAGTTTTGAAGACCATCTATCTTTGAAAGTACAAGTCTGATTTGGGTCAAACTTGGTACGCAAGTATTTCGGGATGTGTTATAGGTATTAATTGGGGTCACGTCATGATTATGTCATCGGGTGTAATGAGATGTCACATTAAAGGTGTATTTGTTATAGTTTTAGATTAATGTTTTTGTTATTTTTGTCACATTTGTTATCAATGAAAGTATGTTGTGATGGTGTCATAGAATCATTTAACACTGCCGAAACAGCTAGTGTTTGTCCACAAACACATCTAGTCTTTTTTTTTTTTTTCTTTTTCAGACTTTTCTCTATAGGATTTGCACACGTTTATTCAGACAATACACTTTGACACTTTGGTAAATCCGATGGATTTGAGACTTGGCATACACTTAGACAACCACCCAAGGACGGTCCTAGAAGAAATTCGTCGCGATTACGCCATTCAAGGTCACGTGACTTTGCGTTAAAGGTGAAATTTTCCCCATAGGTTTTGTACACGTTTTTCTTCAGACTATTGAATTTGACACTTCGGTAAATCCGACCGACTTGAAACTTGGCATGCCCTTAGAACACAACCCCCAGATGTTCCTGAAAGAAATTTGGCACGATTGCGTCATTGAACGTCACGTGACGTCACGTTAAATGTGCACATTTTTCTCCCATTGGTTTTGTACACGTTTTTCTTTAGACTATTGACTTTGACACTTTAGTAAATCCGATCGACTTAAGACTTGGCACACACTTAGACCACCATCCACAGACGGTCCTAGAAAAAAATCGGCACGATTACGTCATTCAAGGTCACGGAGCGTCACGTTAAAAGTTCAATTTTCCCCCATAGGTTTTGTACACGTTTTTCTTTAGACTGTTGACTTTGACACTTTCGTAAATTTGATCGACTTGAGACTTGGCACACACATAGACCACCACACACACATATTGAAAGTAATGTAAGACACTCGAAACAGCTCTGTGTTTGTCCACAAACACATGTCTAGTTTTTAATTGTTTTTTTTTTAATTTTTTATTTTTTTAATTTTTTTATATTGCTACGGTTACGGTTAACCTTAACCGTAAAACGAACGGTTACACGGATAATTTAATAACCGCAAACTGGCAGCCTTACTTACACGGTATAAACATGATAATGTTGGAAAACTTCTCATGGAATAGTTTTGCCTGAAATGCTATAGTTGTTGAGAAATGAGTAAAACAATTAGTTTTGGTCTCCTGAGAGGAGAATTAATCTGCTGATTCTGGTGAGAAATCGTTCAGAAAATGTTCGCTTTTTTCTTGGACAAGGGGATTTTACTACATATATCTTTATTCACAGAAAATATAGATTACTTTTATGGCCAAAAACCAACGCTGTGCGATGCCTTTAATTCAAACTTAATTCTACAATATATAAATACTTGCACGACTGTCTAAATTATTGAAGAAAAGTAGAAAAAAACTGTCTGACCTGAGCGTACAAGTTGCAACGTGATTGGCTCATTGCAGGAAGAAAAAGCCTGGCCCTAAAAATCCCTGTACTGCATGTTGGCGCACTGATGTGTGCAGACATAGTAGAACTTGCGTATTTACAGAAATGATATGGGGCCAATTTCATAGAGCTGCTAAGCACAACAATTTGCTTAGCATGAAAACTTGGCAAAAACAAGGTTACAGACCAAATTTTCACGTGATCTTTATTGTTTTGGATTAATAATCAGCTGGTTTTTTGCTTAGCATGAAAAACACGTAGAATTTTGGCTGGTAACCTGTTTTTAATGAGTAAGACTGTTTGTGCTAAGCAAATTTTTGTGCTAAGCAAATTGTTGTGCTTAGCAGCTCTATGAAATTGGCCCGTGGTGACGACCGCCTTATACTGCATGTGGTCTACGCTTTTAGAAAGACTAGCACGTGAACGAGAACAATGGAATAACGTACACGTACATATAACAAAACTTTAATTTTTTCGTTCTCCTTTTCCCTAAATTGATACATGGTTCATGTTTTGTAAATTGAATTGAATAAACAACATTTAAATGTTTTTTTCTACATTTTAGTGAAAGGAACAGTGTCAAATCAAAGTATTTTAAAAAAACTACCCGGTACTCGCTTTACACATTGAAGCTCCTATTCGATGTCCCCGGAAGTTTGTTTTTTTGTAAAGTCTTGTACGTTCTCAAGGTCAACTAACACACTGTATATCAAGTGTTTTTGCAGTATCACCCAGGCTCAGCATACATGTCAGAAAACAAAAACATGTACATGAATCAGAGTTGGCAGAAGTTGTAAAATTACCACCGAATAATTTGGACTGTCGTTGGTTTTCAGGCGACGTTTGAGAGGGGCATGGAGCTCCACGCCAAGTGTACCATCTTCGCAGAAGGTTGCCACGGCCACCTGGCCAAACAACTCTACAAGAAGTTCGACCTCAGGAAAGACTGTCAGCCCCAGACCTACGGCATTGGACTTAAAGAGGCAAGCATAATCAATATTGTTAAATTTTAGAAGTTCCAGAATTCTGGCACCCGGGGTGAAGCTAATGGTACGATGTACTCCTCGAGTATTTAAAGCGCACGGCCAACAACACAATAAGTCTTTTAACCAGTTCGCGCCGGATGACGTATATAAACGCAAAATTGTCCCCAGATTCAAAACGGACGTCGCATAAACACGCCACGGGCAAGGCCGGAAATGTCTGTCAGCAGCGAGCAAGGCCGGATATGCGTGGGTGTGCTTCCCGGCACTATCGGCCTGAACCCGCTTCGGATCGAGTTTCATTTTTAAAAATCCCGCCCCACGGCTCGGTGATGTTAAAATAATCCTGGCGCGAACTGGTTAAAGGTAGGATACACCATTTACAGATACAAAAAAAAATAATCTACCTAATTATTAGGAAATATCTTAGTTATTTGAAAGTAAATAATGATTCTACGCATCCAGCAAAATGATTGCGCTAGATATCCTGTAATTGAAAGAAAACTTAAATTTTATTTAAAAAAGATTTGATCGCTGGACAGTGATTGCAAAAAAAACACAAGAAAAACAAGAACAACTGACCGACGCCGGTTGAAAACGTGTTTAACCTTTTCTTTGATTTTGTAGTTGTGGGAGGTAGAACCCAGTAAACATCGGCCAGGAAGAGTTGAACACACTGTCGGATGGCCACTGGTGAGTTTTTGTCAAATGAGAATAGCAGACATAATGCATTGTAGACCTATCTGGGTAGCCGTGGGGCCTATCTGATTTTCTGGCTTCGGCTTCGTTTAGCGTTGTAGTCGAGACCTTAATCTCCGAGACCTTAATTTTTGACACAAGGCTTTCGAGACCGAGACCAACACTTCCGAGACCGAGACTTTTGCAGGCCGAGACCACAACTTTCAAGACCGAAACCAAGACAAATTAAAACAATTTAAATATTATTTATGTGTTTAATAAAGCTAATGTCCAAAACGTAAACCTTTAATGAGGTATCATCTAATTCACAAGGCAGGGGTGTTTTAAACATGCTCACATGTATAGGTAAAGTTGTCTTTGATAGTAGCCCTTTAATTACGCATGCGCCGTGAATTCAATTAGGTTGGCCTCTAAAGCTAGCTGCAGAACAACATGTGCGATTAAACAAAAAGCGCTAGTGCAACCGTTTTTCAAACCCTAGCCTTGTTTTCAATACATATTCGATGTTCATCCGCGGGTACCATTTACTCTGAATAAACAAGTCGCGTATACTGGTCTCCGTTCCAGCTTTAAACTGATTCTTCAGCATGAAAACTTGCACTTACAATGTAAAGACTAGATTAGTGTGGCGCTTATTGATCGCGCACATACGTTGATGTAGTCTCAAGGGTAGAACCCGAGAACGTGGCAACCTAGACCGAGACCCAAGCATTTGAGACCAAGACCAGCCCCCACGAGACTTTGTTAACACAAGACCGAGACCGAGAAAAAAAAGTCCTGATCAAGCCTTAGATTAAGCAGCCAGGAGCAAGGGGCAATTTATTTTTAAAAGTTGCCCCTTGCTCACGGGGATTTATCAGAGCAAGGGGCAATTTCTGAAGAACATGGGGCAATTATTTTTAAACAGATAATGAGTCAAAAGGACAACCAATTACGCCTGCATTCCGCAACTAAACAAATGCACGGGCCTATAAATTATAGTCACTCAAAACAGCGGCGGTCTAGTCAAAACCCTTTTCTAAGTAGTCTGGCTGTCCAGTGAAAAAACAAAAACAAGATAAGTTAAGTGCGCGGTTTTCAGAGCCAGATTGTCAACAGCGATCTCGTATTGCGTGGAGTTTACTCTCAGCTTGTAATAAATGTTTGTAAATAAATTGACTTGCCGCTCCCCATAATTGCACGTCTACAGTGGCACGTCTTTTTCCAAAATAAATAAGGTTCAATGAACTAAATCCTTTGAGTGAGCCGACACAAAATGTAGCAAAAAAGCCGACCGCAGATCTGCCTGGCTGGCCGCAGAGTTGATACTATAGAACCAAATACCTCTCCTGCAGTATCGGGTTTCAAAACCACATTCCAGGTACGGGTCCCTGGGATCGTGAATTAATTCAGCACATTTTCCAAAAAGTAAACCTCGGAAAAACTTACTCAAAGGACAACTGTAACAAAACGGATACAATGTCAGCCGCAAGTTATAGCAGCTGTCAGAATTGTCGGTAAATAGACTTCAAAGGCATTTTTGTATCACAATGACTACAAAGAAAGCACAATCATCCGTTAGGCTGCTATCTAGACATCGGGAAATTGTTGGTAAAGACGTTTTACCCAGATGTTTTCTAACAATTTATCGGCACGCAATGAACATAAAAGACGCTTGCCTTTCTGAAATAATGTGTATCAACATTTGTGGGGAAATAGACTTCCTGTCCTAATAATTTATGGGCGCAATTTTACGGAAAACACTTGCGCCTTGCCGTCTAGTTTTAGATGATTATGGGCGCAATTGGTGGTTTTATGAGCGCAAATTTGCGCCCTGCGCCCGCTTAATCGAAGGCTTGGTCCTGATACAGTCTCGAGATCAAGACCAGTTCTCGAGACCTACAATGCTAGGCAATTTCTGACCGGTCTGCACCTTTAGCATGAGCATGGCCATGTTTGCTGTGACACAGTATATGTTGCAAAAGAGAACAAAAATAAAATGTTTCTTTCTTTTTCTTTACTTAAACAAAAATGTGTGCAGGACAGACATTTATATGGTGGGTCATTCTCTTATCACCTCGACGAGGGTGCCCCGCTGGTAGCCGTGGGGTTCGTTCTAGGTCTGGACTACTCCAATCCCTACATTAACCCCTTCAAAGAGTTTCAGAAATTCAAACAGCATCCCTCCATCAGGCCGCTGTATGAGGGCGGTAAGAGGATCGCGTATGGTGCCAGGGCCCTCAACGAAGGTGGCTTACAGGTCAGTTCATGAATATTCATTAGCCGGAGGGCAGAAAGTAAAAGATATGTGAGACGTTGTGGCAAAATGAGATGGATCTGGGCAGTGCCACAGTGGCGGAAAATGCAAAATAGTGAATAGGGGGGATTGTGTTTCTTCAATTTTCAGATTTGTTGATATGTTTTCTTCGTTTTGTCTACTAACCATATGTGACCCGCTCCAAGAAAAGGTGACATAAGTCGCAAAATAAAAAAAATGAGTTATGTACATGATTGGAAAGTCCAGGATATCAGCTTTCATTTGGTACACAGTACAGCTCCATTGCCCCTCCCGTTCCGGTGATTTGAAGTTTTTGCATATTAATGGATTCCATGGAATTCAAAATATGCAACTGAGAAAACAGGCTTCGAAACGCAACAAAACTAAAGACAATACACTGGAACCATGCACTCTTAAAAGGTTTCGTTTCACTTTATTTATCAAATTCCAGCTTTTTGTTAATAAATCTGAAACTATTGATATTAAAGATAACATTTAAGACAAAAAATGAAAATCAAATGTTAACTTTAACAGGCCTTTTCCTGGAGCGGGTCACATATTTGTAAGTGATAGTCAAAAAGTTGGAATAAAAGTATTAAACAAAAAATTGGGTTTTTTTCTTATCTCAAAACTCAAAACTTTAATTAAGGCCTTTTTTTCTAAATATTTTACTTTCTGGACATGTCAATAAATGCGAATTGTATACAGGCAAAACTTATTAACAGAATGTCCGATTGAAGCACAAAAAACAGTATTGTTAGGAGAACGCTTGAAAATCCTCAATTTCAACCTCTGCCGAGTTCTGTTTCATTTTGCCAGAACCCCTCACATATTTGCGTGAAGGTAACACACACAAAAACAGGTTGTGTGCCAAAATGTCAAGCAATTTGTATTGTTTATCAATTGTTTTACCCATCCCCTCCCCCTCTCGAGCTGCCCCACACAAGACAAAATCCCCGCCGTGGAGTCAAATTTAAAGTGACCGCCATGAGTGGGGTACACTGAACTTATTGCCTTTCCATACATTGCGTCAATGGTAAAAAATGTTTAACAAAAATCCCCACCCTGGGGCTTGGGAAAACAAGTCGCCCAACCCGGACATAAAACCTGGGGCAGTGAGTTGGGAGGGGGAACAATAAGCCAGTTCGGTTTTCCAAATGCGCATGTGTACAACAAGACTTGGCAATTTTTTTTTCGAAATAAACATTTCATCGTATGCGTGCAAAAGCATAGCGGGTACTAGCAAATTTAACAGAGATTGTCGTGTTCTGAAGTAACATTCCCCCCCCCCCCCACAAAAAAAAAAGTGTTTTCAGGTGTCTTGTTGTGTTTCTCTTTGTTCCTGTACTATAACCTAACCCCATTAACCTAAATCTTATCCGTACGATCGAGGACAAATTTTAACCAATAATAATAATGTTCGTGCTTATATAGCGCTTTACATCGTATCAACGATCTCAAAGCGCTTTACAATTATTACCCCGTTCATCAGGCCCTGGACCACGCGGCAGCCGTTTATAGGCGCTCAATCGGCCTCGACCCTCACAGGTACCCATTTATACTCCTGGGTGGAGAGAGGCAATTGTAGTGTCTTGCCCAAGGGCACAAACACCATGTTCGAACCCAAGCACCATCGTACATGAGTCGAACACTGTAACCACTGGGCCATGACATTCTACAAGAAACTGTTGTTCAAGGATTCTAAGGAGACTTTTGTTCTTTTGTGTGTTTTGATCTTCTGTCAAAATGCCATGTAAGAGCAAAAGTTTTCATTGTCTTTTAGATTGCACACAAATTTGCACAGAATGCAGATTCGGTTACCACGTCTTAGACTATGGGCCATGGGCTCAATATGCCTCTAGTTTTTTGATTCAATGGTCTACATCGGGGGTGGGAGGGCAATGGGTGGGAAATGGAAGCCCATAGTACCAGGAACAACATACTACTTTTCACAAGCGGTAATGTTGTACACCTCTGTATCATCTCTGTATCATCTGTGCATGGGTTTGAATTTCACTCTATGGAATTCGCGTTCCATGGATGGAAAAATTAACTCAATCTGTGCTTCGATTTTAGAAAAACATACGGATTTGTTCATGATCTCAGAGTCATGGATAACAGACAAAAATGGATTGTACGTTGATGCAAATTTTTGTTCGTCAATTTCCGGTTTTACTACTCATCATGTACCACGATGTAACCGGAAAGGTGGAGGATTGGCTCTGCTTGCGAGATCCAACCTTAAAGTAGTGAGGAATAGATGCAACACTTTTAAATCATTGGAGGTCATGGATTGCAATATTCATAGCGGTAGAGATCTGATGCGTGTGGTTTTGATCTATCGTCCCCCGTACTCGAATAAACACAAAGTTACTGTTAGCTGTTTTTTAACGGATTTTGGTAAACTAATGGAGTCTGTTTTGACTGCGCCAGGTCATCTTGTCGTTTTGGGAGATTTAAATCTACATATGGATGATCCAGACTGTTCAGATGCAAGACAGTTTCGCGATTTGTATACATCACTGGGATTAGTACAACACGTAGTTGGACCAACACATGTGAAGGGTCATACACTTGATGTAGTGTTAACACGTGATGCTGATCCTTGGTTAACTGGTTTTGAGATAGATCACTCTATGCCCTCTGATCACGCAGCAGTACATTTTGTCTCTTCAATTCACCGTCCACCACCAGTAACAGTTACTAAACAGCGCCGCGTCCTCCAGAATCTCGACATTGCTGCAATGAAAGAGTCTCTATGTACTTCTCTGAGGGATATGGATAACTGTGCAGATGTGGATATTCTCACTTGTGGTTATAATTCAGCTCTAACTAGTGTACTGAATGAACATGCACCGTGTCGTGAGAGGACATTGGTCGACAAACCGCGTGCTGTTTGGTTTACTACGGAGTTGACTTTAGAGCGAAGACTTTTAAGAAGTCTTGAACGAAAATGGCTTCGCACAAAACTTGAGGTTCATCGTCAGATTCATCGGGCAATGATGTATGGGTATAATACAATGCTTGATGATGTCAGGACTGATTTTCATCGGAAGCGCATCCGAGCAGCGGACACAAAACAACTGTTTTTCATTGTTGACCAATTATCCGGTGGCAAGAAGTCATCTCGTGCAGTTCTACCAGATTTATTAGGAGACCCAGTTAAATTGTCAGATATTTTTGCTGATTTTTTTTCACAGAAAATCATTCATATTCGGTCGAGTCTCCATGTAGATTTGATGGAAAAGGAATTTGTTTTGCCAGAATCTACACCTATGTGCCAATTTACATCTTTTGATCCATTGAATGTTTATGATGTTACTCAACTTGTGAAGAAAATGCCATCGAAAACATGCTCAAATGATCCAATGCCGACTAATTTAGTGAAGGAATGTCTTGATGTTCTGGCTCCTTTTTTAGTTCGCATTGTGAATTATTCGTTTGATTCTGGTATATTTCCTCATCATTGTAAAGAGGCAATTATTCGACCTCTAATTAAGAAAGTTGGATTGGATACAAATGATTTGAAAAATTTCCGACCGGTGTCTAATTGTTCTTTTCTTGATAAGTTTCTTGAAAAGGCTGCATTAAAGCAATTACATTATTATTTTCAGGATAATTCATTGTATGGTAAATTTCAATCTGCCTACCGAGAGGGACATAGCACTGAAACTGCACTCTTGCGAGTGCATAACGATGTTATGTGTGCTCTCGATGGGCAGAAGGATTTGATTTTGGTTATGCTTGATTTGTCTGCTGCCTTTGACACCGTTGACCATGATATATTGATGCATAGATTGCATACCAGGTTTGGGATTGGTGGGAAGGTTTTTGATTGGTTGAATTCTTTTTTGAGAGGACGAACACAGAGGGTGCGTATTGGGTCAACGGTGTCGAAGGCACACGAGTTGCAGTTCGGAGTACCGCAGGGCTCTGTTCTTGGACCTGTTTTGTTCTCTTTATATATGGTGCCATTGGAGGACATCATAAATCATCATGGTTTAAATTCTGTTATTTATGCTGATGATTCCCAACTTTACGTTGCTTGTGATTCCCGAACGGACTTTACTGCTGTGTCTCGCATTGAGACGTGTGTCAATGAGATTCGTCATTGGATGCGAGAAAATATGCTCGCGATAAATGACGCCAAGACCGAGATTATCTGGTTCTCGTCGCGTTTCAAGAAACCCAGTTTTCGGGTTCTTGCAAATACACATGTTAAAGTTGGGAATGTTTGCATATCAACATCTGACACAGTGCGTAATTTAGGGGTCATTTTTGATTCGGCTGCAACTATGAATTCTCATATTACAAATGTGTGCAAGACTGCGTCTTATTCCTTGTGGCGGATTGGAAAACTTAGGAGGCTCTTGGACCAGTCTAGCACTGAAAAATTGATTCATGCATTTATTACATCGAAGCTTGACTATTGTAATAGTTTATTTTGGGGGTTGTATGATTATCAGTTAAAGAGATTACAGCATATCCAAAACGCTGCAGCACGACTGGTTGTCAGGGGGCAGATAAGGCGACATGATGATATTACACCAGTTTTATGTGAGCTCCATTGGCTGCCAGTTGTGGTGCGGGTGGAATTTAAAATATTGTGTATTGTCTTTAAATGTTTATATCATCAAAGGTCAGCTCCACATTACTTACTTGAATTGATTTCTGTATTTCATCCTATAATACACACAAAAAGCTGTAGTGGGGTAAAGCTTCTGCATCCTAAACTTAAATCAAAACCAACTAAGGCTTATGGGGACCGAGCGTTCAGTAATTATGCACCAGTTCTATGGAATCGACTCCCTGGAGTCATGAGGGCCATTAGTGATTTTAATGTGTTTAAGCAAAATTTGAAGACTTTTCTTTTTAAAAGGTATTATGTTTTTTAGTGTGTGGTAGCATATTTTTAATATTTTTAATTGTAAGTGACACTTTGTAAAGCGTTTTGAGATGTTTTAATGTAAAACGCTATATTAAAAAGGAATTATTATTATTATTATTATTATTATTATTACACTACTGAGAACCGAAGGCTCAAACCCGCAACATACACCAACTACACGTTATTAAATAAAAAGAAAATCACAACTCAAATAAACACGGAACGAATGCAATTTCTTATAAAATAATTATTGTACACTTATTTATTAACCATAATAATCCCAAATTCGCCATTTTCAATACATTTTGTACATGCTCAAGGGAGTTATGGTTTTTACTTTACATAACAAGTCAACAAAGGTTTTACAATGTGCAAGTAACGTGCAGTTCATGTATTATGTGATAAATACAGGTACTTGCTGGTCTATACCCATAACATTATGAAACAGCTTAATGTTGATTTTAATGTATAATTAAAAATAATGATGTGGACAAGTTAAATCTTGCTTGGAGCATCAATTGCAGGTGAATAACAACAAAATAACACGATAGCATGATCAACATCAAGTGACGTCATAACATACCAGGTAGTTACCCCGCAATGTCAGTTGCTCCAAGCTAGTTTTATCTGGTTGCCAAGATTTAGTTTCTAATTTGTACCATTCTGATATTAATATTTGTCAAACTTTGTTTTCCCCTCTCCCCACAGGTATATTGTGGCTAAAGTTAAATGGTTTCTCATTTCTACGAATCTTAAACCTCACAAACGAGATTACGAGCAATGAATGCAACATTAGGAAGTCAGTAACAAACAACCTTTGAGCGATGACAAAGACAATTTTGATAAAACCACTGACGCACTGAATTTATGATAATATAATTTAAGATGTCACAATGTAAGAAGACTTAATTTAATTGCCTGTGGCTTAGTCTTGAGTTGATATATGGACGTATGAGCTCTGTATATAGTATCGTTTGTAAATGTTCTCAATGTTCATGTATTTTATGGAGTTGCAAAATACACTGTAAACATTTGACAAATTATACCAATAATAGAACTCATATCTTCCTTCTCTCATACAGTTTGCCTGTTCACATAACAACAGTTAACTATTATGGAAGTAATTGTGGTTTGATGTATTCCACAGAAAAGATACATGTATGGCTTCCTTTTATCTACAAACTTTATGCAGATTCAGTGATCACGTCCTTAAAATAGAGCTTAATTTGTTTAAAATGTACATGCTTTGAGTAATTTGAAGAAAGTTGTTCTACTTAATCAGGTCTGCCCATGCTGGAACGAAGAGCTTGTCTCTTTCTGGCTGGTTGAGTACTTTCACTAATGTTGTGTTCATCATCAAGACAGTTGTGATGTGGTTGCTGTTACAAAATAAACACAAGAAAAAAATCATGGTTGCATGATACATGTACATGTACGACTTGTACGAGTACGATAGCTTCACTGCCATCTTTTCAAATATCACCTCAGTATGTAGCTCTGCTGTCTTTTCTGATTCAACATTTAAACATCAAAGCTTTAAAAAAATGTCCATAGCTCTGCCGTCTGTTCAAATTTCTTGGTTACAATTCAAAATCAGTCAAAAAATGTCCATAGCTCTGCCGTCTTTTCAAATTTCTTGGTTACAGTTTCAAAATCAGTCAAAAAAATGTCCATAGCTCTGCCGTCTTTTCAAATTTCTTGGTTACAATTCAAAATCAGTCCAGAAAATGTCCATAGCTCTGCCGTCTTTTCAAATTTCTTGGTTACAATTCAAAATCAGTCCAGAAAATGTCCATAGCTCTGCCGTCTTTTCAAATTTCTTGGTTACAATTCAAAATTAGTCAAACAAATCTCAATAGCTCTGCCGTCTTTTCAAATTCCTCAGCAACACTTAAAAATCAAAGTTTAAGACAATTTGTATTTCCCAGCAACATTGAAAAATCAGTCTTAAAAAATGTCGAAAACTCTGCCATTTAAAAAAAACCATTTCAACAACTCAACAAAAAAATCTATCTAAACAATAATTTGAGTTGACAAATTTTATTTTTCAGCAAGTATAAACAAAACCGTGTTGACAGCTTTGCTGCATTCTCAAGTTTGTCGGCAACATTTCAAAATAAAGTGGTTGTTGGGAAAGAGTTCCATATACGAAGTTCATTTGACACCCTGTGTACAAACTTTATGACACTGGTCTGATAAATTGTAAGTGTCTTTTATGAAAACACTTGTATTTTCTCACTGCCGAAATTGACTTCGAGGACATGCAATTGCTTTCTCTGGGCTGGTAAATCATTATAGTGAGCTTCATATATGAATTTTGTTCCTGTTATTATAACAAAACCTGGTATTTCTCTGAAATGAAAAAAAATAATAATAGGCCTACTACATGGTATAGGCCTATCTATACTCACCGTTCATGTTCTTTAATTTATAACATGGTAACAGTACACAACCCTAGTCAGCCTGGAAGATCATTATTAATCCTTGCACATGCCCTTACATTTACTGAAATCATGCTCATGATCATTAGGAGTTTATTCATTGTAGGACTATCAGCAAGGTTTAGACATTGGCATGATTGGGCCCATGACATGACATGGACAACAACAACGACAGAGTTTGAGTTTTGTTTATATCGAAATTATCGACCAAAAAGTCAACAGTAAAACTTCAGTTTACATGATGAAGTTTTAAGCTTACTTGACATGCTTTATGAAATTTTAAGCTCACCTTTAGAAGCTGCTGCATCGGCTTTCTTTCTCATGCTTTTCGTTGTTCTTTCAATGCGCTGAGAATCTGTAAATCGTGCGTAGCAAGTCGTGTGGTATCCACCGTGTTGTGGTATCAATGCACTTGTGCACTGCTGCCGAGTTTTCGGCGGCGAAATCTCTCGCAATTTGTGCTTGAGGACCATCCAAATCTTTCCATTTGATGACGTACGATACTCTAGGAAGCGTGTCCATGTTTTACCAGAGGAGAGAACGCCGTCATTCTGCACTTTTTGGACGGGGAAATGCACATGAAACACGATATTTCAAGTGTATTTTCGTCGCTCGAAAACGAAACGTCTTCCTCACAGGAAGTCGCCATGTTGTTTCAACGCGCCCTACCGGACCACTCACCGCGATTGTGATTGGCCAATCGACGATGATCAATATAATATGTCTTCTGATTGGCTAATATTTTGAACATTAAAAAAATTATAAAAATCAATATTACTAATTAATGTAACCAATTCTCGCTTGTGAAAAGTAACCAAACGTTTCTTGGATTGTTCCCTGCAAAACCATACCAAAATAATGCCCACCCCATTTGTAGACCAGGTAGAAGAGAGAAATGTGGCCATGGCCCGTGCTCTATATCTCCCAAAGCCTTATGTGTATTTATCTCAGTGCCGCGTTTATCCCAAGAGAAACATTTTCAAATCTTGTTGTACACGTGCGCAGTTAGAAAACCGTACTGGCTTTGTGCATTATGACTGATTCTAAGCTGATTATTGCTTTGCTAACGAAAAATTGCTAAGTAATATTTTTTGCTTTAGCAGCTTCATGATAACAAATCATCCTAATGAACTTAACATTTTACAGTCTCTTCCTAAGCTTGCCTTTCCCGGCGGCATGCTGATCGGATGCAGTCCCGGCTTCATGAACGTAGCCAAGGTCAAAGGAACTCACAACGCGGTGAAGAGTGGGATTGTAGCTGCAGAGGCCTTGTTCGATAGACTCACTCAGGAAGACGCTACCTCCGAAACACAAGGTAAGTTGTCAGTCTCTTCCCCAGCTTGCCTTTCCCGGCGGCATGCTGATTGAATGCAGTCCCGGCTTTATGAACGTAGCCAAGGTAAAAGGAACCCACAACGCGGTGAAGAGTGGGATTGTAGCTGCAGAGGCCTTGTTCGATAGACTCACTCAGGAAGACGTTACCTCCGAAACACAAGGTAGGTGGTCAGTCTCTTTCCCAGCTTGCCTTTCCCGGCTGCATGCTGATCGGATGCAGTCCCGGCTTTATGAACGTAGCCAAGGTAAAAGGAACCCACAACGTGGTGAAGAGTGGGATTGTAGCTGCAGAGGCCTTGTTCGATAGACTCACTCAGGAAGACGCTACCTCCGAAACACAAGGTAAGTTTGTCAGTCTCTCCCTAAGAAGTCCTTTGTATCATCATGGTTGATGTTTTTGTTTTTTTCACAAACTATCAGGTTTATATGTAGAAGAGTACGAACCTAGACTAAAGCAGAGTTGGGTATGGAAGGAGCTACACCAAGTACGCAACATCCGCCCCTCTTTCAACAACCCCTTGGGGATATTTGGCACTATGTTCTACACGGGTCTATTCTACTTCCTGGGCAGAGGCAAGGAGCCCTGGACGCTGAAACACCACGGTAAGAGAGACGCTCAAGTTGCTTGGTTTTAAGAGGCTTCAAACTGACTCTGACGGATAGAGACACACTGATCGACAGACAGATGGACTCAAAGCCACCTGCAATTGGCCTGCATCATGATGGAACCATTGGCGTCAAGCACAAAATTTGTGTACAGGTCACAAACTTGAGATATCTTGTGATCATCGAGGAACAGATGCCATGTTGAAGCATATTCATAAATACCCGAGACAGTTTACCTATTCATATTGGTCGAGAGCCCGTCACGTGGCCGGTGTATTATGGATGATAAAGACTGGGTGGCTGGTTTTAAACACTAGTCACAATTTGGACGCCGGTGAAATCTGATCGCTTTACCTTTTAATTGGTTAAAACCTCACAAGGCAAGCGCAATACATGTACTACAAACTAGTTTGTATATCATAGTCTGTAATTCACGCTGTGCCGGCAGCATTCTACGGAACTTTGCGCAGTACGCAGTACACTCGCGCCAATGTCCATATTATGAGTTAGCTTGCCTCTCGGACTGATCACATGAGCGAGGATATTGAGGAACATACCATAAACGTAGCTACTGTTGGTGTTTCACAAAACATGAAGTATATTTGTGGAATACAGTGGGACGCCGCTATACCGAACATCACAGGATCCACGTATTTTTTCGGATATATCGATCGTTCGGTATAGCGATTTTCAGCCGCCAATCTATTTTTCAAGATGGCGTCCGTCTTTTTAAATCGCGCACCTACATAAATCACCGGTAACTTTAAGTACAAGAATTTAAAAAGGCCAAAATAGCATTTGATATACTATATAGATCGTCATAATTTATAGACGTCGGGTTATCAGGTTAGGAAACCAGACTAGTGGGCTTGCACCCATTAACAAATTTGTAACCGTTTTGCAAATAAAATGTAGACTGACTAAATTTAATAAATTGGGGCAGTGTTTGTATTAGTCAGGTTTTTCCAACGATTGCCAGCCGGCAATCTTTGGAAATTGATACAAGATTTCACTTTTCTTAAAAACCGCAGTATACCAGGTGCCGTGATTTCACAGGATACTGGGAACTGTTATTCACTTACAGTCAAGTAAGGTAATTTATAATAATTCAGTAGTTTATTTGTTTTTTATTGATGTTTGCAAATGGTCTATACTTCCTTTAAAAGTCTTCTATCCCATTTTCTCGGGCCACTAGGGAGGGACTCCGATGCCCTTAAGTCAGCCTCTGAGTGCACCCCCATCGAGTACCCTAAGCCAGACAACGAGGTTAGCTTTGATCTGCTCAGCTCCGTTGCCCTGAGTGGTACCAACCACGAGAGCGACCAGCCCGCACATCTTACACTCATGAACGATGCGGTCCCTGTCGAGCGCAACTTGGGTACATATGACGGGCCGGAGGGAAGGTTCTGCCCTGCAGGTATGCTTTCTAATTGTCTTAATGTACAATTAATGTATAATGCATACGACGGTTCTGCCCTGCAGGTAGGCTTTCTGATTGTCTTAATGTACGAGTGTTTCATTCACTCATGAACGATGCACTCCCGGTCTAGTGCAACTTGAAAACATACGACGGGCCGGAGGGGAGGTTCTGCCCTGCAGGTAGGCTTTCTGATTGTCTTAATGTACGAGTGTTTTATTCACTCATGAACGATGCACTCCCGGTCTAGCGCAACTTGAAAACATTAGACGGGCCGGAGGGAAGGTTCTGCCCTGCAGGTAGGCTTCTTGTTTGTCTTGATGTACGAGTGCTGCATTCAATCATGAACGATGCGGTCCCGTTCGAGTACAACTTTGGTACATACGACGGGCCGAAGGGAAGGTTTTGCCCTGCAGGTAGGCTTCCTGTTTTACTGATGTACGAGTGTTGCATTCAATCATGAACGATGCGGTCCCGTTCGAGTGCAACTTTGGTACATACGACGGGCCGAAGGGAAGGTTCTGCCCTGCAGGTAGGCTTCCTGTTTTCCTGATGTACGAGTGTTGCGTTCACTCATGAACGATGCGGTCCCGGTCGAGTTCAACTTAGAAACATGCGACGGGCCGGAGGGAAGGTTTTGCCCTGCAGGTAGGCTTCCTGTTTTACTGATGTACGAGTGTTGCATTCAATCATGAAAGATGCGGTCCCGTTTGAGTGCAACTTAGAAACATACGACGGGCCGGAGGGAAGGTTCTGCCCTGCAGGTAGGCTTCTTGTTTGTCTTGATGTACGAGTGCTGCATTCAATCATGAACGATGCGGTCCCGTTCGAGTGCAACTTTGGTACATACGACGGGTCGAAGGGAAGGTTTTGCCCTGCAGGTAGGCTTCCTGTTTTCCTGATGTACGAGTATTGCGTTCACTCATGAACGATGCGGTTCCAGTCGAGTGCAACTTTGGTACATACGACAGGCCGGAAGGAAGGTTTTGTCCTGCAGGTAGGCTCTGCCCTGCAAATAGGCTTTCTGATAGTCTTAAAATACGAGTGCTGCATTAACTCATGATCGATGCGGTCTAGCTAGAGTGCAACTTTGGTACATACGACAGGCCGGAGGGAAGGTTCCGCTTTGCAGGTAGGCTTTCTGATTGTCTTGAGGTACGAGTGTTGCATTCACTGTGTGGACATCAGAACAAAAGATGTTCTCACAATACACAAACCGAAAATGCTACAAGGATACACAAATGTGCATTATTATTCTCCAAGTAAACGTGGGTTTAAAAAATTTATAAAAATAATAACATTCTAGTAACAATTACCACACATACTTTGTGCTGTACACGTGAAACCCAGTTGGCAACCTAGTTTACAGCGTGTGAATACATGTACACAGTTCATGCACAGATTCAGTGTACAATTATTACAATTGAAAAATAAGTGTCACCCCACATGTCTTTTCCAATTGTTTCCTAACAATTAAAGGTAGTATACACAATTGGTAATTGCTTGAATTATCATGAATGCGTGGATTTGGGGGTTGTATGTTATAGTAAAATTTGTTTAACTGACCTGTCCGAAGTTTTACGATCAGAGATGCTGAGAAAAGCAAGAAAAAACGGCATTCGTTTTCAACCGGCGTCGGGCAATTGTTCTTGTTGTTTTTGTTGTTTTCGGAGCAATTACAGGATATCTAACGCAAACAAATTTACTGCCTACAATCATAATTTAATTTCAAATAAGTAAGATATTTCTTAATAACTTGTTTGATATCTGCAAAAGGTGTATCCTACCTTCAAGTTGAATATCCTTTTCTATTTTATGATTTTTTTGATTATTATTACTTATTTCCCACTAGGTGTGTACGAGTATGTCTCTACAGAAGACGGCGAAGGCATGAGACTACAGATCAACGCAGCCAACTGCGTCCACTGCAAGACCTGCGACATCAAAGACCCAAGCCAGAATATTAACTGGGTTGTACCCGAGGCCGGTGGGGGGCCGGCGTACAGTGGATTGTAAACAAAAATATCCAGGGTATTACAAATAGAAAATTGGTAATATTTTGCAATTCTCAACAATTTTGTCAGCTTTTCAAATTGGCTTGGGTAAGTGGTATATTGCCCATCACGAATTAACCAGTTCGCGCCGGGATTATTTTAACATCTCCGAGCCGAGGCGCGGGATTATCTGTAACGAAACTCGATCCGAGGCGGGTTCAGCGGCCGATTTCACGAAACGCTAGGATTAATCCTATCTCGAGTTAGGACAAGTAACTCATCCTAACTTGCATTGGATCTATTGCAAGTTAGGAGGAGTTACTCTTCCTAAGATTGATCCTAACATTGGTGAAATCGGCCGCAGGCCGATAGTACCGGAAGACACACCCACGATTTTCCGGCCTTGCTCGCTGCTGACAGACATTTCCGGCCTTGCTCATGATGTGTTTATGCGTCATCCATTTTGAATCTGGGGAAAACTTTGGTATATACATCCTCTTTTGGGGGTGGGGGGTGGGGAAAGTATAATAACTTTCGGAAGAGATTTGTTTGTGGTGGAATAAAATACAATTAATATGCATTTATTAATTACAGTCCCGAACTGCCATGAATTTGCAGTCTGCAGGTAATGCCAAATTTAGTAATTGCATAACGCCAAACAAACAAATATCTTCTCAAAATAATTTATTGTATTTTCAAAATTGATTTCTTCTTGCGACAATCATCCGTGGATTATCGGGAACAGGTGAAGGGGATGACGTTTACAGCAACACTGGATGCTTCAACTTTGATATCTAAATGTCATGGTTTTTGATATATATTTGTTTTGTTATGTTTAAAGGACTTTTGAAAATAATTTGGTAAAGGGGTACGGTGATAGTTTTGATTTGTAATTGTGATTTTATTTTGGCCACCCCACATTGGAGATGGCCCTTATGTTCTTCAAAGTGTATCGCACATAATGCCAAAACAATGCAATTTCTCGGATATTTTAATAAATGCATCGTAGTGTGAGAAATAATAACTTCTATTTATGTTGTTGGTTTTAAGGATCTGTTTTTGAATGATTTCTCATTCTGACTTAACACGAAATGCTGTTGTCAGCCGTTCTACGCTGTAGAACACATCCTGTGTGATGGCTGTACGCTGTACGCTCGGGTCCATTGTGCATTGCAGCTGCTAGACAAAGGCTGCTGTGCAGTCACATATATAATCCAGTGCAGTGAGCAATTATTACGGCATCAAGTGGTCAACAGTGCACAGCGTTTATACATCGAGCTCTAAAGTTTTTGAAGTACATTGTAATTTTTGGTTGTCAGTGGTTCATATGAACCCATGTTCGTACTTTCACAGTGGAAGTAGGCAGTCATACATTGTCATTATCATTATCTTGACATTGAGCATACTTGTATTCCTCATAAATTGTCATATGAAGCAATATATAAGACGGAGAGATCGAACCCCCTCTCTTTTGTAGTGGTTATTGTGCTGGCGGAATGTTGTGGTTTCTCAGGAATTCTTTTCAGGGGGGTGCGTTAGGTAACAATAGTCTGTAGAGGTAAGGGGGAGTCGGTCCCATATCTTGCTGGGTTTATAAATATGCTAAATACATGTACATTTTGTACATACATTGTATATGTGACCCGCTCCACAAAAAAGGAAATCAAGTTATGAACATGTACAAAAAGTCCACAACGACAGCTTTCATTTGGTGTACATGAACATGTAATAGAGCTCCTCCCGTTCTGGAGATGACATGCTTACATACTGATTACTTCTTTGGAAATAGCCAGCTGTTATAAAACAGCACTTTGGACATAAAATAGTGGTTTCCCCCCCTTTTTATTCCTCATTTCTGTGAATGAAACCTGACATTAGTGACAAAACATTGAAAATCACATTTGGACGAAGCGACTTAATACTTTTTTGTGTGGAGCCGGTCACATACATGCAGTCTTGTTTTGTGCATTTCCCCAGTAAGTATTCGTAAATCAATACCTAGGATGGTATTTTTCCCATACAAGCCAATATACTGACTTATTTCAATATATCCTTAAATTGACCAATTAAAATACATTTGTATGTGAAAGCTTGGGGGTTTGTGATGCATTTTATATAAAACACAAATGTACATGTACACACAATTTCTACCTTTTTTCCATCTGTTTTATTACATTATTTAACCCTCGCAACATCCAGTTTAAAGACTTTACAAAACCAGCTCTTTCCATGCAATGGATTTTACAAGTGATTTATGCAATGAACTTGTACGGGATGGGTTCTACAAGCTGTGGCACGTTGTTCTTGGTCTTCACAAAGTGGGCTGTGCGTGGTTGCTTCGCCTGCAGTGAAAAAGTACAGGAAGAAAATCACACATCAATAATTGTTTCACAAGATTCTACATTCAAGTTATTATTTAAGCTTTTTTTTAAATAGCATTCGCTGAATACACATTTTGCGTGTGCCTTGTGGGTTTGAACCAGGTTTTTGGTGTGTGTGGGTAGGCATACACAGAGTTTGGGGGACATTTGTGTGTGCCCATAACATTATGGGTCTCCAGTAAAGGGGTCTAAAGGTAGAATTGGGTTAGGGTTTAATGTTAGAAAATTGAAAATACAAATTGTTGAAAAATTTAGGCTGAAAGAAATTTCAGAGTTATGAGTTTGTGTATAGCGTTGAGTGCGCGCACTACCAACCTGTCTCTTGAGGGAGCCCTTGTCCAGCTTGACGCCCTTCTCCTTGGCCTCCTTCCTCAGCTCGTCGTTTCGCTTCATTCGCATGAGGAAGTCATCCCGGCACTTGGAGGGTCGAATGTGCGGGATGCGGACGTTGATGCGCTTGGCAATAATGCGGTTACTGGAAATAATTAATAAATATATGTTTAGGACATTATTCATTTAGCACAATTGGCCTGGAGCATCGAATTGGAAAGCTGCAGGTTGCGGGCTCAAGGCCAGCCTGAGACTACGGTATGTGTGCCCTTGGGCAAGGCACTTTGTCACTCGGTGCTTCTCTTTACCAAGGAGTAAATGGGTACCTGTGAGGGCAGAGATGGTTATTGTGGTCGTTTTAGCTGCTTTGCGCCGAAATGGCAGCATCGAGCTGTATACTCCCCAGGGAGCTGAGATGGTATTTGAAATGTTTCGTGGGCCCGGTGACCGGGGTAATAATGCGACATCGTTCGCTGAATCTGATGTTAATGCCGATGATGTCGCAACTTTATCACAGAGGAGGCTGACATTTTGGAAGTTGTTGAAGTTTAGGTTAACATTGTTTAGGAATGAGAAAACTTAAAATGTTTTTTTTGTCGTGGCACATGGGTTTTGTACGCAGAAACTCAGTCAGATGATGTTCAAATATAGATATTTTTTTATAGAATCGCTTGCTGTTACTGCAGTTGGTGTGGCCCAACTCAAACTTTTCAACTCCGATTACCATTTTGTTCTATGTACATGTACGTACCCAATCTAACTCAAACTGTTCAACTCCCATTATCATTATGTTCTATGTACATGTACGTACCCAATCTGCTTGTTGACAATGACTCCCACAGCATGCGGCGTGACGTTGAAGATCTGCCCCGTTCGGCCGTGGTAGCTCTTGTGCGGCATGCCCCTCTGGAATGCACCACAACCCTAATGGGGGAAAACAAAATCCAATTACAATCAATTTTCGAATAAAACTATTTACTAGTACCCATACCCAATCCAAACGCTATATGACAAACTGTTGGACTGATTATGGAGGTATGACTAGCCAAGTTTAAAAGACTGTCAGTTTTAGTGGTCCAGTACTTATCCTAACAGATCCCAACAAAACCTGGTGTTGGAGTTTGACTGGATGGGGATTGTTCGGGTTAACCTTACCCCTGCTAAATGCAGCAGAAAGCAACAATGGCAAGAGGTTGTTGGAATTGCATACGGTTGTATTTAGAAGCCAACTCAAGTCTCTGTGCTTTGTTGCATGTTGGGAAAGAATGTAGTATCCCAACGCCACTTCAGCAGTTGTGTACAAAGTCTATGGAGAATCAAGTATTTCCTAACAAAACTGGAAATGTTTCTCAGTCCCCAGAAAAATTTGTATGAGTACTTTATCAACTCACCCAGCCGCTGCCCACCAAAAAACGGTCAAATCTCGGCCAATTTCTGTAAAAATGGTGAAAACTATCCCCGTTCCGCAAACGCGACTGTTACAAGATGGTGGACAACGACGTTGAACTGTTGGTACTGTGACCCCAGACGGGGTCAGTGCGGACCAATTTACAGAAATTGGACGAGATTCGACCTGTTTTTGGTGGGCAGCGGCTGGGTGAGTTTATAAAGTACTCATACAAATTGTTCTGGGGGTAGACCGTGCGGCAGTATGGGAGTTATTGCCTGCTTTTTGTGCATGGTTTATATTGTTTAACGGCGGTTAACCTGTAAAAACCCTCTCTATCTATGGGGCCCCGCACTACGGGCGTCGGGAGCCCCATCATACTTCTAGGGGTAATGTTTGCACTGATTGACCTTCATTTTGTTAGGAAATATTCTAAATGCTGCCTCGTTTAAGACGTTCGCCTAGTTCACCTTGATGTCCACGTAGTCACCTCGCTTGTAAACGTGGAGGAAAGTTGACAGCGGCTCAACACCCTTCTTACGGAAGGCTCGTGCGAACATGTACCGCGTACCGCGGCGGTAACCTGTAGTGTTTGTCTTCACCATGATGACGTCTGTTGAGCCTTGAGGAAAGAAAGACAATTGTACACAATTTGTGGGTTATCAAAAAATGTTACTTTTTAAATGAAACCTCAACATGAAGGCACAAGAAAATGTGCATTTCAATGTGCATGAAGATGCAGTTCTCATTCAGAAATGGTCTTGGTCTTGGCCTCCAAAGCTTTGCTCTTTGGGGGGGGGGGGGGGGGGGGGGGCAATTAAAATTAAAATCTTGTCCTCACACACGTGCTACTTCCACAATTGTACTAGGTTTTCCATTGTATGGCAATTTCAATTGGCATTGCCATTGCCAGTGGCAGTGCACTGCCACGTAATTTTTTTGGCCGTTGCTATTCTTACGTGACCGTAATCCTACGTACTTTTTCTATTCTTACGCGAGTTCCGGTAGTTAATTGTATACAGTCCCTAGTTTTTCGTATACAGTCCCTAGTTTTTCGTATACACGACTTTTATACCTTTTTCTATAAGACCCTATCTAGATGAGATTATTAACCAATAATTTTAGTTAATAAAAAAAGGTTACGTAATGAAATAATACCCAAAACAATGGAATTAACTTATTACACATGCATACAATAATAACCTATTCCTATTATATTACCTACTGAACACTCACTACAAACTTAGGGAAACAGGTCAACTCGTACGCGAACCAACTCGTACACAGGCCAACTCGTACGCAGATTGGTCAACTCGTACTCGGGACAACTCGTACGCCAGCCAACTCGTACGCGGTCCAACTCGTAGGCAGATACTCTGGGGCATCCAAGGCCAATCTGCACGATTGTTGGCATTATTAACCTTTTTGGCATTATTAACCTTTTTGGCATTATTAACCTTTAGCCTTGTAAACTTTTTCGTATACAATTTTAATTCCATTAAATGTAACGATGTACAAGTTACATGAGATTCAGTTTGTACAGTCTCATTTCTTTCGGTTTTTAAGAATAAGAATAAGCTTAACTTAGACTTTTCTTTTTACAAAGGCATTCGTGTAAGATTTTACTATTGTTTATTTATATACATCTTGGTTTTAATTTCGTAAACATCGTTTGACATAACTTTTTTCAATAATAGATCTTTTTAGACTAATGTTTTCATTTGATTAGTATTTTTAAGATAACAAAAAAGTATTTGGTCCGCGTACGAGTTGGTCCGCGTACGAGTTGGTCCGCGTACGAGTTGGTCCGCGTACCAGTTGGTCCGCGTACGAGTTGGACCGCGTACGAGTTGGTTCGCGTACGAGTTGGTTCGCGTACGAGTTGGTTCGCGTACGAGTTGGTTCGCGTACGAGTTGGTTCGCGTACGAGTTGGTTCGCGTACGAGTTGTCTCGCGTACGAGTTTGTCGCGTACGAGTTGACCTGTATTCAAACTTAGCTATTGCCATTGTTAGTATAGTTTGCTTTTTTTGTCCACGACAAAGTCACAATTAGTTTTTTATGAAAAATGTCAAAATTTGAATACGAATGAAATGTAATGTGAATTTTTCACTATGTTTGCACAAAAATCTAAATTCAATCACGGAATCGTTTGAATAATTACATATTATGGTAACAAAATTTGCATTTTGGACTAAATACCACAATTTAACATCGACTATTATTGCCAAAACTAATTTCCTGGGTGGTCTGCATACGTTCAGCGCGTATTGAGTTTCCCTGGTCTGTGTCGGGAACCAGTTAAAGGTAGGATACACCATTTGCAGATATCGAAAATATTTACTACCGAATTATTAAGAAATATTTTACTCAATTGAAAGTAAATAATGATTATAGACATCCAGCAAAAGGATTTCGCTAGAGATCCTGTAATTATTCCGAAAAATATAATTTTATAAAGAAAAATTCGCGATCGTCGGACGGCGATCGCGAAAACAAAGATAACATAAGAATAACGGCTCGAGCCCGGTTGAAAACAAACGCTGTTTTTCGTGCTTTTCTCGGCATCCAGGCATGATTGTAAAACTTCAGAAAAGTTTGTTAAACGATATTTACTATGAAATACATCCCCCCAAATCCACCCAATAATGATAATTCAAGCAATTACCAATGGTGTATCCTACCTTTAAATCACGTAAGAATAGAAAAAGTACGTAGGGTAGGGTTACGGTCACAGCGAATTTTTTGTCCATGTGGTGTACGGTGCACGTGATTTTCGACAGATTTTTGCTGACAACTTATGCTATTGTTTTCTCAGCAAAATTATCAGCGTTTTACACCATAACTACATTCATCATTAATGCACTGTTCGTGTATTTATTCTCTCAACAACAATCCACAATTAATTTGAGATATCGGTTATAAAAAAGGGGTACAAATCTTGCACGATTTCTCTCCGAACCTTCGGTGAAATGGCCGACAAGAAAGAGGGAGCTGTTGCGATCACGTGATACTTTCACGGGAAAGCGCGATAAACCACGTTGCCTGAACGGGGTCAATGACCTCTGAGGTGAAATAATAATAGTCTGGCGTCAGAGTTCTGTTTTCGTCAAGTCGTAGCATCATATGGTGCATATCCCTGAAATGCGCATAAACAACTGAGTGATATGAAGAAATAGAGGCTGGATCCAGACCGAAGTTTACATTGCCGAAGAGAATGTGATGTTTTTCTAATGTCGAAATAGGGATTTATTCCCATTTTTTAAGATGGTAAGAAGATTTTGTTTTGAATCTTGCATGAAATTAAATGTAGATTAACTATCTTTGACTGCATTTAGGCTGTAAAATCTGGAATTTAATGCTTTGGAGTAGCTATTTCAGTGGAGTAATGAAAGTAGAAAAAGTACTGCAGTACATATACATACAATTGCAGGCGCCGAACCGAATGCACTGAGTGCTCGTCAACAAGAAATTTGCATATTTGGCAATAGCCCTAGTGCCTGCCCCCACACGTCCACTAGGGTTGGCCATACACTTTAAGCATTGACTGCAAGTGCAAGAGATTTTTTTTTTCATGAACATTTATTGGCTTCAAACTAGGCGTGTAGGTTCACTTGCCATAGGCGCCATATAGCCTAGCCCGGGCCTAGGCTAGCGCACCGATATTTCGCCAAATTTTCAATTCAATTCAATTCACATCTATTCAACGTTGTTTTGTACATAGTGATTCTAACACTAGTTTCTTAAGTATATATCTACCAAAATAGGATATTATTATACCATGGAGAAATAAGTCACAGGGAGTTTGAACGGCCCGCTAATCCCCAACAGGGTATTCACTGACCAATTAGCGACCCTGGATGACCAGTGGTAAAGGCATGGAGGCCTCCCGATTTACGACCGCGATAAGATCTCTCACATCGCAAGGTTTGGTACCGCTCGCCACCACTTACTGGAGAAACGAATTGCTCGTGCGGTCAATAGTTAATAGTTCACTATCAAGCAAACGAACCAGTTTTTGCATGCGCAGTAGCTCTCTGTCGTCGAAACACGTGAGCCATTGTGGAAAATCGATGCGCCTTGAAAAACTGAATCTGCCGACATTCTGATGGCAAGTTACGTTTGTTATCCTTTTAAAATATGAACGGTACAATCATGGAAATATGGTAGCATATTTTTATGATTTTGACGACTTAAGGCCGAGTTTGGCCGGCCGGAAATGGAAGGGTTTGCTCGTTGAGGCTTTTGTCTGCCCATTCGTGTATCACTCAACGGTGTGCGGCGTGTTGCGTTTATTTTTTTTGCATAAGAAAATCTAACTTTTTTTAGAAACTTACGTACTATTTCGATATGCGCCTGCGCACTAGCGTGAGTGCGCGCTAGTGCGCAGGCGCACATCTTCCCGAATTCGTGTATACCCGGCACGATATGTGGCAGAGGGGTACCCCCCTCTTATCCCTATACTTTATACGCACTCAACACTATTGTAACCTAACCCATCCCCCCCCTTGAAACCTGAAAGGAATTCCTGAGATTCCGGGAACACAATGATCAACACAAAAGAGGGGGGGGGGGGGGGGGTTTCTCTGCCACATATCGCGCTTCATATGAATTCGTGTGGCTGCGGTCGCAAGATTGCCCGCGGGGTGTTTACAGTCAATTATCCATTGTTGTTTAACGACCGCGGTACCACTGCCTAAACGTTTGATCCAAAGGTCGTTGTAACTCCCTGTGACTTATTTCTCCATGATTATACTAAGTACTAAGACAAGTGTAATTTATCAGAATACATAATTAAACAACAACGTTAGGTATACTATAGGGTGAAGCAAAAGCTTTTGTTCCCCAACCTTAGGACAGACAACTAATGCACAGGACAAATAGAAACAAATGTAGATAGGGTTGATGATGCTTTGATCGAGTCACTCAGAGCATTCCAGAAGTTAATACCTCGCTGTACAAGACTGTTTTTCAACATTGAAGTTCTACTACATGTAGAACAAACATACAGATTTTTCTTTGATACACAAGTTCTAGTACAATATGAATGAAATGATTATGATTTTTGATTCTTTCTGGTGTAATTTGTCTCTAAATCTGCGACCTGCAATTTAAATTTCCTTCGCAATAAAACTTAGCTGATGAAATGTGGCTAAACACGTTCACGCATGCATGCACATCTCGTCGCACCGAACAACAGAAGGCACTGCTCTGCAGTATTTCTCATGTATTAAATGTTGCACCGTTGGGGCCGAATTATTTCCATGAAAAAAAACACCAATTCAACCTATTAACCCTAACTCCCTACCCATTTTTACTTACACATAACCTGAATCCTGCAAAATCCTCCAATTCCTAAATTGTTAAAACTCCAAGTAACCTGAATCCTGCAAAATCCTCCAATATTGGTCACTGGTGACCATACAGCCTGTATCCTGCAAAATCCTGCAGTCTTGCCCTGGCTGCAGTCAGTAAAAACCCAAGTAACCTCAATCCTGCAAAATCCTGCGATGCATCAAACTCCAAGTGACCTCAATCCTGCAAAATCCTTGTGTGTCACATTCAGCCTGATAACCTGAATCCTCCATATTCCTGCAGGGGTAAAACCCCAAGTAACCTCAATCCTGCAAAATCCTGCAATGCATCAAACTCCAAGTGACCTCAATCCTGCAAAATCCTGCATTTTGCAATGAGGAATTTGGAGGATTTGGGAGGGTTAGGGTTAAAGCAGATTTGTTTATATGTAAAGACAATATTTTTGTTGTTTTTTTGTAAAAAATCTTAGAGCCTTTGCATTTTTCACAGCTGGTCTGGGCACGCTGCAACAAAGTTCTAATAAAACATTAATTCCCACAGGGAATGAGTACTTTTCGTCTGTCATTTGACAATTATGGGGTCATCACTGCAACTCCCTTGGGGCACGCTGCAACAAAGTTCTAATAAAACATTAATTCCCACAGGGAATGAATACTTTCTGGCTGTCATTTGACAATTATGTGGTGACTGCCTTTCCCATATATCTGGCCATTGTTTATAAAGTGTGTGGAGGGGATCCATGATTTTGGCAATTTAGTCACCAACAACACCGCTCTTGTACACTTTTTTCTGCTTGTTTAATGTTTTCTTTACAACTTAAGAACAGGGACTACCCATAACTACACAATTTGACCTAACATTATAATCTAAATTAATTTAAATTTAGAATAATTTTTAAACAAAAAAATCGGATAAAATCTAAAAGACTCGGGTGAAATTGTAAGTTTTGTGTATAATCATCAGATAAAGGAAAATGAATGTGTCCATTATGTTTGGCACGATTGTTTGGGGAAAGAAATCATCTTACATTCTGATTGTATAAACAGCTGATCATAAATATCCAAGAACATTCGTTTTGTAACAATATGCTCGTGAACAAAATACTAAATATTTTCTTTCTTTTTTAACTTGAATGTGTTTCTTGTAGGGGGCTAATGCATCTGCCTTGGAGAAAGAGATTGGGTCCGACCAGTTTCCCACCAATGAGCACTACTTCGGTTTAGTCAATGTAAGTTTGTTTACATTGTTATTTTTAATAATCAGGTTAAAGGTAGGGTACACCATTGGTAATTGAATTATCATGAATAGGTGGATTTGGGGGGTTGGATTATATAGTAAATATCATTTAACTGGCCTGTCAAAGTTTTACAATCATAGATGCTGAGAAAAGCAAGAAAAACGACTTTCGTTTTCAACCGGCATCAGGACAGTGGTTCTTATGTTCTTGTTTTTTTCGCGATCGCCGGGCGACGATTGCGATTTTTTTTTTTTTATAAATTATTATTTTTCGAAACAATTACAGGATATCGAGCGCAATCCTTTGGCTAGATGTCTACAATCATTATTTACTTTCAAATATGTAAGATATGTCTTAATAATTCAGTAGTAATTTTTTTCGATATCTGCAAATGGTATACAGTATCCTACCTTTAAGCAATTTGACATTCAGGAAATGAACTCACAAAGCACTCAAACACCAAACACATTTGTTACTCAAATATCACTTGAGTATTGTGCTATTAACCCTAAGGCCGAAAATCCATGTGTCCGTTTTCAATCAACGTATTGCGTTATGCGTTTATCCATTTTCCCGTTATGCGTACTCTGAAATTTTTAGCGTAAGTGTTTCTCTGCAACCAGCTAAAATAGAGAGTTGTTGGATAAGAAACTAGGTTCAAATTTTAACCCTAACAATTCCCATCCAGTCAAACTCCAGCACCAGGTTTTGATGGAATCTGTTAGGATGAGTACTGGAACCCTAAACTGATTGTTTTCTACACTAAGTTAGGCATGCCTCAAAAATCAGAGTCCAACAGTTTGTGTGTACAATCTTCCATATGGTGTTGGAATTTCAGGGTTGTAGTCGAGTCCCGGCAAGTCCGTTCACAAGTCCTTTCGTGAAGCCAGTCACAAGTCCCTTCATAATGGCAGTCACAAGTAACTGGATGAAAGCTGATTTGAATAGCTTGGGATTTGAATTGGAACTGAAGGACTTGTGATGGACTTGCAGGGACTTGCAGGGACTTGTGATGGACTCGACTACAACCCTGTAGAATTTACAGGGATGAGTAGGGTTCCTAGTAGGGTCTTGGTTGCAAGACATCATAATCGCGGTATGCAACGCACGTGGACTGTCGATGCGGGCACCCCCTAAACGTATACCGTAGACCACGCCATGACCTTCGAATGGGTTATCTTGGCTAACTCACATAACCTCACACGCAACATCACACGCGCATGCAAATGCGACACGATTCTGCTCGGAATTTTTCGAGCGATTATGTGAGTTAGTTGACCTATTTGAAGGTCCATGGCGTGGTCAATTAAGACGTCTTGCAACCAAGTCTAGGTTCCTAGTAAATTACACTAGGGAATTAGGGTTAATACACTACTTACGCAAGGAATTATGTGCATTCTGGTCATAGTTTGGGAACACCTGCTACTGTAACTCGGTGCTCCAGGCATTGTACTTCTGCAAGCCGTTTAGAGACAGGATCCTGGGCTACCGGGCGCAACCAAAGAAGAAAGAGAACCTGCTGACCTGCCTCAGTGACCTCTTCAACAACATCACCACGCAGAAGAAGAAGACCGGTGTCATTGCACCCAAGAAGTTCATTGGGAGGTTACGAAAAGAAAACGGTAAAAAACACACATGGCAACCGATTGTTTTTATTGTTATTAACCCTCTTATGGTTTGACACCGCTGATATGCTGAGTCCACTCTTTTACATGTGTTTTCTATGGGAAACACAATTCTGTACACAGCTTCAGTGCATATTGTTGTGCTGCTGATGAACAACTGACCCAACTAGTGACTTCTGCATAGAAGCGTTAACCCTAACACTCCCAAATCCTATAAAATCAATATGATTTTGCACACACCCTAGGGAGTTAGGGTTAATGAGAGAATGTTCAAATGTAGTGGTGAGAGATTTCAAAGACTCTGATTATCCATTTTATTATTAATTTTTTTACGATTATTGGATTTCACCTGAAGTTCCTATCAGCTTACAGTCGCACCCACAAAAAGTGATGAGATGAGTGTGGAATGTTAAAATGTTATAATTCATGTCATGAGAGGAAAATGAACGAATGCTGGTTTTTTTAATATTTATTTTATCCAGAGGTGTTTGACAACTACATGCAACAGGATGCACACGAGTTTCTCATCTATCTACTTAACACGATAGCCGACATCTTGTCAGGTAGGTCGCCCTTTAACCAGTTCACGCCGGGATTATTTTAACATCACCGAGCCGAGGAGCGGGATTATTTTTAACAAAACTTTATCCGAAGCGGGTTCGGGCCGATAGTGCCGGGAAGCACACACATTTCCGGCCTTGCTCGCTTCTCACAGACATTTGTGGCCTTGCTCGTGGCATGTTTATGCCTCAAACTTTGCGTTTATATACGTCATCCAGCGCGAACTGGTTAAAGAATGTTGCAACCTGACGCCACTTTTTTCTTCATATATCATCTAAATGAAGGTCAAAGCCCCGAATGTGGGACTGAGAATCTTGGGACTTCGGACGAATCATCGATCTTGGCTAAGACATGTCCTAAAGAAGCATCACAACTACCAACTTGATGGCTGTTTCATGTTTGTTTTTACTGTTATAAGAAACAGTCGTTGAAAAGAAATGCGCAAACCAACTTCCCACACGCTTGCGTGCATAGAACAAAACTCTTCCTGGAAAACTACTCTGTGCAGTCCGTTTCAAAAGTAGTTGTTAGCGTATATTTGATTTTTGTAACTATGTTATGTTTTTATAACTATACACATGTATAAAAAAAGAATTCAAATCTGTTTCTTTTTCGAAACTGATTTCCAGACAATATACAATTTATTAACGACCCTCGGACCGATCTTAACCCTTTCGGCCCTACAGAACGCCTGGGCGTTCCCCACGCTCGGCCCTGCAGAACGCCTCGGCATTCCAACAAAAGGGTCCATTTCAGCTGTTATTTGCGACTGGTGTAAAAGACTACGTGACCTAGAACGTTTCCAT
Source organism: Crossaster papposus (assembly GCA_037893245.1). Classification (NCBI taxonomy): domain Eukaryota; kingdom Metazoa; phylum Echinodermata; class Asteroidea; order Velatida; family Solasteridae; genus Crossaster; species Crossaster papposus. The sequence continues at coordinate 16,301 of JBAIAA010000053.1, read as the reverse complement.
CACGCAACTGAAGTATTGACCTTTCAATGGCAACATAAATATACGTAGTGTTCCATTGAACATTTTTGCAAAATAATCCTTCAAAAATCACACGAATCAGACGCGCTTTTGTCAGATTTTGTATCCATTATGAAAGATGACATACCAACCAACACTCGGCTTGTAAGATTGTTGGATTCAGGCACAGTTTTAGAGGAGATTTTTGGTGATAAAGATAGTAAAATTGACGGTTTATCTGTAACTAGCGATATGTCCATTGACGACGATGTAAAGGACCATGTACACACGATGTGAAGGACCAGGTACACATGATTGATGTGTACGATAACGGTAAATTTGTCAAAAATTCCACCTGAAATATGAGAAATGCCCAAACTAATTTTAAAAAAAATATTTAAAAATATACCACTCATGCATGACTATTTAAAAAAAAATATTTACAAAGCTTATAATGTCCTAAACACTTATGAAAATTATATTGAGAAACTTGAACTTGAAACTTGGTACACTTTATTCACGCCTATATTTAATTCAGTATAGACAATTAACATTATATAGCAATTCAGTACCGAAAGGGTTAAGTTAAGATGAGTTCAGCCGCATTGCTAAGGAAATTAGGATGGGTTGAACGCTTCTTAACTTTAGTGAAACCGATCCAAGGATGAGTTGCGAGTTAGGACGAGTTACTCTTCTGCGTTTCGTGAAATCGGCCCCAGATTTAATTATAACCACTATTGTTTTCACTCCACTCCCTATTTGTATTGCAAGCTTTCCAGTATTCTTACTTTTTCCACATTTTTTTTTACCTTGCTCCTGCTTTTCCTACTTTTGTCTTGAAATTCCCACTATTGTTTTCACTCCACTCCCTATTTGTATTGCAAGCTTTCCAGTATTCTTACTTTTTCCCCATTTTTTTTTACCTTGCTCCTGCTTTTCCTACTTTTGTCTTGAAATTCCTACTATTGCCTGTTTTTTTTGTCCCACAACTCTGACAAATGAAATTTCATTGAACAGTTTGTTTATACATGTAACTGCAATACACACTATCGTATGTAAATCACACGCCGAAGGGCTTGATTGCCGGAGTACTGCAACTGTACTTGCAAGAGCTTAGTTAAAGATGGAGCACAAGTGTTGTGAGTACAGAGCATGCCAAGTGAGGCTTATAAAACTGTGGACATAGTGAGTATCACTGAAAACTACTTCCGAAAGCCTGGAAAAGTCCTACTTTCATCCTGATTCTGTCCTCCAAAGTCCTACTTTTTGTCCTGCTTCAACCCTAACTACGTATACCCAAACCTAGGTCTTGGCAGGTTTGGTACCAAACATTAGCAACTTGTTGTTGGACTTTCTTTGACTCAGTACAAAAGGCCCAGGGAGACCGTGTTGAATTTTGTGAGGTTCAGGTCAGAAAGGCATGAGACTTTGTTGGGGCTTGGGGAATACACAGGCATTTATTCATGGGTGAGCTCAGGACTGGTCACGGCACAGTTCCTGGTCAACAGTAAGTGTACATTTGTACACCAAAAATATGTGTCTCTACTCAAACACAGTCCAACACACAGAACCAATGGCCAGTCATCACAGCTCTAATCCTGAACACAGTTGGAATTTGAGCAGGTTTAGTACTGTTAGGTTCAGTACCAATAATTACTGAACCTGCGTGAGCTGTTGAAGTTTGATTTCTAATGCTTGAGTCTAGGGGGTTGGGGTTAATTAAAATGTTGTTCCTACTTCTGTCTTACTCATTCACCTGGGTTTACTTGAAAACTTGCCGTGACTGCATTTTCTAAGCAATTCCAGTGAAGCTGGTATAACCTTATAATTTTTCCGTTTTGAAGCTGAGAGGGTAGCAGACAAGCAAGCGGGCAAACCCAACAGCAAGGTGACCACGCCCAACGGCTCCCTGAGCAACAACAACGACCACCACCATCAGAAGAACGAACCGACCTGGATCCACGAAATCTTTCAAGGCACCCTGACTAACGAGACCAGATGCCTCTGCTGTGAAGGGGTGAGTGTCAATATCCCAAAAACCAATATCCCAACACAAAAATCATGCTTAGCACAGAAAATATCCGCTTAGCAATAACAGGATACCAGCCAGAATCTCACGCAGTTTGTATTGCCTGTGACTGGTGCTCGGCTGATTTTTTTTGCTTAGCACCTAAATTTGCTAAGGCTGTGTCCGAGTTACTTGGCTACCACTTGAGATTACATGTATGTTTATGGTAGCGGCTACAGCTACTTTCCATTGACTTGTGTGTAAATTCAAGCCATAGCCAAGTAATTTGAATACAGCCTAATAAGCAATATTACTTCCTTGTCAGTCATTGTAGAGAATACAGAGGTTTTTTCATTTGATATTGGTAACTGTATTGTCAATATTTTAACATACTTGCAAGTGCCCCTTAGCACGTTTAATCTTTCTCGGCTAAAGCCAAAACAAAATAAATGGTGTGGTTACAGTAACCCGACCAACCTGAATTTTTGGAGGCCATTTTTTTTAGTGGACACTGATTTAAATGAACACTGATTCCAATCAATATTTGCCATGACCATAATCATTGTCCACAATTTAGACACTTTGGACAGAAATGAAAAATAAATGATTTGGGGATTTTGTTAAACCAGTTCGCGCCGGATGACGAATATAAAGGCAAAGTTTTCCCCCATATTCAAAATGGATGACGCATAAACACGCCACGTGCAAGGCCGGAATTGTCTGTCAGCAGCGAGCAAGGCTGGAAGTGAGTGGGTGTGCTTCCCGGTACTATTGGCCTGAACACGCCTCGGATCTAGTTTTGTTAAAAATAATCCCGCCCGTCGGCTCGGCGATGTTAAAATAATCCCGGCGCGAACTGGTTAGGTCGTTAACCGTAAACACTATATGTTTTGTTTGACCCAAGGCGCTATACGAGTCCAACTTTTGTTAAGATTGTAATTTGTGTGTTTGTTTGTTTGTTTGTTTGTTTGTTTGTTTGTTTATACAGGTCAGCAGTAAGGATGAGGACTTCTTAGATTTGTCTGTTGATGTGGAACAGAACACATCCATCACCCACTGTCTCAAGTAAGCTTATAGTTTTTTTGTTCCTGCCTCCCCCCTAAAAACCCAATGTCATAAATGTCTCCCTCCTAACCCCTTCCTACTGCCTAATACATCCAACATTTCAAACCCCCCTCTCCCCCCCCCCCCCCCCCCACACCCCACACCCCTCCAACTCAACCAGTTTCTCTTTCCATCTTAGGTCAGAAATTGCAAATCTTTGTATAACATGTGCTGTAATTTCTTACTTTTCACAGGGGTTTTAGTAACACAGAGACGCTCTGCCACGAATGTAAATACTACTGTGAAACGTGTTGCAGTAAACAAGAGGCTCAGAAAAGGTAAACGTACAAATATATGCATACATTGACTCTACTATTGGAATATTCACTTGCTATCCATTGAGTCCAGCTGTTTAGTGCACAGTTTAATAGTACGTTGACGTCAATTAGTCCACGGCAATTAAAGAAGTTACCCATCCATAGATGATTTCTATATGTGACCTGTCATCATAAAATGAGAGTAAAGTCACACGATGTGATTCAGAGATATGGCCATCAAAAGTCAAAATCTAAAGGGGTGGTAAATTTTGAGATTTTGCGTAATTTGAAAAGCCCAAGTCCTCCACTACATATTCCCATTTTTTGGGTGAGATCAGAAAACCTATTAATTGCGCGATTTTGCGTAGTGTTTGCGTAGTTAGTGTTTGGATTAAAGTCTATTAGTGGTCTAATTAACACGGTAATTAAATATGCAAATCAGGTCCTCATAAGTATCCCACGTTTTCGAAATTGTGATATGTTGTTGTCTATACAAAAGTTTATATGTGTGGAAAATTTCAAGAAGAAATAATGATTAAAGCATAGTCATTGCTATGTTCAACCGAACCTTACATTGTACTTGTCCTCTTTTGTAATCTTTTGCGTGTTTTGTTTAAGATGTTTAAAGCAAGTTTTCTCACAAACACGTTTTGTGAAACCCGTGACTTTCTAGAGCGCTGTAAAAAGTATTTATCGCACAACCACCAAGTGTTATATACCATTGGAAAGCTCTTTCTCAAGAATTTGAAAATACCAATATCTCAATTTTCAATATTTCCGACTTTACTCTCATTTTGTGGTGACAGGTCACATATTATCATTTGCTTTTTTATTGTGTTCTCCATAACTCCAGGATGCAAGTGAAGAAACTGCCTCAGATCCTGGCCTTACACCTGAAGCGCTTCAAGTACATGGAGCAGGTCCATCGCTACACTAAGCTGTCTTACCGCGTTGTATTCCCCCTGGAGCTTAGGCTCATGAACACGGTCAGTCACGCCAAACAAAATAGATAGTTCACATACACAAACAACTGGTCCCATATGTACAGAGGAACAAGTTTGTATTGTTTGTTAACCAGTTCGCGCCGGGATTATTTGAACATCACCGAGCCGAGGCGCGGGATTATTTTTAACGAAACTTGATCCGAGGCGGGTTCAGGCCGATAGTACCGGGAAGCACACCAACGCATTTCCAGCCTTGCTCGCTGCTGACAGACATTTCTGGCCTTGCTCGTGTCGTGTTTATGCGTCATCCATTTTGAATCTGGGGTAAACTTTGCGTTTATATACGTCCTCCGGCGCGAACTGGTTAATGTACAACTTTTCCAGTTTATGCCAAATGCCAACTCCCCACCTCCCCTCCCATTTCATACTTTTACCACTGTACAATTGAATCTTAAGAGCCAGTATTTGTAGTGTTTGACTTGGAGGTAGGATACACCATTGGTAAATGCTTAAATTATAAGGAATGGGTGGATTTGGGGGGGGGGGTTGTATATTATAGTAAATATCGTTAAACTGACCTGTCTGAAGTTTTACAGTCATGGATATCAAAAATCATTACTTAGTTTCAAATAAGTACAATATTTCTTAATAATTTAGTAGTAAACAAATTTGATATCTGCAAATGGTGTATCCTATCTTTAATTATATAATTTTGCTTGTATATTTGGCCTTTTTTTTCCCAAAAATAGTGTTTTTCATAAACAAAAGAAATCCTGGTAGCAGGTGGTTATAAGTGTAACCCAGCCTATTTTTCTCCCTGTTGTACATAAAATGTAAAGATAGTTTATTAATTCCAATCCCAACATATTTCAATTTCTTACAGTCTGATGATGCAACCAGCCCAGACAAGCTCTATGATTTGGTCTCTGTTGTCATCCACTGTGGAAGGTACAAACAAAGGTTTTTTTCTATATTTTTTTAGAGCGAAAACACACCCTATTCAGTTCAATGAGCCAATTGGATGTTGTGCTCGCGCATGCGCCAGCTAAACTGATCAATGCATTTTTAAGGATAAACAAAACACGTCATGCTATCACAGTCCAATGAACGGTTGGCTTTTAGCATCACATGGATTTTATTTATATCCAAAATTCTGTCCCAGAATTCATTGTTCACACGAAACATCAAATTTGGTTATTTCCTCTTGATAGTTTTTTTTTGTTTACAATTGTGACCTACTTCACAAAAATTGGTATTATGTTGCAATTAAAGTTATATACATTGTTGGAAAGCCAAAAACATTTGGTATACAACATCACTATAGACGATGTGCCCTCTGACGTCACGTGTTTACATCTGTATTCAAATGTTCCCGGCAATATGCGCACACATCGTGTTTTACATAAAATTTGCTTAAAGAGTGACGTCGCAGGTCAGATTGCCTTTGAATTATGTGACCTCTGAACCAAATTTATGTAAAACATGATGGGTGTGCATACTGCCGGGCACATTTGAATACAGATGTAAACAGAGGGCACATCGTCTATATCCCCTCCCGTTCTGGGGATATGACATGTTTGCATATTAATCGCTTCATTGGAATTCAAATTACACAACTGAGAAAACAGGATTCGAAATTGCTGGCTAGATTGGATAACAGAATGATATACACAAAATAGTTGGGTTGTTTCCCCATTTTATTCATCAAAATCAACATTTCTGTGAATAAAACCTGAAACTGTAGGTATTAAAGATGTCATTCATGACAACAAATGTGACCTGTTCCAACGAAACCCGGACAAAGTCGCACAATGTGTTTTGTCACAATGTACTCCTGAAGTCATTTCTGGATGAATTTTGCCATTTTAAGATTTTAGGTTTTCCTAAGTCACTCACTATTAATCTACAATCTCCTCAAATTTGAACAAAATCCGTCTACCAGAAGTGTGTTTTTTTGTCAATTTTGTGAAACATTTGTGTATAGAAATAATACGCTTTTCTGAACTTCAAAACTGTTTATCTCATAATTAGGTTGTCTGGGTTTTATCACTAAATCCAGACCCCAGGGAAGATAGGGTGGGCGTACATATGTAAATGATACATCATTTTAAAGCTGAGAACCTAGAAAATTTAAAAAAAGCAAAATCTGAAAAACTAAAAAGTTGACTTTGTCCGGGTTTCGTTGGAACAGGTCACAAATGTAAATCACATTTTGATAAATTAAGCGGGCCATTACATGATAATGCACAGCGCGACTTAATACTTTCTTTTTTGTGAGCCCGGTCACAATTAAAGGTAAGATACACCATTTGCAGATATCAACAAATTTTACTACAGAAATATTAAGAAATATCTTACTTATTTGAAAGTAAATTATAATTGTAGGCATCCAGCAATATGATTGCGCTAGATACCTTACAATTGTTCAGAAAAATTGAACGCCGGTTGAAAACGAACGCCGTTTTTCTTGCTTTCCTCGCCACCCATGATTGTAAAACTTCAAACAGGTCAGTTAAACGATATTTACTATGAAATACAACCCCCCCAAATCCACCCAATTATGATAATTCAAGCAAATACCAATGGTGTATCCTACCTTTAAATTGTGGAGCCGGTCACAATTAGGGAAATTTTTTCCACTTCTAAATCTGTCCCATCCGTGTAATCATTATTTGATCAAAATTGTCTGTGTCTTCTTTTCCTGCAGTGGGCCAAACAGAGGCCATTACATCACCATCGTCAAAAGCCACGGTTTCTGGTTGCTGTTTGACGACGACCTTGTAGATGTGAGTACAGACATGTTAGTTGCCTTACCTAATGTCCGACATGCCCTAAAAGTAATTTATAAATACCTCAGACAGTTTACCCATTCCCATTGGTTGAGAGCCCGTCCCGTGGCCGGTTTTAACCAGTTCGTGCCGGATGACGTATATAAACGGAAAGTTTGCCCCAGATTCAAAACAGATGACGCATAAACACGCCACGAGCAAGGCCGGAAATGTCTGTCAGCAGCGAGCAAGGCCGGAAATGCGTGGGTGTGCTTCCCGGCACTATCGGCCTGAACCAGCTTCGGATCGAGTTTCGTTAAAAATAATCCCCGCCCCTCGGCTCGGTGATGTTAAAATAATTCCGGTGCGAACTGGTTAAACGGAAGATAAAACACCGGGGCCAGTTTTAAACACTTTTCCAGGGTCACATGAAATTTGGACGCCCATGACATCTGGTCGCTTTACCGTTTTATTGGTTGAAACCTCACAAGGCATGCGCAATACCACAAACGAGTTCGTGGTTCATAGCCCAGCTTGCATCATAGATATCCAAAGAATAAAAAACTAGATCGGAGGCGCGTATTCTTTTTCCCTTTTTTTACAAAAGTATTTATGAATGGTAAGAAATATGTGGTTGTCCGGTATTAAACGTACGTTTAAAACCGGCGCATGGGTCTATACATTGTCAATGCCCTCACCTTCGGCTCGGGTCATTAACTCGTCCAGGCCTATGAGCCGGTTTTAAACATACCTTTAAACCGGCTCATGGGCCTGAACATTGTTAATGCCCTCACCTTCGGCTCTGGTCATTAACTCGTCCAGGCCTATGAGCCGGTTTTAAACATACCTTTAAACCGGCTCATGGGCCTGAACATTGTTAATGCCCTCACCTTCGGCTCGGGTCATTAACTCGTCCAGGCCCATGAGCCGGTTTTAAACATACCTTTAAACCGGCTCATGAGCCTGAACATTGTTGACAAAGTGCCTTGCCCAAGGGCACACGCACCATAGTCCCAGGTTGGACTTGAACCCACAACCTGTAGCTTTACCTACAGGTTATGAATTCAATGCTCCAGACCACGAGGCTACTGCACATAAAAGCTTACGTTGTGGGCTTTCCAACCATGTATATAACTCAATTTTACATTTTTGCGACAAAATACCCCCTTTTGTGAAGTGAGTCACAAATATGTGTCGCTACTAATCAACAATTGATACAACATATTTTCGGTCTGTCCCCACAGAAAATCGACGTTTCTAACATCGAGGAGTTCTACGGACTTGCAACGGAGGTCCAAAAGACGTCAGACTCGGGGTACATTCTGTTCTACCAAGCGAGAGATCTCTAGCTCGGAATGTTGGTGCACCCGTGTCTTTGATTATTGAGGTATCCGTTTCGTTAATACTTTCAGTTGTGTGGGTCTGTTGGAAAAGGAAAAATGCGGGCTTTGAAATGAAGACGAAGCTCGAGAACTATTCAGGGTTAAAAAACAAGTGAGGATTGTCTCCAGTACTTGAAGTATTCTGTGATATTCTAGCTGCAATTGTTCTGCAGCAGTCCACTTTCAGACCGTCAATTAATCTTGAATTCTTTGTTCACTTTGAAATTTATGCAAATTTACCTAGTCTGTTTCCCCTTGTTGTTTATTTGCTTATTAGGCCAAATAAATAAAATTAGTTGGTGATCATCTATTTTGTTGAAAAAAATTAAGGCGGGCGGGCATTTTATTCTATTTTATAAGATAAAACGTTGTATCTTTATTGAGAGATCCCCACATTGTCGCTTCCCAGGTTGTATCGTACAATTGGGCGTGATCCCTGGCCTCACGGAATTCTGGTGTTTATGACTTCTGACTAGCGCCCTTGATCAAAGATACTGACAATTTGGGAGACCGCCAACATAGGGCAAGATAGCTCAGTTGGTAGAGCGCCGGTCTGGTATTCCGGAGGTCGCAGGTTCAGGTCCCGCCTTGCCGATTTCTTTGGTCACTTTGAAATTTTATTAATCTTTGTGTGAGGTTGCATGTAATCATAGAACATTTTTATAGAAATTGATGTATGGCATAATATACCCCAGATCTGTCGACTTTTTTGGGTAAAATCAGCAGGATTTTTGATGAAAATGTTGGCCACCCAAGGCAAAAAAAAGAAGAAGATGTGTTTGCGGTATTAAACCCGAACCTCAAACTTTTTATTGCCATTTTGCTAATTGAAAAATGTACATGAACACTATTTTCAACTATTTGCCACAAACATAATAATTGTCCACACTTAAAACTTTGTTAAGAAACTGTCTCACAGCTAAATATTTGGGCTATATTTTGACATAAAGAGAATAATTTCGTAATGGCGACTAATTTGGTAGTGGGAGTAATAAACAAATATAAAATATTCTTCAATTATTATCTGATTATCAATTATTGCTATTTATGTCTTATATAAAATATATTGATAGGAAGGTCACAGTTTAACCTTTTTAAATTTACTTTTGTTGTATCCTTAAACAGAAAACAAGAAATATTTTTCTAAAGGCAACACTAAAATATATTCAACAACTTTTGGTTTTGGTTTAATTATTGGACAAACTTAGAGTTGCCAAAGTTTAATATGTGTTATGAATTAGAGAAATATTGAGTAATTTGTATATGTATATATATCAAAGTGTCAGAGAGATGTTAATATTTTGTATTATTGCAAAGTGAATTTATTGGTTTCTACACAACTAAATTATCCTTGAAAAACAGCAGGCCCTCGGAAATTGTAAGATGAAGAGGAGTTTAGGTATAACAAGATGATATGTGACCTGTCACCACAAAATGAGAGTAAAGTCGGAAATATTGAAAATTGAGATATCAGTATTTTCGAATTCATGAGGAAGAGAGCTTTCAAATGGTACATAACACTTGGTGGTTTTGCGATAAATACTTGTTTACAGCGCTCTATAAAGTCATGGGTTTCACAAAATGTGTTTGTGAGAAAACCTACTTTAAACATCTTAAACAAAAGATTACAAAACAGGACAAGTAAGGTTCGGTTGAGCATAGCAATGGCTATGTTCTAATAATTATTTCTTCCTGAAATTTTTCACACATACAAACTATTGTATAAACAACAAATTATCAAAATTTCGAAAAACGTGGGATACTTACGAGGACCTGATTTGCATATTTAATTACCGTGTTAATTAGACCACTAATTGACTTTAATCCAAACACTAAATACGCAAACACTACGCAAAATCGTGTAATTTAGGAGGTTTTCGATCATCTGATCTCACCCCAAAAATGGGGAAATGTAGAGGAGGACTTTTCAAATTACACAAAATCTCAAAATTGACCACCCCTTCATATTTTGACTTTGGATGGTCATATCTCTGAATCACATCGTGCGACTTTACTCTCATTTTGTGGTGACAGGTCACATATGGCTCCACTAAAAAGGTTCACTTTTCATGTAAACAAAAACGAATGCAGTGAAGCTCAGAGGTAAGCGGGACAGAAGATATTAATAATTCATGTCTGATATGCAGCGACTGTGTGTGACAGAAGAAAAAAAGTAGAAAACCTGACCATAAACTTTAAAACTTCACTGAACAAAAATATAAACGCCCCAAAAATGGTTATTTGTCTTGATTGGTAAACAACACTTTTGTCCATCTCTGCCAGTGAGCAATTCCTCACTGGCAGAGATGGACACAAATGTTGTTTACAAATCAAGACAAATAACCATTTTTGTTCAGTGTAAATTACCAAATAGAATTACTTTTAACCAACCGAAGTAAAAACAGAAGGTTTTACGTATACATGTAAAATACATTTGAAAGCATATGCTTTAACGTTTTTGGCACTTTTGCCGAGGCATAGCCATCAATTCTTTTAGTACATGACGTTATGGGGACATTCCATAGGGTTCGTGTGCTTAATGAAAATCTCTCTGAACTTAAACTCTGAAAATTTTTTCGACCTAATATTTTAAACATCACTCTAATTCGTCTTCTTCACCCCAAAAATGGAGAATGAGCAAAAATAATTTATTTAAGTCAATGAATGAATGAATGAATGAAGTGTTCACTCAAGTTATGAGATTGTTTCGGTGTACAAACAAAGTCTTCACATTGGACTTTAAACACTGTAGGGATGAAGATGTTTGATGTCTCTTTGGAGAGTGTTCTAAACTTGTGGTGCAGCAACCAAGAGTGGCCTGTCTCCCCAAGGCCGACCGTCTAGATATGGTCTCTGACAGCCTGTCGAAGATACAAGACGGCGTAGTCAGCAGCCACATTCACACTTCCTTTAATTGACTCAATTCTAAAACAGTACGGTTGAAGATTTAATGCCCACGACTATTATTATTCTGGGTTTTTTCTCCACAAGTTCGCAGAGCAAACACATATGCAGTGCTAGGCTATTACTCAGTGTGTAAAACCCTCTGCAATTAAAACTACTTGCATATATTTGAATATTTCACTTTACAAATTCCCATGGGCTTTCTTTTTAAATATGACTATTTAAAATTTGGTGTATACCCAGGAAGTATAATTATCTTCTTTTCATTTGTAACGTTTTACATTTAACAAAAATATTCTTTGAGAAAAACTTTATGGGTCCTGGTAATTGTGAAATGTTAAAACTTATACTTTTTTTAGTGACCAGTTATCTCAATTTTTATGAAGTATTGAACAAAAAATTGTTCAGCTTTCAGAATGTATTTTTGTTGGGGAAAAAAAAAATTAAGATAATCCGTTTTAGCTGTTATCACTGACAATAGTAGAGATTTTGGATATTGCACATCTTCTGTACTTGAACCATTTGCCTGCCACTCTCTGATTAAGGTCAACAGATGGCACTACAATCCGAGTCTGGTCATTTTTCAAAGATGTAAAATTGCTTAGCATACATTTACTGCATCAATAAAAAGTGTACAGACTTTAGAATATTATTATGTAAAATGTTTATTTTCTTTTAGTTCATATAAAATTGGTTCTTTGCAGATGACCGGGTCTAGACGCAAGATTGTTTTTCACGAACCACGATCTGAGACGGGTTTGCACACCCTGATATTTCCAGCCTCGCTTGCTGCGAGCCGGTCACTAACAGATATTTATCTGTTTCGAATTCCGGACACAAAAAAAAAACATTGTGTGCATACGCGTCATCCAACGTGAACTACATGTATACTGGTCAATTCTGCCTATACAAAATCAACTTACACGCTTCAATAATTTGTTATTTTTGGTTAGACGAGACACAGGATCAGACGAGTAACAAACATTTTACCAGATGTTAATTCCCAATTATTTTATTTTTGACTCAAACTGGTGATAAGGGGGGGGGGGGTGGGGGGGGGGGGGGGGGGGTGGGGGGTGGGGGGGGGGTGGGGGGGGGGGGGGGTGTAACATATTTGCCTTTATGAAAGTGGAATTCTAAGCAGTTTACTTATCAGTTTTATTAAAAGTCAACTGCATTTTGCAACCCAAAATAAATATGACCATGCTCTCCACTGGTCCAAAACACTAATCTTATTCAATATGATCTTTTCAGTATTAACCAGTTCGCGCGCCGGTATATTTTAACATTGCCGAGCCCACGGGGCGGGATTATTTTTAACGAAACTCGATCCGAAGCGGGTTCAGCTGATAGTGCCGGGAAGCACACCCACGCATTTCCGGCCTTGCTCGCTGCTGACATACTTTTTCCGAACTTGAACTTGGCGTGTTTATGCGTCATCCATTTTTGAATTTGGGAAATTTTGCGTTTATATACGTCATCCGGCTGAACTGGTTAACTGATTTCCCGTTTTACTCCACTGTACATGACATCTTAAACATTACTCATAATGACGGTTTTTCGAGGATAATTTAAGATAAAGATAAAATGTACATGAAAGAAATAATATATTTGCAACTAACACTTGTAAGCTTACGATAGTACTTCCAAATTCATTTTCCATATCTACTACAGGAAAAAAATTAATCGTGATAGAAGTGGCCATCATAACAAAATTGACATACAACAAATATATGTATACCGTTGGTGCTGTAGAAAGTACGTCAGATTGTGTAAACCCCTTCCCTCCTTCACACCAAACCCAACCCCACCAGGGATCGTGTCACCGTCAGACAGTAGACAATTTGTTTTTAAATCACAGTTCTTGAGGATTCTTTTGTTTCCTACAGGATTAACCAATTGCGCAAGTGCATTTGTGCGTTTGTATTGACCAGCAATCGTGGTCGCCGGGCAAAAGAATGTGGGAGGCCAAAACAATGGATACACAATGTCCACGATCTCAACTCGTGTACAAATCCCATGGCGCATCATCCAAAAACGTTAGAGTACAAAACAAAAGAGGTAAGACGGTTCTGACAATGACCGGTCCATACATGACTGTGTTGATGTTCTTGTCTTGCATTACGATCGAGGATCGAAACACAAAAGAAGAACATGTGGAATAGGAACAAAGGATCCTCGATTCGACGGTTTTGCTTGTCCGAATCTGTCCCTCGATCGACGGTGCAATGGCAAAGCAATGGGGATTGGGTTAAGTAAGGAAGAAAGGAAAAACACAATATCGATCTCTCGGTCGTGTATGTGGTTCACGACTGTATGATCAATGGTGTGGTGTGATAGAGAGCACATCCATTCAAATGTTTGCAAATAGTGTATATTACCTTTAAGCAATGTTTGTGCATAAGCAGCTGTTTGAGATTGCCCTAAATGTGTAGGCCTAGTCAAGGCCCATCACATATCAACTCCCACGTCAAATCAGGAGTAAACAACAACATGAGCAATGACAAAATAACATGCCTTTTTATCAGAGTTCAGTTTGAATTTCATGTGCCTTCGACTTAAGACTGATCGGACGTGTGATCTGACCCGGCTACAGATTGATTCAAATTAGGCAAACAATGTAAAAAACAAAAGCTGCCAGCAGTTCCCTTATATTCTCTTGTTACTGTACTCGTTGGGGAATGTAAAGACGTGTCCACCATTGCCTGCTACCCTCGGTAGTAACCCTGCACACGGAATGATATTCCAATTGAGAGGTCATTGTGATGTTATCGTGACCTCTGCAGAGTAAATAGAAAGTTGGAAAAAACAACCAGTTAAACATTGGTTACTTCTTTGTTTTTGTTTTATTACCTTCAGGCCAATATACCATTGTATTTGGCGATCGCGAATTTTTCTTTATAAAAATCAATTTTCAGAATAATTACAGGATATCTAGCGAATCATTTTGCTGGATGCCTAGAATCAGTATTTACTTTCATTTTAGTAAGATATTCTTAATAATTTGGTAGTAAATTCGTTTGATATCTGCAAATGGGTTTTTGAACTGCCAATGTGCACAATGATAGTGGTCACGGTCATTCAGAGTGACTAACGTGTGCGTACCAACGCACCAGGTGGTCGAAGAAATTGACACATGACATGACGTGAGTGATTTTATCCCAAAGTAACCTCCGACCACTGACTACTTTCGAGTTAGCAAACTGGCTAACTGGTGGCAACGCAATTACTGAATATTTCATTTCCATACACAGGCCACAACCTTAAGAGGGTCAAGGCCACTTGGCCTCAAAGGCTCCAAAAATGAAAGGGGCACCAAGGCCAACCTAAAGGGCACCAAGGCCATTTTCAAACTGTTATTTGTTCATTGCCCCGGATCACCGCCGCGCCAACTCTCCGAGTCAACTTGCCCCCCCCCCCCCCCTCCAAAAACCTCAAGGGCTCAACAAAATCCGCTGTTTCAGAAAATGTAACCTTGAAGATGAATATAAAATTCTTAAAAAAACAAAAAATTTCTTAGAAATAAATATGAATTATAAAAATTTAAAATGACCCCCCCCCCCCCCCCCCCCCCCAAAAAAAAAAGCCAAAATAATTGGCCTATGTAAACGCCATATCATTCGCCTATGTAAACGTGCATGTTTATGCCTAGCCCTAGTCTATGCCGGCCGGCCCAGCGTCCATCAGTGCCAAAAAGAAAACCCAGATTTCATGGAAACCATTCGGTCCTCAAACTCCGGCATGCAGGTTCATTTATTATAGGCGCATCGATATTTCGCCATAATTAGGAATATTTTCGTGGTTCCGTCTGGTGTAATTTGTCTCTAAATCTGCGTAAAAAAACATTACAAATATTCGCGATAAACGCAAAACATCATGGCGGGACAAGTCTGCGCAGGCGTGCACAGCTCGTCGCACCGAACAACAGGAGGCGCTCTGCTAGTGCCCCATAGGCAGAGCCGTAATCTACGGCCTCTGGCCCTAGGTTGTTTGGTGCGACGAGCTTTGCACGCCGCGCCTGCGCAGGACTTGTTCCGCCATATCCTTTTGCGTATTCGTGAATTATTTTTGGCCAGTCTATACACGTGTAGTCTGGTACCGTGTTTTTAGTTGTAAACAACTCAACTACGTTTGTTAAGGTTGCCATGCCACGTTCTCCTCTGCAAGTACTTGCGCGATGCATGGCGCAGAGCAGCATTATGAAAACTAGTGCGCGGCGCGTGAGAGAATGTACGCTAGCATACGTCGAAACAATTTGATCTTCGTAATGGGTCACAAACGTTAACATTATATTTTAATAACCACTTTCGAATACATAATGTAATGGAATCAATGAAAAGGGTGCACGACGGCCAAGTGGCCGTAAGGTACGTGTTTTTTTTTAATGGCTTCACGGCAATTCGCTGGGGCATCGCGGCAATGGTCCGCTGGTGCGCCGCTGTAGAGGTTGAGGCCTGCATACACGTACCACTGTCATGTTTTCACTTCACTAAATTTTCAGTCCTCTACATTCCAATACCCCAAAATGCCCCTACAAAGCCAATCTAGTAACTCGAATAAACAATCTACCAGCAAATATTATATATTCTTTTTTTTTTTGGGGGGGGGGGGGAATACTTGCCTTAAAACCGTTGCCGTCGTCATAAAATGGGTATTTTAGGTTTCATGTTTTTGAGGGTCTAAATTTGCTTTGCTGCCTCGCACGATGATCTTGTCCCATAGCACCAACTTGGTTCAATTCCTGAAATAAAAAACACAACAGGCCAAAAACTCCATGTATTGAAAGAAATGAGTTCGGCTTTTTTTTCAGTCATGTATATTTCAGTCGTCCTAACTCCTAAATCGTAATTCTTTGAATTGGTGATTTATTTTTTTTTTCTTGCACCTTTTTTTGTGGAGAGGGGGATATGTTGGGGAGACTTCTGCAGAATATTTTA